>OX031064.1:33779360-34404360 GCA_943736015.1 Tridacna crocea | reverse complement strand
GGTTGACCATTTTCGAGTCTGATCCGAATCTACCGTTGCTCTCACAAGAATCTTCGATGTAAAAAAAAAAAGACCTCTCAGTCAAAAAAAAATCGATACTGTACACATAACGTGACAATTTTTCACACCTTTACCTTGTTGATTACATTTATCACCTATGGCTTTGCACAATTACTTTGACAAATACACGCACAGTAGGAAACAAAAGGCCCTTGTCCCATAATTGTCTTTGCAAACTTTACGTCAATATGTCTGTCTGCATGTAGATCGTAACGGCGATATCAGAAAATAGCCGAATGACTCTCTTTCTACCGACTACACAACGTGCACGTGACACGACTGGGGTACTCTTGCAATTATCATTACAATACGCAGAAGGGTTGTATCAGAAAATATAACGCAACAGAGATACTGGCTTATTGCGTGAAACGGTTTAAGTGTGTACGACAAACACTTGCACTGACAACCCTTTGGCTTTGCATTATTGGTGTGTTACGTCATACATGTACCACTAATGCAAACTTTACTACAAACATTGTGTGGATAAACGACTGATGTGATTTCTTTACGGATAGTAGGTTTAATTCCCCTGTGACTTTCAACATGTACGGGGGTCTTATCTCGTTTGATTATGAAAGAGATTTCTTTCGTCATTGCCGATTAGGATTCGTTATGCAATCGTCAGCATGATTAAAAAAACATGGCGGCGGCACCGTCTGCAATCCAAAACGATACCGTTTAATTTAATTTTGGAATGAAACTGGGAATAGTTCAGGCGTTACGTAGAAAAGAATCTAAATTGTTCAATGTCCTATAAATAATGTTGAAACGTAAATAGGCATGTCTTAGTTTTAGTATTTGGAACATTGCTATTTCATTTTTGTCAGAATAAATTTGCGATAAACTGTAATTAATAAGCCATAGTTCTGTAGTCTGGCAATGATTGGCGGATGGGCTGCGGGTAGTGTGTGTGTGTGTGGGGGGGATCAGCGTTATAAACGTAACCCCGGATATAACGCTGTTGACAACCATGGCTCCCACCGACAGTGTTATAACGGAGCTCCACTGTACTTTTTTGTCTAAAGCTCAACTGACTCATGAGCTAGAACGACCCTTTGATATGTAGAAAATTTTGATTTTTGAGAACAGTTTTAGCATGCTGACGGCAGTGGATGCTTTTTGCAGATTCACTTAACTATCTCTCCATGGATCATAACTCACATGTTTTTGTATTCTGTTTGTGCAGCTGTTTTACCCGACGAAGATGTTTGTCTTGATGAAGACTTTATAATGGATCTGGTTGTGGTGAAATGTGCAGAAGAACTTCATGATGTAGCCAATGACCTTTTCTCAACATGCAGGTTAGAGATTTATGTAGTCATGCTGATAGGAAATATTTAGAAAAAGGAGAAAATGCTTTTAACCAGTGCTTTCCAAAATCTTTTCTACTCTGTCAAAGCCAGGTTAGACAGTAGTCATGTGATATAAAATATTTAAAAAAAACACAAAATGCTAAAAGCCAGGTTAGACATTGGTCATGTGATAGAAAATATTTAGAAAAAGGAGAAAATGCTTGTAACCAGCACTTTCCAAAAATTTTTACTACTCTATCAAAGCCAGGTCAGACAATATTATGTAGTCAGATTGATAGGATAGATTTGACTCTTTCCTCCCCATAGCTGACCCAATCACATAACCCGACATACTACATAATCCCGACTTTAACCCATTACCAAACGACAATATTTTAGACTGGTTCAAATTGAAAGCATTTGCAGACGACAAAATAAAAGTGACTGAAAATTTGAAATTTGTTTTGTTATTGTGGGAAAAGGAGAAAATACTGGTTACCAGCATTTTCTCCTTTTCCTACAATGTTTTCTAAAGGCTCCTTTCTCAGGAGCGTCAAAAGTAGGGATTGTGTGTACCACACAGCAAAAATCGAGACTGGTTCAAATTGAAAGCATTTGCAGATGACAAAATAAAGATGTCTGAAAAATTGAAATTTGTTCTGGGAAGTGTAAAAAACACTGTGAGAAAAGGAGAAAATGCTGGTTACCAGCATTTTCTCCTTTTCCCACAGTGTTTTCAAAAGGCTTCTTTCTCAGGGGTGTCAAGAGTAGGGATTGAGTGGTAATGGGTTAAACGACCCTGAAAAAGAAAGCTTTTGAAAACATTGTGGGAAAAGGAGAAAATGCTGGTAACCAGCATTTGCTCCTTTTTCCATGATGTTTTCTACCCTTCCCAGACCTTATTCCAATTTTAGTCACATTTATTTTTTTCTCTGCAAGTGCTTTCAATTTGGGCAAGTCCAAAAACCCTGTCAGTTAGTAAAAAGAGTTAAAAGCATTTTCAGACAACAACTTAAAAATAGCGGAACTGATTGAATTCTTTTATTGAAGGGTAGAAACATTGTGAGAAAAGCAGAAAATAGTACTTACTACTATTTATACCTTTTCCAACTATGTTTTCCAAAGCCTTCTTCCTCAAGGTCATTGAAACTGGGGATAGTTTCATATAAGCTTTACTCTTTACCACATGACAAAATTTCAGACTAGTCCAAACTGAAAGCATTTGCAGATGACAAACTAAATGTGAATCAAAAATTGAAATTTGATTTGGGAAGGGTAGAAAACATTGTGGGAAAAGGAGGAAAAAACTGGTTACCAGCATTTTCTCCTTTTCCACAATGTTTTCAAAGCTTTACCAGACAATAAAATTTTGGACTTGCAGTTGCAGTAAACAAATTCATTATGCAGTAATTCTTAGACTTTTACAAATCAAAAACTTTTGCATACAACACTTCGAAGTGGCTGAAATGATGGCATTGAAAGGATGGAAAGGATTGTTGGAAAGTGGTGGTTACCAGCATTTTCTCCTTTTCCCACTATGTTTTTTAAAGGCTTCTATCTCGGGGTTGTAAAAACAAAAGATTGTTTGGTAAAGGGTTAAATTTCCTGTCTTTGTTTCTTTGTTTGATGTGTAATGCTGTGTCAGAAGCATTCAAATTATTTCACAGTGACAGTTCAAAGATCATTTTTTTCTCTTCACCAATACTACCTAAAGAAAGTGCTACTTGTTTCAGTTAACCAATATTATGACCATTATGTGAAAAAGTACATTGCTACACTTTTGATTCAATTTCCATGACAAAAATACATGCGCAGTAGAATGCACGCAAACATCTGTCACATACATTGTTATGTCACATTAATTTTGACTTGTTAACTACCAATGCTTTCAATTTCCACTTGTCTAAAAGTTTGTCTTTAATATTGAGTAGACTGCATGTGAGAAAAGTTAATTACTGTGATAGCAGCATTAGTATAATTTGTTTATCTATATTAGAGTATTAGAAGCCATTGGAAAGTGTTTGACAGATATGGCGATGGACATCGGACTGAATTGTACCTCTGAACAGTTCAAAACTGCTATCACAAGTAAAGGAGACCGGCTGGAACGTGATTTCGGTGTATGTGCGCAAGGTAGGGTATTATTGCTTTTTATACGCCCGTCGAAGACGGGACGTATTATGGGATCACCCGTGGCGGGCGGGCGTCCGGGCGGGCGGGCGGCGTCCAGTTCTTTGTCCGGAGCATATCTCCAAAACTATACAAGCTAGGGTTATGAAATTTCATGGGTGGATAGATCTCATCGAGGCGGAGTGCAGTGCACAGGAATCATAACTCTTGCTTGCTTAATTTTTGAGTTATTGCCCTTTGTTGTTTTTCATACTTGAATTTTGTCCGGAGCATATCTCCAAAACTATACTAGCTAGGGTTATGAAATTTCATGGGTATATAGATCTCATCGAGGGGGAGTGCAGTGCACAAGAATCATAACTCTTGCTTGCTTAATTTTTGAGTTATTGCCCTTTGTTGTTTTTCATACTTGAATTTGTCCGGAGCATATCTCCAAAACTATACTACCTAGGGTTATGAAATTTCATGGGTGGATAGATCTTATTGAGGGCGAGTGCAGTGCACAGGAATCATAACTCTTGCTTGCTTAATTTTTGAGTTATTGCCCTTTGTTGTTTTTCATACTTGAATTTTGTCCAGAGCATATCTCCAAAACTATACTAGCTACGGTTATGAAATTTCATGGGTGGATAGATCTCACTGAGGGGGAGTGCAGTGCACAAGAATCATAACTCTTGCTCGCTTAATTTTTCAGTTATTGCCCTTTGTCATTTTTTATACTTGAATTTTGTCCGGTGAATATCTCCAAAACTATACTAGCTAGGGTTATGAAATTTCATGGGTGGATAGATCTCACCGAGGCAGAGTGCAGTGCACAGGAATCATAACTCTTGCTTGCTTAATTTTTGAGTTATTGCCCTTTGTTGTTTTTCATACTTGAATTTTGTCCGAAGCATATCTCCAATACTATACTACCTAGGGTTATGAAATTTCATGGGTGGATAGATCTCATCGATGGGGAGTGCAGTGCACACAAATCACAACTCTTGCTTGCTTAATTTTTGAGTTATTGCCCTTTGTTGTTTTTCATACTTGAATTTTGTCCGGAGCATATCTTCAGAACTATAGTAGCTAGGGTTATGAAAGTTCATGGGTGGATAGATCTCACTGAGGGCGAGTGCAGTGCACAAGAATCATAACTCTTGCTTTCTTAATTTTTCAGTTATTGCCCTTTGTCATTTTTTATACTTGAATTTTGTCCGGTGAATATCTCCAAAATATACTAGCTAGGGTTATGAAATTTCATGGGTGGATAGATCTCATCAAGGGGGAGTGCAGTGCATAGGAACCATAACTCTTGCTTGCTTAACTTTTGAGTTATTGCCCTTTGTTGTTTTTCATACTTGAATTTTGTCCGGAGCATATCTCTAAAACTATACTAGCTAGGGTTATGAAATTTCATGGGTGGATAGATCTCATCAAGGGGGAGTGCAGTGCACAGAAATCACAACTCTTGCTTGCTTAATTTTTGAGTTATTGCCCTTTGTTGTTTTTCATACTTGAATTTTGTCTGGTGCATGCCCCAGCTTTACAACTTGGGGTAAGACGGGCGTATCTTGCGACAATTTGCCGCTCTTGTTCAATTTATAATGACAGGATCAACCTGTTTTTACTCTTTAACACACAATCCCTACTTTTGACGCCCCTGAGAAAGAAGCCTTTTGAAAACACTGAGTGTTTTCTACCCTTCCCAGAACAAATTTCAATTATTCAGTCACCTTTATTTTGTTGTCTGCAAATGCTTTCAATTTGGACCAGTCTAAAATTTTCTCGTGTGGTAATGGGTTAACTCTTTATGACATAGTCCTGACTTTTAACGACCCTGAAAAAGCAGCCTTGTGAAAACATTGTGGGAAAAGGAGAAAATACTGGTAACCAGCATTTTGTCCTTTTCCCACAGTTTTTTTTACACTTTACAAAACCAAATTTTGATTTTTCAGTCACCTTTATGTTGTCGTCTGCAAATGCTTTCAATTTGGACCAGTCTAAAATTTTCTCATGTGGTAAAGAGTTAAGCAAGCACCTAAGGGATAGAAAGAATCTGGTTATTTGAGATGGGTACCAAAAATACACTTGTTTTATTTCTTTACCAGTTGTTAAAAATTCAGACTTGTCCAAATCCAAGGCGTATGCAGAGGACAAATTAAATGTGGCCAAAATTGTGGAAATTGTCTTGGATAAGGAAGAAAATGATGTGGGAAAAGGAGAAAAAAGTCACCAGCATTTTTTCCTTTTCCCACAATGGTTCAAAAGGCTTTTTCCCCAAAGTCATTGACACCCAGCATTTTAGTCCTTTTTCATTAAAGTTGTCTACTCTTTTAAGGAGAATTTTAATCTTTCTAGTAGGACCAATTTGTTACCTGCAAATGGATTACAGATTATTTTTCTATAGTGTGTGATAGTTCATCTACAAGCAACCTGTGCATTTGAGCCAAAATGTTTCAGATAGTTCATAAGTAATATAAGGTGTTTTTTTTCTCACTGTTTTGATTTAGATGATGTCTGTTTGGGTGAAGAAGCATTTAAAGTCATAGAAATATGTCTTCAGCAGGATTTGACATCTGAACTCGGTGATTGCAGGTAATGTTTTTGCAGATATGCACTTCAAACATTTATTATCCCCCGCCAAAGGCGGAGGGATATAGTTTTAGCATTGTCCGTCTGTATGTCCTTCTGTCTGTCCTTCTGTCTTGTCTGTCTGTTTACCAGCATTTTTTGCTATTCCCACAATGTTTTCAAAAGCCTCCATCTGCAAGGTCATATAAGGATTGTGTTATAAAAGATTAAACATGTCTTAACCCTTTACCTCACAACAAAATTTTAGCCTTGTCCAAATTGAAAGCATTTGCTGATGACATTTTCAATGCAGCTCAAATGATGCAGTTCTTTATTGATAAGGTAGAAAACATTGATAAAATAAGAAAATGCTGGTTACCAGTATTTCCTCCTTTTCCCACAATGTTTTCAAGTGTGTTCTTTCCAAAGGTCGTTAAATGTTGGGATTGTGTGATAATGGGGTAAGTAACCATCCAAGAGAACAAACAAATCTGACATCTTAAACCTTGGCCACACCATCCGGACTTTTAATGACCCTGTGAAAGAAATCTTATGAAAACATTGTGGGAAAAGGAGAAAAACCTAGTAACCAGCATTTTCTCCTTTTCCCACAATGTTTTCTACCCTTCACAAATCAAATTTTAATTTTCCGTCACTTTTATTTCGTCGTCTGCAAATGCTTTCGATTTGGACAAGCATATAATATTGTTGTTTGGTAATGAGTTAAAACAACTGACCTTTAGCTATGGTTTGACTGTACAGGTCTTTGTATTTTTAATGTCACCTATTATCTAAAATGGTTACTAGATGACAAAATTTTAGACTTGTCCACAAAGCAGTTTCATATTATTTTTCCAAAGTGTGTCTGTCGAAGTTTTGTAAATGCATAATATTGTTTGATACGAGGTTTGTTGAGCTCAGTGGCCCAGTCTGTAACATAAAGAACTCAAAACAAGAAGGTCCATGCTTTTTAACTCATTACCGAAAAACAAAATTTTAGCTTTGTCCAAATCGAAAGCATTTGTAGACCACAAAATAAAAGTGACTGAAATTTAAAATTTGTTTTGTGAAGGGTAGAAATCATTGTGGGAAAAGGAGAAAATGCAGGTAACCAGCATTTTCTCCTTTTCCCACAATGTTTTCTAAATGCTTCTTTGTCAGGATCGTCAAAAGTAGAGAATGTATAGTATTCGATTGATACCCAGCTTGGCCTCCTTGTGTTTGAGGATTGTTGATAGTCAAAGGCATTGCCTCAGAATTTATTCTTCTGTCACCTCTCGTTATCTATCATGATTATGTGGGAAAGCAGTCATATTGACCTGGAAAGCATATTGTGCAAAGCACTGGTCATAAGAAACCAAAGAAAACAAAGATAGGTGCAAAAGCCTCTGCAATATAACTGAAATAATTTTGAAAACTGTGTTAAAAACCTTATTCCTGTTGATAAAGGATTAACCCCTTAATACACAGTGCCGACTTTTGATGCTCCTGGGAAAGAAGCCTTTTGAAAACATTGTGGGAAAAGGAGAAAATGCTGGTAACCAGCATTTTCTCCTTTTCCCACAATGTTTTCTACCCTTCCTAACACAAATTTTGATTTTACAGTCAAACTTATTTTTTCATCTGCAAATGCTTTCAATTTAGACCAGTGTATAATTTTGTCGTTTGGTAAAGAGTTGAAGTGTCATTGTTCTTGTGCAGGGTGTTTTCTATTGTCCGTGACTGTGTAGAAAGAGAACTGAAAGAAATCCAATGTAACGCAACAGAGGACTTTTTCACCAACTTCTTAGATTCAGCTCTTGACTTACGTGGGCTTCCTGGCTCAGACCAGTGTGTTGGTGAGTGAAATTCATAATATTAAGATTCATTTTTTCAGTAGAATCATCACTTGATTGTTTTACTGGACGTTTTTCCTGTCAATGAAATCATTTGATAGCAATATATTTGCAATTTTTGGTGGTGTCCCCATACTGCTGGTGTCACAAAACGTAAACAAAATATGTTAGTTTGCATTTCTTCTTGTCTTAACCTGCCACCAAATTGAGTCAAATTGTTAACGTCTCAAGACAAATGTTCATTAACTTCCAAATGAAATATGATTTTGAGAGTTTTAATGGTAATTTCTAGTTGAAGTGGTTGCGGAACACAAGCAATATTGAACTTTGTATTTTTAAAAGCAAAGTTACATGCATGGAAGATTGACACATAACTACAAGGCTACAACTTGTTAAATCTGTCCCAATTCAAAGCAGTTACAGACAACAAATTGTTGCTGTCTACAAAGGAGTAGAAAACTGCTGGTAGGCAGGATTTTCTCCTCCCACAATGTTTTGAAATTGATTGTTTGAATTTACGTTTATTTATTGTCGCCACCTGTTTCCCACATGGGGGACACCCCCTGAGGGCTCTTTAATGTGCACGGTGAAAAGCACCATCACATGGGACCTCAGTTTAACCCTTTACCAAACAATCCCTTGTTTTTACGGCCCTGAGATAGGAGCCTTTTGAAAACATTGTGGGAAAAGGAGAAAATGCTGGTAACCAGCATTTTCTCCTTTTCCCACAATGTTTTCAACCCTGCTAGAAATAAATTTCAACTTTTGCTGTCTGCAAATGCCTTCAATTTGGACGAGTCCAAAATTTTGTGGTTTGGTAAAGGGTTAATGTGCGCGGTGTAAAGCACCATCACATGGGACCTCAGTTTAACGTCTCATCCCAAAGACTATAAGTAATTTTAGATGGCCAGCCATGGGGATTGAACCCACAGTCTCATAATTACGAATCCTGCGCTCTACCAACTGTGCTATGCAGGCTTGTCATATCGTCGGTGTACTTCCAAAACCTCGTAACTACAGCTTGTTAGTAACTACAGCTTGTTACAAGCTGTAGTTACGAGGTTTTGGAAGTACACCGACGATATGTGCTGTAAACCTTTCTCGGGGTCTTTTAACTCATTACCAAACAACAATATTTTAGGCTTGTCCAAATCGAAAGCCTTTGCAGAGGGCAATATAAAAGAGACTGAGAAGTTGAAATATCTTTTGTGAAGGATAGAAAACGTTGTGGGAAAAGGAGAAAATGCTGTTACCAGCATTTTCTCCTTTTCGCACAATGTTTTCTAAAGGTTTCTTTCTCAGGATCGTTAAAAGTAGGGATTGTGTGGTAATGGGTTAAACTCAAGATTGTGTAGTAATGCATTGAGATTTATTTTTGTTTTTAATACTTAACCTTTTCCCAAACAGCAGATTTTGGACCAGACCACAAATTCAAAGCATTTGCAGACGACAATTCAAATCTTGCTGAAAAGATGATTTCTGTCTTTGATAGGGTAGAAAACATTGTGGGAAAAGGAGAAAATGCTGGTTACCAGCATTTTCTCCTTTTCCCACAATGTTTTCAAAAGGCTACTAATCCAGACCCGTAAAATCCAGGGATTTGTGTGGGAAAGGGTTAAACTATATATTTTAATACTTCGATTTTCTCTATCTAAAGGACCTGTGAACAATGCGACCATGTGTGGTTTTCCAGAAGATCTTGCAAGAGTTGCCTGGAATTGCCATACATCATTTCATATATCAGAGTGTGATCTAAGGTATGTCTTCCTTCTTTTTATACTTTTGGAAATGAGACTGCACAGAACATGCAGTCCGATCTTTGATTTACATTCTGCTTGAAATTGCTGTCATATATTTTGGTCTTATTACTGGACATAAACTATAGTCTGGCCTTTTTATGTGCTCAAAGGGTTGAAAATTTACCTTAAACTTACCACCTTCATAAACTAAATTTGCTAAATACTTATGAGTTTTCTGCTCGAATGCATATGAAAACATGGTAGATTAAGGAGATAAATTGCTCATAATGAAGTATTACTAATGTACCATAGTGTTCCAATTTTTATCTGTAAGGCAAAAAGGAGGTGACAAGACAATTAATGTTTCACCAAATAATCTCTTGTTTTAATTCATTACCAAATGACAATATTTTAGGCTTGTCCAAATCAAAAGCATTTGCAGACGACATAATAAAAGTGACTGAAAATTTTAAAATTTGTTTTGTGAAGGTTAGAAAACGTTGTGAGAAAAGGAGAAAATGCTGGTTACCAGCATTTTCTCCTTTTACCACAATGTTTTCTAAAGGTTTCTTTCTCAGGGGCGTCAAAAGTAGGGATTATGTGGTAATGGGTTAATATAGACAAGTGCAACACGCTGTGGCTTGGTAAAAATCTAAAACATGTTTACTGTTCCATTTTTTAGTGCCATTGAGGATCTGCGCAATTGTTACGGTGACTATTTAGACAGATATAGTGACGAATGTTCTGATGAAAATCGGCAGGCCACAATACAATCAGCTGTCTTGAAAAATGCCGAAGAGAAAGGGTTGGATCTTCTCACCGAATGTCTCAGTATGTATTTAATGATATGTATTATCAGATTTTTATGCTATACAGAAGAAAGATCATTAGGGTTTTTTGTGTGTGTTTTGTTGAAGGTAAAGGGTCAAAAGCACCTCAGGTCATTTTTATCCCATACCCCGAAAGCAGGTAAGGCGGTCAAAAGCCCCAGCACAATTGTACAAGGGCGGTCATTATCCCCTTCATCAAATTTTTGAGGCAGTCAAAAGCCCCTTCATGATTTCGCAAGGGCTGTCATTGTTCCCTTCATCCAATCTTAAAGGTGGTCAATAGCCCACTTTAAATAGGTTGGGGTTTTCCGTTGTGATTTCTAACAAAGAAATGAAATAATCTCAATGTCGTACCTGTGCCATGCATCCTATCCCCCTTCCTCCCTGGTTTGATGCCAATTCCTTTCTGAGGATTGATGAAATTCACTGCGATAGGATTCGTAGCTATCACTGCTGACCATTGGCACTTAAATGGTTATGTGGCATTTTGATATTTGTCAGAGTTATGTATTATTGAAAATCTGAGATAGCCTATCCTTGCAGGATTGCAGGTTATCATAATTCACGAAAGGAACCCAATATGCAGCTGTCCTTTTGGCATACTGGTGGGAAGTCTATTGCTGGGCTACATATACCAAGATTTTGAATGGGTTGCAGAAATTTCCTAATCTTACAAGCAATTAGATTTTGATTAACACCCATGATTGGATATTGTCGTCTCTCAAACATATTTTCTTTTATTGCTTTATTCTTTATTCAGGGTTAAATTACTTGAGTGCTACACATTATCTCTCACAAACAAAATTGTTATTGCAGGCAGAGATCAGCCATTTACAAAAAGATCCCTTGGAAAAACAGTGTTATTGAAAATTGTGGGTGAAGTAGGAAATGCTAGTTTGCAGGATTTCCTTCTTTTTCTTGAATGTTTTTTCAAGCTATGAAAAAATCCTGGTGTATTATTTCAGCCTCCCCTTCTTTTTTCATCCTTTCTTGCATTTCAGATTTGGAAGAATATGCAGTTTACAATTAAAATGGACAGCTAGTGATGGGTTTTGTAATGGGTGGAAAACTGTGTAAAAGGGAGAAAATGCTTGCGTTTTCTCCTTTTCTTCACATTATTTCCAAATGCCTTTTTTTCTTAGACTGGTTAAAACATGACATAATGTTTTCTACTCTTCTAAAGACAAGTCACATCATTCATATAAAATTTTTCATGAAATACATTTCATAATGAAAAGTAGGCTTTTGTCCTAGTGAGATTTTGTCCTAGTGTTTTTTTTTCCTACACCCAGTTTAAGATATTTGTAACTTTATTTTCTCCTTCCCTTTTTCAGCAAGCTTTCGTCAAGGCTTTTGTCCTAGTGAGATTTTGTCCTAGTGTTTTTTTTTTTCCTACACCCAGTTTAAGATATTTGTAACTTTATTTTCTCCTTCCCTTTTTCAGCAAGCAAGTGTTATGATTCAAACTTGATGGAACAAATTGCTCTAAGCACATGTGGAAGTCTAGTTATCAGCTTAGGTTTAACTACGGATCATACTCAAATGGATTGTGTGTATGTATCATTTTTGTTTTGAATTAATTCCTAGGGCATAGAAAACCACTTACCCTTTTTACACTTTACCAAATAACAAAATTGGAACTTGTCCAAAATTGGAAGCATTTGAAGATGACAAAATAAAAGTGACTGAAAATTCGAAATTTATTTTTTGAAGGGGAAAAAACATTGTGGAAAAAGGAGAAAATGCTGATACCAGCATTTTCTCCTTTTCCCACATTGTTTTTTAAAGGCTCCTTTCTCAGTGTTGTCAAAAGTAGGGATTGTGTGGTAATGGGTTGACCCTTTTCCACACAATGCACTGTATTCTTGACTTGTTCAAAATCAAAGCATTTGTCAGTGACAAATGGAGAGTGGCCCTAATAATGAAGCTTGCCTTTAACTCTTTACCAAACAACAATATTGGACTACTCCAAATTGAACGCCTTTGCAGACGACAAAAAAAAGTGAATAAAAAAATTGATGGTTGACTTTGGGAGTGTAGAAAACATTGTGGGAAAAGGAGAAAATGCTGGTTACCAGCATTTTCTCCTTTTCCCACAATGTTTTCAAAAGGCTTCTATCTCAGGGTCGTTAAAAGTCAGGATTGTATGGTAAAGAGTTAATTGAGGAGAAAACATTGTGGTAAATATAAAAGCTGGCTACCAGCATTTTCCCCTTTTCCCACAATGTTTTCAAAATCTTTCTTACACAGGGTCATGTAAAAATGGGATTGTGTTGTAAAGGGTTAACCAAGTCACACAATACAGTACACAATCTAGATTGTCTGTCAAGCCACAGTTATGACCATCTGTATGTTAGCAATTTTATTATCAACTCCAGGGGCGGATCCAGGGTTTCTCCTGTGGGGGGTGGGGGGGGGGGGGGTTTCAACTCAGTCAATCTCAGATATGCAGGCATGAGCCCAAGCACAAATCAGTTGCCAATGAGTTGGAAATCCATAAAAAAAAAATCCGGAAATTTAGGGGGGATTCATCCGAACCCTACAAACTCCCCCTGGATCCGCCAGTGAACTCTTCTTTTCAAACAATTCTTTTTTTTTCAGAATTCCTTTAAACTCACGCCCATATATTTCTATAACATATCAAATAGATAATACATAGAGGATATATTTTTTTTTTGGTGAAAGATCAACATTTGTTTCGAGTGAACACCATCGGTAATATTTTCATGAGTGGCACAGCCATGAGTGAAAATATTACCAATGGTGTTCACGAGATGAAATAAATTTCGATCTTTCACTGAAAAAAACATATTCTATTCATTTCATGCTTTTAACCCTTTCTTGGAGGAGCTTTATCAAAATCCAGCACAGTTCTTTTCCTTTTTTCCCCTTAGCGTACCCCTCCTGCATAGCAACGCATCACAATATTACGTCAAGTGTGAGAAATGTAAGCTATATGACATCGTATTTCCCATCTCGTTGTGAGGCATGCACAATTTACCTAGGCAACAAATACGTGAAAATCTGTATTTTCACTTGTAGTACCGGTGTAAGATCGAAAAATATTTTCACTGCTATTTCTCCATATCCTACCAGAAAGCATGAAATAAAGCTAAGTCTTGTTGCTACAACAAAACCTTATTTAAACTATCCATTGTAATGAATTTTCATGCCAACAAATGTTTGAATAAACTGTTTCTATTTCCTTCCCCAAAATATGTACATCTGACATTTATGCAGGAAAACGCTGTAGTCTCGTACAATTTCACCTTTTACTGCACAATGCTTTCCAAATCCATTGGTGATAGAAGCATCAAATTCAAAGTGAAATGATTTGGGTTAAAAAAAATTTTTTTCTTTAATAATTGAAATTTCTGGTGAAATGTTTTTTGTTCTTTGATAATTGAAATTTCTGTTGAATTGTTTGTTGTTTAACTCTGTACCAAATGACACAATTTTAGACCAGTCCAAATTTAAAGCATTTGCAGACAACAAAATAAATGTGACTCAAAGGTTCAAATTTGTTTTGGGAAGAGTAGAAAACATTGTGGAAAAGGGGAGAAAATGCTGGTTACCAGCATTTTCTCCTTTTCCAACAATATTTTCAAAAGACCTCTTCCCATGGGTCATTAAGAGACGGTGATTATGCAGTAGAGAGATGAAAACAATTCAACTAGAAGACATTTTATGCTTACAGAAAAGCCTATGATGCTGCAATGTGTGTGTTTGAGTCCCTGAAGACGTATGAAACCAAGTATGAATGTGATAAAGAACACACAATGGATTATTTCATACAAGTGCTAAGAATCCGTGGCATAAACGTGGACTGGTATTTTGAACTAAAGTGTGAAGGTAACATGGTATTACATGCAAACAGCCTTTCTTGATGTGATTCCGAGTTTTCAGGACCCTGATGAAAAGGGCTTTTGAAAACATCATGAAGTCTTACTCTGTGAAATGGGGGCTAAATGTGTCTGCAAAAAGAATCGACCCAGGTCACCCAACAGAGTCTGTGCAGGCTGACCTGGGCTGATACTTTTCACTTCTGGTCAATTTTCTGTTTTTCAGAGGACCAGTCTACTCCATGAGTAACCCTTTACCAAATGACAAAATTTTAGACTGGTCTAAATTGAAAGCACTTGCAGACAAGAAAATAAATGTGACTCAAAAATTGAACTTTGTTTCCAGTAGGGTAGAAACATTGTGGGAAAAGGAGAAAATGCTGGTTACCAGCATTTTCTCCTTTTCCCACAATGTTTTCAATTGGATTCTATCTCAGGGTCGTAAAAACCAGAGATTGTCTGGTAAAGGGTTAAGTCAGTTATTTAAGAAAGTAGGTCTTGTAGATCCATAATTATATGATGAATTGGGCTGGTATCATGTATAAGGGAGATGAGTTAAGCCTCCTTTTGTCAGAGCATGGCTCATTTAATTCAACTTTTACCTCAACTATTTTTGAAGAAAACATTGAGGTATTGTCATGGCTCTATAACCTGTTGCATTGTTTATAGAGGTGTATACTGTGACATTTTATGATATCTCTGTCATTACCAGAGATACTAACCTCAAACTCTGACTAGTTGTTCAGTTTTTAAAAGGAAACTTGTGTAATACAGACAGGTAAACACCAAAATATTTTTGTTACAGTTTTGCTCCTTCTTTTTTACTTAAAATTTCCACTGAAAATCAATCCATTTCTATAAACTACTGCAGCTGAGCTTTAACTCTTTAACAAACGACAAAATTTTAGGCTGGTCCAAATTGAAAGTATTTGCAGATGACAAAATAAACATGACTAAAAAATTGGAACGTGACTTTAGAAGAGTAGAAAACATTGTGGGAAAAACAAGAAAATGCTGGTTACCAGCATTTTCTCCTTTTCCCACAATGTTTTCAAAAGGCCTCTCTCTCGGGGTTGTAAAAACCAGGGATTGTTTGGTAAGGGGTTAAATCCTGCATGCAATGCTCTCAGCCGTGTGTACTTGCTAATTTTTATACTTGTTTACAACAATGTAATTTTCATTGTACTTTTACAGTCACTTTATTGATATATATTTCATTCCTTATTTACTTTTTTCCTCACAGAACAAGTTTGCCTGCCATATTTAGTTCCAAAAGCTGTAAATGAATATTGTGGTCTATATTTGCAGAAATATTTAAGTGATAAGGACTGCAGGTAATAATCTAATATAATATTAACCCTTTACTTCATAGATACTCAATTCTACACGTTACTTGTAGGAGCCTTTGGAAAACATTGTGGCAAAAGGTGAAATTGCTCGTTATGAGCAATTTCACCTTTTGTCACAATGTTTTCTATGCTATCTAAAGATGTCATATACACATAAGAAATGGGTTCATCCTTGCTATTATTAAGGGTCAATTAGAGATACCATAGAAATGCCTTATGATGTAAAGGGTTAACATGTGTACTCTTTGACTAAAAATTATATAAAAATTCCTTTCACAGCTATATTTGCCTTTTCTGGCTAGTGTAGGTCAAGCTTAGACTGCAGAAAGTAAGTTAACTCGTTACCAAACAACAATATTTTAGACTGGTCCAAATTGAAAGCATTTGCAGACAACAAAATAAAAGTGACTGAAAATTTGAAATTCGTTTTGTGAAAGGTAGAAAACATTGTGGGAAAAGGAGAAAATGCTGGTTACCAGCATTTTCTCCCTTTCCCACAATGTTTTCTAAAGGTTTCTTTCTCAGGGGCGTCAAAAGTAGGGATTGTGTGGTAATGGCTTAATTAATTGTAAACAAAAAAAGAATGTTAATTCAGTAATCTAAGGGTTAGTGAGTTACTGTGTCATTTAACCCTTTACCAGACTACAAACATTTAACCATGTCCAAATTGAAAGCATTTACAGACAACAAATTTAGTTTCGTTCAAATGTGCATTTTTTTTTTTTTCATCAGAAGGATTACATTGCTGGTAAAGGAGAAAATGCTGGTTACCAGTATTTTCTCTTTTATCCACAATGTTTTCAAAAAGCTTCTTTCCCTGGGATTGTTTCAGCATCATGAACTAAAGGGTTCAAGAAGAGCTTCTGATTGAATATTGAATTCAATTGGTCAGATTGTCAAAAATGTCTCTGTTTACCAGTCTTTGACCTCAGAATAAATAGACACTGGTTTGACTTATATTTTTCGAACAAATAGTAGCCATGAATTGTAGCTATATTTGCTGACTTTTGGAGGTCTTTGTGGTAAAGGGCAAGATTACAGTATGTTTTCCTAACAAGTTACTGTTTAACCTGTTACACAACACAGCAAAATTTTAGACCTATCCAACTTGAAAGCATTTGTAGAAGAAAATTTCAGAGTGGCTCAAATGATGCAACTTTTTTTTTTCGATAGAGTAGAAAACTTTATGGGAAAAGGAGAAAATGCCATAACCGGCATTTTCTCCTTTTCCCACAAAGTTTTCAGCAGGCCTCTTCCTCAGGGTTGTTAAAAGTCATCATTGTGTGGTAAAAGGTTAAGGGGGGATGCTTTATATATAATTTTTTTTTACAGATACTTTGAATATATTGTTGGATGTGTTCAATACAATGCTTTGTTGTACAACCAGTCATGCCATGTGCCAGACCTGATTGGCTACGTTCAAAACTATATGATTGAAAAATATGAAACACAAGCAGGCTTGTGTCCTCCACAAGGTATGCCTCTTATTTTTCATTTTGTTGTGAAAATTAATTGTCCCTCTTGCACAGTGTACTTTGCAGGCTAAATTTGTTTAACTTTAAACCAGCTCATATCTTTGGGTAAAGAAGGGACCTTATGTGTGTATATTCAATTCCCAAATAATAGCGTAAATCTATTCAGTTTATTGAAAAGTACCACAGGTTAGTTAAAACTCATAATTTAACTGTAAAGAATTTTGAAGAAAACAGTGCTTGTAAAACCTATCGATTCTCCCTATTCATTAGGATAGCATTTTGTCTCAGTTTAACTCTTTACCAAACAACAAAATTTTAGACTGGTCCAAATTCAAAGCACTTGCAGACGACAGAATAAACGTAAATCAAAAGTTGCAATTTGTTACCAACTTGTGGGAAAACATTGTGGGAAAAGGAGAAAATGCTGGTCACCAGCGTTTTCGCCTTTTCTAACTATGTTTTTAAAAGCTTTCTCCTTGTCAGAAGTCGTCATTGTGTGGTACAGGGTTAATCATTAAAGCCCTTTTCACTACCTAAGTTGCCTTTTCAGCCTGTCTTGATCAAGATTAGACCACATAAAACATTCAGTCTGACTTTTTTTTTTTTAATGATTACTACACTGAAACAATCGGGACAAAAATAACTTGATATTCTCGTTGTATTTCTGTCATGAAAGTGTGCTCAAAGTCTTCATTAACCTTTTACCACACAACAAAATTGTAGCCCAGTCTGAACTGAAAGCATTTGCAGATGACAGTTTCAATGTGGTTCATATCAATTGATTTTTCATTAATATGGTAGAAAACATTGTGGGGAAAGGAAGAAATGCTGGTAACCAGCATTTTCTCCTTTCCCACAATGTTTTCAAAAGCCTTCCCTTTTTAAGGGTGTTAAAAAGCGTCATAGTGTGGTAAAGGGTTAATTTAGTTTTCTGAGTAAATGCTATATACACAAAGAATCTCGAAAACTTTTCAGATTCAAACAGAGAGAGAATAGACGAATTTATCGAAGAACTTCCAGCTGACATCACTGAACGATGCACAAAGACGATAGTTGCTCGTGCTATGTTTGAAATAGAATGTCTAAATTTCCCAATTGATATACTAACAGGCAAAGATCTATGCAGGTTAGAATGAAATCTTTTGTTTTTCTTCAAATGAAAACAATTTCAGGCCTCTTCTATGTACTTAGATTTAACCCATTACCACACAATCTCTACTTTTGACGACCCTGAGAGAGAAGCCTGTAGAAAACTTTGTGGGAAAAGGAGAACCAGCATTTTCTCTATTTCCCACAAAGTTTTCTACCCTATCAAAGCAAATTGTGCTGTTTGAGCCACTTTGAAACTGTCATCTGCAAATGCTTTCAATTTGGATAGGTCTAAAATTTTGCCATGTGGTAATTGGATAAAACATGTTTGATATGTCAATTTAACCCTTTACCCCATAAGGCATTTCTATGGTATCTTTAATAGACCCTAGATAACAGCAAGGATGAAGCCATGTCTTATGTGTATATGACACCTTTTGATAGTGTAGAAAACATTGTGGCAAAAGATGAAATTGCTTGTCACGAGCAATTTCACCTTTTGCCACAATGTTTTTCAAAGGCTCCTACAAGCAATGCGTAGAAATGAGTATCTATGGAGTAAAGGGTTAAGGTAAGACCTGTGTAATGCACTTCGGTGAAAATTTGGCAAAAATTCTAATTGGTTGTTAAATAAGGATTTATGCAGAAATAATATTTTTGTATATTTCTAACGGATCAGAAATTCTGTTTTTGTCTATCTGGAAACTATTTTTTGATATTTTTGTTCGTTTTCTAAAAAGGGAGGTAATTATTATCTCTTTTTCAATTGAGAATATAGCGGTTTTAGATTTATAAATGATAACTCAAAGAAGGAAAAAATGGAAAAAATGAAATGGTGAAAGTAGTTCAATAATACTCATTTTTAATTATAGCTAATTTTGCATGATGACATTTTAGTGGAAATAGCTTTTTTCCATCACACAGGTCTTACCTTAGTTCAACTAGAAAAAATGCTGACTCCAGTAGAATGTGGATCCGATACAAAGACTATATTTTCATTTTAGTAGTCCTCTTGAAAAAGTGGGTTTACTCTTTATACCCAACAACAAAAGTTTTTGACTTGTCCAAATTGAAAAGTTTTTGCAAAAACAAAATGCAACTGAGAAATTGAAGTTTGTTTTGGGAAAGGTGGAAAACATTGTGGGAAAAGTAGAAAAGGTTTGTTACCAGCATTTGTGCCTTCTTCCATAATAGTCCTACATCTATTAAATATTTTCCTTTGTATCACTTTTCAAAGCACTGAGATTAGCTTGAGAGGATGTGTGAAAAGGATTCTGAACTCTAATGTAGCAGCTGACCAGTTTTGCACAACACAGCAAGTTAGAGACGTGATGGATGACCCAATGTTCAGAGAGGATCTTCTACCAATAAACAATCAAACTTGTGAAGAAGGTATATGAAGGCTTGATATTTTCTTTTGGAGTGGTCCAAATTGGCTTAGTAGTGAACACCTAGCTGTAGTATTTTACTACACTGAGGAAGATCGATGACTGTACAAAATATTGTGGAAAAATGAAAACATTCTGGTTAACTCTTTACCACACAACAAAATTGTACACTTGTCCAAATTGAAAGCACTTCCAGACGACAAAATAAACGTGACTCAAAAATTGAAATTTTGTTTGGAGAGGGTAGAAAAAATTGTAGGAAAAGGAGAAAATGCTGAATACAATTTTGGAAAAGGCTGGTAACCAGCTGGTTATTTCAAGTCACTCCTATTTTGTCGTCGGCAAATGTTTTCAACTTGGACTAAAGTTTAAAGTCTAAACTTTTGTAGTTGGGTAAAGAGTTTAACCCTTTACCACACAATGACGACTTTTGATGACCCTGAGGTAGAAGCCTTTTGAAAACATTGTGGGAAAAGGAGAAAATGCTGGGAAACAGCATTTTCTCCTTTTCCCACAATATTTTCTACCCTTCCCAAAACAACTTTCGATTTTTCAGTCACATTCATTTTGTTGTCTGCAAATGATTTAACTTTGGATCAGTCTATAAATTTGTTGTTTGGTAAAGAGTTAAAGGGAAATCAGGACAGTTTTACCCTTATATAATACTTCATTTGCCTATTTTTAGAAATGATATGGGTAAAGAAATGTCGTAATTTATGCTGGGGGAATTATTTTTCCGTCACATTGAATGTTTTCCTCCTGCCAAAAATCTGGAACTACTTTTTTGTTCAATTTTGCTAAAAATAGAATCACCAGTTTTAAAAGTGGCATTTTGTTGACAAAATAATTAGAGGAAATATTATATATGATTTATTTCATCAGCTTGTGGTTGATATGGGGAAATATTTGCCTCAAAAGGAAAAGGTCTGTGAAAATAACTCATGCCTTACAGCACTCGTTATTTTCACGTACCCTTCCCTTTTTCGGCAAATATTTCCCCATATTATTGGTAACCATAAGCTGATGAAATAAACTGTATATAAAAGATTCTGATACTTGTTAGCATTTGTTTTAGAATTCACCAGGAAAAGGTGTTGCAGCAGCAAAAAGCTCGCGTAACCCATTACCACACAATCCCTACTTTTGACAACCCTGAGAAAAAAGCCCTTAGAAAACATTGTTGGAAAAGGAGAAAATGCTGATGACCAGCATTTTCTCCTTTTCCCATAATGTTTTCTACCCCTCACAAGACAAATTTCAAATTTTCAGTCACTTTTATTTTGTTTGCTGCAAATGCTTTTGATTTGGATAAACCTAAAATTTTGTTGTTTGGTAATAGGTAAATAATTTCTATACTAACCCCATATGGGGAGAATCTTTATTGCTACTTGACCTCCTGAACACAACATGCATCTGTCACAGGGGCTCATCACATGACCTTGTGCTGAAGGGAAAATTGATGGTATCCTAAATTGCAGGTTGTATAATGATCCTCAATGTATTTATTCCTTTCAGAATTCGGCTTTAACAGTTGTTATGAAGAGACACTAATGCTGTTCCAGGAGAATGAAGAAGCTGGATCATGTTTTAATGCCATCTATAACCTAGTCCCTCTGGGGATGCAAAGCCTTTTAAAGGTGAATTACCAAATGAGTATTTCCCAAGAAAATGAACCACTGAAGTGCAGGTATGTTTCTGATGTATTTTCAAAGGAAACAATGAATATCATTTTTGTATAAGTCAATAGAGCTTAATTCTTTACCACACAATCCTTACTTTTGTCGCCCCTGAGAAAGAAGCCTTTTGAAAACACTGTGGGAAAAGGAGAAAATGCTGGTAACCAGCATTTTCTCCTTTTCCCACAGTGTTTTCTACCCTTTCCAGAACAAATTTCAATTTTTCAGACACCTTTATTTTGTCGTCTGCAAATGCTTTCAATTTGGACCAGTCTAAAATTTTCTCGTGTGGTAAAGAGTTAATTCTTTACCACAAGAAATGTTTAGAGATGCCTGATGCATTCACGTGCAAGAAAGTGAATGCAACATGTATAAAAGTTCACATCAAAAGCAGAGATCAAACACAAACTGAACCTGGTGGGATTTAAACTTGTGGAGAAAGGATCCTAGTTACATGTGTATAAGGTTTTACCCTTTACCACACAATCTCGACTTTTTACAATCCTGAGAAAGAAGCCTTTTGAAAACATTGTTGGAAAAGGAGAAAATCCTGATAACCAGCATTTTATCCTTTTCCAACAATGTTTTCTACCCTTGCCAAATCAAATTTCAGTTTTTGATTCACATTCATTTTTTCGTCTGCTAATGCTTTCAATTTGGACAAGTCCCAAATTTTGTCATCTGGGCTATTACTGAGAATTCTCCATAATGCAGTTGGAAGGTATTGATTTTATGTGGGATGAAGCTGTGAAGTAAGTAAGGAGTGATCTCCCATAACAATTTACATTAACTCTTTACCACATAACAAAATTTTAGACTGGTTCAAATTGAAAGCATTTGCAGACGACAAAATAAAGGTGACTGAAAAATTGAAATTTGCTCTGGGAAGGGTAGAAAACACTGTGGGAAAAGGAGAAAATGCTGGTTACCAGCATTTTCTCCTTTTCCTACAGTGTTTTCAAAAGGCTTCTTTCTCAGGGGTGTCAAAAGGAGGGATTGTTTGGTAATGGGTTAATTCTTTACCAAACGACAAAATTCTAGACATGTCCAAGTTGAAAGCACTTGCAGACAACAAAATAAACAAGACTGAAAAACGTTTTTTTTCCCAGCAAGGTAGAAAACATTATGGGAAAAGGAGAAAGTGCTGATTACCAGCATTTTCTCTTTTTCCCACAATATATTCAAAAGGCCTCTTTCACAGGGTCATTAAAAGTCGGGATTGTGTGGTAAAGGGTTAATAAGATTTCTATGTAAATGTACATTTACTTCGCTTTCAGTCTTTTAGAGTATGGTATTGGCTGCTTCATGTCAGTGGGTAACCCATGTGCTATGGAGGCCAATGAAACAGAGAAACAGAGGAGTGTTGTGACAGCAGCAATAGATGGAATGAATATATATGCAAGGGTTACTTATGAAGCCACAAGCAGGTCCCTGGGTGGGATTATGTTACCAATGGATAATCTACCCACATATGATGTATGTGGAGGTAAGTTGTCATTTTGCAGATTTTAATCCTGTACCAAATAATTCCATGTGTTGAAGACCCCAATGAAAAAAAGCTGCTGAAAATATTGTGGGATAAAGAGAAAATTCTTGTAACTAGCATTTTCTATTTTTTGCCCACAATATTTTTTACCATAATATGTTATCTGCAGCTGTTTTTTGTCATCTGCAGCTGCTTTCAATGTAGGAGAATGTTTATTTTGTTTTTTAAGTCTTTACCAAACAACAAAAATTTAGACGAGTCAAAATTGAAAGCAATTAGTGGACAACAAAATAGTAGTGACTGTAACATTGAAATTTCTGATGTGAAGGGTAGAAAACATTTTGGAAAAAAGAGAAAATGCTGGTTACCAGCATTTTCTCCCTTTTCCACAATGTTTTCATCAGGCTTATTTCTCAAGGTATTGAAAAGCTTGGATTATTTGATGAAGGATTAAGAAAGGGTTAAGGCTAAAATAAATTGATTGTACTGCCCATGAAGAAGTCACAGGGAGAGGGGTTATACACATACTGGAATCAGGTTGTCCATATAGGAATGCCTGCTTTTAGAAACATGGTATGAGAAATAGAAAATTCTGTTGTTGCTTTTTTCTTAACTTTTCTTTCCTTTCTCGAGGACAAAGTCTATTGTTTGACTACTGATCATTTTCCTCTTGGTTTTTGTTTTATGGTAAAGATAAGAAACGTACCAGTGGGTTATGTTGTGTGTGTCCTTTCTTGTTATGTTTTTGTCAAATGTGATAGAAAAGGTCTTTTTGGCACTTGTTTTTAACTACAAAAGACTTTCAATAAGTACTCCTTATTGTTTTTTTTAAAGACATTTTCACAGAAGGCTGCACACAACTTTAATAAACACATCTTTTTTTTTCACCTCTTATTTTTCAGGTGTCTTCACTGTTTTAATCCTATGAATCCAATTGGCTTTTTTATTAAAAGACCTCCTATGTATATCAAAGTAATTTCAATGTTTTTGTCAAGAATGTCTAAGTAAAGTGGACATTATAGGTCACAGATCAGACTGCATGTTATGTGGTGTCTGATATTGATCTACACTAACTATAAAGATAACTAAAGTCATCAAAGGCACTTAGCACTTTACCAAATGGTAAAATTTTCCATCTGTCTAAATTAAAACCATTTGCGGGCAACAAAATAACTGTAACTGAAAAATTGAATTTGTCTTGGGAAGGCAAGGAAACATTGTGGAAAAAAGGTAAAATTGCTGGTCATCAGCATTTTCTCCATTTCGCACAATGTTTTCAAAACCTTTCTTTGTCAGGGACATTAAAGGTAGTATTGCATTGTAATGGGTTAAAGGCTAAATGAAGATTTTAATTATTTAATTTCAGATTTGATAACATTGCCAGTGGTAATGGACCAATGTCCAAACCCAGCAGTTGCACTGGAATATGCTGGTCCAATTTGCCTGAATAACTGGAAATCCTACGAATTGCAAAATGGCATGCAGTTGGATTTTGCTGACATTTGTAGGTAAGATATTTAATGTATGGTATGGTATAAGGTTAAAGCTGTCTCCAATGAGTGCTTCACACATACTTTATTATAAGTACAAGTGAATACCTGTATTGGTCACATCATATCTGTACTGGTACTGTACTTTGTATTACCTCTTTACTACACAGTCCCAAGTTTTAACCCTTTACGCCATAAAATATTTCTATGGTATCTCTAATTGACCCTAGATAACAGCAAGGATGAAGCCATTTGGTATGTGTATATGACACCTTTTGATAGCTTCGAAAACATTGTGGCAAAAGGTGAAATTGCTCGTCATGAGCAATTTCACCTTTTGCCACAACGTTTTCCAAAGGCTCCTACAAGCGGTGCATAAAAATGAGTATCTATGGAGTAAAGGGTTAACAATCCTGAGGAAGAAGTCTGGTGAAAATATTCTGGACAAGAAAGAAAATGGTGGTAAGCAGTATTTTCTCGATCGTTTTTCCATAATGTTTACCACTCTTTCTAAAATAATTCTATCACTTGAGCTACATTTGGAGTTACATGTATGTCTGTTGCAAATAATTATATTATGGACAAATCTGAACTTCGTTATGTGGTAATAAGTTAATCTTTTGTCTTGGAGATTGTTTTATCAGTAGGATAAAATACCATTGCATGTTATCCAATATTCTTCAAGCATTTACTACTTTTCCTATGTTTTTTACACTGTTGGAAAACAATCTTATTGTCTTTTTTTTTGGTCATGAATTGTCTAATTTCTGATCATTGTAGGATTAAAAACAATTTTTGGATGATTTAAAATTTTCCTATTCAGTAATTGATTCAATAATGCAGTCAGAACAAAATGCACTCACAGGCAATGAATGTGTAAGTATTAACTCTTTAACACACAATCCCAACTTTTAATGACCCTGAAAAAGAAAGCTTTTGAAAACATTGTGGGAAAAGCAGAAAATGCTGGTAACCAGCATTTTCTCCTTTTCCTGCAATGTTTTCTAACCTTCCCAAATCAAATTACGCATCTGGATTCTCATATATTTTGTCGTACACAAATACTTTGATTTGGACCAATCCAAAATTTTGTCGTTTGGTAAGGAGTTAGGGTATTCCAAGTTTGTATAACCCATTACCAAACGACAATATTTTAGACTGGTCCAAATTAAAAGCATTTGCAGACGTCAAAATAAAAGTGACTGAAAATTTGAAATTTGTTTTGTGAGTGTAGAAAAGATTGTGGGAAAAGGAGAAAATGCTGGTTACCAGCATTTTCTCCTTTTCCCACAATGTTTTCTAAAGGCTGCTTTCTCAGGGGCGTCAAAAGTAGGGATTGTGTGGTAATGGGATAACCTTGTATCTTGTGACTCTTCATCAGACATGTAAGTCATAGATAGGTTTGTATGAAAAGCATTTTGCACACAATGAACAGTGAAGTAAATGTTACTCAGTTGATGAGGATTGTCTCTTAAAAATAAGACAATAATTTTGGAAAAAGTTAAAATATTGCTTACCTACATTTGCTTTTTTTCACACAGTGTTTGCAAAAGCCTGCTCCCTCTGATTCATAAAAACAGATTTTGTTTATGGAATTGATGTATAGATTTAAAATGTTTTTATTGCATGAAATTACATAAATGTTTTGTTTGGTTTAAAACAGGTCATACACAGACTGCTTCTCTTACACTCTCATAGCAAAATATCAGGAGTGTTTCCGTGAACAGGAAGTACAAGGTTTTATTTTAAGTGCCATACAGGAACACCCAGAATTCTCAATGAATGTGATGGGTATAAATTATGCTGACTGTTTCGGTAAGACATGACAATTTGGTCTATTCCTATTAATAAATGTATCTATACTTTGACTCTTTCTCCTTAAGGTCTTTATGTGTTTTATTCTAGATGTGCAACAGATGACTTGAATGTCCTTTGCAACAAAAGCATTAAATTTCTGTAATGAGCAGAACCATTCTACTTTACAGGTCATTCGAATGTTAGACTTAATGGCGTTATTGATCTGTTATAATGATATTGGTAGAATACATCAATGAGATGCATTAACCCTTTACCAAACAATCCTATTTTTTTTAAAGACCCCGAGGACAGATGCATCTGAAAACATGGGAAATGGAAGTTCCTTTTCCATAATGTTTTCTACTCTGTCAGTTACAAAAATTATCGTCAGTGCCACATTTGAAATATTGTCGTCAAATGCTTTCAATTTGGACATGTTTGCATACCCCATAAGGCATTTCTATGGTATCTCCAATTGACCCTAAATAACAGCAAGGATGAAGCCGTTTCTTATGTGTATATGACACTTTTTGATAGCATATAAAACATTGTGACAAAAGGTGAAATTGCTTGTCACGAGCAATTTCACCTTTTGTCTCAATGTTTTCAAAGGGCTCCTACAAGCAATGCGTAGAAACGAGTATCTATGGAGTAATGGGTTAAAACCCCTTTGGCAAAAGTATGGCTTATTTCTAAAGGAAATCGCAGCCAAGCATTGGCACCCATATGCAATGCTTTTAATCCTTTTGCAACAATATGAAAAATTACTGAATTTGTGCAAGGGCTTGATTTTAACAATTAGTTAAGAATGCTATAGCTTTTCTTGATTGAATGTGAGGTGTTTAATACCATTTTCAACATTATTTCTGTAAGATTACAGCTCCAGTGCTCCTATCAATGCTTTCATGGAAGTTTCTTTTACCAGTACTACACACAGTATTCTTCCAAACAGTAAGAGAGGAACTAAGCCTTTCAAATAACTACCATAAATCCTCAGAAAGGAATTGTCCCAGCTAGGAATTTGGATCAGTGACCCCATGTTCTTAAGTCCTGTGTTTTACTGACTCTGCTAATAGAGCTTGGCCTTGCCTTTTAGCTCACCCGAGCACAAAGTCATCAAGGTGAGCTTTTGTGATACTGCAGTGTCCGGCGTCCGCCATGCATTGTCAACTTTTACCTTGAGTATGCTCTGGAGGCCACATTTTCAGTCTAATACCCATTAAACTTGGTCAGAATGTTTGTCTTGATAATATCTCAGACAGGTTTGAAAATGGGTCATATTGTTTGAAAAACTAGGTCACTAGTTCAAATCTTTGAAAAACCTTGAGTAGGCTCTGGAGGCCACATTTTCAGTTCGATACTCTTGAAAGTTGGTCAGAATGTTTGTCTTGATAATATCTCATAAAAGTTTAAAAATGGGTTATGTTGGGTCAAAAATTAGGTCACTAGGTTAAATCTTTGCAAAACCTTGTGCACACACCAGAAGACACTCTTGAAAGTTGGTCAGAATGTTTGTCCTGATAATATCTCAAAGGATTTTGAAAATAGGTTATGTCAGGGTAAAAACTAGGTCACTGGGTCAAATCTTATAAAACCATGTATACAGTATAGAAGTCACATTTTTAGTCCAATACTCTTAAAGGTTGGTCAGAATGTTTTGCCTCATGACATCTCAGATGAGTTTGAAAGTGGGTCATGCTGAGTCAAAAACAAGATCACTATGTCAAATCTTAGAAAAGCCTTGTGTATGGTCAAGAGGCCACATTTTTTGTCCAATACTCTTGAAAATTGGTCAGAATGTTTGTCCGGGTGATATCTTGGATCAGTATGAAAATTGGTTATGTCGGGTCAAAAAGTAGGTCTCAAAGTCAAATCTTCAAAAAAATGTGTATGCTTTCGAAAGAGATTTAAGATGGATCATGTTTGGTCAAAAGGCTCAGGTGAGTAATTTGAGGGCCATCATGGCCCTGTCTTGAAATATGACCATTTATTTTGAAATGACACCAACTTGGATACTAGTTTCCACAAGGCAATTGATAGGTAATTGTAAGGAAAAGAAATGGGTTTTAATTTCTAAATAAAGAGCCTGGTTTTCTGTATTTTTAAAAATCAGATACAGATGAATTTTTAAAAATCACATACAGAATCTTGTTCCCATATAGAAATGTTGTTACCCTACATTTATTAATAAAATAGAGGATTCTCAAATATTTGGGTCATGAAAAATAATTTTTCACTTTTTATACGCCCGAGGGGTCGTATTATGTTATGGCCCGAGTTATCCATCTGTCTGCCCATCCCTTAGCAATTTCTGCCTACAGTTTGCAATGGAATAAGTTCAAACTTACCGCAATGAATCTCTATGATATGTTGTTGTCCATGTGAAATTTAAAATTCGGATATCTGCAGACGTTCTACATTTTAACCCTTTACCACACAAGAAAATTTTAGACTGGTCCAAATTGAAAGCATTTGCAGACTACAAAATAAAGGTAACCAAAAATTTAAATTTGGTATGGGAAGGATAGAAAACACTGTGGGAAAAGGAGAAAATGCTGGTTACCAGCATTTTCTCCTTTTCCCACAGTGTTTTCAAAAGGCTTCTTTCTCAGGGTCGTTAAAAGTCGGGATTGTGTGGTAAAGAGTTAAGCCATTTCACTGACAAGCCTCTTAGGGCGAATATGGGCCGCTTTGTGAAGCTCCTGTTTTAATTGTGTCCCAATACTTTGGATGTTCCAGAACTTAATGGTAGTAGTAGTGAAGTAGTAGTATTTATGGTTATTTAAAATTATATCTGCATGATGTCTGTGAATATATATGGCATTTTCTCATTTCTCCGTTCTTTCTCGCTTCTCCGTTCATGTACTAAAGCGGAAGGAATAAGCGCTCGTGACGTTTTGTTCCACCCTGGTTCTATTCTACTGTGTCAGATATTATGAATAACAACCTATCCTACATCGATACTATTTTTCTATCGAATAAGACACAAAAGTGCAACAAAAGAGAGTATTTTTCACAGCTTGAAAGAAAAAATTTCATTAGATACAATAAAAAGCAAATTTTCAATGTTTTTCAACATTAAATACGCCCAAAAGGGTTGTGTTTACCCTTTACTATGAATAAGCTAGTCCTTCTGAACAAGAGTATAGAATATTTATCAGTCTTTAGCGACCAGCCTTGACTTTCAATCAAATGAATGGAAAAATGAGAAAGTGGCCATACTACCCATGTTGGCGAGGTAGGTTTGAAAAAATCCTCGGATCAAACCTTTTGATGCAAGTTGTAGTGACTTTTTTTAGTAACAAGTTTGATTTAGATTTTATATTTGATCACTACACGAAAATTTTGATTCCTTGACTGAAAATGTGAATTTTGTGAGCTTATTTAGGCTTAGGTGAACGGAGAAAGGAGAACACAGTATATATATATATATATGTCATAGTCTAAACTGGAATCCAGGCAGATCCGGAATCTGCCTAGACCAAATTTTAATAATTTCTCGTTAAATATAGGGCATCTACATATGAATCATCTTACTTTTAAATGTAAACCCCAAAATAAAAGAAGTTTTAGTCAGAAATTCAGAGTAAATATAAATTTTGAATGTCTTGTACTAATAAAAAAGGTGGAAAAAAAGAAAAATCATATAAAATGTTTTAAATGAAAATACCTCTCAATTGTAAACATAATTAAATCAATATATTTAACTCTTTACCACACGACAAAATTTTAGACTGGTTCAAATTGAAAGCATTTGCAGACGACAAAATAAAGGTGACTGAAAAATTAAAATTTGATCTGGGAAGGGTAAAAAACACTGTGGGAAAAGGAGAAAATGCTGGTTACCAGCATTTTCTCCTTTTCCTACAGTGTTTTCAAAAGGCTTCTTTCTCTGGGGTGTCAAAAGTAGGGATTGTGTGGTAATGGGTTAAAAGAAATATTAGAAAACAATGCATTTTGGTCTACACAAAATTTGAATTCTAATTTGGTCTAGGCAGATTCCGGATCTGCCTAGATTCCAATCTGGCCTACGACATATATATACTTTTTCTCAAATTTCAGATAATGCTTGTAAAGATACCATAAGAGTAGAAGAAATTGTGAAGAGCATGTGCAACATGCAGTATGAGAATTTCGAAATGTACTATTCTGTGTCAACCCAGAGCTGCAGGTAGGCACTATTACCTATTTACCTGTACTCCAAATGGTTGCAGATTTTAACACACCAGAGTGTAAACAAGGCTCTTGAAATCATAAAAAAGGAGAAAATGAAAGTGACCAGAATTTCTCTGTTTGCCACATTTTTAGCCATTCGGAAACACATCCATTGAATCAAGTGACATTTAGTCACTGTCTAAAAGTGCTTCCTAAACTGAGAAGACTGAAATTTTGCAGATTGGCAGTTTAGTAAATAGTTAAATAAGTTTGGAGTAGAGGACTTGAAAAAGACGCCCTGTCAAATTACATGAATTATATATAAGGGTCTATTTTGAAACAGTCTTGGAAAAAAAATGTTTGCATTAGTTTTCTATACAGTTTGATTTCTTATTGGATGTCAAACCTTTTTACTCATTTTGATATAAGGCCTTTGCAGATAACAAAGATGACTTTATTGGTGCAGCTCTTTAGTCTCTACCAAATTACTAACTATGATACAACTGTTAGCATTGAGGTTATACTTTGCAGTAATTCTCTCTTTATCAGACAAGAATATTTTAGACTTATCAGTTTTGAAATCTTTTGCACACAACAAATTGATTGTGGCTCAATTTTTTTTTGTCTCTGAAAGGTTAGAAAACATTGTTGGAAAAGAAGAAAATGCAGGTAACCAACATATTCTCATTTTCTTGCAGTGCTTTCAAATGCTTTCTTGCTGATGGGAATAATATTTGTTTGTACCAAACAACAAAATTTTAGACAGATCCAAATTCAAAGCATATGCAGAGGATAATTACATGTGATTCAAAAACTTAAGTTTGACTTTCAAAGGGTGGAAAACATTGTAGGAAAAGGACTCCCTTCCCACAATGTTTGCATTATATTTTTGTTGAAGGTTGTTAAAGCCTGAATTTGTGTAGTAAAAGGTTAAAAGTTGGGATTTTAACCCATTACCACACATCCCTACTTTTGATGACCCTAAGAAAGAAGCCTTAAGAGAACATTGTGGGAAAAGGAGAAAATGCTGGTAACCAGCATTTTTTCCTTTTCCCACAATGTTTTCTACCCTTCAGAAAACAAATTTCAAATTTTCAGTCACTTTTATTTTGTCATCTGCAAATGCTTTCGGTTTGGACAAGCCTAAAATGTTGTCATTCGCTAATGGGTTAAGGTAAGGGGCTAAACTATTTATGAATTAATGCAAGCAATACAGGACTACCCTAGATATTAGTTTATATTTATGTTTTACAGAGCGGCTTATGATTTGGGTGGATGTGTTGCAGAAAATCTTGGCTTCAGTTGTGATGAACATGAAACACTAGACCTTGTTACAGACTGGGTGGCTGAAAACAACCTCTACATAAATTGGTTCTCCAGAGAAAAGTGTGATGGTATAATAGTCACATTTAACATTGACTGCTTGTTACTCTTTACCAGGCAGCAAATACAAGTATATAGACTTGTCCAAATTGAAAGAATCTGCAGATGGAAGTTAATTCTTCTCAAAAAACAAAATGTTCGACTTGGCCAAATTGAAAGCATTTCAGACTACAAATTGATTGTTGCTCACACAGTGAACTTTGCCTCTATAAGGGAAGATCAAATTGTCGGAAAAGGAGAAAATGCTGGTTACCAGCATTTTCCTACTTTTACCACTATGTTTTCAATAGTCTTATTTCAGGGTCTTTAAAACTCAGAATTCTGTGGAAAAGGTTAAACTTTTTTTCACATGATGAAATGTGTCTTTGATAGGAAAGGAAACATTTAAGTTTGGTTAAGATTTAAAGTTTATTCTTCCTATTTTACAAAGATAATTTCAATGGAATTTATCTTTATTGCAGAAATTATGTGTTCTGACATGGAGACTATTAAAGAGATAGCTGAAGCAATGTGCCAAACTGAGATAGAAAATGTGAAAATGCAGTCCAACTACAGTACAACAAGCTGCATGTATGTACTTTGTTTGTCAAATCTTTCATTTCTTTTATTGCCATTTCTCCTGTTCACTATTTACTTTTTTTTAAACCCTGGGCTGCTAAGCATGTCCCACTGACCATTAGTGGACAGCGTTGATCAAGATCAGACTGCACATTCAGTGCAGTCTGATCTTGGATCTACACTTTCCAATAAGAAGATATATTTCCTGCAAAAACACCTTTCAAAAAGACAAAATAAACAACAAAATAAACGTAACTCAAAAAATTGAAATTTGTTTCTAGCAAGGTAAAAATCATTGTGGGAAAAGGAAGAAATTCTGGTTACCAGCATTTTTTCCTTTTCCCACAACATTTTTAAAAGGATTCTATCACGAGGTCGTAAAAACCAGGGATGGTTTGGTAAAGGGTTAAACTTGCGATTGCGTGCTAAAGAGTCTAACAGTATTTGAAGTAACCCTATAAAAGTTCAGTAACCCTATAAAAGTTTGAAATAAGTCAGGCAGTCATTTGCAATTTTTGCAAAAAAAGAAGGAATTATTCAAACAGTGCATGGTTCAGTTTCCTTTCTTTGGAAAATCTCACAAACATTTTGCTCAGTGTAGATTTATTACAAGACCAGACTTCAGAGTCTTTGCATTTAGGTCTAGTTTGTAAATTCAAATAACATAATTTTTGGTTGTGAAACCATCCTGTAAGACAGGTATGGTATACATTCTGGTATACATTGATGGAAATGAGATTATTTTCTTGACCCTGTACTATGTAATCCTAGATTAACCCTTTACAACACAATGCAGACTTTAACGACCCTGGAAAAACAAGTCTACTGAAAACATTGTGAGAAAAAGAGAAAATGCTGGTAACCAGCATTTTCTCCTTTTCCCACAATGTTTTGTACCCTATCAAAGAAAAATGCATCATTTTCGCCACAATGAAATTGTCTTCTGCAAATGTTTACAATATAGAAAAGTCTAAAATTTTGTTGTGTGGTAAAGGGTCAAATGACCTTTTGTAGGAAGGTTTTAAAGAATATTGGTGGAAAAGCAGAAAATGCTGGTGAGCTGTATGTATTATGTATTGACAATATGGCATTAATTACAGGGCTGTCTACATGGCTGGAAAATGTGTTTATGATAATCTCATGATGAAGAAACCAAACTACAGATGCCATCTGGAGGATATGCAAAAGAATGTGATGGATTGGCTTAAAGGCACTTATGCTGACATTGACTTGGACTGGTATTACATGAATAACTGCTATGGTAATATTCCATTGATATATATTTCTTTCTTTTGATTTTTACATATCATTTTCAATGTTTATAATCATAACCTAGAAACATTTCCAATGGACAACTTCAAGAACATCCTTGGTGAGAATTTTGAAAATAAAAATGAATTGAATTTTAACCATTTAACATTTTACCAAACCGCAAAGTTTCAGCTGAAAATGAATGTTTTTAGAACATCAGTAAACCCGAAAGGAGGAAATGCTGGTTGCCCCAGTGTCATTTTTACATGATATTTTCAAGACCTAGTCTGGAAAAGGCTTTAACTCTTTACCACACGAGAAAATGTTAGACTGGTCCAAATTGAAAGCATTTGCAGACGACAAAATAAAGTTGACTAAGAAATAGAAATTTGTTCTGTGAAGGGTAGTAAACACTGTGGGAAAAGGAGAAAATGCTGGTTACCAGCATTTTCTCCTTTTCCCATAGTGTTTTCAAAAGGCTTCTTTCTCAGGGGCGTCAAAAGTAGGGATTGTGTGGTAATTGGTTAAAACTTAAATTGATAGTTTGATTCTGGGTTGACAAGAAAAAATGTCCACAAGAAGATAGCTTTTGAAATGAAGTAAACGGTTACCAGCATTTCCTCTTTTTCCTCTACAATGTTTGTACCCTTTCTATAATTTACTCTATAGTAAGTCAAAAGGAACAAGAAAAAGAAAGAAATTTCAACAGCCTTGAAGTAGGCTTTTGAATACATGATAATTTTTCCCCCACAATGTTTCTAATATATATCAGTGTTTCTTTCATCTTAACCCATTACCACACAATACCGGCTTTTAACAACCCTGGGAAAGAAGCCTTTTGAAAACATTGTGGGAAAAGGAGAAAATGCTGCTAACCAGCATTTTCTCCTTTTCCACAATGTTTTCTACCCTTTCCAAATCAAATTTTGATACACATTTTTTTTGTCGCCTGCAAATCCTTTCAATTTGGACTAGTCAAAAATTTGTTGTTTGGTAACGAGTTACAAGGCTTTTGTTAAGGGCAGGTCTAAACCCTGGCCTATAAAAGACGCATGTGTTGGAATTTGAATGATGAGTGTGGTTTTGTATCACTTGAAAGAAATTCAATTTGTAAAATAAATCTTAAACTTATTTCTTATCCATTGATGGTTTGCAGACTATTGCCTCATTATAATTACTAATTAGTAATTCTACTGTTCTAGAGGTGTAGAAATGAATTTACAGTGGTGGTTGAATGTGGTTTATCATTTCATTCATATTTGTCCTTACAGACCAGATATGCCTACCATTTACCATTGAAAAATCCTCTGAGGAACTTTGTAACAATTATTTGACAGACTACAGACTCTCTGCTGGAACAGATTGCGGGTATGTTTTGACTGAATTTAACATGTGTCGACTCATCTTTGTTGAAATTATTTACAGATGACAATTTCAGAAGTGATTTAAATGATAGAATTAGTATTTTTCACTTTGTGTTTCCCCACAGCAATTTTTTATAGGGACATAAAAAACTTAACCTTGAAATGCTGTCAGTTGAACCAACTACATTTCTTTGTTAGATATAATTGAACCATACTCTCTTAAAAGGGGGCATAAAGCATCTGCAAAATACATCAGCCCACAACAACCTGGGTAGTCTACATAGGCTGACATGGGTCAGAACATGTTGGCTACATGTCTTTGCTTCCCACATGTCAAAGATCCAGTTTATCTCATGATTCATTCAGTTGTTTAACCCTTTTACCTAACAACAAAAGTTTAGATTGGTCCACACTGACAGAATTTGCGGAAGACAAAATAGTTGTAACTGAAAAAATTGAACTTTGTTTCCAGGAGGGTAGAAAACATTGTGGGAAAAGGAGAAAATGCTGGTTACCAGCATTTTCTCCTTTTCCCACAATGTTTTCTAAAGGCTTCTTTCTCAGGGTCGTCAAAAGTCAGGATTGTGTGGTAATGGGTTAATGATTGGTTGTTAGTGATCCACAATTACGTGATCACTTAATTTAGAAAATGTATCACAGAGATGCAACAAGCCCCATTCTGCCAGAGCATGGCTCATATAGATAAGACTTCTATGCTGGTGATGTTAGGTTTTACAGACTTGTTGCTGTTGGTAAATTTTCTGCATATCTAAGGGCCATCCTAGCTCATGAACAGCCAATAGTTAAACCAAACAGATTCAAAAGATGCAACAACCTACTCATTGTAATGAATAATGCATCATGACGATGTTTTAACTCTTTACCAAACCACAAAATTTTAGACTTGTCCAAATTGAAAGCATTTGCAGACTGACAAAATAAACTTAAGTCAAAAATTAAAGCTTCATTTTAGAAGAGCAGAAAACATTGTTGGAAAAGAACAAAATGCTGGTTGCAGCATTTTCTCCTTTCCCCACAATGTTTTTCAGAAGTCTTCTTCTTTGGGGTCTAAAAAAACATGGATTGTTTGGTAAAGGGTTAAATCCACTGTTGACAGAGTGTTTGTCATGTATAATTGAATATTTAAATAACATTGTATTCTCTTTGCAGGAAGCTGGAAAGTTTCATAGGTTGTCTGTACGTAAATTCCCTCTACCGTGGGCAAGAATGTGTCATCAGAGACTTGGTGCAATATACACTCGACTTTCTTACCAGTAATGGAATGACTCCCGCACTTTGTCCTCCTATGGGTAAGCTTTACATTCTGTTGTGATTTATATCCCTCTTTTTCCACACTGATTACTCTTTACCACATGAGAAAATTTTAGACTGGACCAAATCGAAAGCATTTGCAGACGTCAAAATAAAGGTGACTAAAAAATTGAAATTTGTTCTGGGAAGGGTAGAAAGCACTGTGGGAAAAAGGAGAAAATGCTGGTGTCAAAAGTTGGGATTGTGTGGTAATGGGTTAAGAGGGGTGTGTCATACTCCATTTATCCATGTCATAGGCCTGTGACAGTTTTAACTCTTTACCACACAATCCCTGGTTTTTACGACCCTGAAATGGAAGCCTTTTGAAAACATTGTGGGGAAAGGAGAAAATGCTGGTAACCAACATTTTCTCCTTTTCCCACAATGCTTTCTACCCTGCTGCATACAAATTTCAATTTTTGAGTTACGTTTATTTTTTCATCTGCAAGTAATTTTAATTTGGACCAGTCTAAAATTTTTTTTGTTTGGTAAAGAGTTACATGTAAGTTATTTTGGTATGTTGTTTACAGGAGATGGGGATAGAATTGATGACCTGATCAGTTACCTACCAGGAACAGTAGCTGAGCGTTGTGTTAACCAAGGAATCGTTAGAGAAACTTTGATGACATATTGTATAGATTTCACAATGGAAACACTTTCACCAAAAGATAAGTGCAGGTATAGATTGTATTCCATGATTTTTCCATTGGTTCTGAGCCTATTAACTCTTTATTTACAATACAACAAAATTATAGACTGGTCCAAATTGAAAGCATTTGCAGACAAGAAAATAAATGGTACTGAAAAATTGAAATTTGGTTTTAGGAAGCAAAGAAAAAATTGTTGGAAAAGGAGAAAATGCTGGTTACCAGCATTTTGTCCTTTTCCAACAATTTTTTTGAAAAGGCTTCTTTCTCAGGGTCCTTAAACTTTGGGATTGTGCAGTAAAGAGTTAATTTTTTTTCCTACAGAGATTTTTTTGTCTTCTAGTGCAGTTTACCTGAAAACTTTTCTGAACAATCTCAAATTCAATAACCCTAAGAAAGAAGGTGTTTAAAACAATGTGGGAAAAGGAGAAAATCTGCAAATGCTTTTGATTTTGACAAGTCCAAATGTTTAATTTGTTGTTTAATATTAAAAAAAAAACATACAAGAGTATTGCATGTAAATTTTTATTTTATTTATTTATTGCTGTTTTGATAGCCATATGGTATCTTTGTCGTGTTAAAACTTTGACATTTCCTTGTAAGGATAGATACTTTTGAACAGATTTTGACTCAGTTATGCCCCCTTTTTGATTATGAATTTTCAGAGAAGAGGTCCCTGGAGCTAAGCATTTGCACATGTATACGTATGTGATGTTTTTTCTTTTCAAACAGTGCAGAGATAAGTCTTAGGGGATGTGTCAAGAAAACATTGAATGTAGCAGGTGTACAAGAACAGTGTACAACTGAACAAGTCAAAGCTATGATGATGGATCCATTTGTCAGGGAAGGACTGTTACCAGCCAGAGATCAGACTTGTGAGGAGGGTAAGTTTCATTACAGTCTTTTTATCTTTTACCCAATGATTCCTGGGAAAGAGGTCTTAAAAAATGTCATTGTATAAGAAGAACATGTTTGAAGCCAGCATTTTGTTCTTTTGCACAATGTTTCCTACCCTCTGAAAAAGAATCCTATAAGTGGAACAGGATTTAGTTTGTTAGCTAATTATTGTAACCACATTTAATTTTTTGTCTTAAAAATGAAATTGTTTTGGGAAGGGTAGAAAACATTGAGGGAAAAGGAGAAAATGCTGGTTACCAGCAAATTTTTTTCCCTCTTTGTTTTCACAGGCTTTTTCCCCTAGAGTCTTTAAAACTAGGCATGGCGTGGTAAAGAGTTAACCCTTTACCACACAATCCCAACTTTTAAAGACCCTGACAAAGAAAACTTTTGAAAACATCGTGGGAAAAGGAGAAAATGCTGGTAACAGCATTTTCTCCTTTTCCCACAATGTTTTCTACCATTCCCAGCACAAATATCAATTTTTGAGTCACATTTATTTTGTCATCTGCATGCGCTTTCAGTTTGGACCAGTCTAAGATTTTGTCATTTGGTAAAGAGTTAATTGAATATTTACACATGTAAGTCTAATGCTTTTTTTCCTAGATTGAACAGAACAGAACACAATTTTATTTTGACTTGTACGAAGTACATGTACATCGTCAGTTACACTACAATATACAAAAAGAGTCACTTTATTTTCATTATACATTAAAGAGTCACTTTATTTTCTACATCACTGATAAATATCCTTGCAAAAATGCTCTATAGGTCTGATACAATCTTTATTTAGTTTTCCATTAACAATATTTCCTTTTAACATCACTAAAACATAAAGAAAATACAAAATTGGACACATTCTTTTGATTTTCAAAATGGGTACAAAATAAAGGTTCCCTGCCCATGTTGTACATAAGTCCGGGAGCTTTTACTAGGGAGAAACACGGTATCTATTGACATGGTTGATAAATTTCAATCAGAAAGGAAATCTCAAAAAATGTGTAGTGGTATGCAACATATTTGAAATGGATGTACACATACCATATTTATTGTTTTCTGAAGGAGAAATTTATTTTGAAAGTACTTAATGTAAAGGAAAACACCTATATATGCCTGTTTAGTTTATGGTTATTCTCATTTCACAGAACTGTATACACAGATACATCATGATCGCTTGTTATTTATCACTTTAACAAACAATTCTATTTTAACCCTTTCCTAAACGACAAATTTTGGACTGAAAGAGTTTGCGGAGAAAATGGCAGAAAGTTCTCAAAAAGGGTAGAAAACACGGTGGGAAAAGGAGAAATTGCTCGTTCTCCTTTTCCCTCAATGTTTTCAAAAGACTTTTACTACAGACACTTAAAAACAAGGGCTTGTGTGGGAAAGGGTTAATGACCCCGAAGGAGAAATCTTTGGAAAAGAGGCATTTTGTTAACCTTCACCATGCTGGTAATCAGGGTTTTCTTCTGTTCCCACATTGCTTTTACCAATCTCAAAGACAGATATTGTTGTTTCACTCCATTTTATTTGTCATCTGCAAATGCATTTTATTTGGACTGATCTAAAATTTTGGTGTGTGGTAAACGGTTTATCTTAAGTAAGTTTGTATGAATTTGACTTTGTCATCTGCAGATGTTTTGAATTTGGATGAGTCTGAAATTTGCTGTGTGAGAAAGAGTTAAACCTGTACCAACAATCCTATGTTTTAATGGCCATAAACAAGAGAGCTTTCTGAAAAAAATAATGAGAAAAGGAGAAATGTTGGTTACAAATATTTTTTGTTTTCAAAAATATTTTCCATCTTGTAAAAGACAAATCCCATTTCAGCTATAGTTTATTTCTTGTCTTCAAATACTTTTAACCCTTTACTCCATAGATACTCATTTCTATGCATTACTTGTAGGAGCCTTTGGAAAACATCGTGGCAAAAGATCAAATTGCTCATGATGAGCAATTTCACCTTTTGCCACAATGTTTTCTATGCTATCAAAAGGTGTCATATACACATAAGAAACAGCTTCATCCTTGCTGTTATTTACTGTCAATTAGAGATGCTATAGAAATATATAGAAGTATATTTTCATACAGTCAGTTAGATATGCTAACAACAGATAATCAAAGAACAACTTTTTTTCTGTGCACAGAATGGATTAGAAATTTCCTGGAAAGAAGAAAGTAAATGTCACAGGGAATATTAACCCTTTACTGTATAGATACTCATTTCGAGGCATTGCTTGTAGGAGCATTTGGAAAACATTGTGACAAAAGGTGAAATTGCTTGTGACGAGCAATTTCACCTTTTGCCACAATGTTTTCTATGCTATCAAAAGGTGTCATATACACATAAAAATCGGCTTAATCCTTTATGTTATTTAGGGTCAATTAGAGATACCATAGAAATGCCTTATGGGGTAAAGGGTTAACTTGGTTGAATGTAAGATTTTCCTGCTTGGTTAAAACTTAACAAAAGTCAAGGTAGCTGTGGTTCATAGTTTTCAATAGAATAATTTTACCTTTGCACTAAAATTTCAGAATTCAATTTTTCTGAGTGTTACGCTGATGCACTAATGTTGTTCAGAGAGAATGAAGCTGCATCCCAGTGCTTCAATGGATTGTACAACTTGGCTAGTATGGCAATTTACTTTGATGGACAAGTCAACAGTTTACCAAGTGCTGATGATGTTGATGTTCCACTAAAGTGCAGGTATGTCAAGTGGGATATTAACCCTTTCCCAAACGACAAACTTTTGGACTAGACCAAATTGAAAGCATTTGCAGACGATGATTCAGTTTGGGCTGAAAAGATGATTTCTGTCTATGATAGGGTAGAAAACATTGTGGGAAAAGGAGAAAATGGTGGTTACCAGCATTTTCTCCTTTTCCCACAATGTTTTCAAAAGGCTACTATTCCAGACCGGTAAAAGCCAGGGGTTTATTTTGGAAAGGGTTAAGTCAATACAATGCAAACGACAGAGTCTTTTACAGCCCTGCAGGATATAGCTGCTGGAAAATATATTAGAAATTTTGAGTCTCCTTAGTTCATGAAGAAAAGCAAAATCTTTCAATTTCAAACTCACTGCTGTATGTGCGATCTTAGATTTTATTTCCTAGAATTTCTGTTTATGTTTATTCTAAAAAGGAATCTCACTATGCTTTCCTTAACATGTCTGGGTAACAGCATTTTCTCCTGCAATATTTTACCACACAATCCCTACTTTTGATGCCCCTGAGAAAAAAGCCTTTTGAAAACACTGTGGGAAAAGGAGAAAATGCTGGTAACCAGCATTTTCTCCTTTGTCCACAGTGTTTTCTACCCTTCTCAGAACAAATTTCAATTTTTCAGTCACTTTTATTCTGTTGTCTGCAAATGCTTTCAATTTGGACCAGTCTAAAATTTTCTTATGGGGTAAAGACTTAACCCATTACCGCATAATCCCTACTTTTGACGCCCCTGAGAAAGAACCCTTTTGAAAACACTGTGGGAAAAGGAGAAAATGCCGGTAACCAGCATTTTCTCCTTTTCCTACAGTGTTTTCTACCCTTCCCAGAACAAATTTCAATTTTTCAGTCACCTTTATTTTGTCGTCTGCAAATGCTTTTAATTTGGACAAGTCTAAATTTTTCTCGTGTGGTAAAGAGTTAAGGAAATAGCTGTATGCAATCTTGTTTTTTCCCTTCCTTTTTAAGCCTCTTCATAAAAGGAACACAATGCTATATGGCCACAGAATCTCTATGTATGTATATCGATGATGTTTCTGAGAGACAAAACAGCATTATAGGAGCACTGACAGATGCAATGGACATTTACCCGCAGGTTATTCTTGAATCCGCAGCAGATGATGTACACAGTGATGTAAATCTACCAAGTTATGGTGAATGCCAAGGTAAGTCACAAAAACTATTTTAACCCTTGAAATGCCAGTCAAACCCAACTGACATGTTTCATTTTAGAAACAAAACCTAAAGAATTACATTTTCATAGTTGCTTTTGTTAGTAGTGTTTCAAAAAAAGCAGACAGTGTAGATCAAAGATCAGACTTCACATTTTGTGCAGTCTGATCTTGATCTGCACTGGCTGTACAAGCAACTATAGTTTCAACAAGTTCTGTAAGAGTTAGGCCTTTAAAACACAATGCTTTATTTAATTACCCTTGGCAACAAGGCCTCAGAAAACATTGACAGAAAATTTGGAGCTCCTGTTATCCATCATTTTCTTGTTTCTAAACAAGTGTTTCAACCTTTTAAACATCAATGTTCTCAGTAAAGTATATATGATTTGTTATGCAAATCATTTCATTCTGAACATAATGAACTCATTATCAAAGAAAAATTTTATGACTTATCAGTATTTAACCCTTTACTCTATAGATACTCATTTCTATGCATTGCTTGTAGGAGCCTTTGGTAAACATTGTGGCAAAAAGTGAAATTGCTCATGATGAGCAATTTCACCTTTTGCCACAATGTTTTCTAGGCTATCAAAAGGTGTTGTATACACATAAAAAATAGCTTCATCCTTGCTGTTATTATGGGTCAATTAGAGATACCATTGAAATGCCTTATGGGGTAAAGGATTAACCCTTTACCCCATAAGGCATTTCTATGATATCTCTAATGGACACTAAATAATAGCAAGGAGGAAGCCATTTCTTATGTCTGTATTAAACTTTAATGTTTTTATCATATAAAGAACAAAACTGGTAATTTGGGCCACCTTGATTTATTGTCTTAATTTGCTTTCAATATGGACCGGTTTAAAATTTTGTTAATGGGTAAGGATTTATCTTCTACAATTGCTTTGAATTTGGACTAGTCTAAATTTTTATTTTTTGACGTAGAGTTTAACTTCATTATTTTGTTTGTATTTATTTATTGTAGAATTTGTTCCCATGCCTTTAATGCCTGATGATTGCCCAGCCAAAGCTGATCTCGTGGAGTATGTACTGCCTATCTGCTCAGTTGGCATCATGACCTATGAGAGACAGAGTGGACATGATTTAAGTGATTACGAAAGTTGCATGTAAGTACAAAGTTGTACCATTTGTAATACTGAGTGACCAACATTTACATATTTCTGTACAGGAAATTATTTTTTTTTACCACTGCATTTGAAAAACTTTACCAAAGGACAAAACTATACCAAAGGACAAAATTTTCGATGGCAAATTAAGTGTTCCTAAAATGATAATTCAGGTCATGTGATATGGCCAAAACATTGTGGGAAAAGGAGAAAATGCTGGTTATCTAATCTCGCGACAGTGTGAACCTTGCATTACCAAACAATCGCTTGTTTTTTGCGACCTTGGGCAAGAAAATTTTGTTGTTTGGTAAAGATTTAAAGGTGGGTATTTAGATTTTTCACATCACACCAAATCAAAAAATATATATATCACTGAAATTTATATGAAAAAAAAACAATACTAATCATCAATAATTAAGAATCACATAATTACAAAAAAAAATTTTTTTTGGTGGTATTCCCGTAAAAGGCTATGTAGCCTCTTACGCTATTTTAAGATTTCGCGCCAAAAATAAAAAAAGCATTGTGGGAATGTTAAGTGACTGGCATGTGACAAATTATTTTAAATTCCATAACATAACAAACATGTAATTATATTCCATAATGCCATCTTCGGACGCTATGTTTGAAGCTTCATATGTGTATTTCCGGTATATAAATGAGCGAGTTGCTCATTTGAAAATGAATCGTGTTTCCCGTCGGTGTCAACCTGGGCTGTAGTGAATCTCTAATTTCTCTTGTTGTTGGATGATTTTCGACTACCAGAGTTTTATGAAAGAAAATTGTAATGCTTTGGGAGTATAAGGATGATTTTTTTTTGTACTTTAGTAAAATTGTCGTCCCAGAATCTGAAAGGCCACCTTTAAAACATAATTCTTCCTGAAATCCTTTTCTTTTTTGTGATTGTGTAAACAATCAGAGGAAAAAGCCTATGGAAAACATTGAATAAGTGATTGGAGAAATGCCAGTAACTAGCATTTTCTGGTGTTTTTTTTCCACAATGTTTGAGCCGTATGTAATTTTTTGTCTGCAAATGCTTTCAAATTGGACCAGTCTGAAAAGTTGTTTTGATAAAGAAATGTAGTATGTTTTGTTGTTGAAAAATACCTAGTATTTTCATTACAGATTACACAAGTTCTTTGGTCTGGTAAGGAGTTAATAACCTGTTATTTGTCTATTTTTTGTTTGCTGTCTGTCAGGGCTTTTGATGGATGTTATGGTCCAACTGCCATGCCATTTTATCGAGACTGTTTTGAAGGACTGGACCTAAAGGAAGAAGTTACTGCAGCCATTAGAGAGTATCCTGAATTTTTTGACAACATCACAAAATTGAACTTTACCGTTTGTCAAGGTTAGAACTAAAAAATCTTTTTATTTTTCATGTGACTTATTTATTTATGGAAGTATCTTTTGATTCCTTGCAAGAAATGTCTGAGGACAAAATGAGAATTGCTTTAAATAAGAACAGCTTTTGATAAGCAGTTTCATCTTTTGTTCATTGATTTATCATAACATGAATATGACATTGGATACAGCTGCTATTTTCTGAAACTTGAAATACAAACCAAATTATACCCTTTTATCCCTGAAAGAAAATTAGTCAAAAGGGTGAAGGAATAGGTGAGGAAGGGGCTAAAGGTAATTAGTTTGTAGCCTAATTAATTTTGTTGGCTTTTATTTTGGTCTTACTAACTTTTTTTACAGGATAACAAATTTCTAGACTTGTTCTTCTCAAAAATATTTGTGGATGATAAAATGACTTTTGCTCACAAAATGAAGGTTGTCCTAGAAAGAGTACAAAAATTGTAGGAAAAGAAGAAAATGCTGGTTATGTGAATGTTCAACTTTTTCCCCACATTGTTTTTGAAAGCCCCACACTTCAAAGTCATTAAACTGTAGGTTGTTTGGAAGAGGGTTTGCATCATTGCCATCAAACACTTTGTGCCTTTCAAGTGTTTTTATATTTTCCTGACTTGATTCAATCTTTTGTTTTATATAACCTATCCAACAGAACAAATGTGTTATGGTGAAGCTGGGCAGCGAGTAATTAGATACTGTGTTGTTGATGAAATCATGCCAAAACTTGATGATTGCAGGTATGATACTATAACACTTGTATCACTTTTCCGAATTCTGCAGCATTTTTGTTTAACCCCAAACAAAAGGCTTTTGAAATTATTGTTGGAAAAGGAGGAAATGCTTGTAGCAAATATTTTCTCACAGTGTTTCTAAAAGCTCAACACCTCAATGTCATTAAAATACAGGTCATTAGGTAAAGAGTTTTGCATCATTGCCATCAAACATTTCAATATATATTTTTTTTCAATCATATCTTAAACTTCTTAATTTTGTTACCAGCAAATTGTTCTAAAGTAAAAAGGATAGGCACATTGCATTGTATTTATTAGGCCCTTAGTTTTCAAAAGTAAATCATTTATTTTCCCCCAGTGATAGTATGGCAGTAATTTGTATTACTCAAATGGGAAGAAACAGAACTACGACAATGACATTTTCTAGATATCTATCTATTCAAGTGAGATACTTTAACTCATTACCAAACGACAACATTTTAGGCTTGTCCAAATCGAAAGCATTTGCAGACAACAAAATAAAAGTGACTGAAAATTTGAAATTCGATTTGTGAAGGGTAGAAAACATTTTGGGAAAAGGAGAAAATGCTGGTTACCAGTTTTCTACAGGGTTCTTTCTCAGCGTCATCAAAAGTAGGGATTGTGTGGTATTTGGTAAAACAAACAACAGCCATATTCGTTGATGCTTCTTTAATGACTTGGCCAATGAGCAACAGCATAAAGCATGTTGAACAGTTATTACAGAGGAATTAACCCTTTACTCCACAGATACTCATTTCTACACATTGCTTAGGAGCCTTTGGAAAACATTGTGGCAAAAGGTGAAATTGCTTGTGACAAGTAATTTCACCTTTTGTCACAATGTTTTCTATGCTATCAAAAGATGTCATATACACATAAGAAACTGCTTCATCCTTGCTGTTATTTAGGGTCAATTAGAGTTACCATAGAAATATACCTTGTGGGGTAAAGGGTTAACTAAACCACAATTAAACCACACTGCTAGCTCAACAGCAAGGTACTATTTTAGGGGAGTAATTACAGGGCCATGATAGCCCTCTTGTTTTTTGTATACCAGTGAAAGGTAATGTTTACACAAGATTGCATTATGTCTGTGTATTTACTAGGCTAGTTTCCATCGTCTATGACTGCATTGGAAGGGAACTCTCAAATATCCAGTGTGATGCAACAGAGGACCTTGTGAATCATCTTCTATATGAAGTTTTTCAGGTGGGAGAGCTTGGTGACTCTGGGAAATGTGCAGGCAAGTGAAATTTGTATTCATTTGTATGATCAGTCTTTGCCGTAATTTCTGCATTGTTCTATGATAAACAAAAAGTATTTCATTCTAATAAAATTGCGTCTGTTAACTCGACCCAATGATAAAAATTTTGTACATGTTGAAAATTAGTGAAAGTAAACCTTGAGGGATATAAGTATGACAGACTGAATATTTCTTGAGAATTTGATTCATAATTGTAGGTGCACAAAATAATGGCCAAAAAAGTGCATGTAGGAAACTACCCAATTTCACACTTTTTTTTTTCAAAAGTCTTCCAACTCTATTACCACCAACTCTAGAAATTTTACTCTTAGTGGTGTTGGGATGTAAAAGTAGATTTCCTGCTATCGAAGATGGCTTGTGTCATATTCCAGGGCATATTCCAGCATCATGTAGCTGCTGTAATGTAGATACATGATCAGACTGAGCTTTCTCTACAGTCTAGTCTTGATTGACACCATCAAGAAAAGCTACATGAGTTATCATTGGTAGTCTATGAATTTAGTAAGATGGTCAAAACCATTGCTTTGTTTGGTATTGCATTTTAACTCTTTGCCAGACAAAAAAGTGTGGGACTTGACCAAAGTGAAAGCATTTGCAGATGGCAAAACAAATGTAGTTCAAAAAATGATTTCTGTCTAAGATAGGGTAGAAAAAAAATGATGGAAAAGGAGAAAATGCTGGTTACCAGCATTTTCTCCTTTTCCCTCAATTTTTTCAAAAGCCTTCTTCAGGGTCATTGAAAGTAGGGATTGTGTGGTGAAGAGTTAAGTTCAATTCTTGTATTTATATTTTCATGATGTTTATGATACTCCCAAAAAGAATCAGAAATAGAAATAAGTTGAACTATTTACTAGAGTTAAAAATCTGTCCGTATCAAAAAAGGGTTGAAGACAATGTGAAGTGGATGAAAGTATGGGAGGTTTTTGGCTCGGCTGATTTCAAAGAAAATGTTGAGGTTTTGCCATAACCTTGGTATTGTCATCATTGTGCCATAACTTTGACACTTTGTAATATCTGTTTTATCACTGAAGAGGACTACTTCAAATTTAGACAATTTATTGAATTCAAAATAGTGAATATAATAACCATGAGAAAGAGATGTTTTGAAAACTTTGTGGGAAAAGGAGAAAATGCTGGTAACCAGCATTTTCTCCTTTTCCCACAAAGTTTTCTTGTCTGTTGAAAAATGCATCATTTGAGCCACTGTGAAATTATCACCTACAAATGTTTTCGATTTGGATAGGTCTAAAATTCTGCTGTGTGGTACAGGATTAAAAGGAAAAAGGATAAAGAGCTAGTTGACTGTCACTTTGAATTGTTTACCCTTTCATCTCTCCAGGTACACCAGTTCACAACATAACCATGTGTGGTTTTCCAGAAGATCTGGCTATGGTTGCGTATAATTGTAACATGTCACATGTGAAACCAGATTGTGATTCAAGGTAAACATATATAGTCTCTTCAAGACATATTTTTCATCCTTGGAAATTATCTCATTAATTCAAATAACTGTATTTAATTAGATTAACTCCTGCAGAAATCAGTTTTTTACTCACCTTAGTGTATAGAGTGGTCCGTTGTCAACTTTTACTTTGTATATTCTCTAGAGGCCACATTTTCAGTCTGATACTCATGAAACTTTTGTCAGATTGTTTTTCATGATAATATCTTAGGTAGGTTTGAAAAAGCTTTATATGGGGTCAAGAACTAGGTCAAATCGTAGATGCCACATTTTCAATCCAAACCTCTTGAAAGATGGCCAAAATATTTGTCTTTATGATATCTTAACCCTTTCCCAAACAATTTCTGGTTTTTACGGGTCTGGAATTGTAGCCTTTTGAAAACATTGTGGGAAAAGGAGGAAATGCTGGTAACAAGCATTTTCTCCTTTTCCCACAATGTTTTCTACCCTATCATAGACAGAAATCATCTTTTCAGCAAGAGTTGAATTGTCGTCTGCAAATGCTTTCAATTTGTGCTAGTCCAAAATTTTGTCATTTGGGAAAGGGTTAAACAAGTTCAACAATAAGTCATGTGGGGTCAAAAACTAGCTTGGTAAGTCAAATTTTGAAAAACATTTTATGTGCTCTAGAGGCCACATTTTCAGTCCAATGCACTTACCGTAAAAGTTAGTCAGAATCTTTACCTTGATGAAACCTTGACAAGTTTGAAAATGGGTTGTGTCAGTTCAAAAAACTGAGTCAATGGGATCAATAAAAAACAATTGTGTGTGCTCTAGAGGCCACATTTTCAGTCAGATACTCTTGAAAGTTGGTCAGAATGATTTTCTTAATAACATATTGGACAAGTTTGAAAATGGGTCATATAAAATAAAATTTAAAAATTTTGTGTTCACTTTGGAAACTACATTTTCATTCCAATATGAAACTTGGTCAAAATGTTTGTCTTGTTGACATCATAAGCAAGTTGGAAAATGGGTCAGATTGGGTGAAAATCTTGGTCACTAGGTCAAATCTTTGAAAAATCTTGTGTACAATCTAGAGGTCATGATTTAAGTTCAATACTCATGAAACCTGATGTTTGTCTTAATCATTATGTTAATGGCATCTTAGATGAATCAGACATTTTATCATGTGACACTGTTTGGAAGGAGAAATTTCTGCACAATTGGTTATAAAAGCCTACTGTGCTATGAGTATTAACCCATTACCTTAAAATCCCTACTTTTGACGCCCCTGAGAAAGAAGCCTTTAGAAAACATTGTGGGAAAAGGAGAAAATGCTGGTAACCAGCATTTTCTCCTTTTCCCACAATGTTTTCTACCCTTCACAGAACAAATTTTTAATTTTCAGTCACTTTTATTTTGACGTCTGCAAATGGATTCAATTTGGACAAGTCTATAAGATTGTCATTTGGTAATGAGTTAAAAGGTGCGTGCGTTAGAGAAGGATCGCAAATTTAGTCCCCATTTGTGCTGTTTGTTTTATTTTTAGTGACATTGGACGTCTGCACAAGTGCTACAGTGATTACTTAGACAGATATAGTGAAGGATGTTTCGATGAAGAACGGGAAAACACAATACGGTCAGCTATCCTAGAAAACGCAGATCGTAAAGGGTCTGCAAATGTCACCCGATGTTTGAGTAAGCATCTAAATTTTCTCTATTTTTCTCTGGATTTTGTTTGCAATTGTTTTTAACTCGGGTCAGTTTTTGAGGAAAATGAAGTAAAGGAACAATCTTGTCATTGTCTGATGTCTTTGTGCATATATTTTCATATTTTCTTATATCTTTTGTCATTACTTAACTCTCTACCAACAACAAGAATTTATATAACTTTGTTAGATAAAAGAATCTGCGAACAATAATCTTAATGAACGATTATTTTATCATGAAAATTTCCTTTGAAGGAATAGAAAGCTTTGTAGGAAAAGGAGAAAATGCTGTTTACCATATTTTCTGCCTTTTCTCATAATGTTCTTGAAAGAGTTCTACCCCAAGGTGTTTAAAAATCAGGATTAAGTAGATAGGGTTTAGATACCTACTTTAACTCTTTACCAAACGAGAGAATTTTAGACCACTCCAAATTAAGAACATTTGCAGACAACAAAATAAATGTGGTTGAAAAAATGAAAATTGTTGTCCAAAAGGTAGAAAACATTGTGAGAAAAGGAGAAAATGCTAACTACCAGCATTTTCATCTTTTCCCACAATGTTTCCTAAAGGCTTCTTTCTCAGGGTCGTTAAAAGTCGGGATCGTGGGGTAAATGGTTAAACTTGGGTTATTTTTTTTTTTAATTTAGTTAAGGTGAATGCATGCAAATAGGACAGATTCTTCTAGATTTTTTAGCCAAAGTTATCCTTCTCTTGCAATTAAAGTAATATCTTGTTGCTAGAAACTGAATATTCTGGATTTTTGTTGAAAAACATTTGCATCCTTGTACCCACTTATGCAAACAAAACCATGCTAAACAAGAACACTGTGTGGGGATGCCTACTGAGGAAAAAGGCTTGCAGTCCTTTATTAATCTCAGATTTTAATAACACTAAGGAGATTGTTTCGTGGTATTACTGAAATAAATTGACTTGAAATTGACCTTTAGGCAAAGAATAATTAAAACAGGAATATTTGAATCGTCGGGTATAATCGGAGTGTATGGAAATTCTGTTAAAAGTAAATGTCAGGTTTGACCCTTACTGCACCATAGCCAAAATCAAAAAGCTTTTGCGGATGGCATAGATCAAGATCAGGCTGCACAGAAAGTACATCTTAGATCTATGTGACCCACCACCTATGTAAACCAACACAATAATGCTCATTTCAGATATTTTAAGTATCTTTTGAAGACACTATAAATCTATTGTCCTCCTAAAGAGTTAGAAAATGTGCACATAGTTCCGCATGCAGATGACATTAGCTGAAGCTAGGTTCAGACAATAATTCATGCGTGTAATATATGGTAATAGAGGTCATTTATTTCATGTCAATTTGTTCGACTAATATATGCCATGCCAGTTACATTCAAGTAACTGACATCAGTTGTTTTTGTTATTGATACTGTTATATATTTGAAATCGGTTCATCAATTAGAATTGTTGTAAAACACAACTTGAAGTACTTGCTATTCATAATCAAACTCATACATACCCATATGCACTATAAGACTTAATGTGTTATTGTGTTCTTCTTTTACAGCAAGCAAATGTTTTGATAGGAATCTGATAGAGGAAATTGCTTATGACAGATGTGGTGACCTGCTCATGGTTCTGAATCTAACAACAGATTTTAGTCAAATGAATTGCCTGTATGTAGTTTTTATACGTTTTTTGCCTTGGTTGTAGTTTTATCCATTAACCCTTTCCCAAACGGCAAATTTTGGACCAAACCAAATTGAAAGCATTTTGCAGATGACAAATTAATAGTTGCTAAAAAGATGATTTTTCTATATGATAGGGTAGAAAACATTGTGGGAAAAGGAGAAAATGCTGGTTACCAGCATTTTCTCCTTTTCCCACAATGTTTTCAAAAGGCTTCTATTCCTGACCCGTAAAAACCAGGGATTGTTTGGGAAAGGGTTAAACTTAACAAGGAAATGCATAATACTTCACATCATGCTTTAACCCATTACTATCGACATAATTTTAAGTTTGTCCACATCGAAACCATTTGCAGAGGAGAAAGTAAAAGTGACTGAAAATTTGAAATTTGTTTTGTCAAGGGTGAAAAACATTGTGGGAAAAGGAGAAAATGCTGGTTACCAGCATTTTCTCCTTTTCCCACAATGTTTTCTAAAGGCTTCTTTCTCAGGGTTGTCAAAAGTAGGGATTGTGTGGTAATGGGTTAACTCTTTACCCACAAAATTTTGGACTCATCCAAATTGAAAGCAATGACGACAAAATTAGTGTGACTCAAATATTGAAGATTGTTTTGAGAAGAGTAGAAAACATGATGGAAAAAGGAGATAATGCTGGTTACCAGCATTTTCTCCTTTTCCCACCATGTTTGCAAAAGGCTTCTTCCTCAGGGTAGTGAAAACCAGGGATTGTGTGGTAAAGGGTTAACCTATTGTGCTTTCCTTTTAACCCTATAAAGCCCTGACCACCATTTTAGTTCCTTTTGTTAACAGTGTAAGACAAGATTAGACTTCACAAAACACTCTGATCTTTGATTTGCACTGTCAGCTTCTTTGTTATATATTCTGGCCAAAAAATCCTGAATACGAATATGTTGTCTTCTTTTTCCTTGTTTAAACCATTACCAAATAGTTCTTTGTGGTAATGGGTTGATAACCCTGTTGAAGAAGTCTTTTGAAAAGTTTGTGGAAAAAGGAGAAAATGCTGGTAACCAACATTTTCTCCTTTTTTCTCAATGTTTCCTACTGTCAGAGAATTTAAGTTCATTTGTACTATATGTAATTTTTTATTTATTGTATACAGAGGTTTTGAATTTAATTTGTCTAAATTTGTCATTTAGGAAAGGTTTAACCCTTTCCCAAACAACAAACTTTTGGACTGGACCAAATTGAAAGCATTTGCAGATGACAATTCAACTCTTGCTAAAAAGATGATTTCTGTCCAGGATAGGGTAGAAAACAGTGTGGGAAAAGGAGAAAATGCTGGTTACCAGCATTTTCTCCTTTTCCCACAATGTTTTCAAAAGGCTACTGTTCCAGACCCGTAAAAACCAGGGATTGTTTGGGAAAGGGTTAAATGATTCATTTCATTATTTCAGCTCTCTTTAAACTGAGGCATTCCTTTGCAATAACTAATTAAACAATGGAAGATTTTTTTTTTTCATTTGGATCCCATGTATAAATGAAAAATTCCAAGTCGTATAATTTAAAAAAAGAGGAAAATGTTCTCTTAGTATTTGAGACATGTTCTGTAAAAAGGGGCTTAACCCATTACCACACAATCCCAACTTTTGACGACCCTAAGAAAGAGGCCTTTAGAAAACATTGTGGGAAAAGGAGAAAATGCTGGTAACCAGCATTTCCTCCTTTTCCCACAATGTTTTCTACCCTTCACAAAACAAATTTCAAATTTTCAGTCACTGTTATTTTGTCGTCTGCAAATGCTTTGGATATGGACAAACCTAAAATTTTGTCGTTTGGAAATGAGTCAACCCATTACCTCACAATACCAACTTTTGACTACCCTGGGAGAAAGAAGGCTTTTGTAAACACTGAGGGAAAACGAGAAAATGATGGTAACCAGCATTTTCTCCTTTTAGCACAATGTTTTCTACCCTTCACAAAACAAATTTCAAATTTTCAGTCACTTATTCTGTTTTATGCAAAATGAAAAAAATGTTTTCAGTTCTGAAAAACCTAAATTTTGTTGTTTGACAATGAGTTAATGCATCTCTGTCATGCGTCGTACTAAGCAATACATGGAGCAATAAGAAATGCATAATATCAATTCTTATTTTGCAACCAACTGAATCATGAGGTAAAGTGGTCACTGTTCATGTAGAAAGCTGTCCACAAGGAAAAATGTCTGCCCAAGTCTTTGCAGGATGAGTGGGTCAATATTTTCTGTTGATGTGTTAAGCCCCCATTTCACAGAGCATTGCTGATTTGTGACGGTTCATCTGATTTACCCTATGACTTTATTTTAGAATGTGGTTAATTTGGACTTGAAATTATTCTTGTATTCAATCCTTTGTTAGTGTGATTTCTATGACCTTAATTAGTTGTACACCTTGGAAACTGTCATTTTGTTTTGTTTATTTCCAAATGCTGTCGTAATGTGGACAAAAGTCATTTTGTTGTGTGGCAAAGTTGACCCATTACCACACAATCCCTACTTTTGATGCCCCTGGAAAAGAAGGCTTTCGAAAACATTCTTTTCTCCTTTTCCCACAATGTTTTCTAACCTTTACAAAACAAATTTCAAATTTTCAGTCACTTTCATTTTGTCGTCTGCAAATGCTGTCAATTTGGGCAAGCCTAAAATTCTGTTGTTTGGTAATGAGTTAACTAATTACCTTATACACCATTTTGAGAGCATCTCAAATTCAAAGAATCTGCAGACGACAGCTGAAATGTGGCTACTAATGGGTTTTAAGATACAGACAGCATAGAAAACATTGTGAGAAAAGGAGAAATTGCTCATTTTGAGCAATTTCACCTTTTCTCACAATGTTTTCCCTAAGCTTTTTTCTTCATTGTGTTAAAACGAGTATATATGGAGGAAAGGGTTATACGGAATTTTAGGTACACTTGATTCTTTTCGATAATTTGATTCACTATTTCATATAATATTTGTCGCCAACAGGGATGCGTATGAGGCTGGATCATGTGTAAATGATGCCTTGCAGATGTATGAAACCAACTATGATTGTCATGCAGCAGACACAATGAGATTCCTGATTGAAGTGCTTAAAGCCAAAAATGCAAATGTAGCATGGTATTATGAAAATAAATGTGAAGGTAATTTTTTTTTAAAAACTATTGTAAGACCACATTGAGGTATTGCATAAACACTGCAGTTTTAAAATAGAAACATTTTCTGATATCCAACAATATTTGCTTCAATCTTGGATTACTTTTTAACCCTTTACCAATCCCTAGTTTTTATGACCCAGATATATTAGCCTTTTAATAACAACATTGTGGAAAAAGGAGAAAATGCGGCTAACCAGCATTTTCTTCTTTTCCCACATTGTTTTCTACCATGTTGGAAACAAATTTGAATTTTTGAGCTATGTTTATTTTGTCGTCTGCAAGTGCTTTCAGTTTGGACCAGTCTAAAATTTTGTTGTTCAGTTAAGAGTTAAAGATCAGAAACGGGAAATCAATATGATAAGAGGAGGTATTTATCAAAAAATTTCTGACACAATTATGCCAATTTTCAGTTAATATCTTTCATTGAAAAGCAGCAATAGCCAAACAGTAAGAGGAGCTCAAACCAGACAGGCAAATATATGTAATCCTCAAATATTACTGACCAGTTTTGCCCAATTATCATTCTTAAATTTTCACTGAAAAATCAGTTTTAATCCTTCTTCTACAAAGTAACTGTGATGAAACTTTTAATTTTAAAATTTCATTCTGTTCAAAGGTAATTTTTTGTGGAAAAAATAGTATCCATATTTAATATAGATCAAAGTTCAGACAGCTTGTTCTATGCAGTCTGATCTTGATCTTCACTGTCTGCAAAAGGTCAATGAGTTGCACTTAGTAGTGTAAGGGTTAGAAAGGATTTTGGAGAAATAGAACTGAGTCAAACATTGGCGCTTACCTTACATGCTTTTTGTTGTTTTTTTTTATAACCCTTACATCACCAGATAAACCCAATCAATACTTTTTGTCAAGTAATAAGACTCAAAAACATATATTTGCGATGTCAAGTTGCTCTTTCCTGAATGTCTCGGGAAAGCAGAAAGCATGGATTAGGAGTCAGACTTAACGTTATGTGCAGTTAAATCTTGATCCACATTTTCTGCGTAATAGATTATAGAAGTGAAAGGTTTGTCAAGGGTTGACCTATTTTTTTGGGATCATATTTTTCATTTGTTGTGGATATGGGAGTTAACTTCATTCAGTGTCATACTTTAGAAGTTATCACACAGATACTCAATGTTTAGAAATGGCAAGTTTGCAATCTGTTTATACCTGGATATGCATGCTTAATCTTTTTATAACTATGTCCTAACTCTTTACAATACAATCATGACTTTTAACAACCCTGAGAAAGAGACCCTTGAAAACATTGCTGGAAAAGAAGAAAATGCAGGTAACCAGCATTTTCTCATTTTCCCACATGTTTTCTATGCTTCCCAAATTTCAATTTTCAAGCCACATTTACATGTACTTTGTTGTCTGCAAATGCTTTTAATGTGGACAAATCTAAAATTTTGTTTTGTAAAGAGTTTAGATTTTTTTTCTTGGTTTTCTCATTGCAGAGCAAATTTGCCTCCCATATTCAATACAGAAGGTATCAGAAGAGAGTTGCCAGCCGTATTTGAATAATTACCTTAATGATAGGAATTGCATGTAATTCATTTTCTTATAAAATTCTCAGAAGTTCTATTCTGTTTAAAAAAAAAAAAATCCCAAATTTTAACAACCCTGAAAAGGAAGGTTTCAGAAAATATTATCGGAAAAGAACAAAATTCTGGTTATCAGCATTTTGTTCATTTTCCACTATGTTTTCTCAAGTTTGAAAGACAGAATCTCTGTTTTTAAGTACCGTAACTTTTGATGTTGTCTGCAAATACCTATGGGTTTGGACAAGACTAAAAGTTTTGTTGTTTGGTAAAGAGTCAATACATTGTAGATAATACTTTTATCTCCATTAGTTGCTTGTTTAACTTTGTAACATATTACAGTGTGGGCTTTCCCAAATTCAAAGCGTATGTAGACAGTAGACCATATTTGGCACAAATTAAGGTATTTTGTCTTTGATAAGGTAGAAAATGTGGTGGAAAGAGGATAAAATGGTTCTATCTGGCATTTTCTGCTTTTCTTACAATATTTTCAAAGGCTTTTCTTCACGTGATTTTGAGGTAAAGGGTTTATACTGTCTGAACTAAACATATAATATAATGTTTCAGATGTCTTTTGATGAAGGTTATGGTTATTGGTCAGAGTGTTTCACTGTGGAAATGAACAGTTGATTTCTAGGCTCTTTTTAAATGTATAGTTCGATCATCATTTTATAGGTTTCATTTCTACAGCGCTGTTTGCACTTTTCAATTCTGTATCAGATGGAAAAAAAAAAAAGAACTGTACATGATATTGCATGTGCATACGTTTTTTTAGCTGGAACTATGAAATTTCTTTGAAAGAATAGAAATCAATGCTAGAGAAGAAAAGGGATTCCTTGTATTTCCTTCTTTTCCAACAGTGTTTTGAAAGGTATCTTCTCCAGGGATGTGATTGTTTAAATTGAAGATTAACCCTTTACCCCTTAAAGCATTTCAATGGTATCTCTAATTAAGCCTAAATAACAGCAAGGATGAAGTCGTTTCTTATGTGTATATGACACCTTTTAAAAGCATAGAAAACATTGTGACAAAAGGTGAAATTGCTCGTCACGAGAGCAGTTTCACCTTTTGCCACAATGTTTTCCAAAGACTCCTATAAGCAATGAGTAGAAATGAGTATCTATGGAGTAAAGGGTTAAACAACTTGATTTTATTTTTACAGAAATCTAGAAATGTTCATTGGATGTATTCAATACACAGCTTTAGTAAGCTATCAACCATGTGATCTCCTGGGCCTGGTTGGCTATGTTCACGACTATATGATGACCATGTATCAGATAGATGCACAGATATGTCCACCAACTGGTATACACTATTTTTATCGACACTAAACTCTGTCCCTTTACTAAACAGCAAATGTGCAGTTTTGTCCAAGTTGAAAGCATTCGCCAATGACAGATCAAAAAGGACCCCAAAAAGGATAGAAAGCATTGTGGTAAAAGGAGAAAATGCTGGCTACTAGCATTTTCTCCTTTTCCAACAAAGTTTTCAAAAGCGTCTCTGTCAGCGTTGTTAAAACTTGGGATTCTGTGGGAAAGGGTTAAATCAAACAACAAATTCTAAACCCGACCAAATTTAAAGCATTTGCAGACAACATGGGATGATACTCTTATTACAAGATTTGTATTAGAATGGGTAGAAAGCATTGTGGGAAAAGGAGGAAGTGCTGGTTACCAGCATTTTCTCATTTTCCTCCTATGTTTTCAAATGCATTTTACCTCAGAGTTGTTGAAACATCGGGATTGTGTGTTGATGGGTCTATCTTTTATTGCTTTGCACAGATGCTTTGTACATGTAGTGTAGGTCAAGATCAGACTGAACAAAAACCACTGATCTACAGTGTCATCTATTTCATGAGCTGTTCATGTCAAATAGCCTTGGAATTGCTTTTTTCAGATGTGAAAAATAGTTAGGGAAAAATAGAAAAGTGTTTTTTTTTTTTTTTAAATACAATTTTTCTTTTTCCAGCTTTGTTTAATTAAAAAAGCAATCGCTTACAAAGGCTTCAAAGTTTAAAGTTTGCAGGTAGATGGTTAGCCTAACAGTCATATGCACACCTTTTTTTTGAAAACAAACTATGTGGTCCATTGTATGAAGCGAAGTTGTTTTTTTTTTTCCCAGATCCAACCAGAGATAGACTTGATGAAATGGTTGAGCTCCTTCCATCAAGTATAGAAGACCGTTGCCGACCTTTCGTTGCAGCTGCCATTTTGCAAGTAGAGTGCCTCAATTTCCCAACTGGCTCACTTTCAGATTATGAACTTTGCAGGTATGGCTGGAATTTAGTTTTCACCCAATTCAATTTTTACTTAACAATATGAAAATTTTAGACATGTCCAAATTAAAGGCGTTTATAGATGAAAAAATAAGTGTGACTGAAAAATTGGACTTTGTGTTGGGAAAGGTAGAAAACATAATGAGAAAAGAGGAAAATGCTGGTTAGTTGTTACATATTGAAAGAGGAACCAAAACCAATAGAGCAAGTACTTGCGTATTTTGCTTAAATTTTGGGACACCAAAGTATTGGGACACCATCAAAAGTTGCAAAAATAATTATTTTTCATGATCCAGAGATTTGGGCCATGCTTAAAATTGCAAAGCAAGATAAATTTTTTTTTTTTCCAAAGAATTGGGACAGTGAATATCTATTTAAAAAAAATATTTCTGTCACGGAGAGAGGTTAGATATATAAGCACTTGAAACCTGCCTTGCTGTTGAACTAGCTTTTACAATGATGTGGTTTGGTGTATTTCTCTCTATGGAAGGTATAAGCAACATGCATTACATTGGGGCCTTGATGGGTGACCAGATGATTGCATGTTACATTTCAATCTGTTTTGATAACCTTCGTTTACAATTAAATAAATCACATAACTCCATTTATACACACATATTAAGCATTCTTCCCAACCCTCCCAATTTCAATTGGAGTTCCTGATACAAGACCAAAAAACCCAATCACCTGGACAGCCTATTTTAAACCCCAAGTTTAAAAGGGGTGTAATACACTTGTATCCAAGATACATAACATATATGTATATTTCTGTATTGGCTATGAATATGTTTGTATTTTTATTCCAAATAAAGATTATGTTGTTATGTTATGTTATGTACATGTGTATCCTTTGGTGACCTGCATGTATTTCATGGTCAATCAGGTTCATTGTTTATAAATAGAAATCAAGGTCCAGTACTTTACTTGTCGGACTAAGATTTATTGATCACCATTTGACGATGCCCATCTGTCGTTGTGTCTATCTGTGTGTCTGTCTGTGTACAAAATACAAGTAATTTTGTGTCATGAACTCCTCCTACAGTTTTGCCAATTTTAATTCATGTGAAATACCTTATCAATCTTTTTCATCGAGGGTTTGTAAGGTTTTCATTTCCAAATTGCTTCAGGACAGTCATAATAAAACATATTTAATTGATCAATCTCTTGTATTTATGAATCTGAGGAAGAAGGCCACTGAAAAGATTTTGTAATCTGATTTTGAACTTGACTGTCCGTGAAAACAAGTTTTGACTTTGAAAGCATTAATTTTGTAGACATGGAACTCAAATTGCTCAAACAGCAGTCTTTTACAGGGTAGAAAATAATGCAGGATAAGGAAAAATTGTTTGTTACAAGCATTTTCTTCATTTGGCTTGCAACACATGAAAAAGTGGCATTTGGATGATTGTGTAAAGTATTGTCTCGGATCAGCCTGCGCAGTCCAAACAGGCTAATCTGAGACAGACGGCACTTTATGACTACGTCAGGTTTTGTGCTTCAGCAGACTTGCGCAAAACAGAAAATTACATAGAAATGGAAAGTGTCTATTCGGATAAACCTGTGCAGACTGTGCAGGCTGATCCAAGACAACACTTTACCCATTTGTCCGATTGCCCCTTTTCGCCTGTTGCAAGCCATTTATGTGCAAGTATTTGAGAGTTAGCCTTGCTCAAGGTCATTCACGTTAGGGATTGTTTGGTAAATGGCAATGGGCTGTTTTGTGTAGGTTTTGTTAGACACTTTTTAGAGCCACATTATTCATGTACATGTATTTTGATTGTTTCAAAGCACTGAAATCAGTATGAGAGGTTGTGTCAAAAAGTCTCTGAACACAGATGTGCCAGAAGATCTTCACTGTACAACAGCTGAAATCAAAGACATGATGAAAGAACCAATAATGAGAGATGGACTTCTACCATTTAGTGGCCAGTTCTGTGAGGAAGGTATGATATTTGTCATGGGCGGATCCAGAGGGGGGGACCGGGGGTCCGGACCCCCCCCTGGAATTTTGGCAAAAAATGACGTTATCAGATTCGTGAATGGGACTGGTCTGATATTGCACAGCATTTATGTAAAATACAGTCATAGAATTTAAAAAAAAAAAATTCTAAATGTGGAAACCTCCTCATGGTTAGAACTGGAAACATTGACTTTTCTCGTAAATGGCTTACATCCACTGAAAACCGGAATTCATATAATAAGACGAATGCGTTTTCGGTGGGACCCCCTCTGAGAAAGATATCTGGATCCGCGCATGTTTGTTATTTGTTTTTGATATGAAATTATTTAGAAAAAGATCACATCCCATAACTCATTACATAACCACAAAATTTTAGACTTGTTCACTTCGAAAGCATTTGCAGACATCAAAATAAAAGTGACTCAAAATTTGAAATTAGCTTTGTGAATGGTAGAGAACAATGTGGGAAAAGCAGAAAATGCTGCTTACCAGCATTTTCTTCTTTTTCCACAATGTTTTCTTAAGGCTTCTTTCTCAGTTTCATCAAAAGTAGGGAGTGTTTGGTTATGGGTTAAGTCAAAAGTAAGGAATTGGTAACACGCAGTTTCCTCTTTTTCCTGCTATGTTTGAAAACTTTTTAACATTTTGTGATATCTCTGTTATTACTGAAGATCTTTGTTTCAATCTTGGACAAGTTGTTTATTAAACGAAAAGAGGAACCTGTACAGCAAGGGCAGACAACCATAAAATAATTTTTCACACCGTTATGTCCCTTTTTCAACATAGTGAACATTGAGCAACTGCAATGAGGTATGGGCACCCACCCACACGCAGTGCTCTTGTTTTCCATAATATTTTGAAAAGCTTTTTTTCTTGGGTTATGAAAACTTGGGATTATTTGTTAAAGGATTAAAATGACATAGCCATGAAACTGCAGAATAAGGCTTTTTTTTATAAAGATATTGTTATATCCTGTAGGTTATAGTTACTTCTTTACATAGCAGTAGTTGTATGTAAGTTCCTGTTTGTTTATGTCGAATATTACAGCATCCTGCATTTCTGGGTGGTCAGATCATGTCAAGTTGTGTGTGTAAAGAGGTGCTTATGGGATGAGACCAAAGGACAAATCTGATATTCACCTTCTTTTTTTACAAGCATTTGCCTTTACAAACAATTTTATGCTCTAGACATGATACCAGACTGATACAGAAAAAATTGTCAGGTTGTATTGGCAAGTTAAAAAACACCCATATTTTACCAAGATCATAATATAGGTACATGTATCAAATAAACCAATCTATCTACCTTCTCTTGGAATTTATTTTATTCTTCATGAGCTCTTAATCAAACAAAAAAACATTAAACTTGTCAAGATCAAAAGCACTTTCAAATGAGATATATCTCATGACATATATTTCAAATATGTCTCAAAGGATTAACCCTTTCCCAAACAATTCCTGGTTTTTACAGGTCTAGAATGGTAGCCTCTTGAAAACATTTTGGAAAAAGGAGAAAATGCTGGTAACCAGCATTTTCTCCTTTTCCCACAATGTTTTCTACCCTATCATAGACAGAAATCATCTTTTCAGCAAGAGTTGCTTTGTCGTCTGCAAATGCTTTCAATTTGGTCTAGTCCAAAAGTTTGTCATTGGGGAAAGGGTTAAATTTGTCTTTGAAACAATAGAAAACTTGTTGGAACAGGAGTCAAATGCTGGTTGCCAACATTTTTACTCCTATTCAAACAAAACATGTATTTTTTAAAGCTTTATAATTCAGGTTTGTAATAATGAGATTGTTTAGTAAAGGATAAATAGATTGTTTGCTTAATCCTAAACCAAACAATACCATGTTGTAACAACCCAGGGAAAAAAGTATTCTGAAAACATTGTTGGAGAAGGAGAAAATGCTGGTGAACAACATTTTCTCCTGTTCCCAAAATTTGTTCTTACCATTTACATTATTTCTGCTTTTTTTGTCATCTGCAATTGTTTTCAATTTCAACTTACAATTTCAACTAAAATTTTGTTTGGTTTAAACTTTGTAGATCTGGCCACTGAGTCAGGCTTTTGCTGTGCTGGTGAACAACATTTTCTCCTGTTCCCAAAATTTGTTCTTACCATTTACATTATTTCTGCTTTTTTGTCATCTGCAACTGTTTTCAATTTCAACCTAAGATTTCGACTAAAATTTTTTGTTTAAACTTTGTAGATCTGCCAAGTGAGTCAGGTTTTTGCTGTACTCATAACAACATAAATTTTCTAATTTCAGACTTTGGACATACCAGTTGCTATGTGGACACACTGATGCTGTTCCAAGAGAATGAAGTGGCTGGATCATGTTTTGCTGCTACATATAACCTTGTCTCTCTAGCCATGCAAAGCCTTATAAGGGTGAATGATCAAAGAAGTATTTCTGCAGAAAATGAACCACTGAAGTGCAGGTATGTTTCTGCAGAATATATAAAACAAATGAAAATCATAACTCAATTTTTCTCTGAAGAGTTTTTCTAGCTGCTTTAAGAAATATGATAAGCCCAGTGTATGGACATTTAACTGATTACCACACGACAAAATTTTGGACTAGTCCAAATTGAAAGCATTTGCAGACGACAAAATAAAAGTGACTGAAAATTTGAAATTTGTTTTGTGAAGGGTAGAAAACATTGTGGGAAAAGGAGAAAATGCTGGTTACCAGCATTTTCTCCTTTTCCCACAATGTTTTCTACAGGCTTCTTTCACAGGGTCGTCAAAAGTAGGGATTGTGTGGTAATGGGTTAACTCATTACCACACAACAAATTTTTAGGTTTGTCCACATTGAAAGCATTTGCAGACGACAAAATAAAAGTCACTGAAAATTTGAAATTTGTTTTGTGAAGGGTAGAAAACATTGTGGGAAAAGGAGAAAATGCTGGTTACCAGCATTTTCTCCTTTTCCCACAATGTTTTCTACAGGCTTCTTTCACAGGGTCGTCAAAAGTAGGGATTGTGTGGTAATGGGTTAACTCATTACCACACAACAAATTTTTAGGTTTGTCCACATTGAAAGCATTTGCAGACGACAAAATAAAAGTCACTGAAAATTTGAAATTTGTTTTGTGAAGGGTAGAAAACATTGTGGGAAAAGGAGAAAATGCTGGTTACCAGCATTTTCTCCTTTTCCCACAATGTTTTCTACTGGCTTCTTTCACAGGGTCGTCAAAAGTAGGGATTGTGTGGTAATGGGTTAACCCATTACCACACAACAAATTTTTAGGTTTGTCCACATTGAAAGCATTTGCAGACGACAAAATAAAAGTCACTGAAAATTTGAAATTTGTTTTGTGAAGGGTAGAAAACATTGTGGGAAAGGAGAAAATGCTGGTTACCAGCATTTTCTCTTTTTCCCACAATGTTTTCAAAAGGTTTCTTTCTAAGGGTCGTCTAAAGTAGGGATTGTGTGGTAATGGGTTAACCCTTTATCACTCAACCCTGCGTTTTGTGGCCCCTGAGGAAAGAGGCTTTTGAAAACAATGTCTGAAAAGAAGAAAGTGCTTGTCACCAGCATTTCCTTCTTTTCAGATATTGTTTTCAAAAGCCTCTTCTTATGTTAACCCATTACCACACAATCCTGACTTTTAACGACCCTGAGAGAGAAGCCTTTTGAAAACATTGTGGGAAAAGGAGAAAATGCTGGTATCAGCATTTTCTCCTTTTCCCACAATGTTTTCTACCCTATCAAAGACAAAAACTATTATTTAAGCTACATTTATTTTTTCGTCTGCAAATGCTTTCAATTTGGACTGGTCTAAAATTTCCGTGTGTGGTAAAGAGTTAAAGTACTTCCAATCAACAAAATTATAGACGTGAATATTGAAAACATTGTAAACAATAAACTGGACACAGCTCCAAGCGTGAAATTTATCTTTGAATTTTGTCCATTTCCCTCGATATTTTCCAAAGTCAATTTTCTCAGGGTAGTTATTGTTAGAGAAAAATCTCTGGATCATACTCTATGAAAAGATTGCACAATGCATGTGGAAAGTATTGATCTAGATCAGCCTCATCCTCCGATCCCTGGGAAAATTGACTGTCAAATCTTTGTTTCCTATGAATATTCACATGGTCAGAAAGTACCCTAATAGTGAATCGAAAGATCGATAACATATTCATTCTCTCTAGTATGGAGGACAATTTCATTTTGTCAGTTACTAAAAATAGAAATGATGGCATATGTGTGATAAAAATAGTTTAAATTTTCTCAAAGAAAAACTGAGATTACCAATCAAAATGCTTCATGAATAATTCATGAGAATGAGGAAACGCCAACCAAATAACCCAGGGTCGATTACAGTATTAATCGAAACTGGGTCAATGAGGATGGATCAGCCTACGCAAGCTGCACATATTCACCTTGGTCAAAACTGTTTGATTTCTTTCAAATTCTTGCATGTCAAATGAGCATTCTACCTATAGCCTTAGCCAATTTTTAACCCTTTACCAAACAATCTCTGGTTTCATGATCTTGAAATAGAAGCCTTTTGAAAACATTGTGGAAAAGGGAGAAAATGCTGGTAACCAGCATTTTCTCCTTTTCCCACAATGTTTTCTTGCCTGCTTGAAACAAATTTCAAGTTTTGAGTAACATTTTTTTTGTCGTCCGCAAGTGCTTTCAATTTGAATTAGTCTAAAATTTTGTCATTTGGTAAAGGGTTAACTCTTTGCTACATTATCCCAACTTTTGACGACCCTGAGAAAGAAAGATTTTGAAAACATTATGGGAAAAGGAGAAAATGTTGTAACCAGCATTTTCTTCTTTTCCCACAATGTTTTTCTACCCTTCCTACTTCAAATTTCAAGTTTTGATTCATATTTATTTTGTTGTCTGCATATGCTTTCAATTTGGACAAGTCAAAATTTTGTTGTTTGGTAAAGAGTTAAACAAAATTTGTTGGTATTATAGAAGGACTTGCTTGGTATCATGCTTTAAGAAGATGCATTAAGCCCCCTTTTTCCAGATCCTTGCTGATGTATTATGTCTCCCTTGTATATATCTGTACTTTATTTGTTTTCAGTCTCTTAGAATCTGGCCTTGGCTGTTTTATGGCAGTTGGTAACCCTTGTCCTATGGATACTAACGACGCAGAAAAACAGGGCAGTATATTGGCTGCTGTGATAGATGCAATGAACATATATTCAAAGGTGACTTTTGATGCCACAAGTATTGCACTAGGAGGAATCGCGTTACCAATGGATAATCTTCCCACATATGAAGTGTGTGCAAGTAAGTGCATTAAAGGATAAATGGTGTAAGCAATTTGGACCCAAGTGGTCAATTATGTGGAGTTCAAAATTACAAATAGTTTTTATACTTGGGGAAAAACAAATTACATTTTCCCAGAAGGTTTATACAGATTTTGACTTGTACATGTACATCATCTACTTCACATACAATGACAAAACATAGTAAATCGCCTCAGTTTATTTTGTGCATGCAGCATCATTTTGTGGGCCTTCATGAAAATTAATCCAACTTTTCCCCTGGGGTAAAAAATAAACCTGTCCTTGGAGATGGGGGTGAACACATGTTTGACAAAGTGTTATTTGCTCTTTACCAGATGACTATATTTTTGACTGGTTCAAACTGACAGCAACACACTAAATGTTGCACAAAATATGAGGATGTCTGTTGAAAGGTACAAAACATTGTAGCAAAAGAAAAAAGTGCTGGCTTCCAGCATTTTCTCCTTTTCACAATTCTTTCAGAGGTTGTCCTCCACAGGGTTTTTAAAATACTAGATTGTGTAGTAGGGTTTAACCCATTACCACACAATCCCAACTTTTGACTACCTTGGGAAGGGACCCTTTAGAAAACATTGTGGGAAAAGGAGAAAATGCTAGTAACCAGCATTTTTTCCTTTTCCCACAATGTTTTCAGCCCTTCACAAAACAAATTCCAAATTTTCATTCACTTTTATTTTGTCGCCTGCAAATGCTTTCGATTTGGACAAGCCTGAAATATTGTCATTTGGTAATGAGTTAAGTAGATTTCATAAAAATAATCTTTCGCAAAACATCCCAGTTAGGAGCACCATGTATGTAACATCGTCCTCACTGTTCTCTATCAAAATTATGATATTGAGTTGAGAGGAGGCTGAACCCTTTACCAAACAACAAAATTTTAGACTGGTCCAAATCGAAAGCATTTGCAGATGACAAAAAAAAACGTAACTCAAATATTGAAATTTGTTTCCAGCAGAGTAAAAAACATTTTAGGAAAAGGAGACAATGTTTTAAAATGGCTTCTGTCTCACGTCATAAAAACCAGGGATTGTTTGATAAAGGGTTAAGGGGGTTTAAATTGTGTTTATCATGTATTAACTCTTTACCACACGATGAAAATGAAAACTTGTCCAAATTGAAAGCATTTGCAGATAACAATTCAAATGTGTCTCCGGTAACAGTACTTGTCTTTGATAGGTAAGAAAACATTAAGGGAAAAGGAGAAAATGCTGGTTACCAGCATTTTCTCCTTTTCCCTTAATGTTTTCAAAAGGCCTCTTCTGCAGGGGTCGTTAAAAATCGGGATTGTGTGGTAAAGAGTTAATACCAAGGAAGTTTTCATATACATGTAGTTATGGACCATTTGTCTAACAATCAACTGAATGATTAGATGGAAAGGTCCTTTGACATGTAGAAAATTAACCATTGGCAAAAAAGTTTTAACCCATTACCAAACAACAATATTTTAGACTGGTCCAAATTTAACTCTTTACCAAATGACAAAATTTTAGACTTGTCCAACTCAAAAACATTTGCAGAGGACAAAATAAAAGTGACTAAAAATTTGAAATTTGTTTTAGGAAGGGAAGAAAACATTGTGAGAAAAGGAGAAAATGCTGGTTACTAGCATTTTCTCCTTTTCCCACAATGTTTTGTGAAGGCTTCTTTCTCAGGGGTGTCAAAAGTAGGGATTGTGTGGTAATGGGTTTACCCAGGTCAACCCACACACAGACTCATCTAGGTTGATAGTTTTTATACACCGTAGGGGTCGTATTATGTTACGGACCTGATCCATCCTGATTTGTCTGTACGATTTCTTGTGTGCACAACTCCGACATTTTCCATCAAAATAACTTGAAACTTACCACAAAGAATGTGCATGATGTGTAGTTGTGCATAGGATTCTTAAAATGTTGATCTATGCGAAGCTCTTGTACATGCATTGCTCTTGTTTATCAAGTCTTTATTGAATGGCAAAATTTTAGACTGGTCCAAATTGTAAGCACTAGCAGATGTACAAATTATATTTTACTCACACAATGGCTTTTGTCCTTGAAATGATGGAAAATGTTGTTCAAAAAAGGAGAAAATGCTGCTTTACAGCATTTCACGGCGGGGAATCACATGACACAACAACAAATTATCCAGGGTAAAAAATTTGTTTGCTCGTCAATAACTTTTTTATCAGGTGTTGTTTCAAAAATCTAACACATCAAGCAAATCCCTGGAGTCCTTCCGCCTTCTCTGCTTCAAACCAAATTCCAATCAGTCATGTATTAACGGAATTATTGAAGATTTTCTTACCTGAAGTCGGGGAATTTTTTCAAATATGGGTCATTGTTGTTGTTGTTGTCACGTGATTCCCCGCCGTGGCATTTGCTCCTTTTTCCACAATGCTTTCAAATATCTTTCTTTCTAAGATTTATTGGATTATGTGGTAAATGGTTAATGTGATAAACTTATGAAAATAATTGTATTTGGATTTCTTTTTAATTTTACATTAGATGTAATGAGGTCTTTTTACATGATATATTTACTTACAGGTGCCATAATATGGCCAGACTTGAATAACAATTGTCCAAAAAAAGCTGGTATAATAGAATATGCAGCTCCTATTTGCCTGAACAGTATAAAAACATATGAACTGCAATCTGGCACTGTTCTGAACACAGCTGACACTTGTGGGTAAGTTAACTCTTTACCAAACGAGAAAATTTTAGACTGTTTACCAAACAACCCCTGGTTTTAACGACCCTGAGATAGGATCCTAAAAAAAAACATTGTGGGAAAATGAGAAAACCCTGGTAACCAGCATTGTCTCCTTTTCTTGGACTGTTTCTGCCCTGCTATCTCAGATGTTTCAGAGACCAGAAATAAGTGAACCCTGACAAGATTTCGAACTTGCTTAGTCTTGACCAACTGAGCTAACCCTACATATTTATACCATGATAAATACATCTGACATTTTTACCTATGACATTATTACCTATGGCATATTTACCACTTTGACTCTGAAATGTTTACCTATGACATTTTACCTATGATATTTTTACCTGTGACATTTTTTTCCTATGGCATTTTTACCTCTGACATTTTTACCTATTCTGTATGAAAAGAGAGTTTAATGCATCTGCAAAAAGTTTTGACTAATGTCAGCCTGCGCAATAGATTCAAGCCGACATGTCAAAATTTTTGCTCAACTCTTTACCAAATGACAAAATTATAGACTTGTCCAAATTGAAAGCACTTGAAGATGACAAAAGTAAGATGACACAAAAAGTGAAATTTTTGTTCGAAAGGGAAGAAAACATTATTGGAAAAGAAGAAAATGCCGGTTACCAGCATTTTCTCCTCTTCCCACAATGTTGTCAGAAAGTTTCTTCCTCAGGGACATGAAAACCTATGATTGTAGACTGGTTCAAATTGAAAGGATTTGCAGATGACAAAAAAATGGTAGAAAACATCGTGGGTAAAGGAGAAAATGCTGGTTACCAGCATTTTCTCCTTTTCCCATACTGTTTTCAAAAGCTTTCCTTCTCAGGGTGGTTTAAAGTCGGGATTGTGTGGTAAAGAGTTAATCCCTTTTCAGCATGTCGTAGTAGCATTCAACCACATACATGTTAGTTCCTTCCTTGTCAGAAGTAGATTTTCTGCATCTATAATCATATGAGGACTTGGTTTGTATAATGCCTCACTGATGCATTAACCCATTACCAAACAACAAATTTTGGACTCTTCCAAACCAAAAGAGTTTGCAGACGACAATTTTGGATTTGGGTAAAATGCCAGAAAGTTCTCAAAAAGGGTAGAAAACACTGTGGGAAAAGGAGAAATTGCTCATCATTAGCAATTTCTCCTTTTTCTTAAAGTGTTTTCAAAAGACTTTTACTGTAGACACGTAAAAACCAGGGCTTGTTTGGGAAAGGGTTGACCCATCACCGAACGACAAAATTGTAGACTGGTCCAAATTGAAAGCACTTGCAGACGACAAAATAAATCTCACTCAAAAAAATTGAAATTTGTTTCCAGCAGGGTAGAAAACATTGTGGGAAAAGGGAAAAATGCTGGTTACCAGCATTTTCTCCTTTGCCCACAATGTTTTCAAAAGGCTTCTATCTCTGAGTAATAAAAACTAGGGATTGTTTGGGAAAGGGTTAAAATCTTCTTTTGATAGAGCACCACTTGTATGAATTGTCTTATTTTTCATGGCCAGATGGTATAGAGAATGCTTTGCCCATGCTCTGACGGAAAGATATCCCCATTGCTTTGAAAAAGAGGAGATACAAGGCTTTATGACAAATGTCATACTAGACTATGTGGAGTTTTTCAGGGAAATAACACGATTAGACTATACCAGTTGTGTTGGTAAGACAATTGTTTCATTATACTGGTGCCTTTTGTGTTCTTTTAACAGCATTTGATAATCCTAACTATTATGGCAAGACTTGTAAAGTTTGTCTTTTTTCATCAGCAGACAAATTTGCAGCAGACAACTTCAAAAACTCCTTTGTAAAATATGGATAATTAACAGTGTTAGATCTTCAGCTATAATGTTAGGCAAGCAGTGCTAATCTCATGGTATAGTTTCCGTCATCGTCTTTGCCTGTATAGCCCTTATTGGACCTAGAAATTTCACTGAAAAAGCAACTGCAGCCAGTTTTTGTCACCTACATACTGTACTTGTTTGAAGATTTGTTCAATTATGACAAAATAACTGTTATACTGTACTTCAAACTCGTTGTTGTTTAGATCTTAGGCCAGAGAAGCCAGGTGTGTGCCCAGATAACTACATGTGTCCAGAAAACAAAACATACTGCAAGGAACATGACGATTGTTATGGCAACATGAAGTGTTGTGACAGTGGATGTATGGAACCAATCTGTGTAACTCCAGATCCTGAACCCGGTGGTTAGTAAACTCTAGCGCATTGTTTTTTGAGCCCCTTACAAAGAAATCTTTTTAGAGCACTGTATCAAGCATTTTCTCCTATTACCAAGGTACGACTGGTATTTCCTACTCTTTCAACAACATATCAAATCATTTGAGCTTCATTTGAACTACTGTCTTTAAGCCATTACCACACAATCCCTATATACTTTTGATGATCCTGAGAAAGAAGCCTTTAGAAAACATTGCGGGAAAAGAAGAAAATGCTGGTAACCAGCATTTTCTCCTTTTCCCACAATGTTTTCTACCGTTCACAAAACAAATTTCAAATTTTCAGTCACTTTTATTTTATCGTCTGCAATTGCTTTCAATTTGGACAAAACTAAAATTTTGTTGTTTGTTAATGAGTTAAGTGCATTCTTTTTGGACAGGTGTATAAAATCTATCACAATTCGATACCTGAAAGAGAAGGCTTTTGAAAACATTTTGGGAAAAGAAGAAAATGCTGGTGACCAGCATTTTCTCCTTTTCCCACAATGTATTCTACTTTATCATAGATAAGGTCAATCATTTGACCCCCATTTAAGTTGTGGTCTGCAAATGCTCCAACTTAGAAAAAGGCTAGAAATTTTGTTGTATGGTAAGAGGTTAAATGATGAGAATTACTTTCGGAAGAGTAGCTGGTACTGTTTGAAAGGTGAAATGCTTGATACCCGCAATTTTTTCTTTTTCCCTAATGTTTTCAAATATTCTTTTCAGACAAAGACAGGACTTTTTGATGAAGTATTTGTGCTATGGAAATTAAATGAATATTTCGTAGAAAGGATGAACACCTCAAGTATCTGAAAGATGGGCTATGAGACAAGAGAGTTAATTATTTAGATGTAAAAGGCTTTTACATCTAAAATGTTTCCTGTGTGTCTGGACAGGAATTTACTTGATTGTGAATGGGTTATATGTCATGTATAATAAATGTGTCTAGATATGAAATCTAGAAAATTACTATTGCTATGTGTTTAAAGAGAACATAGTTTACATAGCTGTTACGTGTCTAGAGAGTAAATCATTAAGATGTAAATGGCTGTTTTATCTAAATATATTGTATTTTATGTATCTATTTTTAGAAATGTTATGGGTAAAGCAATGTCATGATTTAAGCTGGGGGGAATTATTTCCCAGTCACAGTGCTGCCAAAAATCTGGAACTACTTTTTTGTTCTACTTTGCTAAATAGTCTAGATCACTAGTTTTAAAAGTGGCATTCTTTGACAAAATAATCAGAGGAAATATATAATTTATTTCATCAGCTTCTGGTTATTATGGGGAAATATTTGCCTCAATAGGGAAAGGTCCACGAAAATAACGACTGCCGTAAGGCACAAGTTATTTTCACATACCTTTCCTTTTGTCGGAAAATATTTCCCCATATTAACCACAAGCTGATGAAATAAACTGTATATGTTTTATGTGTGTATAGTGTAAACAATTTAGATGGAAGTGGATATTACATCTAAGTCTTTGTAATGTTTGTAGAGAGAAAATTATTTTGATGTCAATTTCTAATGCATCTAATTTTGTACTAAGTGTCTCAAAAGTAAATGATTTAGAAGTAAAAATATTATGACTATATATGTGCTATTGGTCTACAGAGAAAACTAATTAGATGTGAATAGCTCATTTGTATGGAATATTATGCCCTATGTCTAGAGATGAAATTATTTGGCATGCAACATGGGAAAAGGGGCATTCGGACATTTGCGTAAAGCGTCGTCTCGGATCAGCCTGCGCAGTCCGCGCAGGCTAATCCGAGACGGCACTTTACGACTACATTAGATTTTGTGCTACAGTAGACTTGTGTGTAACAGAAAATTACGTAAAAACGGAAAGTGCCATCTCGGATCAGCCTGTGCGGACTGCGCAGGCTGATCCGAGACGACGCTTTATGCAAATGTCCGAATGCCCCTTTTCCCGTGTTGCAGGCCATTTAGAAGTAAATGATTAATCAATTTCCAGCTAAAAGATACAGGTTTACCTTTGCCCTACAAGAAGAATTTGACACTCAGTTGCGAGACCACTCAAGTTATGAGTTTGTAACACTGAAAAGTCAGCTAGAGGAACAAGTAAGTACTCTTTTTGTATTGTGGTGTTGACTGCAATAGAAAACCTAGGAACAAAGAGAGGGATATCACATTATTCACAGTTTCTCCTTTTTGCCAAAATAATTTCACTTTACATTAATAATGCATCCTGCGCCTTCCATGATTCAAGCCCATGAATGAGTACCAACTGTCAGTCTACAGCGATATCAATGATAATTGAAACAACATGTGTGAAAAAACTGACTGCATGTACCTTGCTTCCATGTTGTTGTTATATTTCTCATTGCTTCTTATTAATTCAACTGTTTACCTGTAAAACCTACCTTGATCGTTTTTTATTTCTAGGGATATCATCCTTCCATAGCAGTGCTACTGATTAATGACATCATGCACTGTTCACTTGCAGGCCAAAGTAAAGTCTGTCATTTATCATTATTATGTTCCCTTAGGAATCATAAAGGATACTTGTAGATTTACATGTACACACTAAGTCTTGCTGAATTGCTTCATGGCACAAATGAAGGAAGGTTAATGATACTTCATCTTATTGTATGTTATATACCCATTGAACATGGATGTTTTTAAAATCTATAGCAAATTTGCTTTAGAAAGTATAAAGTTAATATGAGAGACAATTGTATGAGGGAAGAATGCCAGTCTCTCTCATCATAAGTTCTGGATTTCCTGATGAGTAGCATTAGTCTTATTTTACTACCTTTATCACTGTTGTGATGAGATTAGATTTACACCAACCATCCCCTAACAAGGTAACAATGACCAGAATTATCTTTAGTTGTAATGGATGTCTGCTTCTCAGACCTTTGAGAAAAAGTCAGTAGGTATTAGGATGGTGTTAAACATGTTTAATAATATGAATTAACCCTTTCCCAAATGACAAATTTTAGACTCTTCCAAACTCAGAGTTTCCAGACGACAATTTTAAATTTGATAAAGTTAATGGAAGAAAGTTCTCAAAATGGGTAGAAAACACTATGGGAAAAGGAGAAATTGCTCGTTACGAGCAATTTCTCCTTTTCCCACAATGTTTTCAAAAGACTTGTACTGTAGACATGTAAAAACAAGGGATTGTTTGGGAAAGGGTTAACTTTTCAAGTATCTTTCACAATTTTGTTGCCCTTCCTGCTGTGTAGATCATGATCAAACTGCATGAAATCTGCTGATTGATCTTTTACCTACACTGTCAGTTTAGCTGATGCATTCTTGCCAAGCAATCTCAAGTCATAAATATTTTGTTATAATTGAGATCAACAATACTATTGGGCCATTTTTGCACTGTAAGGATAAAGCCTTTACCAAACAATCCCTGGTTTTTACGACCCTGAGACAGAAGCCTTTCAAAAACATTGTGGGAAAAGGAGAAATGCTGGTAACCAGCATTTTCGCCTTTTCCCACAATGTTTTCTACCCTTTCCAAATCAAGTTTTTTTGTTTCTTAATTCCCATTTTTTTCGTCTGCAAATGCTTTTAATTTTGACTAGTCAAAATTTTGTCATTTGGTAAAGAGTTAATAATCATTTGAGACAAGTTCTGTGAAAAGGGGGTTTTATTTATCTACAAGAAGTATCAACCAATGGCAGGCTGACATAGGCCAAACCGTTTTGCTATTGGTATATTTTCTGCATGTCAAAGAACCTTTCTACCTCATGATTCATTTGGTTTATAGACATCAAAGATCCAAACTATGCAACAACTTGCCTAGAATTATGCTTTAACCCATTACCACACAATCCCTACGTTTGACGACCCTTAGAAAGAAGCCTTTAGAAAACATTGTGGGAAAAGGAGAAAATGCTGGTAATCAGCATTTTCTCCTTTTCTCACAACGTTTTCTACCTCTTACAAAACAAATTTCAAATTTTCTGTCACTTTTATTTTGTCTTCTGCAAATGTTTTTGATTTTGGCAAGCCTAAAATATAGTCGCTTGGTAATGAGTTAACCCTTTCCCAAACGACAAATTGTAGACTCTTCCAAAGTGAAAAAGTTTACATACAATAATTTTGAATTTGATGAAAATGGTAGAAAGTTCTCCGAAAGGGTAGAAAACACTGTGGGAAAAGGGGAAATTGCTCGTTACGAGCAATTTCTCCTTTTCCCACAGTGTTTTCAAAAGACTTGTTCTGCAGACACATAAAACACCAGGGCTTGTTTGAGAAAGGGTTAGGGTTAAACAACAATATGCCATGTCTTCCAAATTTAAAACATCTGCAGAGTACACTCTCAAAATTGATACAAGTAAACTTTAGCTTTCTGATAATATGGAAAACATTGTGGGAAAAGGAGAAAATGCTGGTTATGAGCATTTTCTCATTTTCCTACAATGTTTTCAAAAGCCTTCTTTTCCTGGATAATGAAAACTAGGGATTGTTTGGTAAAGGGTTATGAAGATGCATTAAACATCCAGAATGCTGCTCATTTCTTCCTTATTACAACAGATATTACATGGTCTATGGGGTACCAAGATGAGATCCATTGTAAAGAATGTAACAATCTACAACTTTAGGTATGTAAAAAAACTTTTTGTTTGTATAAGCGATGTAATGTAGCATAAAAATCCTTTTCCACAGAAACAAAATGAAACATTTGTCCAAATTTACCAAACAATCCCTGGTTTTTACGTCCCTGAGAAATAAGCCTTTTGAAAACATTGTGGGAAAAGGAGAAAATGCTGGTAACCAGCATTTTCTCCTTTTCCCAAAATGTTTTCTACCCTCCTGGAAACAGTATTCAATTTTTTGAATTACGTTTATTTTGTCATCTGCAAATGCTTTCATTTTGGACCAGTCTGTAATGTTGTCGTTTGGTATAGGATTAAAGCATTTATGGACAATAGATTAAATGTGGATAAACTGATGAGGTAAAATCAGGAAATGCTGATAACAAGCATTTTTTTCTCATTTTATCACAATGTTTTCGGTAGCCTCTTTGGTCAGTGTCATTAAAATGGGAAATGATGTGGAAGGAGCCAAATTACAGTAAAGGGACCAAATGTTTTTTGGGTGTGATGAATACTGCTCTTTATTGATGTATTCAAGATAATATGTTGTGGTGTCTGTGGTCGTGAGGTAGAGCGTCGGCCTCATAACCTAAAGGTCCTGAGTTCGATAACCTGGAGCGGGTGTCAACTTTGGGATTTTTCACTGGCCTCCGCATTCAGCGCAAGTACTGGTGTAGTTCCCAGGAAGCAGAATCGAGAGAGATTAGTATAAGTTGTAAGAACCTGTTTCTCAATCGATGTAAAATAAATATGTTTAAACTAAGATAATATGATGAATCCAAACCTTCCTATATCATTACAACCATGAAGAGAAGGTTCTTGCAAACATTTCTTAGGAATTGATGACTCTCAGCTTTTTCTCTGTTTTTCTTGACATTTGCAAGCCTTTCAGAAACAAATCATATTATTTTAGCCACAATTTGTCTTACGCAAATAAAAATCTGATAATAAATAAAGACTGAAATTTTGCTGCCTAGTAAAAAAATTAACCACATAATCCCAATCTTTGGAAGAATTAAAGCTTTTCAAAGATGGTATTGAAAAATTGTCCTTTTCCTAGAATGTTTTTCATACTTTCAAAAACAAATCACGTAATTTTAGCCTGAATTTTGTTGTTTTCTGCATGTTCTTTCAATTCATCTAAAATTTCATCCTTTTATAAAGAGTTGATCTTGTTCTCTCCGGCATTTCGATTAGGGTCTTTTAGTGCTTTGAAATTATGTTTTCATAGATAAAAAGTGATAGTTTTTCTTATCACTTTTCTTAATGGACAATGATTCCTTTCTTAACCCTTTACTACACTATGCCGACTTTTGATGACCATGAAGAAGAAGCCTTTTGAAAAAATTTTGGGAAAAGGAGGAAATGCTCGTAACCAGTATTTCCTCTTTTTCCCACAATGTTTTCTACCCTATCAAGAAAACAAAAAACAAAAAAGAAATCTCATCGTTTAGCCACATTGAAATTGCCATCTGCAAATGCCTTCAGTTTAGACAGATCTAAAATTTTATCGTGTTGTAGAGTTAATCATTGGCTATTTGAGCATTCTGAGCATTGAATGAATTAACTCTTTACCACATGACAAAATTTTAGACTGGTTCAAATTGAAAGCATTTGCAGATGACAAAATAAAGGTGACTGAAAAATTGAAATTTGTTCTGGGAAGGGTAGAAAACACTGTGGGAAAAGGAGAAAATGCTGGTTACCAGCATTTTCTCCTTTTCCCACAGTGTTTTCAAAAGGCTTCTGTCTCAGGGGCGTCAAAAGTAGGGATTGTGTGGTAATGGGTTAACTCTTTTCTAAAACAATCCCTTCTTTAGCCTTGTGCAATTTGAAAGACAACAAATTGATTATGTTCCAAATGATAGGAATCATCTTTTAAAATGACATGGGAAAATTAAAAAATGCTGCAGAAGATAAAATGTTAACCCTTTGCCAGATGCAAAAATTTTGCACTTATCCATAATGAAGGCATTTGCAGAGTAACAAATTAACCCCTTCCCAAACGACAAATTTTGGACTCTTCTAAACCAAAAGAGTTTGCAGACGACAATTTTAGATTTGGAAAAAATGCCAGAAAGTTCTCAAAAAGGGTAGAAAACACTGTGGGAAAAGGAGAAATTGCTCGTAACGAGCAATTTCTCCTTTTCCCACAGTGTTTTCAAAAGACTTTTATTGCAGACACGTAAAAACCAGGGCTTGTTTCGGAAAGGGTTAATTATGGCTCAAATAGCAAGATTTTTATGTGAAAGGGTATAAAACATCATAGGAAAAGAAGAAAATGGTGCTTAACAGCATTTTTTTCCTTTCCTACCATATTTTCAAAAGCCTTTCTCCTTCTAGTTGTTAAAAATAGACTTGTTTGGTGACTTCTTTATTGTTAGTATAAAAGTGTGTTTTGAATTACTTTTTTTCAGATCTGGTAGCATATATGTTGATGGATGGCTGGAGCTTTTGTCTAATTACTTGTATTTTGAAAATGAGGTGAGGCTGTTAAATCTTCATATGCAGCAGAAACCTGTTGCTCATAATTGTGGTTTCGCAGCATGATATACAGCTTTTCTGAATTCATTGCATGATTGCTAGGCATAACTCTACATGTACAGTACTTTGGAAAAATAAAAAAGTTGTTAGGGGTTAATATAAATCAGCCTGTCTGCCACTCTTCAGATCTTTTCATCAATCTTTTTGTCTGTTTGCTGGCAGATGGGTTGATTTTGTATTGCAGAAACCTACTGCTTTTTTTTTTTTATTTTGCTGTCATTGTATTCTGACTTTAGGCTAGAAAAATTACTTGTGAACCCAAGTGCACTCATGACTAGCTTTATTTGTCCGTTTTCGGTTAAATATTACCTCTTAAAGGGGAGGGGAATCAAATTGTCTTCATTTTTGTAGCAGAACTTGTCTTACTATAATAAAATACCACCACAAAGATAGAAAACACTTTGGGAAAATAGAAAATGCTGGTTGCTTCGCGCTGCGTTTAATATGAGGTAAATAAAGGAAAACAGAGGCTTCTCTGTTGATGGTTCGATTTTCAGATGGAGATTAACTGCATCTGACTCTAGGCGGAAACCAACAATAAATTCCTGTGATGCTCTGCAGCTGTTTACAGCTTCAATCATCAGCCAGTTTTCTTCTGATCGATTTTCTAATACAAATTTCTGTGTTACTTTTTTTCAATTACTTCACATATGTCAGTAATTCATCTATGTTTACACAAAGGACTGATTTCTGTACCATTCTAAATTGTTTGAAATTTAACAGTGTTTTTGCTCACCCGCTGTAGACACCCATCTTTAACTTCAATTCCTCCCTAACAGGTTTGCTGCAGATGATCAGAAGTTTTGACAATCCTGCAAAACAAGTCCTTTCAAACACACCATCAGAAAAGGAGAAAAAACTGGGTACAAGTGTTTCTCCTTTTCATGGAATCCTTCACACAAACAAAAGTTAAATCATTTAACCCTTTACCAAACAATCCCTTGTTTTTACGACCCTGAGATACAAGCCTTTTGAAAACATTGTGGGAAAAGGAGAAAATGCTGGTAACCAGCATTTTCTCCTTTTCCACAATGTTTTCTACCCTGCTGGAAACAAATTTCAATTTTCGAGTTACATTTATTTTGTTGTCGCAAGTGCTTTCAATTTGGACCAGTCTAAAATTTTGTCGTTTGGTAAAGAGTTAAGCCACATCTATAAACACTTTTGAAATAAATGAGTCTTAAATTTGGTCTCCAAATAAAACATTCATTTTGTATTGATTTGTGTTTTATTTCAGACTGTGGAGCTGAATGAAGGAATTGTGCTCCAGACTATGAAAGAAGTGTTCATGGTAGTATTGCCTAATAGACATCTTCCAGATGAGACAGCGGTAGTGCCAGTTGCAGGTATCAATTTACCTTCCATTGGAGACTTTGTTGGACTGCCCTTGGGCAAGACACTTCAGAGTTGTAGTCTATTATAGATAAAGCAAGGGACACACATGAATCATGGGACTGTTTTATTAATATCACCAAAATATTCATGAAAACTTGGTGTGACGTCAATTGATGAATAGATCAACAAATGCTTAACCCATTACCATACAATCCCTACTTTTGATGCCCCTGAGAAAGAGGCCTTTAGAAAAAATTTTGGGAAAAGGAGAAAATGCTGGTAACCAGCATTTTCTCCTTTTCCCACAATGTTTTCTACCCTTCACAAAACAAATTTCAAATTTTCAGTCACTTTTATTTTGTCGTCTGCAAATGCTTTCGATTTTGACGACAAGCCAAAAATATTGTCATTTGGTAATGAGTTAAAAGACGGTAGTGGAGGCATAGCTTGAGTTTTAGGGCATAGGGCTTGTAAATGTCAAGTCTTTGGTCACTTCAGGGTATATGAAGTGTGCGAGTTGAATTCAGGCCATCTAAAATCACTAATAATCTTTTGAATGAAACTAAGGTCCTGTGTGATGATGCTATATGAGGGCTGTTGGAAAATTAATGAGACAACCCTTATAATGTGAAAATGATAAGACTTACAAACAAAATATCTCATCACAGATGAAGCATACTTTATTACTTTATACATGCCAAAGGCTTCTTTCTCAGGGGCGTAAAAAGTAGGGATTGTGTGGTAATGGGTTAAACACTAGAGGTATTAAAGAAAATAACACATTTGAGTGAAAGAGATTGTTTTAAACCTGTTTGAGATGGAATATGCTCAGCCTTTCCCAAAGGTATATTTATCACAGAACAGTTAAATTGAACGCAGAATTCTTTAGTAGCATTTACTTCGTTTTCAATGATATTTTCAAAAACCTTCTTCATCATGGTTGTATGGACAGAGGATTAATATGAGAAGAGTCAGTTGTTGAATTTGATCTTGTTTTTTTTTCCAGCTGTTTGTGTAGATTATGAAGCAATGTTCAAGAGTATTGGAAGGACCTGTGATTATGCATTTGAAATGATTGTGTATGGAAATACAAGTCAAGAACAATGCATGTTAGTATCTCTTTTCATTATGTTGTTGGATTACAGTACAATATACCTGTGTAAACTTTGATTATTAATTTCATTCTTCTGGAAATTTTTTTGGTAGCAGCAGATTGTTCCTGAAATATTTCTCCATTTGGCTCAATGATTGTATTGTTTGTTTATGTTTTGTTAAAAACCAATTCATGCAAATCAAAAATTGTTGTAAAGAATGTTAACCCTGGTGAAATCATTGTGGGGAAAAAGCATGGTGAGAAATAAGCCATTGTTTTTGAAAAGCCTTTTCTTCATCAGTAGTTTTATCAATAGCTCTTACCCTCATGGGTACAAAGTGGTATGTTTGTGCATGGGATAGGCTTTTTACCACACAACAAAATTTAGGACTTGTCCTTATTTAAAAAAATGATTGTTTTGGTAAAGGGCTACAATAATCCTTTGCCATACAATGATATTTTGGACTGGTCTGTATGGGAAGCATTTCGATAGGTGAATGCAACAGTATTCTAAGTGCCTGTACATTTTACAGGCACTTAGAATGGTGTTGCACTCACCCATCGTTTTGGGGACAACAATTTTAACCCTTTACCCCATAAGGCATTTCTATGGTATCTCTAATTGACCCTAAATAACAGCATGGATGAAGCTGTTTCCTATGTGTATATAAAACCTTGTGATAGCATAGAAAACATTGTGACCAAAAGTGAAATTGCTCGTCACGAGCAATTTCACCTTTTGCCACAATGATTTTCAAAGGTTCCTACAAGCATTGCGTAGAAATGAATATCTATGGAGTAAAGGGTTGAATTTGGCTCAAATGATGGAATTTCTCTTTGAAAGAATAGAAATTGATGTAGAAAAAAAAAAAGAAAATGCTTATTCCCAAGATTTTCTCCTTTTTATATGCCCGTCAAAGTCAGGACGTGGGGGGTGAGGGGGTCCATTTCTTTGTCGGGAGCATAACTTTGTCATCTCCAATCCGATTGACTTGAAACTTCGCATTTGTGTTTAGTTTAGTTTATTGCAGTAATACAGAGTGCAGTCTGAAAGAACCATAATCTGCCTTTTGCTGTCTGAGTTATTTCCCTTAGATCATAATATTTTTACAGCATTTTCTGCTTGTCGGGAGCATAACTTTCTTATCTCCAGTCAGATTGACTTGAAACTTTGCATTTGTGTTTGTTGCAATACTTTGGAAGTGCAGCAGGCAATTGTAACTCTACCTCTTGATGTTTTTAAGTTATTTCCGTATGATAGTCATTTTTACAGTATTTTCTGCTTGTCCAGAATATAACTTTGTCATCTGAAGTCTGAACATCTTCAAATTTGATATGCTTGATTGTTGACAGATTGTTGTGCACTGCACCAGAACCATAACTCTTCCTAGCAGGAATTTTAATTTATTCCCCCTTAGATCTTTTATTCCATTTCTTGCTTGTCCAGAGCATAACTTTGTCATCTTAAGTAGGAATGACTTGACATATAGTATGCCTATATGTTCCAATATTTGGAAGTGCAGTGTGCAAGAATTGCAACTCAACCTTGTGCTGTCACTGAGTTATTTCCCTTCGATCTTCATTTTTACAGCATTTAGTGCTTATCCAGAATATCACTTTGTCATCTCAAGTCAGAATGACTTCAAACTTGGTGTGCATGTTTATTGCAATATTACAAAGTACAGTGGGCAAAAACAATAACTCTACTTGGCATGAACTTTCATTAATTGCAATTTGAGCTTCATTTTAACAGTATTTCTCGCTTGTCATTAACAGAACTTTGTCACCTCAAGTCAAATTGACTTGAGACTTGGTAAACATGTTTGTTGCAGTTACGAAAAGTGCAATCACTGGAGCTGTAACCTTACCTAATGCCCTTTTTGAATTATTCCCTATTCATTTTTTTCTACAGCTTTTCATACTTCTCTACAGTATAACCTGTTGTTTATATGTTGGAATGGCCCGAATCTTTATATGCATGTTTCCTTAACATAAGGGGAGACATTCATGCCTATTTCAATCACTTACATGATTTCTGCTGCACTACTACGCCCTTTACAATTATTATCCCCCCTCGACAACTGGAGTGGGATAGGCATAACTTGTTACGATTTGCCGCTCTTGTTGCTACATTGTTTCCAAAAAGCTTTTTCTCAGGGTCGTCACAAGTTGGGATTGTGTGTTAAAGGGTTAAGAGACTCAAAAGTATAATTCTGTTTGAAAAATAATTCCTTGGTGATTAATTTATACATGCAAATGTATTTTAGGGGCTATGACAACTTCACTTCCTGTGTTCAACAAAACCTTCCAGAGTACTGTGAACCAGACTTTGTTCAAGATATGCTGCAAACAGAGGCGTTATACAAATTTTATGATCAGTTAATCCAGATGAGTAACAATTCACTACCTGGAGAAGCTCCAAACAGATTTTATGATTTCAGCATACAGAAGTGTGAAGGTATTTTTGGTTTTTTCTGTTTTGTATGTTGCAATACATTACAGTCATGATACAATCCATTCAGTTTCCAGTTTAACTTCTAATTTCCAAGACTAGCTGATTTTATTGAATGAAATGTAGTGTTTTTGGAAATTTAAAAAAGCTTATTGCTTTTCAGAAACCAGCTGATTTTATTGAATGAAATGTAGTGTTTTTGGAAAGTTCAAAAGCTTATTGCTTTTCAGAAAAGGAGAAAATGATGGTTACCAGCATTTTCTTCATTTCCCACAATGTTTTCAAAAAGCCTTCCTTCTGGTATTAAAATGAGGTATCATTTTGTACAGATATAAAATGCTTACATGTTATGTTATGTTGAATTCAGGAAATAATTCATGATTCATGTAAACAGAGTTTTATCTAACCCTTTACAACACAGCAACATTTTAGACCAGACGGAATTGAAAGCATTTGCAGATAACAGTTTCACTGTGGCTCATTTCAAATGATTTTTCTTTGAAAGGGTAGTAAACATTGTGTAAAAAGGAGAAAATGCTGGTTTTCAGCATTTTCTCCTTTTCCCACAATGTTTCCATTACCAAGGTTGTCAAATGTTGTCATTGTGTACATACCAATGCCTCTAATTTTGACAATTTATGAAACATATGGCATCAATGTACTTAAAACACAGCTTTTTTTCTTCCGTGATAGATCTGGTTTGCTCATCACTTGGCATTCCTAGAATCTCACAGGATGACTGCTGGGTTTATTTGGACAGCTACAAACAGTCAGAAGGAGAAGATTGCTGGTGAGTTTACAATATTTTAGACTGGTCAAAACTGAAAGCATTTGCAGACAACAAAATAAAAGTGACTGAAACTTTGAAATTTGTTTTGTAAAGGGTAGAAAACATTGCGGGAAAAGGAGAAAATGCTGGCAACCAGCATTTTCTCCTTTTCCCGCAATGTTTTCTAAAGGCTTTTTTCTCAGGGTCGTCAAAAGTAGGGATTATGTTGTAATGGGTTAACTTTGTTTGACAGTCATTTCAGTGCTCCAATTCAGAAGCCCTTTGACCTCAAACCCTGAAACTTTATAAGTGTTGCCGATGATCCAAGGAGATGCCTATAGCTTTGGGGTCACTTGGGTCAAACGTCAAGGTCACAGGTGAAATTTGTTTTGGAAAAACATTTCCATGGTCTGATTGTGCTGCTTTGTGCAAGTGTTGCCCACGATCCAAGGAGGTGCCTATTGTGTTTTTGGTCACATGGGTCAAAGGTCAAGGTCACAGATGAAATTTGTTTGAAAATCATCTCCATGCTCTAACTAGATAGCTGTTTGACCTAGGACCCTGAAACCTCATAAGTGCTCTAACTCAAAAGCCATTTGACCTCGAACCCTGAAACTTTGTAAGTGTTGCCCATGATCCAAGGAGGTGCCCTATAGTTTTGGAGTCACCTGGATCAAAGGTCAAGCTCGCAGGTAAACTTAGTTTTGAAAATCATTTCCGTGTTCTCTGATTGTTCTGCTTCAGTGACGAGATGCTGGTTTGGGGTATTTTTCCCTCAATGTTTTAAAAGCATTTTTCCTCAAGATTATTAAAGCATGGGATTGTTTGGTAAAAGATAGATGCAGTATGTAATGATGAATTATGTGATGTTGGTGTTTCAGTGCCAAATGTTCTAATCCATCATGTAAAAGAATATGTCATCAGAGAAACACATTATGTATAAGCCATCTTTTTCAGGGTCACAAAACATGTGATTTTTTTTTTTGTAAAGGGGTACAGAAAATTGCTTGCAACTATTGTTCTTTTTTGCAGGAAACTAGAAAACTACATAGGCTGTATCTATGTGAATGCATTGTATGTTAACCAGACATGTGATGTCCGTAATTTAGTACCAAATGTTCTTAACTATCTCATGAAAGAATATGGTATGAGTGGAAGTCTATGTCCTGTGACAGGTAAGCTTCATGTTATACAAATGTTTTATTGCTATGTTCTTGCATAACTATTGTTTTTAGCTCGCCTGAACATGAAGTGCTCAAGATGAGCTACTGTGATTGTGGTGTATCAGTGCTGCGTGTGTGTCATCAACTTTTACTTTGTATATGCACTAGAAGCTACATTTTTAGTCCAAATATCTTGAAAATTGTTCAGAATGTTTTTTCTCAATGATATTTGGGAAGAGTTTGTTAACTCTTTACCACATGAGAAAATTTTAGACTGGTCCAAATTGAAAGCATTTGCAGACGACAAAATAAAGGTGACTGAAAAACTGAAATTTGTTCTGGGAAAGGTAGAAAACACTGTGAGAATAGGAGAAAATGCTGGTTACCAGCATTTTCTCCTTTTTCCACAGTGTTTTCAAAAGGCTTCTTTCTCAGAGGCGTTAAAGTAGGGATTGTGTGGTAATGGGTTAATCGGTTGTGTCGGATCTAAAAGACATAGGCTAGTTACTAGATCAAACTTTAGAGAAACCTTGTGTATGCTTTATAGCAATGCTCTCAATAAGAGCCCATTTCATTAGAGGCCACATTTTCTATCTGAAATTCTTGAAAGTTAGTCGGGATATTCGCCTTGATGATATCTTGGACAAGTTTGAAATGGATCATGTTAGGTTGAAAACTAGGTCACTTGGTCATATCTTAGAAAAGTCTTGTGTTTCCCTTAGAGGCCACATTTTCAATCCAAAATTCTCGAACTTTGGTCAGACTGTTTGTCTTGATAATATCTTGGACAAGTTTGAAAATGGGCCATGTAAGGTAAAAAATTAGGTCACTTAACCAAATCTTCAAAATTCTTCTTAAAATTTTACCTAATGGCAATGGTATATTTCTTATGATAAGAGTGAAAAACAGAAAATTTTAGTAAACCAGTAGTCTTGCTATTCACACAATGTTTTCAAGTTCTCATCTTCCCCTGTATCATAGAAATATAAGGTTGTTTGATTAATCCATTACTACAAAATCCCTAATTTTGATGACCTGAGGAAAAAGCCTTTAAAAAACGTTGTGGAAAAAAGGAGAAAATGCTGGTAACCAGCATTTTCTCCCTTTTCCCACATTTTCTACCCTTCACAAAATATACTGAATTTTCAGTCGCTTTTATTTTGTCGCCTGCAAATGCTTTCAATTTGGACAAACCTCAAATAGTACCATTTGGTAATGAGTTAATGGTCAAGCTTTGAATGTTCATGTTTTTTTAAAAGGAACTGGTGACAGAATTGATGATTTTATTGATGCGCTACCAAATACTTTGCCCGAACTTTGTGTCAATGAAAATGTTACCAGAGCAATCTTGGAGACTGGATGCATTGATTTCAAAATGGATACACTTACTCCAAAAGAAAAATGCAGGTATGGAATGCATATTGATTTTTGCAGATACAGTAGTTTTACATGTATTTCATGACTGTTTCTCAGTGGTAGTTCACAGGATTGTGAGTTTATATACAGGTCTACCCAATTTTCTAAATAAGTTTTTACCCCTCTACAAAATATTTGTAGGTCCAAATTGAAAGCCTTTGCAGGTGAAATGATTAATGTGGTAATTTCATGGAAGCTATCTCTGAAATATTAAAAATGTTGTGGGAAAATGTTGAAAATACTGGTAACTAGAATTGTTTCCTTTTTATACACCTGAAGGGTTGTGTTATGTTCTGGCAAATGAGTGGTTATTTATTTTCAAAATATACTAAAACTTCAGAATTCTTTTTAGTCACTGAATCTGAAAGTAAAGGCAATGGCTTATAAGAATACAGTCATAAGAAAAAATACTAATGATATTTCCATAAAGGGATACCTACCCTATAAAAACATTTTAAGATTTTATATCAAAACTTGGAAAGTCTTTGTTTGAATGTCACATGATCAACAACACATGTCCAGTATGTTGGATCATATTCAAGTACAATGATTTCATATCTGTTCTCATGGTTATAGACAAAAGTTAACCCTTAACCAAATGACAAAATTTCAAACTTGTCAGAATTGTCAGTTACTGATATCTTCTCCTTTACCAGCAATGTTTACAAAAGTATTTTTTCTCAGGTACAATGAAGACAGGTTAGTTTGATAGAACTTTAACCCTTTACCACACAATCCAGAGATTCAGCATCCCTGAAATTGTCATCTGCAGCAGCTTTCAATTTGGAAGAGTGTAAAATTTTGCTGTTTGGTGAAGAGTTAATACTGCTAAAAAGAGATCAAGTAAGACAACTGTTTTGCTCTACAATTATAGCACAGAGATAAGTCTAAGGGGATGTGTACAGAGAGGATTGCAGGGAAGCCTTCCTTACGAATTGTGTGCTCCAGATCAAGTCAAAGAGATGATGATGAGACCCTATGTCAGGGATGGACTTCTACCAGAAAGAAATGTATCTTGTGAAGAAGGTAAAGTTAGATTATTTCACTGTTTAGGACACAATCCCGACTTTTAATGAAAGGAGAAAATCCTGGTAACTAGCATTTTCTCCTTTGTCTTCAAACCTATTAAAAAAAAAAAAATCTTTTCTTTTAGGCCAATCCAAGGTTTTTTTATTTGGTAAAGAGTTTAGTTTGGATTTGTGGAAATTTTAACCATTTACCACACAATAACAACTTTAAACACCCCTGAAAGTGAAGGCTTTTGAAAACATTGTTGGAAAAGGAGAAAATGCTGGTTACCAGCATTTTCTCATTTTCTCACAATGTTTTCTTCCCTTTCAGAGAAAAATCAATCATTTGAGCCACATTGAAACTGTCATCAGCAAATGCTTTCAATTGGGACAGGTCTAAAATTTTGTCATGTGGTAAAGGCTAAAGCATTGGCAGATCACATAAAAGCTGAAACGATGGGATATATCTGTGTGAGAGTTGAAAACATTGGAGGAAAAGAAGATAACACTGATTAACAATTATTTTCTCCTTTTCCCAGAATATTTTCAAAAGCCATCTTTCTTGGGATGGTGAATAGGTGAACGTTTTGTAAATTGTTACCACTACCTGAAATTAACTTCAAGAGATGATGTTTGTTCAGTATCCTACAGGATGTTGATAATTCCCTTTAATACCAAACAATCCCTGGTTTTTACAACCCAGAGGAAGAAGCCTTCTAAAGACATTGTGAGAAATGGAGAAAATGCTGGGAACCAGCATTTTCTCCTTTTCCCTTAATGTTTTCGACCCTTCTAAAGTCAAGTTTCAATTTTGGAATCACATTTATTTTGTTGTCTGCATGTGCTTCCAATGTGGAGAATTCTAAAATTTTGTTGTTTAGTAAAGACATAACATGAAGTAGGTGTAAGTCCTAGTCTTTTTACATGACAAAGTTTCAGTCTTTTTTCATATAATTAGCTATTGCAGATATCATATAAGATAAGGCTCAACTAAAGAAAGATGTCTTGGAAAGGGTAGAACAGTTTGAAGGTAAAGTAAAACAGGATTGATTGAGAAGCAGAGTGGCAGAATTTCTTTTTGATAGATTCATAGCTGCATTTACTCACTGTCTGTTTCAGAATATGGTTTCAGTGATTGTTACGTTGATACGCTGATGGTCTTCCGCTTGAATGATGCCGCATCCCGATGTTTCACTCCTCTTTATAATTTGGCATCACTGGCAATATCCAACAATAAAGATGTCAACATTCTAGAAAGTGCTGATCGCCCTGGTGTGCCATTAAAGTGCAGGTATGTTATATAACTGTACACAAGGACAATTTTCAGGTTTTCACTGTTGAAAATTTGCAGAAAACAAAATCAGTTTGGCTCAAACAATTAGAATTGTAATTTATTATATATAGCCATGCACCATGAAAAGAGAGTGAAAGGAATCTGTAAAACGTCTCTTTCTATGTCAGCCAGCACAGTCATCACATGCTGGCCAGGATTGAAAATTGTTTATAGTGGTAACTTTTCTATATGTCAAAAGATTGTTCTACCTCATCTAGCTAATGATTGAGCCATCTTTACACAAAAATAGTAAGCAACAACTCGTTTTGGATACTGCATTACAAAGATGCAAAATGCCAAAATGCCAGTCATATATGGAGTGCAACACGCGAAAAGGTGCATTCGGACATTTGCGTAAAGTGTCGTCCCGGATTAGCCTGCGCAGTCCGTGCAGGCTAATCCGAGACGGCACTTTACGACTACATTAGAATTTGTGCTACAGTAGACTTGAGTAAAGCAGAAAATCACATAAAATCGGAAAGTGTCGTTTCGGATTAGCCTGTGCGGAGTACACACGCTGATCCGAGACGACACTTTACGCAAATGTCCGAATGACCCTTTTCGCGTGTTGCAATCCATATAATTGACAAGTTTTGAAATGCATAGTACCATAAATATTTATAGCAATGATGAATGATGTTTTGGAGGTATACTAGTACTGGAATCAGCCTGTCCATCCATGTGTCCGTGCCTGCATGTGTGTGTCTGTGCCTCCGTCTGTGTACAAAGTACTGTTAATTTTGTGTTGTGAGCTCCTCCTACAGTTTTACTTCAATTGTATTGAAACTTTGCACATATACTGATCATATATTGAAGATTTGCAAGACGGAGTTTTGAAGTGCTAACTCTTTCAACTCTCCCCTTGAACTTTACACTTTTTCTGTCAAAGCGCTGCTGGGGGTATTAATTTACATTCAGTGACAGCTCTAGTTTGTCTTGCAAAACTCTTCCCCATTTCTCATTCCTTCTCATAGAATAAATGTTTGCTATGCCCTCCTTCAATGAAGTGGGGGAATATTGCTTTGCTAATGTCTGTCGGTTGGTGGTCAGTCTGTCGGTCTGTCTGTCTGTCGGTCCGTCCGTCGGTAGACCTTACCTTGTCTGGATGATAACTAGACACAGAATTGACCTAGGTTCTTCTTATTCAGCATAGACCTTTATCTCGGAGTGTAGATGGTCCCTATTGATTTTGAGGTCAATCTATCAAAGGTCAAGGTCACAGAGACTGTCAACATGTTGATATATACACCAAACCTTATTTGCATGATAACTAGAGACAGAATTGACTTAGGTTCTTCAAATTTGGCAGATATTTATCTTGGATGGCAAATGATCCCTATTGATTTTGAGGTCAATCAGTCAAAGGTCAAGGTCACAGTGACCGTCAACATGTTGATACATGTATATATACCAACCTTGTCTGGATGATAACTAGACACAGAATTGACCTATAGGTTCTTCAAATCTGACACAGACCTTTGTCTCAGGGTGTAGATAATCCCTATTGATTTTGAGGTCATTAAGTTGAAGGCCAAGGTCACAGTGACCACCAACATGTTGATATAGACCAAACCTTGTCTGGATGATAAGTTGACACAGAATTGACCTAGATTCTTCAAATTTGGCATAGACATTTGTCTTTGAGTGTAGATTACCCTTATCAATTATGAGAGTAATCCTTGGATGGTCAAGGTCACAGTGGCCTTCAACTCAATGATGGATAGGCCAAACCTTGTCCAGATGATAACTACACACAGGATCGACCAAGGTCCTTCAAATTCTCTACATAAATATACTTCTTGGTGTGTGAATGATCTCTATCGATTTAAAGCTTAATCCACGAAAGTTCAAGGTCACAGTGACCACCATATGAATCAGGGCCCACTCTACTGTTTGCCACTTGAACCATTTGCTGAAAAAAATTGAATTATCTTAAAAATCATCATATGTAGCTCAACTTGTGACTCCAACATTTTATGCGCCTATTAAGTAAGCATGGAAGTCAACTTGGAAAAAGCAGCAGTCCTACGCTCATTTTGATATCAGTTCATGAACTGTGCCACTTCCTGTATCAATGTGGCAGTAGTGGGGCATGACTGTTTTACAAACAGACATCTTGTTACACATTGGATTTCAGTGTGTTTCACCAACCATTTATAACAACCTTTTTGGTCTTATTCTCAAGAATTTTCTCAATTTGAAATAACACAACTTCTGATTGGCTAAACCATTTGGTGCAGCCAGTCAGAAGTGGTGTTACTTTCAAATTTCGAAAATCTTGGAATACTAAGGCCTAGGTCTTATTCAACTCTTTACCACATGAAAAAATTTTGGACTAGACTAATTTCAAAATATTTGCTGACAACAAAATAAATCTAGCTCAAATCATGATTTCTTTGTGAGGGTAGAAAACATTGTGGGAAAAGGAGAAGTTACCAGCATTTTCTTCTTTTCTCACAATGTTTTCAAAAGCATTCTTCTTCAGGGTCTTTAAAACTCAGGCTTGTGGGGTAAAGGGTTAAGTGTAGAACCTTGATTTTGAAGCTAGTAGGTTCAGAAAATGCTGTAACTTCACCCATTACCACACATTCCCTACTTTTGATGACCCTGAGAAAGAAACCTTTTGAAGACATTGTGGGAAATGGAGAAAATGCAGGTAACCAGCATTTTCTCCTTTCCCCACAATGTTTTCTACTCTTCACAAAACAAATTTCAAATTTTCAGTCACTTTTATTTTGTCGTCTGCAAATGCTTTGGATTTGGACAAGCCTAAAATATTGTGCTTTGGTTATGAGTTATGTCTTCTTTGTTATGTTTGAGTGATAAAGGTTGTTGATAAAACATTTGTCATGAAAATTGGGACTAGTAAAACTTATTATTTTAGAACCAGTCAACGTAGATTACTTTTCATTGAGCCAGATGTTCAAATACTCATGAGATACCAGCATTATGCTTCAGTAATAATACATTTGTGAAATAATGACATAAACAGATTTAAGTTTTTTTTGGTTGAAGTTTTAGATTGGATTTTTATTTCGGGGATAAGGTATGACAATGTTGATTCTGAAGTAAGTCTGAAATCCTATGGTTTAGATTAAACACTGCCTTTCAAAGCTTGTCTTATGTCAAAGATTTGTACAACCGAAACTATACTGTTATTATTGAAACTTGGAAAATGATGCCTTTATACTTGATGTTGTTATTATCCTTACAGCCTGTTTGAAAGAGGAGTTTCATGCTTTATGGCCAAAGGTTCCCCATGTATGTTTGAAGTTGATGAGTTTGAGAAGGAAAGCAGTGTGTTGGAAGCTGTGAGAGATGGAATGAACATTTATGTACAAGTTGTCCTATCATCAGCACAGGATACGTTGGACAGTGATATGTTGAATATGATAAATCTACCCACATATGATGAGTGTGTTGGTGAGTGGCAAAACTATATTTTCCCCTCAACAGAGTACCACATGTTCTAACAACCCCCAAAAAAGAAAACATTGTGGAAATGGGACAAAATGCTGGTTAAGAGCACTTTCTCCTTTTTAGCTCACCTGAGCACATCATGCTCAAGGGGAGATTTAAGGATAACTCTGTGTCCATTGTGCGTCGCCAACAATTCTTTAAACACCAACTCCTCCTAAACTTGGCTGGAATGTTCATTGGGAGGTCCTCTTTAAAATTGCTCACAGAATTTGATTCCATCAAAAAACTGTGGTTGCCATGGCAACCAAATGGAATTTTCTAAAAAATTCTCAAAAATTCTTCTACTCTGAAACGGCCTGTCAGATTTTAAAATAATTTCACAGAGATGTTCCTTGGGTGACCCTTTTCAAAAAGTGTTCACGAAATTTTGATAGGTCAAGAAACATGACTCCATTGAATGGGGACTACTTGCACTGTACAGAAATGAAGAAATTCTTAAAAATTCTTCTTTCCTGAAACGGCTGGTCAGATTTTGAAATAATAATTACACAGAACTGTTCCTTGGGTAATCCTTTTCAAAAATTGTTTGCAAAATGGTGATTCGTCAAAAAAAACATGGCTCTGATGGGGGCAGGGGAGCACTTGCACTATATGGACATGAAGAAATTCTTAAAAATTCTTCTTCTCTTAAACAGCTGGACAGATTTTGAAATAATTTAACAGAAAATTTTGGATGACCCTTTTTGCAAATTGTTCTAGAAATTTTGATCCATCAAAAAAAAAATTGGCTATGGTCCTCCCAAGAATTCAGATGAGCAATCCAGGCCATCTTGGCCCTCTTGTCTCAGAATGTTTTCTGTCATGTAACTTTCTATCGGATTACAAAATTTAGGGCTTTTTTTAAAAATGAAAGCAATTACATACTACAAATAGGTTTCTGTAGGAAAGGCTCAAAAAAATGTGGGGAAAAAGGAGAAAATAGTGGTAACCAACATTTTCAATTTTTGCCACAATGTTTTTAAAAGCCTTTTGTTTATCAGGGTTTCAAAAGCAGGGCATTGTTATGCAAAGTGTGATCACTGTACCAGAAATTTCTATGCCCCTTTCTTCCCTCCTGTTGATATCTTTTCGTTGGTTCAATTCGTACACGGAGAGAGCCCTCGAGTGCTGTGCACAAGGACAGTCCCTATGTGTACAGTGTCCTGCCAGCTGGATTCAAGCCCAAAACTCTGAGATCCATATTCACCAATCATTCTTAAGATTGTTCTTAGTCATATTTTCAAGAATTTCAAGAAAACTCGAAAGTAGCACAACTGCTGATTGGCTAAACTATTTAGTTCAGCCAATCAGAAGTTGTGTTACTTTCTAAAGCTAGAATAAGACTAAAATTAACCTTAATAATGGCTTGTGAGTTAGGACCTGGATTGCAAATCCAATCCCTGAACATCATGAGTTCAATCCCTGGCTCAGCCAATTTCTTTTTGGAGATTGATGATAGTCATTGCGACAGGATTTATTCCTCTCTCACAGCTGATCATTGTTTGGATGATGGTTATGTGGGAAAGCAGCCAGTGGTTTGGAAAGAATATTGTGCAGAGTACTGGTAACAGAAACCCCACTAAAGCATGGATAGGTGCACTGGCCACCGCGATATAACTGAAATAATGTTGAAAATCAGTCAGTCAACCAATCCCTTAACCCTCTACTAAACTACAAATTTTTTTACTTAACCCTTTTATCAAACAGTCCTGGGTTTTCACGACCCTGTGAGAAAAAGCCTTCTGAAAACATTGTGGGAAAAGAAAAAATACTGGTAACCAGCATTTTCTCCTTTTCCCACAGTATTTTCTACCCTTTCCAAACAAGTTTCAGATTTTGAATCACATTAATTTTGTCATCTGCAAATGCCTCAAATTTGTACCAGTCTAAAGTTTTGTTGTTTGGTAAAGGCTTAACTAATTGAAAATAATTACAGGCAACAAAATCCGATATGACTTAAAGTAATTTGTCATGGACCAGGAAGAAAGCATTGGAAAAAAGAGAAAATGCTTGTCACTAGCATTATCCTCTTTTCCAGCGGTGTTTTCAAAAACTTTCTTTCTTTCAGTCAGATTATTTAGTAACAGGTTAACTCATTATTTCCTGATTTAACCCATTACCACACAATCCCTACTTTTGACGCCCCCTGAGAAAGAAGCCTTTTGAAAACGCTGTAGGAAAAGGAGAAAATGCTGGTAACCAGCATTTTCTCCTTTTCCCACAGTGTTTTCTCCCCTTCCCAGAACAATTTTCAATTTTTCAGTCAGCTTTGTTTTGTCGTCTGCAAATGCTTTCAATTTGAACTAGTCCAAAATTTTGTTGTGTGGTAAAGAGTTAAATTTTCAAGTGATTATTTTCTTTAAAAAATCATTGTGATATATGGATAACAAGACACTTAACTCCTAACCAGAAAACAAAACTTTATACCTGTCCAAATTGAAAGCACTTGCAGGCAACAAAATAAAGGTAACTCAGAAATTGAAATTTGTGTCGAGCAGGCTAGAAGACATTGTGGACAGAAGGGAAAATGCTACTAGCATTTTCTCCTCTTCCCACAATGTTTTCAAAAGGCTTCTATCTCAAGGTTATAAAAATCAGGGTTTGGTAAAGGGTTAATAGGGCTTTGATGTTATACTTTTTACCAAATAGCAAAATTTTTAGACTTTTCCACCTTTGAAACATTTGTAGGTTGTAAATAGAATTCGGTTCAAATTATTAAATTTCTCTGTAAAAGATATGTAAAATTGTGGGAAAAGAAGAAAATTCTGGTTACCAGCATTTTCTCCATTTCAAACAATGTTTTCAAAATGCTTCCTCTCCAGGGTTATTAAAAGTCAGATGATATGGTTAAGTAACATGACATCTTTTTTTCAGCATACACAACCAGGCCTTTGATACCATATGACTGTCTTGATAATGCTGGAATCCTGGAGTATTTGCTACCTATCTGCTCAAGTGGTGTGACGAGCTATGAAGAAGAACTTGGATATCAATTGACAGGATATGAGCGTTGCGCGTAAATAAAATATTTATTTTGCATTTGAAAAAACATCGCTGTTGGAAGATAAAAGTATTGTAAAACTTTGCTAAGTGACTGCTGCTGTTAAGTCTTTACCAAAAAAGAGAAACTAAGACAGGTCAAAATTCAAAGCAGTTGCAGAAGACAAATTAAACGTGACTCAAAAATTGAAATTTGTTTCCAGCAGGGTAGAAAAAAATTGTGGGAAAAGGAGAAAATGCTGGTTACCAGCATTTTCTCCTTTTCCTATAATGTTTTCTAAAGGCTTCTTTCTCTGGGGCATCAAAAGTAGGGATTGTGTGGTAATGGGTTAATTAAGTCTTTACCAAAAATCAGAAACTGAGACTGGTCCAAATTCAAAGCAGTTGTGGAAGACAAATTAAACGTAACTCAAAAATTGAAATTTGTTTCCAGCAGGGTACAAAAAATTGTGGGAAAAGGAGAAAAAGCTGGTTACCAGCATTATCTCCTTTTCCCATAATGTTTTCTAAAGGCTTCTTTCTCAAATCGTCCAAAGTTGGGATTGTGTCTCCTTTTCCCACAATGTATTCAAAAGGCTTCTATCTCAGGGTCGGAAAAACCAGGGATTGTTTGGTAAAGGGTTAACAAAGCGGGCTTTTGAAAACATTTTAGGAAAAGGTAACCAACATTTTACCCTTTTCCCACAATGTTTTCCACCTAATTACATACGAATTACACCTATTAAGCCGCAATGTTTTCCACTCAATTACATACAAATTACACCTATTAAGCCGCTTTTGATTACTTGTGTGCAAAGGTTTTCAGTCTTGACAAGTGATTTTTTCCTTTTCCCACAAATTTTTCTTCCTTCCCAAAAGAAATTTAAAATTCTCAGTCACCTTTATTTTGTTTTCTGCAAATGCTTTCAGTTTTGGACCAGCTTGAAATTTTGTTGTTTGGTAAAGAGTTAAAGATACAGGATTTTTTTGTCAAAGTTGTTTTTATGTTTGGTGCAATGACTTCAAATTCGCACACCATATGTAAACAATCATAATAATGTAAACATCATTTTTATCATAAATACCTTTTATACTTTTTCTTAGTATTTACGAGGCATGCTTTGTTCCAACTCTACAATCAGCAGAGCCAGGCTGTTTCCCAGAAGAGGTTGTAATGGATAAAGTGATAGCTGCTTCTATGGAATACCCTGATTATGTTATTGGCATGACTGGATTGAACATTGCTATGTGTTCCGGTAGGTGATTAGGGTTCATATCTACCTAAGTTTACAAGGTCTAACAAGTTTGATTTATCTCACTTGATGTTTGTTTCCTTGAAACATTTACCAGTACAAATTGATATCATCGTTTCAAAAGGTTGATTCCATTCATTAGCCCTTTACCAAACAATCCCTGGTTTTTACGACCCTGAGAAAGAAGCGTATTGAAAACATTGTGGGAAAAGGAGAAAATGCTGGTAACCAGCATTTTCTCCTTTTCCAACAATGTTTTCTACCCAGCTGACACAAAGTTCACTTTTTTAGTTACATTTATTTTGTCGTCTGCAAGTGCAGACAATAAGACTTGGAACCTTTGCAGATTTTTCACAGTCTTAAGTGCTTAGTTTTGAGACCCTTTCTTAAAAATGCTCGAATATGAAAAAGAAAAGTCCTGAAAAGGCCTTGATTATGGCCACTCTCTTTAACCCATTACCACACAATCCCTACTTTTGATGACCCTTAGAAAGAAGCCTTTAGAAAACACGTTGGGAAAAGGAGAAAATGCTGGTAAACAGCATTTTCTCCTTTTCCCACCATGTTTTCTACACTTCACAAAACAAATTTCAAATTTTCAGTCACTTTTATTTTGTCGTCTGCAAATGCATTTGATTTGGGCAAGCCTAAAATTTTGGCATTTGGTAATGAGTTAACTAAAGGACCAGTCTAACTCATGATTAAATTGGTTGCTAAAATAGTGGCCATTGTACATTTATATATCCATAAGAATTTGATGGCTTACTTGGTATGATTTATTACGGAAATGTATGAAGCCTCCATTTGCCAAAGTATGGTTTTAATATTTCTGCCAACATTTGGAACTTTGACACATTCCACTTTAACCCTTTACCCCATTGCAAAATTTTAGACCTATCCATACTGAAAACAATAGCATACAAAAATTTTATAGTGGCTTTAATGACATAATCTTTTTTAGATAGGGTAGAAAACTTTGTGGGAAAAGGAGAAAATGGTGGTTACAAGCATTTTCTCCTTTTCTCTCAATGTTTTTAAAAGGCTTCTTCCTTGGGGTCATAAGTCCTGATTGTGTGGTAAAGGGTTAACATAAATATTATACTGAATAATATCCATATGTTTGAATATTATGATTTGAATATGTCAGCAACTTTTTGACACCCAAGCTGTTTATATTCAGAAGTAGCCCTTGCTAGATGCAGTATGTTTTAACTCTACCAAATGACAAAATTTTAGACTTGTCTAAATTGGAAGCATTTGCAGACTACAAAATAAATGTATATCAAAAATTGAAATTTGATTTGGAAAGGGTAGAAAACATTGTGGGAAAAGGAGAAAATGCTGGTTATTAGCATTTTCTCCTTTTCCCACAGTGTTTTCAAAGGCTTTCTTTCTCAGGATCGTTAAAAACAGAGATTGTGTGGTAGCGAGTTAACTATTCGCCCACTATTTGGTATACATTTAATTTTTGTTCAACATAAGTTGCTTCCATAGTAGAGGTTGCCAATATGACAGGATTTACTGTATACAGATTCTAGAATTCCTCTGTATCTGTTTTCCAGACATCAAGGAGTGCTATGAGGGATTGACAGAATATGGAGACACTTGCGGCTCACAATTGTATCTTGCCTTGATCTATGGTGGCAACCTTCCACTGCCGACACGTTGCATGTAAGACAAACTCATTGCAGTCTGGTCCAGTATTCACTGACCAATCTTGATGATTTTAGTCTAATTGTGGAGATCCTTCTTAATACTAACCCATTACCACTCAATCCCTACTTTTGACGACCCTGAGGAAAAAAAGCCTTTCGAAAACATTGTGGTAACCAGCATTTTCTCCTTTTCCCACAATGTTTTCAACCATGCTGGAAACAAATTTCAATTTACAAGTTACATTTATTTTATTGTCTGCAAGTGCTTTCATTTTGGACCAGTCTAAAATATTGTCGTTTGGTAAAGGGTTAAAGTAACCTAATTTCTGACTGGCTTAACGCAGTAGATATTTCTTTCCTAGAGAAACAAAACTTTATACATAACCTTGTTGAAAGCATTTGCATACAGCAAATATAGCTCAAAGGAAAAGATTTGTCTTTGAAATGATAGTAACACTGCCGTAAAAGGAGAAATGCTGGTTACCAGTTCTTTTTCCCCAAACTATTTTCTAAAGTCCTTTTTCCCCCAAGATATTCTCTAAAGTCCTTTTTCTCCAAGAAATTTTCTAATTTACTATTGTCATTAAAATATTATTTGTTAGCCAGAGGGTTATGTAAAAATGTTAAAACAGGGCATTCCATATTGATTTCTCGGTGTTTTTGATTGCATCAACATTACTTAAGCATGTCATCTAATTTTTTTTAAATTTTCTCAAATTTTGCAATTCTGGGCTGAATCAGACATACATGGAAAAAAGCAGTTCTAAGATACTATGATTACTTTTTCTGAATTTTTATATGAAGCAGTTGGAGTTTTCATGAGAGTTAATGAGAAATTTGTTAGCACAAGTCATCCTACTTGAAAAACTGGGGCAACTTAGAAAAAAAGCAAGGAGTTAGATGTGCATCATTATTCTAAATGAGCGATGCTGTGTGATAAGAGAGATTTAGTGGATCTGCAAAAAGTATAAACCCAGGTCAGCCTACATGAAATGTGCAGGAAAGAATTAAAACTTTCTTCCATTGGTTATTTTTTGCATGTCAGAGGACCTGTTTACCTCATGATTTTGTCTGTTGGATTTTAAGCATCCGTAAGTATATGATAGCTTGCTTAAAATGATGCATCACGGGGATGCATTAACCCATTACCACACAATCCCTACTTTTGACAACCCGTAGAAAAAAAACTTTAGAAAACGTTGTGGGAAAAAGAGGAAATGCTGGTAACCAGCATTTTGTCCTTTTCCCACAACATTTTCTACCCTTCACAAAACGAATTTCAAATTTTATTTTGCCATCTGCAAATGCTTTCGATTTGGACAATCCTAAAATTTTGTCATTTGGTAATGAGTAAACCCATTACCACACAGTCCCTACTTTTGACGCCCCTGAGAAAGAAGCTTTTAGAAAACATTGTGGGAAAAGGAGAAAATGCTGGTAACCAGCATTTTCTCCTTTTCCCACAATGTTTTCTTCCCTTCACAAAACAAATTTCACATTTTCAGTCACTTTGATTTTGTCGTCTGGAAATGCTTTTTATTTGGACAAGCCTAAAATTTTGTCATTTGGTAATGAGTTAAGCCTGCTTTTGTCAGAGCATTGTTCAAATCTGTCCTGTTCTTTTCAGTGCTCTTGATGCCATAAACAGAACGTCTATAGACTGCTATAGAGAAAAGATCCCAAGGTGCACAGAGGAGATGATAGTTGACATAGGAAATATATCCCTGAGATATTTAAATGTCTCAACAACGATTAATGAATGCAAAAGTATGTATTCTTTTTACTGAGCATACTTTGTATTGTCCTTGGGTCTGTTCTTCATTAGCAAAAATATCTTTTTTGCTTTTCTGTGATTCAGTCATGTAAGGGTTCTAGATTTTAATGATGAATATGAAATGTGTGACCTTTTATTGATTGAGACCATTTTTATCTTGTCAAAATTTAGGGTAGAACTTTATTTAAGCAGCAGCTAAAGAGTTCAATGGATCATTTATGTTCTTTTTACCTTTTTTACACACACGTTTTTAGTCCCCATCCAGCAAAGCCAAAGGGGACAAGAGGTTTGCACTCTGTCCATCCGTCAGTCCATATGCAAATCAGTTTTCCAGGCTCTTTTTCTAAATGTTGGCAGATATTTACATGTAGCTGATTTTTGGTGTGCAAGTCAACCACCAAGTGTTACAGATCAAGTTTGAGATCAGTTAAAATTATTGGCCTTTGACTTGGGAGATTTTTCTGAAAAAAACAAACAGATTTTCCAAATTTTTTACTAACAATGCTTATATATATTTCCAGTGTACATACCTGTCATCGATACTGCGGTCTTCTGTGGGTAATATATCCACAATCAAGGGCAAAAATTTTAACCCTTTTCATGAAACCACAAAACATTTCATAGTCATTTCTCTATATATTCAAAGTACTTAAATTATATCTTGATATACTTGGTAAGCTGGTACCTCTTATTTGTACACACCTGTTGATGATTTGGTCAAGGTCATCTCACAAGGTAAAGGTCATACATGTATTTTGGAATAATTTTATTTTACGGGGGCATTTGTGTTTCAGAAACACATCTTGTCGTAGTAAAACTTCTTTAATGAACTTGCATTAGCAAAGGAAACGTTTATATATCTGGCTTTCATTAAAGCATTGTATGCAAAGACAGACACAATGCTTATAATTCTGGAAGTGGGTCATATACGTCCTATGTCCTCCACAGAGTTTCACAAACTATACTTGCCAGTGATATATAGGCTGGTAGGGGACTAGGTATTGCTATGCAATATTATCAGAATGCTTGTTTAATTAACTCTTTACCACACAATTCCAACTTTTATGAACCTGAGAAAGATAGCTTTTGAAAACATTGTAGGAAAAGGAGCAAATGCTGGTAACCAGTATTTTCTCCTTTTCCCACAATGTTTTTTTTTTTTTCAATGTGGACAAGTCTAAAATTGTGTCATTTGGCAAGGAGTAAAATGTAAATCAAACTGGAGGAGGTGATTATTCATACACAGTCTATTCATACACAAAGTTATTGAAATGCTTCATATAATGCAGATGTAACCTACGACGATGACTGTGAGGACTTGAGTGGAGTAGCAGCTTTGTCTTGTTATCAGTATCTGTATGAACCTTGTCTGTAAGTATGGCTATATTGTATATCATTGCAACACATGTTCATCAATTCAACCCTTTCCCAAACAACAAAATCTAGACTGGTCCAAATTGAAAGCACTTGCATACGACACAATAAATGTTATTCAAAAATTGAAATTTGTTTCCAGCAGGGTAAAAAACATTCTTGGAAAAGGAAAAAAAAAAAATGCTGGTTACCAGTATTTTCTCCTTTTCCCACAATGTTTTCAAAAGGCTTCTGCCTCAGAGCTGTAAAAACCAGGGATTGTTTGGTAAAGGGTTAAATGAAGAGAAACTCTTATCTATCCTCGGATCATTCATCCAAACTGTAATAACATAGCCTATAGCTTAGTTGCCATGGGGGGGCATATGCCAAATTGCTTGGCTTCATAATTTAGCTTTCAAGTTAGGTTGCCCAGTCTGGTAACTCAGTGGGTAATATATTTGGCTTAAAATCAAGGGGTTGTTAGTTTGATTCCCAACTCAACCAAGTTCTTGTATCAAGTGATGATAAGATTGAATCCTACCTCACAGCTTGATTGTTGTTTTGAAGGTTTTTTATGTTGAAGTAGCAGCCAGTGAGTTGAAATGTATAATATGGAAGATACTGGTGAAAAAACCTTGAATAGGTGCACTGGCTGCAGAGATAACATTGGAATCAAGTTTGGAACGCTGCTAGGCATCAGATTACCAAACTCCAGTAAGACATTATAAGATCTAGAATCTAGCTTGTCATTCAAAATAGATCTAATAGATATTTAGTCCACAAATCAAACGCGTCGCTCGTATTGAGTCTTTGCCTTTTTCATATTAGTTATTAGATAATTGCAAATGATAACTTTTCAGGTTCTGGCAGTGTAGTGATAAGGTTCCTGAAAGATATGTCTGCCCTTCCTCTGTGATGCCAGATTACATGGTAGAGAACTCTACTAGAAAACTATTTAGTTATTCTGTCATGCGACCAGAAAACTGTACTGGTAAGCTCTTAAATCTTAACCAAACAACAAAATTTCATACTATTCCAAATCGAAAGGTTGTGCACGCCACAAAATTGATGCGTTTTAAAAATTGAAATTTGTTTGGGGAAGGGTAGAAAAAAATGTGGGAAAAAGAGAAAATGCTGGTGGTAACCAGCATTTTCTCCATTTCCCACAATTTTTTCAGAAGGCTTTTTTTGGCAGGCTCATGAAAAGTTGAGATTGTTTGATAAAGGATTAAAACAAGACACCCCAAGAGTTTTCCAAATTCAAACCATATTACCATATTTATGACCATGAGGAAAAAGAGAAGGGATATTTGAAATGTTGCAGGAAAAGAGGGAAATCCTTGAAACAATCTGTTCTTCTTTTCTCACAATATTGTATGTTTTATTGAGACAAATCTCATCTTTTGAGCCATTATGATTTTGTTGTTAGCCTGTCCTTAAGTTTGGACCGGTGTTTTGGTTTTCCTCTCTATCTTTTCAAAAACCATCTTCCTCAGGCTTGTAAAAAATCGAGATAACAGCTGATAAAAAAAATTGTGCATGATGTAAAGAATATATTTATTATCCCCCGCCGTAGGCGGAGGGATATAGTTTTAGCGTTGTCCGTCCTTCTGTCCGTCCGTCTGTCCTTCCGTCCGTCTGTGTGTCCGTCCCGGCAAATATCTCCAATACCAGTGGACGGAATTTCGTGAAACTTTATATACATATACAATGACCCAATCTCCCGAGACACTTTTTTTGTTTTTTTGATTCGATGCAAAATGGCCGACTGAGAGCGATTTTAAGTTTCACTTAAGTTACACTTAAGTACACTTTTAATGTTTGGAGTCTTCTCTTCAAAACTTGATTTCTCCACAACCCCTGCACCAAATTGGATAAAACTTCATATATGAACTCCTTGGGGTAAGGCGCCGACGTATCTTTCCCGGATTTTCAATTTGACCCCGTGTTATGGAAAAAAGGGGCTTAATGCAAAATTGCAATTTTTACCAATATCTCATTCAGTTTTTGTCAGAATATCATGAAACTTCAAGGTTATATTGTTTATGGAAAGTTTTAGCATGTCCCCTTGCTATTTTTAATCTGGGCGTTTTTTAAGTTGACGTTCTGTCATGGAAAAAGGGGGTTTCTTGCAAAATTCCAATTTTTACTAATATTTCATTCAGTTTCGGTCAAAATTTCATTAAACTTTATGGTTATATTGTTTTTTCAAAGTTTCACCATGTGCTCTTGTTTCTTTATCTATGTGTTTTTCAATTTGACCCTCTTTCATGGAAAAAGGGGGTTTCTTGTATAATGACAAGGAAAAAGGGGCCCTAATGCAAAATTGCAATTTTTACTTTATCTTGTTCAGTTTTTGTCAAAATTTCATGAAATTTCATGGTTCCATCTTTTTCTACAAGTTTCAACATGTGCCCTTTGTTTTTTTCAATCTATTAATTATTAATGCGCAAATATGTCTTTCCTGCTTTCTCAAATTGAGGCTGCATCACGGAAAAAGGCGACTTCATGGAAAAAATTGTTTTTCACTAATATCTCCTTTATCGGTGCTCAAAACTTTGTTAAATTTCAAATCTGAACTTGTTGGAACGTTGCCCAGGTACCTCTCTTCCTGTTTCTCAATTTCAGGCTGCGTCTCGGGAAAAGGGGGCTTCATGTAAAAAATTGTTTTATGTAATATTTACTACATGACTGCTCAAAATTTTATCAAATTTCGAATTTTGAATTATTATTTAAAAATGCCACAAATCACACACCCGTTGTTTTTATTTCAATGATCCAATATTGTCTTATGGGAAAAAGGGGCTTAAAGGGGGCTTATTGTCCTCTACAAGTTTGTGTTGGCTATCTCTAAGATAGTAATTGCCTTTTCACTTCAAATTTTGGGGGGCATGAACAGGTTCTTTTAGGATAAACGAAGTGAATTTTTATCAATTTCATATATTTTATGACAAGCACTTGTTCGGGGAGCATAACCCGTCTCTGACGGCTCTTGTTTTATCTAATGAAATCCGGTGCCATGGAACAAGGGAGCTTCATGTATGATTTCTTCATGGACCAATAACAAAAAGGCCACATGTACATGCAAAACAGAATACCTCCTATACGTTTGTATCAAAAAAGGTCTTTTTCGGCGGGGGATATCATTTCAACGAAATTGCTTGTTTTGATTTGAAATTATGTTTCCCATTTCAGTGATGAATACTAGATGTATTTTTTTTAAACATAAAACTGTTGCAGAGATACTATAACCATGTCTCTACATCCAAAATAATTTTACAAGATTTGACCCTTCTCCAAATAATCACTAGTTTAACTACTTACCACAAAATCCAGAGTTTTAAAGAGCCTGTGAAAGAAGACTTGAAAAAAATTGTGGGAAAAGAAGAAAATGCAAGTAACCACGATTTTCTCCTTTTCTCACAATACATTCTACCCTTCCCAAAACAAATTTTAATCTTTCACACAAATTTATTTTGTTGTCTACCAGTACTTTCAGTTTTGGCCATTGTAAAATTTTGTAGTTTGTTAAAGTGTTTTTTCGAAGACTGGTTAACCCTTTCCTTAAAAAATGCAGAGTTAACTGTTTTAATGACAGAGAATGAAAGCTTCTGAAAAAATCGTGATAAAAAGAAAAAATGTTTGTAACCAGCATCTCCCTTTTTCCCCACAATGCTTTCTAACCTATCAGAGAATTACATCCCATATGCACCAGTTTGTTTTTCTACATTTATTTTCAATTTGGAAGAATCAAATGGTTTTTACAAAAAGCTGAAAGGTGACAAATTAAGTGTAGCTCAGTATCGGAAGTTATCAATGGAAAGATAGGAATGTGGAAAAACACAGTGCTATTCATTAGAATTTTATGTTTTTGTCATAATGTTTTCGTAAGCCTTCTTTTTTCTGAAGATCACAGGGATCTTTTTGTGATGCAGGACTTACTTCTAACCAGATGAGGAAAATAAAATAAGGAAATTAAAATAGCTGTGCAATGCTTTTATAAAGAGCAAATTGTACCAGTCGACTCATTTTGTATGATCTTTGTGTGAACAGGCCATAACTTCAGAGCAGAGTTATAACAACAGAGAAGGCCTGGTAACAGGGACCCACACTGCTGTTAACCCTTTACCACATAATGTCGATTTTTTATGGAAAAAGGAGAAAATGCTTGTAACCAGAAATTGTTGTCTGCAAATGTTTTCAATTTGAACAAGGGTAAAATTTTGTTTTCAGGTAAAGGGTTAAAGTTTGCAATGTCAATATGAGTAAAGTAATCTCTGTTAAAACTTGATCATTCACCAGAGAAATTGATGACACAAAAATCTTCCGTTCGATCCAACACTTGTAGAGATACTACCTGCCACATTGCCAAGCCATACCACCTAAAGTTTGCCTCGAAATTGCAAAGCCATACCACCTAAATGATGGAATTTGTTCATTTGCAGGTTTCCAGCAGTTTCTCCTCTTCTCACGTTTTCTATTCTTTTGGAGACAAAGTGTACAAAAGCTTTCTTTCTCTGGGTTATTACAACATGTTACGTTTGTTAATACTTTTCCAAACAATTCCTGGTTTTCACTACCTTGAACTAGAAGACTCTTAAAAACATAATTGGAAAAGGAAAAAATGTTGGTAACCAGCATCTTGTCCTATTCCTACAATGTTTTCTACCCTGCTGGAAACAAATTTCAATTTTTAGCTCACCTGAGCACGAAGTACTCATGGTGAACTATTGTGATCGTGCTGTGTCCGTGGTCCCTTGTCAACTTTTTACCTTGTGTACGCTTTAGAGGCCACATTTTCGGTCCGATACTCATGAAAGTTAATCAGGATGTTTGCCTCGATAAAATCTCGGACGAGTTTGAAAATGGGTCATGTTGGGTCAAAAACTAGGTCACTAGGTCAAATCTTAGAAAGACCTTGTGTACGCTCTAGAGGCCACATTTTCAGTTGGATACTCATGAAAGTTGGTCAGGATGTTTGTCTGGATGATATTTCAAAGGAGGTTGAAAATGGGTCATGTGGGGTCAAAAACTAGGTCACTAGGTCAAATTTTAGAAAAACCTTGTGTACGCTCTAGAGGCCACATTTTCAGTCCGATACTCATGAAAGTTTGTTAGGATGTTTGCTTGAATGATACATGTATCTAGGACGAGTTTGAAAATGGGTCATGTCGGGTCAAAAACTAGGACACTAGGTCAAATCTTAGAAAAACCTTGTGTATGCTCTAGAGGCCACATTTTCAGTCCAAAACGCTTGGAAGTTCTTCAGAATGTTTGTTTTGATGATATCTCAGATAAGTTTGAAAATGGGTCATGTTGGGTCAAAAACTAGGTCACTAGGTCGAATTTTAGAAAAACCTTGTGTACGCTCTAGAGGCCACATTTTGAGTCCGATACTCATGAAAGTTGGTCAGGATGTTTGCCTGGATGATATCTTGAATGAGTTTGAAAATGGGTCATGTCGGGTCAAAAACTAGGTCTCTAGGTCAAATCTTGGAAAAACCTTGTGTACGCTCTAGAGGCCACATTTTCAGTTGGATACTCATGAAAATTGGACAGGATGTTTGCCAGGATGATATCTCGGACAAGTTTGAAAATGGGTCATGTCGGGTCAAAAACTAGGTCACTAGGTCAGATTTAGAAAAACCTTGTGTACACTCTAGAGGCCACATTTTCAGTCCAAAACTCTTGAAAGTTGGTCAGAATGTTTGTCTTGATGATATATCTTACATGTCTGAAAATGGTTCATGTCAGATGAAAAACTAGGTCAGTAGGTCAAATCTTAGAAAAACCTTGTGTACACTCTAGGGGCTACATTTTGATGAAATCTAGGACGAGTTTGAAAATTGGTCATGCCAGGTCAAAAACTAGGTCACTAGGTCAAATAATAGAAAAACCTTGTGTACGCTCTAGAGGCCACATTTTCAGTTGGATACTCATGAAAATCAATCAGAATGCTTGCCTGGATGATATCTCGGACAAGATAGAAAATGGGTCATGTGGGGTCAAAAACTAGGTCACTAGGTCAGATTTAGAAAAACCTTGTGCACGCTCTAGAGGCCACATTTTCAGTCGGATACTCGTGAAAGTTTGTCAGTATGTTTGCCTGGATGATATCTTGGAAAATTTTAAAAATGGGTCAGTGGGGTCAAAAACTAGGTCACTAGGTCAAATCTTGAAAGTTGGTCAGAATATTTGCCTTTATGATATCTTGGACAAGTTTGAAAATGGGTCATGTGGAGTCAAAAACTAGGTCACCAGGTCAAATGTTAGAAAAACCTTTTTTATGCTCTAGAGGCCACATATTTAGTCCAAAACTCTTGTAAGTTGGTCAGAATGTTTGCCTTGATGATATATTAGACAGGTATTAAAGTGGGTCATTGGGGGTTAAAAACTAGGTCACCAGGTCAAATCTTAGAAAAACCTTGAATATGCTCTGGATGCCACATTTTCAGTCCAACACTCTTGAAAATTAGTCAGAATGTTTGCCTTTATAATATCTTGGATGAATTTGAAAATTGGTCATGTTAGGTCAAAAACTGGGTCAATAGGTCAAATGTTATAAACACCTTTTGTATGCTCTGGAGGACACATTTTCAGTCTGATACTCCAAAGATTTGTTCTTAATATTTGTCCTGGTGATACCTTGAATGAGTTTGAAAATGGGTCATGTGGAGTCAAAAACTAGGTCAATGGGTCAAATATTAGAAAAACCTCGTGTACACTCTAGAGGCTACATTTTCTGTCTGATACTCTTCAGACTTGGTCAGAATGTTTGTTTTGGTGATGTCTCAAAAGAGTTTGATAATGGGTAAATGTCGGGTCCAAAACTAGGTCACTTGGTGAAATCTTAGAAAAACCTTTTGTACGCTGTAGAGGCCACATTTTCAGTCCAATACTCATGAAACTTGGTCAGAATGTTTGTCTTATTGATATCTCAAAAGTGTTTGATGATGGGTAATGTCTGATAAAAAACTAGGTCACTGGAAAACTAGATGGTTCATGTTTGGTCAATAGACTCAGGTGAGCGATTTCAGGGCCATCATAGCTCTCTTGTTGAGTTACATTTAATTTGTCGTCTGCAAATGCTTTCAATTTGGACCAGTCTAAAATTTTGTTATTTGGTAAAGAGTTAAAGGATTAGATCCAAGGCCATTTCTCTTCTTAAAGGTTTTACCTATGAAAAAGAAGGTAGATGTCCAGTGGTACCAGATGGTCAAGCAGGAATATGTATTCAAGAATGCAATCAGGACGTCGAATGTCTCTGGGATAAGAAGTGTTGCTTTAATGGTTGTGGCTACCAGTGCGTTGAACCAGGTAACATTTTTCCTGAGTTTATTGCCTATTATCTTGTAATTAACATTTTCTTACTCTTTTCCTACACTAGATTCATTTCGTGGAAAGTGTAGATGAGGATCAGATGGCACAGAATTAGCAGTATAAACTTAAATCTTCACTCTCCACCTCCCACAATGTTTTCAACTCTTTTTCCAGTTTTTTCTTCACTTTGGAAGACAAACCTCTAATTTTAGCAACATTATTGTTGCCATGTCAAATTCTGTGAATGTAGATCAGCCCAAAATTTTGTGTTTTTAGTAGAAAGTGAAAACATGCTTTTCCTGGTCAAGTGAGAAGATCAAAGGGCATTGGGTGATGATATTTGCTTTGCTTGGGTAGTTCTAAGTGACTTGGAAAAACAATTTGCTTTTCAGAACCTGTGAAAAAGAAGCCAGGTCAGTGCCCCTTTAGCTACATGTGTCCGGAAAATAAAACATATTGCAAGGAAGACTACGATTGTGGTGACAACATTATGAAGTGCTGTGACAGCGGATGTATGGAAAAAATCTGTGTAACTCCAACCCCTGAATATGGAGGTGAGTACATTTTACTGCTGTTGACATATCATTGGGTATTCATGTATATTTAACCATTTACCATCTTATATGTGTCCACATTGAAAGCATTTGCATACTGCAGAGAACATTGTGACTCAAAAAGGTTGCAATTACTTACAACAGGCTAGAAAACATTGATGGAAAAGGAGAAAATGCTGGTTACCAGTGTTTTCTCCTTTTCCCACAATGTTTTCAAAAGCTTTTTTTCTCAGGATTGTGTGGTAAAGGGTTAAAAGAACTGTTTTTTTAATGGAAAATTAAATTCTTTCCATTGGAGATAAAGCTTTGATCATGTCAAAAGAGAACTAAGAATACATTTAATACTTAGAATATACTGTGCATAATGTGTTCTTGTTTACTGAAATGTTGACATCAATTGTTTTTCAGCCAAAAGATATAGATTTACTGTTGCTATAACTGATGAGTTTGATCCGGATCTGCAAGACAGATCAAGTTCTGCCTATAGAGCACTAAAAGACCAAATGGTGAAAGAAGTAAGTTTATAAACTTAGTCCTTTTCCACACAAAAACGTTGTTAGACCTGTCCATACAGAAAGGATTTGTGAACAACAGCATAAATGTGACTCAGATGATCGAAGTTGTTAGAAAAGGAGAAAATGCAGGTTACAAGCATATTCCCTTTTCCCACAATGTTTTCAGAGGGCTTCTGTGTTGGTATCATTTACCTTGGGATTGTGTGGTTATGGGTTACCCCTTTTACCCACAATTCCAAGTTTTAAAAATCCTTTAGAAGAAAGGTTTTGAAAACATTGTTGGTAAAGGAGAGAATGCTAGTAAGGGTTTTTCCTACTTTTCCCCCCAATTTTTTCACCTATACGAAGGCAAAGCATATTATTTAATTGACATCAGATTAATTATCTACAGAGATTTTAATTTGGACAAATTTTCAAATTTTGTTGTTTTTTAAAGAGTTAATAACTTATGCTTATAACAAGAATTTTGGTTAAGAATTCTGGGCCCATATTTACCAACCATTACTAAGAACGTTCTTTGTCCTATTCTCCAGAATTTTCTATATTTGAAAGTAACACAGCTTCTGATTGGCTAAAGAAATGTTTTAGCTGATCAGAAGTTGTATTACTTTCTAACTTTGAATATCTTAGAGAATAAGACTAAGAATATTCCCAAGAATGGTTGGTGAATAAAGACTGATCTTTCATTCTGTTTGAAGGATATAGTTTACTAAAAAGAGTAATTTACAAAGTGCCTAACCATTTTAGTACCATAGGCAAAAACAAGCTTTCACTCAGAAATGTTTGTTGGTATGTTAACAAAATGTTACATAGCATCAGATTGAAAGAGTTTGCAGACACAAAATAAAATTCAGTGCAATAATTTCTTTGTTTGAGAGAGAACACAGCACTTAGAAGAATAAAATTACCAACATTTTTTAGCAATTTTTATACCTCACAGTGTGTAAGGAAATAAATTTTACAAAGAGTTCTGCAATGCAAAAAGTTGTAAGCAGTTGATATTACATGTACTTAAGCCTCTTGAAGTGGAAGTGTGACCGTAATGACTGCTAAAATTTTAGACCTCTAAATTAAACATTTGTATTGATGGAGATTGTGTCTGAAAATGTGGAAAACATTTTCTAACATGTTTTCTAAAGCCTTGGAAGCCCTCTATGCTCATTAAAACTTGGCATTGTTTGTTAAAAATTACCTCCTACCACATACCAAAATTCTAGACTTGTTCCAACGGTTTAACCCATTACCACACAATCCCTACTTTTGACGACCCTGGGAAAGAAGTTTTTAGAAAAGATTAAGGGAAAAGGAAGAAATGCTGGTAACCATGATTTTCTCCTTTTACCACAATGTTTGCTACCCTTCTAAAATCAAAATTAAATTTTTGAATCAGATCTACTTTGTCATCTGCAAATGCTTTCAATTTGGACTAGTCCAATATATTGTCGTATGGTTAAGAGTTAAATGGTTCAAAGGATGGAATTTGTCATAGATAGCTTAGATATCATTGAGGGATGTGGAGAAAATGCTGGTTCTCAGAACTTTCTCCTTTTCCTACAATGATTTCAAAAGGCTTCTTTCTTAGGGTTGTAAAAACTTGGGATATCTGGTACAGACTTAATTACAAGTCTCTTATCTCAACAGATAACAACTGGTCTAGGATATACCATGTTGAAAGGAGTCTTGCTGGAAGCTGATGTCTTTACTTTCAGGTATGTACATGACAACTGACATTTTTTTTTTGTATATGATAGTATTGAATGCAAAGGGACTTGGTTTCCTTGTCTCTGTTGTGCAGGCAGCAATATTGGCTCCCATAAAAAATAGGCATCAATCAAAAGCTTGATATCATACTTAGAGGTTATTACACGGCTGATGAGGGCCGGAGAGTGATATCGGCCCGCCACCTTGATATCTGCCCCAAGGGCAGATTTCGAGGTGGAGGGCCGATATCACTCTCCGGCCCTCATCAGCCGTGTAATAACCTCGTTATTACATTCATGGATCAATTGCTCGATTATTTTGGTTTTCTAGCATGTTTAAATACTAAAAACAAAAATATCTTGTCTCCATTCGACACAACTTTTTTTCCGCAGGTAAACGTCAGGTTCATGACGTCATTCATCATCACTATCGTAGAGCTGCGTATTTGCAGTATAGGACGTTTAAATAAACAGTTCTTCATGTTTGTTTATTGTTAAAAAGATGTTGCCATTATTGTTTCTCAATCTAAATATTCAATTTAGTGTGATAGGGATAAAAATTGAGAAACAGGATAAATAGAAAAGATGGTTGGTGCTTCGAATTATGAAACTTAATCAAGCTTTGTTCATCCGGCTCAATAGATAAAAATCGTAGAACTACTAGCCTATAGACACTACACATTGTCTGATAAGTTTCCCAATCGAAGACAACAACAATCTATTCTCTATTTATCACGTCTTTGTTGGTTAAACGATTCAACGTTGCCTGTAGTTTTGAAGATTTGTCCGCTAGCGATTGACGGACCGATTCCGCCATTTTTTTCAAAATGGATGTTTTGAGAACGTTCGTTTGCGAGCGAGTGTTCTGTTGCTATAGATATAGAACAAATATCTTATCAACGGGCAGGATATCAGATATCAGCCCGTTGCCTCGTCATATCTGCCCTCGCGTGACACTGATATTACACCATTTTCGGTGGAAAATGTTACTATTATTAGTAACAGAATGTAATAAATAGAGGTTATTACATGGCTGATGAGGGCCGGAGAGTGATATCGGCCTGCTACCTTGATATCTGCCAGAGGCTTTAGCCCGAGGGCAGATTTGGAGGTGGAGGGCCGATATCACAATCTGGCCCTCATCAGCCATGTAATGATCTCTTTATTACATTCATGGATCAGTAGCTCGATTTTTTTGGTTTTCTAGCATGTTTAAATACAAAAAAAAAATCTTGTTTTCTTTTGATATAGCTTTTTTTTACGCTGGTAAACGTGCCGTTCATGACGTCATTCATCATCACTATCGTAGAGCTGCATTTGTGCAGTATAGGACGTTTTAAATATACAGTCCTTCATGTTTGTTCATTGTTAAAAAGATGTAGCCATAATTGTTTCTCAATCTAAATATTCAATTTAGTGTGATACGGATCAAAACTGAGAAACAGGATAAATAGAATAAATGGTTGGTGCTTAGAATTATTAAACTTAATCAGGCTCTGTTCACCCTGCTCATTGGATAAAAATCATAGAACTACTGCTGCCTATAGACACAACACATTGCCTGATAAGTTTCCCAATCTAAGACAACAACAATCTATCCTCTCTATTTAACCGTTTACTCCATAGATACTCATTTCTACGCGTTGCTTGTAGGAGCCTTTGGAAAACATTGTGGTAAAAGGTGAAATTGCTCGTGACGAGCAATTTCACCTTTTGCCACAATGTTTTCTACACTAATAAAAGGTGTCATATACACATAAGAAACAGCTTCATCCTTGCTGTTATTTAGGGTCAATTGGAGATACCATAGAAATGCCTTATGGGGTAAAGGGTTAACACATCTTTGTTGGTTTAACAATTCAGCGTTGACTGTGGTTCTGAAGATTTGTTCACTAGCGATTGACGGACCAATTCCGCCATTTTTCTTAAAAATAGATGTTTTGAGAGTTTACGAGCAAGTGTTCTATTGCTATTGATATAGAACAAATATCTTATCAACGGGCAGGATATCAGATATCAGCCCGTTGCCCCGCCATATCTGCCCTCGCGTGACACTGATATTACATCATTTTCAGTGGAAAATGTTACTATTGTCAGTAACAGAATATAATATTATGGGTTATGTAAATCAATGATTATGATATACATGTAGTTGAAAGGCATCTTGGAAACTTTGAGGAAGGGAAACATAACCAGTTTGTAGTGTTTATTCTAGAGCGGAATAGCAGGGCGCCCCGCCCTGCCCCTTTTTCACTCCGCCCTTGTGCCCTCGAATCTGTGAACACCCGCCCTGTTGCCCTTTATATCATATACATACAAAACTTGTCTGTGTATTCTTCTGGTTTCAGAGAACGAGAAACTAGGCTACATGGGCGAAACACTCGCCTTCAGTGTCTCGGCTCCGTCTCGTCAAGCTCGCACAGTCACAAAATTTCGCCATAAATTTCTTCCGACCTGACTATATTCATGAAATACAGCCAATCTAAGACTAAGGGTGACACTAATTATCCTTTATCAACTTTGTCAATTAAGACAGGGCAGCAGGGTGTTATGATCCTTATCTGTCGCTTACTTGCTAAACCATCCCTTTATCCCTCGAAACCCTGATTTTTTTTCCCCCAACAGGTACTTTAGCTTCTGCTGATTTCTTTAAATGACGTCACTCAATCAGTGATATTTCTCAATACATAAATAGTTTAAAATAAAGCAGAATTAACTCTTCTTACAGCTGGAAATTATCATTTCGTATATTTTGTGCATAAATTACAAGAATGGATGGTAAACCAAAGTTGCCATCTATATTGAAAATACTCGATGTTTGCTATTCAAGCATCGGCAATTTTTTGAAAGCAAAATCTGCATTGCAGTATTCTATTTTTAGCAGTCTATTTATAGAATGGCCATGCAGTAGTACACTACTCCATCAGAAGGCCTAAACATTTTGTTATTCTTTCTATGTAATAACTAAATCCTTTTGATGTTTTTTAATCAAAATTATTGTTATTTATTAAAACAGCTGAGAAGAAGTTTTTCTTTAATAATTACTCTGGATATTTTTTGTTATCTGATGAGAAATTAGGTAGTGGACCTGTAATAGAAAACAGCTATTTCAACAATATTATTATCCTACAAAATTTGCCACTATTAAAATGAGTATTATTGTATTACTTTAACTGAGCCACTTTTTTCCTTTTTTTGCTCCCTAGAATTATCATTTATATATCTAAAACCACTGTATTCTCATTGCAAAGCAGATTAATAATCACCTCCCTTTTCTGAAAACTACCGGTAACAAAAGGATCAACAATTGTTTTTAAGGTGGACATCAAAGGAATTTCTGGTGGGTTAAAAATGTGCAGAAGTATTATATCTGTATAAATCTCATTATCAACTATCTAGAACTTTAATTCCATGCTGCAATAGAAGTGTTACTGGGCTACTACCTTAAAGATAAGTATGACTGTGCATCATGGGATCAGAAATTACATGACAATCAAAACCTGTATAGTCAGATTGTGTTGCTTTGAGTCTATGAGTTGATAAGAGTCTTTCTTATTCTTTTCTTTGATATGCAATTCATATCCAAAGTTATAGTTAGAACTTATTTCGAGAAGAGTAAAGGACACTGTTTTGCATTTGTCTGATATGAGAAGTCATTCAACAAGGCACTGTTCCTCCCTGCCCCTTTTTCCTGCCTCCCTGCCCTTTTTTCCTGCCTCCCTGCCCTTTTGCCTGGTCTAGAATAATCACTACAGTTTGTTTTACAAAAAGTGCACCAAGTTCTTATTCTTTTACTATTTCGACAATTAAAATGGTCCAACTTTTTCTTTTAAGGTATTAACACCCTAAATCTTCTAGTGCAACATGGAAAAAGATTTCTTATTAGTTGATAAATATACTGATAGAATATTTTTTCACATTTCTAAAAGACCAGAAATTCCTTAGATGTCTATCTTGAATGTCTACCTTGAAATTATTTGTTGATACCTGTTAGTTTGGTGAAAAGGGAGGTTATTATTAGCTTCTGTTTTAATGAGAATATAGTGGTCTTAGATTTATAAATGATAATTCTAAGAGAGTATTACTCCCAGCTGGGCGGGGATATAGAAATAGCCTAGCTGTTGCACTACAGGATAGTAAAACCCCACCCATGTGCCTGCTCGTTTGCCATGAGCTGCGACCTGTGTTACTTGATGAAGGGGTCCTGGTTGAAGCAGATCAATTTGGCCTGGAGTTCAGTTAAAGAGGAGGTCAGATTGACCCGACCTGATCAATCGACTGGTCATGCCAAGAGTAGGGCAATTTTTTTGCACATTGCACATGACCTATTTTCATACATCAAATCAACTGTTTACCCATTGTTTGAATTCATTTGGCTTTGAAGGCAGTAGTTCAAGGGTCAATCAAGTGAAAGTTTCGGCATTTGACTGACATTTGCAATGTCCTTGATGATGTTATATAAGCTTGGTATGGCGTTTGGAGGGAAGGCATTTGTCCAGTTTAGCCATTTCACTTGAGTATAATGCCAATGTATCCCTGGCATGTCCTGTGTTAGGTTTCCCCAGGACATGTCCCCTTGTTGGGCTCCCAGGCTGGTGGGGAGCATTGGCACTGGTCGTTGCTTAGTAAAAATAAGAATATAAGCCATGGTCTGGCAAAAGGGGACTTAATAATCTCCTGAAATCAAACATACCATGAAAATCGTCACATAATTATGGATCCAAAAAAGCCACTTTTTTCAGCAACAGACTGAATCATGAGGTAGATTCTTCTTTGTCATACAGAAAATCGACCCAGGCGAAAAATTTAGGCCCTGCTCAGCCTGCATGGGTTTTGTAAGCTGAACTTGGTCAATACTTTTCGCAGATGCATGAATCCCTTTTCTTACAGAGCATGGCTCGTTTATATCTTACATAGCCATTTTTCAGTTGATGACTTTGTTGAAAGTCTTCAACCTATTGATTAAGCCTTAACTGATAACCAAACGACAATATTTTAGACTGGTCCAAATTGAAAGCATTTGCAGACAAAAGGTGATGGAAAATTTGAAATTTGTGTTGTGAAGGGTAGGAAACATTGTGGGAAAAGGAGAAAATGCTGGTTACCAGCATTTTCTCCTTTTTCCACAATGTTTTCTAAAGGCTTCTTTCTCAGGGGCGTCATAAGCAGGGATTATGTGGTAATGGGCTAACTGTTTACATGAAAGGTTAATTTCTTTTTTATTTTCAGACCACAAAATTTTAAATAAGTCCACATCAAAAGCATTAGCAAAAGACAAACCAGTATCACTAGAATTATTGACTTTATTTTTGAAAGGGTAGCAAATGTTGCAGGAAAAGATGGACATGCTGGTTGCCAGCATTTTATCCTATTTCCACAATGTTTTCTAAAGCCTTCTCTATCGTGAGTTGTTAAAAGTCAGGATCATATGGTAAAGGGTTATCACATTTTGGTTTAACTCTTCACCAGACAACAACATTTTGGACTTGTCTAAATTGAAAACATTTGCAGACGACAAAATAAATTTGAATCAAAATTTGAATATTGATTTGAAGGGGTAGAAAACATTGTGGGAAAAGGAGAAAATGCTGGTTACTTTCTTTCTCAGAGTCGTCAAAAGTCAGGATTGTGTGGTAACGAGTTAAAGAAACCTCTTCCGTGAGGGTTGTTTTAAAATTCAGTAATGTTTTGTATACTGATTAGATAAATATTTTTACAGATCCAGCGAACCTGGCACATTTGTAGATGGACAACTGGTGTTGTTGTCAAATTACCTTGAAGATGAGGTATGCTTTGTGAACTCTCAGAATAACTCTCTCTTAAATGCACTTTGTCATTTCCTTTTATTACCTACAAAAAAAACATGTTAACTCCTTACCAGCCTTGAAAATTTGAGACTTGTGCTAATTGAAAACATTTTCAGATAAATTTATACTAAGAAATAGTAGAAAATATTGTGGGAAAGAAGAAAATGCTGCTTACCAGCAGAAAATGATGGTTAGCAGCATTTTGTCCTTTTCGCACAATGTTTTCTTAGGGTTTCTTTCTCAGGGTTGTCAAAAGTAGAGATTGTGTGGTAATGGGTTAAAAACTTAAGCTATTGTTATGAAACTTCAATGAAAATAAACGAAAATGAATTTGACCTTGAAATATTTATTTTTAACCTTGATACCATAATTATAATATTCGCATTTGGTCTATATTGTAGAGCTGTTTTGAAACTTACCAATAATTTTGAAAAATACTTTTTTAACATTGACATCAATGGTGACATCAAGATTAAGATGGTAAATAGCACCACTATGCTTTTGAGAGCTACAACTTTGACATCAGGCTATGAACAAAAATAGCATATTAACATGAATAGCTCCAGCAACCTGGCTGTCTACCAGTATAGTTATATCCCCCACAATGAAGTGGAAGGGGGTATACTGGAATCACAATGGCTGTCTGTCAGTCTGACCATCAATCTGTCCATGGTTAAAAATTTGTCTGGAGCAATAGATCTACTACGTAATATAGGATTCCTATATACATATGAAGTTGTGCAATTTTTATGACCCTGCTGCGATTTGTTGTGGAGTTATCTCCCCTTGAACTTTTTTCAACTCTTTTGTACTGAATCATTCTGCATTCTGTGACAAGGACCTGTTTTTGTGACAAGGAGTGGGGGGGGGCCTTGTAATCACATTTGGTGATAGCCCTAGTTTTTTTTTTTTTAGATAAAATGATCACCAGCAGCACACATGTACTTGCTTTCTGACTGAAAAATACATATGAATCAATATAGCTACTTACAGTATGTGATCAGGAAGAAAAAAGTAACTAGGAGGAAACATAAACATAACAAAAATTCTTTACTCCCTTAACTCTTTCCCAAACAACAAAATTTTAGACCTGTCAAAATTCAAAGCATTTGCAGACGACATTATGAATGTAACTTTAAAAACGAAATTTCTTTTTGGAATGGTAGAAAACAGTGTGGGAAAAGGAGAAAATGCTGGTTACCAACATTTTCTCCTTTTCCCACATTGTTTTCAAAAGCCTTATTCTTCAGGGTCGTTAAAAGTCAGGATTGTGTGGTAAAGAGTTAACTAGCTGACTGTTTGTACTATTTCAGCCAGCAGAATTAACGGAAAACAATGTATTGGAGTATCTCAACAGTGGATTACTAGCAATGAATCCAGCCAGGTATTTGCCAGAATGGACAGTTGTACAGACAATTCCAGGTATCCACTCCCTTTAACTCTTTACCAAACAAACAAATGTTACACTTGTCCAGATTGAAAGCATTTGCAGACAACAAAATAAAAGTGACTTGAAAATTGAAATTTGTTTTGAGAAAGGTAAGAAACTTTGTGGGAAATTAAGAAAATGCTGGTTGAACTGACTGCCATGTTAACCCTTTACCCCATGAGGCATTTCTGTGGTATCTCTAATTAAACCTAAATAACAGCAAGGAGCCACTTCTTATGTGTATATGACACCTTTGATAGCATAGAAAACATTGTGACAAAAGGTGAAATTACTCTTTACCAAACAATCCCGACTTTTAACGACCCTGAGTAAAAAGCCTTTTGAAAACATTGAGGGAAAAGGAGGAAATGCTGGTAACCAGCATTTTCTCTTTTTCCCACAATGTTTTCTACTCTTCACTAAACAAATTTCAAATTTTCAGTCTTTTTTATTTTGTAGTCTGCAAATGCTTTCAATTTGGACATGCCTAAAATATTGTCGCTTGGTAATGAGTTAATGCTTCTAACCTCCTTTTTGTTGGGACCTTTAATCAAAATACAGTACAGTCTTTTTTTGTAATTGGCATGCCCTCAACATAAAAATGCATCATGATATTACATAAAACATGAGAAATCTAGTGTTAGTGCACCTAAATTATGTCATATTTCCCTCTGGTTGAATAGCATGCAGTGTTATCCAGGTAACTAGTGCGCAGGAATTACTTTATCTGCCCAACAATTGTAGAGTTATGGAAATATTTACTCATAAAAATTCACGAACACTTTGAAAGTTCCGGCCAAACATTTTGAAAGGTCTGTAAAACAGATTTATGAATTTCGTAATCTAAAGGTATGCACAATGTTATGAAAATACTTGTGTAAAAACTTATGAATTGGTTGTGGAACAGTACCCCTAGGAACCGTTTTACTGAAGAAAGCTTTACAGTGCAATTTCATACTGGTTGCTATGACATTGGTTAACTTTACTGGTCATAACTATGAATTACCAAATCTGGGAATTCACCATTATTTAAAAAAAATTACTGCGAAGGATGAAATAGAACATGTTTTTTGCACTTTCACTGTGTTGATAATAAAGCAATAATTTTTGGGGAAAATAGACAACACAATGATCATAAAAAACTTGCCACTTATTGTTGCATATGTATTTATTACATGATGGATAAAATAACAACACAAGATCTAACATGAAACCCATCATCATTTATATCATTACTTACAAAGTTTTTGTTTGGACTGAAATTGCTTATGTATTTATATTTCAGATACATGTGTGGATTATTACCAAATATTCAACAGCATTGGAGAATTATGTAATAATGAATTTGAATTAATTGTTTATGGCACGAATACAGCAGATCAGTGCATGCAAGTATCATTTTATCATTTAGCTCCACTGGCCAAGGTCAGCAGGTTTATGTCATGGCCCGGTGTCCATCTTGCTTCTGGATGTCCCTACGTCTGGATGTCCCTACATCTGTGCATGTGTGCTTTAACTTTTATTTCAAACGTCGTCTTCTCTGAAACTACCCATCCAAATTTGATAAAACTTTACAGAAATGATCCTGCCATGGTCTTCTTCAGAATTTCGAAAACTGTGGTTGCCATGGCAACAAAACCAAAACAAGAAGAATACTTGTGAAAATCTTCTTCTCTGAAACCACAAGGCCCGGGGCTACTGAATTAGGCATGTAGCTTATCTAATGGACCTTTAACAAGTTTCTTCATAATATAGGCCTGGGGCCCAAAATAGCTCCATTCCAGGGATCACAAGTTTAACATGGGTTCAAAATGTAGTCACCAAGTCGTCAATTTAAAAAACAGTAATCAAGGGAAATAACTCTTTTTTTTATAAAGGATAAAGTTTGGTACTATTTACCTTACTTGATTATCAAATCCTGTGATACATGATTGGTTCTAGATATTAAGTTTTTTGATAGAAAATATTCTGATTTCAGGGAGAGTGATTCATTTTGATGCTAATAGTTATGCTCACATTAGTGAAATATTAAATTCAGAGGAAGCTTTCTATCATTCAGGGTTTTTTTTCCAATAACTTTACCTTTCACACCAATGAATGAACCTGCTTGTATTGCCTGACAGTATTCATTGTTTTCAGAGGCCCTCTTTTTCAGGGTCATGAACACTTCAATTTGTTTGGTAAAGGCTTAAAAAGCCAGTGGAGAGATACAGGGCCATCATAGTCCTCTTGTTCATGTTTGTACACTCTTGTCATTGGAAATATAAATAGAATCTGTATTAAACCCTTACGAAAAAATCTCATATTTTGACAACCCTAAACAAGGAAGCTTCGGAGTATATTTTTAGAAAGGGAGAAAATGTTAGTAACCACCACTTTCACATTTTTCCACTATGCATTGTACTCTTACCAATACAAATCAATGGTTGATGCTTGATTGAATATCATCAATCAGGGTATTTACAGTCCTAATCAGAATTAATCAATATAGTTTATTTCATCAGCTTGTGGTTAATATGGGGAAATATTTGCCAAAAAAGGGAAAGGTATGGGAAAATAACAGGTGCCCTTAGGCATGTGTTATTTTCGCGGACCTTTCCCTTTTGAGGAATATTATATTTCCTCTGATTATTTTGTCAACAAATGCCACTTTTAAAACTACTGATCTCAAGTCAATTAACAAGATTTTTGGCAGGAGGAAAATATTCACTGTAACGGGGAAATAATTCCCCACAGTTTAAATTACGTCACTTCTTTACCTATAACATTTCTAAAAATAGACACAAGTCATGAAATATAATATAAATAATTATTGCACAAAGGGGAAATATTGGAAGAAAAGAAAAATGACCCTTTGGAGTCAAATGAAACATATGGAAAATGGAGCTGTAAATAACTTTTTTTTCCCCCTCACATACACTGCACTGTCCTTTTGTTGTTATCATACCCCCGCAAAATTAATGTTTTGGGAGGTATACTGGATTCAGCCTGTCTGTCTGTGTGTCGGTCTGTGTAAAAAATACTAGTAATTGCCTGTTTCTGTCAAAGCACTGGCGGGGGTATTAAGTCACATTCAGTGATAGCTCTATTTATTTTTATCAATTAAGTTGCAATAAATGGCAGGAAAAAAGAAAATTATTCTCATTATATTCTAGGGGCTATGATATGTTCACTTCATGTATCCAGCAAAGTCTTCCAGAGTACTGCGAATCCATGCTTCTGCAGGACATAATACAAACTGATGCATTAAGCACATTTTATGGTCAGTTGAAGAGGGATAATTACTCATCACATGATGGAGCTGTGGACCGATTTTATAACTTCAATTTACAATATTGTGAAGGTATTAGTTTGTTTTGTCTGTTTTAGTTGTCAGGTACTGCCTTGGCTACAAAGCTAGCTATTATAGCCATATTGGTTTTGATTAGTGCCCCTATTCATAAACCAAAGCTAATTATATTCTTAATCCTTTACCACACAATCCCGACTTTTAACCATTTCCCAAATGACAAATTTTAGACTCTTCCAAATCAAAAGAGTTTGCAGATGACAATTTTAACTTTCATAACAATGGCAGAAAATTACCCGAATGGGCAGAAAACACTTTGGGAAAAAGAGATATTGCTTGTTATGAGCAATTTCTCCTTTTCCCTCAGTGTTTTCAAAAGACTTGTACTGCAGACACGTAAAAACAAGGGTTTGTTTGGGAAACAGTTGACACCCCTGTAAAAGACACCTTTTGAAAACATTGTGGGAAAAGGAGAAAATGCTGGTTATTAACATTTTCTCCTTTTCCCACAATGTTTTCTACCCTATCAAAGAAAAATTGGACCCTTAAAGCCACATTGAAATTGCAGTCTGCAAATGCTTTCAATTTGGACAAAGCTAAAGTTTTTGTCACCTGGTGAAGGGTTAATCTAATTCTTTAGAAATCTCTTCACTTTTTGAACAGAGTTATGCACTATAAAATTGGCCACAAATCATTTCTCCTTTGCGCTTTGCTTTGTGTTTAACTCATTATCAAACAACAGAATTTTGGCTTGTCCAAATCAAAAGCATTTGCAGATGACAAAATTAATGTAACCGAAAATTTGAAACTTGTTTTGTGAAGGGTAGAAAACATTGCGGGAAAAGGAGAAAATGCCGGTTTCCAGCATTTTCTCCTTTTTCCTACAATGTTTTCAGAAAGCTTCTTTCTCAAGGTTGTCAAAAGTAGGGATTGTGTGGTGTGGTAATGGGTTAAACTTCCAGCATTTTCTCCATTTCCCATAATGATTTTACCCAGTCAAAGACAGAAATTGTTTTTTGAAATACAATTAATTTGTCATTTGCAAATTGTTTCAACTTGGTTGTGTCTAAAATTGTATAATTTGTTGAAGAACTGTAGATAAAAACTAGAGCTTTTGATGCGCCAGAAAACAACATTCTTTCATTGCAAAAGAGCTAAGAGCTTTCAGTTGCAAATATGGCAGATCTCCTCATAGCTGACAATCACTGTCATGTTGCATCAAAGAATTCTGCAGCAATGTTTCCCTTATTAATCTGGATAATTCATTTTTTACAAGGTGGTTACACAAGTGTGTTTCAGAGGCAAGGTGGCCAAAACTCAAGAACAGGGGGTTGTGGGTTCAATTCCTGGCTCAGCCAATTTCTTCCTAAGGATCGATGATAGTCATTGCAACAGGATTTATTCCTCTCTTACTGCAGAACATTGTTTCGAAGATGGTTATGTGGGAAAGCAGCCAGTGGTTTGGAAAGAATATTGTGCAGAGTACTGGTAAAAGAAACTCCAGAAAAGCATGTATAGGTGCTCTGACCACTGCGATAGAACTGAAATAATGTTGAAAACAGTGTTTAACACTACACAATTAATCATATGTGTGTTTCGGGAGATTTTTTAGCTTTAACCCTTTCCCAAACACTCCCTGGTTTTTACGTGTCTGCAGTTAGTCTTTTGACAACACTGTGGGAGAAGGAGAAATTGCTCGTAATGAGCAATTTTTCCTTTTCCCACAGTGTTTTCTACCCTTTTTGAGAACTTTCTGCCATTTTCTCAAAAACTAAAATTGTTGTCTGCAAACTCTTTCTGTTTGGAAGAGTCAACTTTTTCGTTTGGAAAAGGGTTAAAAAAAGAGGTTATCTATGGGTGTTCTTGTACATGTAGTTATGTCTACTTTTCAGACAATGCCTGTTATGACTCAGATGAAATAGACTATGTGATAAACAAAACGTGCAGAGAAGAGTTTGACATGTTCACACAGTTTTACTATATGTCAACTGATAGCTGCAGGTATGAACACTTTTTACACCTGAGTCCATATTCACCAAGAATTCTGAGTTCCATTCCTAGTCTGAAAAACCAACAATTTTTCTGGAGATCTGTTTCTTAAACTCTTTACCAAACGACAATATTTCAGACTGGTCCAAATTGAAAGCATTTGCAGATGACAAAATAAAAGTTAGTAAAAATTTGAAATTTGTTTTGTGAAGGGTTGAAATCATTGTGGGAAAAGGAGAAAATGCTGGTTACCAGCATTTTCTCCTTTTCCCACAATGTTTTCTAAAGGCTTCTTTCTCAGGGGCGTCAAAATCAGGGATTGAGTGCTAATGGGTTAAGATTTACAAATTTCTTAAGAACAAGACTAAAAGTTTTTACAAATGGTTTGTAAAATACATACCTGGTAGAATACCTGTTAGAAATTGAATGTTAGTAATCAGGTGTTAGGGATTTTAACCTTTTACAGAAGGAAAAAGAAGGAAACATTGTGGAAAAAGAAAAAAAAATGCTGGTTACTTGTATTTTCCCCCTTTACGATATTTTTTTGTTACCTGTAAACCTGGCGATTGTTTTGTGTTGTAAAGGTTGAGGGAGTTTTTGTTCAATTTCTTGAACTTCGGACTTTCCAAACATAACAAGGTGTTCCTCAATCCCAATCTTTTTCTAAATATAAAAATAAACGTTATTTCAATGATCCAAATCACCAAGCAATATGATGTCGGTATGTGGCAAATTCATTTGAACCATGGTCAGGTAAAGAGGGGGATTTTTTTATGCATCTCCATATTTTGATTCTAGAGACAAAAAATCATTTTACAACATGGCAAAATTTTAGACCTATCCATATTGAAAGCATTTGCAGATGACAAATTCAGACTTGCTCAAATGGTGCAGCTTTGCTTTGATAGGGTTGAAAACTTTGTGGGAAAAGGAGAAAATGCTGGTTACCAGCATTTTCTCCTTTTCCCACAATGTTTTCAAAAGGCTTCCTCCTCAGGGCCGCTAAAAGTTGCTGTTTTGTGGTCATGGATTAAACAACTAACTGTATGGATCATGATGTATATAATGGTCATTTGACATGCAGAAAATTTACCAATATCAAAAAGGATAGACAGTGGACTGCTCAGGCTGGCCTGGGTTGATACTTTGTGAAAATGCATCAAACCCTCTTTACACTGGGCATGTAGGGCACAGCATTTTTATACTCCCACAGAACAAATGTTTTCAGAGGTATACTGGAATCAGCCTGTCTGTCCTTGTGTCCATCCATCTCTCTGTCCATCTGTGTTCAAAGTACTAGTAATTTTGTGTAGCAAACTCCTCCTACAGTTTTCCTTTTTATTGAAACATTGCATATATATTGATCTTACTGAAGATTTGCAAGACGCAATTTTCAAGTGTCAACTCTTCCTGGTTGAGGAATTATCTCCCCTTGAACTTGACACATTTATCTGTCAAAGGGCTAGCGGGGGGTAATAGCTCTTTCCCAGACAACAAAATTTTGACTGGTCCACATTGAAAGCATTTGCAGACAACTAGATAAATGTGAATCAAGAATTGAAATTCCATTTGGGAAGGGTAGAAAACATTATGGGAAAAGGAGAAAATGCTGGTTACCATCATTTTCTCTTTTGATTCTACAATGTTTTCAAAAGCTTTCTTTTTCAGGGTCGTTAAAAGTTGGGATTGTGTAGTAAAGAGTTAAGTCACATTCAGTGACAGCTCCAGTTACCTTTGTCTCTGCCATTAAGTATTTCAGTGTTCACTTTTGAGTCAATACTAGCTTGTTACCATGTTTTGGCCCATTGAAATAAACAGTATAATTATGATTATATAAAAATGATTTTGTTTTATTTGTTGGATAAATCTCAACTATCATAATATTTTCTTATAAATTACAGGGCAGCAGTGGATTTAGGTAGATGTGTCGCTGAGCATCTAGTGTCTGACTCAGAATGTGATGAATATGAAACACTGGATTTGATTAAAAGATGGATGGATGAACATGGCTATTATATTAGCTGGTTCCAAAGACCTGAATGTGACAGTATGTTTACCCTTTACTTCACAGTAGCATTTTATCTTTGATAAAAATAGAATAAGGTTGTGACCTATCGAATAGAAGGTAAACATGGAAGCCCAGGTGGATGTCTGCTTATCGCTTCATGTTGAATAATTGTATTCGTAAGCAGTTTGTAAAACGATATTTCATTGGCTTTCAGAAATATGATATAAAGGGGGGTAATAACCAGTATCCGATTGAGGGCGCACCAGAGGAATATCGAAATTGGGATCAGTCAGCCAAGGTAAGATCCATGTAGTGATCCTAACCTTGGCTCGAGGAGATTTGTTTCTAGAAAGCTGTGTTTCTAGAAAGCTTTCCTCTGATAAATTTAAGCCTGGCTCTAGTAGAAGGGGGTTTATAACATCTGCAAGATGGACTATACCAAGCAAGTTACCATATCATTATAGATCCATAAAATCCATTTTGTCAACGTCTGACCAAACCATTAGGTAGAATGATCCTTTGACATACAGAAAATTTACCAAGAACAGAAAGTTTTGACCCAGTTCAACCTGCATGCATGGTGCAGACTTGCTAAAGCATTAAACTCCCATGGCTCATCTTATTTTCAGTTGCAGACCTCATTTCATTAAAGTTTTGATATTACCGGTACTAGAAAAAGGACAGGTTTAAGCCTGAACACTAGCTACATGTATTTGTATATTTTCATACACTCTGTTAGATATGCAAACAACAGATAATAAAAGAACAACTTTTTCTGTGCACAGAGTGGATGAGAAATTTCCTGGAAAGAAGAAAGTAAATGTCATAGAGAATATTAACCCTTTACTCCATAGATACTCACTTTGACATATCAACAACAGACAGCTTTTGAAAACATTGTGGGAAAAGGAGAAATTGCTCATTACGAGCAGTTTCTCCTTTTCCCACAATGTTTTCCACTCAATCAGATATTTGTTTCCGCATTTGTCCATATTTTTAACATCATATCTTTATTTGCTGCTGAAATGGAAGAGCCTCAAATTGGCATATCAGGTAAAGGGTTAAGATAGAATTGGTTTTCCTACTACAGGTTATCTTCCACCATTATTCCCATGTGAGGATCCATACCTGATTGAAGAAGAATTTGCCGAATGTTTTAACAGAGAGGATTGGCTTCCCTTTACTTTTACAGCAGATGAATATGACAATTACGGTTTCACACGTGACTCATGCATGTAAGTTTCATGATCATGTTGCCATGGCTTTTCGTTTTTCACATAATTTTTATAAAACTTGTAAAGAATGCTACAAAGTTTTCTTTTTAACCCTTCAACAGATAACAAAATTTTATTATTGTCCAAATTGAAAGCATTTGCAGAGGACAATTTCAGTCACATTTTTTCAAAAGGCTTGAATTTTGATTTTTGGAGGGTAGAAAACATTATAGGAAAAGGGGGCAATTTCAGTGTGGCTCAAATTTTTTCAAAAGGCTTCTTTGCCAGGGTCGTTAAAAGTCAGCATTGTGCTGCAAAGGATTAAATATGCTGTGATAAAGAACAGACAAAAAACCTGTATCTGCTATTCATATATGTTTATGGGCATAGGTTTTTCACACAGCTTGAATATTTTTCTTGAATTTTTTTTGTGATAAAACATTCTCTTTGAAAACAATTCAACTGATAAAGTCAGTTGTGCAGATCTTTTCTTTAATGTCTCATTAGTTTCTGATATACATGAAACATTTCATATCTAGTACAACAGCCCATTTTTTTCCAATCGTAGTGGAAAAGTGTTTTGATAACAAAATGTGGAATAAAGAAAGAAATTAATTAACCTGCATTTTATACTTTACACAAAATATTCACCATTTCATCATTAACTCTCACCAATTGACGAAATTGTAGACCAGACCAAACTCAAAGCATTTGCAGACAGCAATGTAAGTATGGCTCAAAAGTTGAAATTCGTCCGTGAAGGGTAGAAAACTTTGTGGGAAAAGGAGAAAATGCTGGTTACCAGCATTTTCTCCTTTTCCCACAATGCTTTCAAAAGGCCTTCTTTTTTAGGGTCGTTAAAAGTCAGGACTGTGTGTTAAAGGTGGCACTTCAGATTTTGGGACGAAATTTTTACAAAAATACAAAAAATTCATCCTCATACTCCCAAGGCCTTTTAATTTTCATTCATAAAACCCCAATAGTCGAAAACCATCTGAAAACATGAGAAATTAGAGATTTTCTACGGCCCAGGTCGACACCGACGGGAACAACGGTCTATTTTTAGATGAGCAACTTGTTCATTTACATATCGGAAGTACACAAATGACACTTCAAACAGCGTCCGAAGAAAAAATTATGGACAATGATTACATGTTTGTTATGTTATGGAATTTAAGCATCATTAGTCACGTGCCAGTCAATTTACATTCCCACAATGCTTTTTTGACGTGAAATCTAAAAATACAGAGGCTATGTAGCGTTTTAAGGGAATACCATCAAAAAAAATTTTTTTTGGTAATTTTATGATTCTTTATTATTGATGATTTGTATTGTTTTTTCACATAAATTTCAGTGATATATATATATATTTTTAATTTGGTGAGATTCTAAGTACCCACCTTTAAGGCCGCATTTAATTTGTTGCCCCTCAATGCTTTCATTATGGACCATGTTAAATATCCGTCGTCTTATAAAGAATGAACAGCAGAATTTGTAGCAAATATATTTTTAACCCACTTGTAGGGCATACTTCATGCTGGATGACTGTGTGTTGGGCCGTCTCAGGGCAAAACATCGGGAAGATTGCCAGTATTACCATGTCAAACACATGGTGTATGATGAGTTCAGGAAAATGATGAACGAAACAGGACTTCCTAATTCTCCATATGATATCAACTGCTATTGTAAGTGGAAACTTCTGTAATCTTTAAGAAACAATCCTTGGCCTACTAAACCTAACTCTTTCTCAAACAACAAAATTTTACACAGGTCCAAGTTGAAAGCACTTGCAGATGACGAATGTAGCACAAAAATTGAAATTTGTTTCCAGCACGGTAAAAAACATAGTGGGAAAAGGAGAAAATGCTGGTTACATACACAGTGTTTGAAAAGACAGTGTTTGAAAGTACTGTTATCTTTGTGGAAAATAGAGAAGATGATGTTTACCAGCATTTTCTCCTTTTCAAAAGTTTCTTCTTCAGTATCCTTTTAGTGTGGTTAAGGGTTAAAAGTATTATGAAAGAGTCTTGGATGGTGGGTAAAGTTTATGCCAACCTGCAAAATTACGGAAGTGACTGATTTGGTGTAGAATAGCTGAAAATGCTGAATCATTCAATACTTTAACTCTTTACCAAACGACAATATTTTGGACTATTTCAAATTCAAAGCAATTGCAGATGACAAAATAAATGTGACTCAATTACTGACATTTGTTTTGAGAGGCATTGAAAACATTGTTGGAAAAGGAGAATATGCTGGTTACCAGCACACAATGTCTTCAAAAAGGCTTCTTTCTCAGGGCCGTTAAAAGTTGGGATTGTGTGGTAAAGAGTTAAGAGGTAAAGAGTTAAGGAGAAGATAAAGAAGCATTTGAAGACATCTTGAATCTGGATAATTTCATGTTAGTACATCAAGTCAGTGTTCATAATGATTTTCTTTATTTCAACCCAGATTTCGAGCCAGTTTGTACAATTTCCTACATTTACAATTCAAAGTGGGGACATTGTGGACAGGGCATACACACACCCTTTAACTGCAGGTAAGGTTTTCATTTTTAGCTCCATTAGCCAAAGATCAGAGTGCTTACTTGTGTGCTATGGCCTTGACTGTCGATTGTGTATTAGTGTGGTATTTTGGCCTTAAACATCTTTTTAGAAAATGATTTTAGCTAAGTTTCACAGCTATTGTCCTGCCATTGTCCTCCTCAGATCCTTTCATTTTTTTTTTTCAAATTATGACATTGGTTGCTGTAACTGAAAAATGTTAAAAGGTTAAATAATTTTCTTTTCCAAGGTCATAGGCTGGAATTCTGTGCTAATCCTCGAAGTGTGTTCTTACATAGACTCTTTTCAGATTTCTTGGATATGATTTTGATTGTTAAATAACATGGTCTCTGTAGGCTGGGCTTCCCTTGCACCAAAGTGACAAAAGGAAATGATGAAAGTCAGATGTACAGACCTTTTTTTTTTTATGTCTCCTTAGTTTCAAATATACATGAAACATTTCATATTTAGTTCCAACATATTTAGTTCCAACAGTAGGGAAAAAGTGTTTTGATAACAAAATGTGGAATAAAGAAAAAAAATCAATTAACTTGCATTTCCTACTTTACCCAAAATATTCACCATTTTATAATTAATTCTTGTTTTAGTTTTGTTTATATATGCTATAAGTCTAGGGCATCTAATTTCTTTTCTACAGTTCCTATATTCTTACAATGTCTTAATTAACCCTTTACTCCATAGATACTCATTTCTACGCATTGCTTGTAGGAACCTTTGGAAAACATTGTGGCAAAAGGTGAAATTGCTCGCGACGAGCAATTTCACCTTTTGTCACAATGTTTTATGTGCTGTCTAAAGGTGTCATATACTCATAAGAAATGGCTTCATCCTTGCTGTTATGTAAGAGTCAGTTAGAGATACCATAGAAATGCCTTATGGGGTAAACGTTTAAGGTAGAATATGTCAGCCAGTTGGCAAGTCTTTTGAATTTAATATTAGAATTGAATTTAGAATCATTGGTAGATATGACCCTAATGCAGATCTCAATTTCTATAGCATATCTATAGTATCTCTATCAATATTGAAATACAATCCTAGTGTTTTGCTAGATGTATGTTTGTAGCAAAGAATTCTAGGTAAATTTTTTGACTTAGTTGGCAATCTTTTTATCATAGAGCCAGTACATATATTTGGGTTACTTTAGAACAAATCCTGTAGAAAATGAAAAGTTAACATTTACAGTAAACTGCAACGTTAAAAAAAAGTTTACTTGTTGCCTGGAAAAGTTAATGAACTGGAACATTGAATGATATTCTTTTGTTTTTTTTTTTAAAGAAAGGCCTTACTCATATTCTTTTTGTACTTAGGCTCTAAATACTGCGGCACTGTTATCCAGGTAATAAAAATAAATACTGCAACACTGTTATCCAAGTAATACACTTAATTATGTGTATTACAAAAGCTTGGTATATAGGGGTTGTTTACCTTTTACCAAAAAATCCCTGGTTTTTACAACACTGAGACATAAGCCTTTGAAAAGATTGTGGAAAAAGGAGAAAATGCTCCTTTTCCCACAGTGTTTCCTCCCATTTGGAGAACTTTCTACTATTTTCATTGAGTTTGAAATTGTCATCTGCAAACCCTTTCAGTTTGGAAGAGTCTAAAACTTGTTGTTTGGGAAAGGGTTAAATTCATTGCATTTAGCAGTTGACTACTTTATAACATCATGGCAGAAGGACTAATCATGTATCAAAGTAATGTTAATCTCTAATTATGCCACACAGGGATGATGTATTTGAGGTGGAACAGTTCTTAGCGTGTTTAAGAATAGAAGCATTGTTCAGAGATCAGCCTGACTGTACCACAGGTGCTATGTTACACATAATAGAAGATGATTTCAGAAAATTAGACATTCTGCAAGACAATGATACAACAACACAACCATGCATTCCAGGTATGCTTAGAAATAACTTTCTCAATTGTTATTTTCAATATTATTTAACCTGGACCTCTGTCTTTCACATTGTAAATTGCATTTGAAGCCTCTGACGATAAAGATCAGACTGCACAGAACATAATCTGATCTATGATGTGCCCTTGCTAGACTTGTGATTGTTATTCTGGTCAAAACATGCTTGACATTGATAAATAAAGTGTTAACTCATTACTTTTGACAATCCTGAGAAAAAAGCCTTTAGAAAACATTATGGGAAAAGGAGAAAATGCTGTTAAACAGCATTTTCTTCTTCTCTTATAATGTTTTCTATCCTTCGCAAAACAAATTTCAAATTTTCAGTCACTTTTATTTTGTCATCTGCAAATGCTTTCAATTTGGACTGGTCCAAATTTTGGTGTTTGTGAAAGAGTTAAGCAAAATGACAGAAGTCTTAATCAGACTACAGAATCTTTGACCTGTCCAATTTGAAAGCATTTGTAGATTACACATCAGTTATTACTCAACTAGTGGAATTAATCTGTCAAAAACTTATTAGTCCTAGAAAAAAAGTTTGGAAATGGAAAAAATTCTGGTCACAAGCATTTTCTTCTTTTCTCACAATGTTTTCAAGAAATCTCCACAGGGACCCTTAGAACTGAATATTGTTTTGTAAAGAGCAAACCTTGTTAACCCTTTACCTCATATGCCAATTTGAGGCTCTTCCATTTCAGCAGCAAATAAAGATATAGTGTCAAAATTATGGACAAATGAGGATACAAATATCTGATTGAGTGGAGAACGTGGGAAAAGGAGAAATTGCTTGTTACAAGCAATTTCTCCTTTTCCCACAATATTTTCAAAAGATGTCTGCTGTTGATAGGTCAAAATGAGTATCTATGGAGTAAAGGGTTAAATTGTTTGATTTTTAGCTCGCCTGAGCAAGAAGTGCTCATGGTGAGCTATTGTGATCGTCGTGCGTCGTCCGTCGTCCGTCGTCAACTTTTTACCTTGTGTACGCTCTAGAGGCCACATTTTCAGTCCGATACTCATGAAAGTTATACACGATGTATGCCTGGATGATATCTTGGACGAGTTTGAAAATGGGTCATGTTCGGTCAAAAACTAGGTCACTAGGTCAAATCTTAGAAAAACCTGGTGTACACTCTAGAGGCCACATTTTCAGTCCAAAACTCTTGAAAAATTGTCAGAATGTTTGTCTTGATCAGACAAGTCCGAAAATGGTTCATGTCGGGTCGAAAACTAGGTCACTTGGTCAGATCTTAGAAAAACCTTGTGTACGCCCTAGAGGCCACATTTTCAGTCCGATACTAATGAAAGTTTGTCAGGATGTTTGCCTCGATGAAATCTAGAATGAAATTGAAAATGGGTTATGCCAGGTCAAAAACTAGGTCACTTGGTCAAATCTTAGAAAAACCTTGTGTAAGCTCATAAGGCCACATTTTCTGTCGGATACTCATGAAAATTGGTCAGGATGTTTGCCTGGATGATATCTCAGACAAGAGTGAAAATGGGTCATGTGGGGTGAAAAACTAAGTCACTAGGTCAAATTTTAGAAAAACCTTGTGTCACTCTAGAGGCCTGATTGTCAGTCCAAAACTCTTGAAAGTTGGTCAGAATATTTTATTTGCCTTTATGATATCTTGGACAAGTTTGAAAATGGGTCATGTGGAGTCAAAAACTAGGTCACCAGATCAAATGTTCGAAAAACCTTTTGTAGGCTCTAGAGGCCACATTTTCAGTCCAAAACTCTTTTAAGTTGGTCAGAATGCTTGCCTTGATGATATATTAGACGAGTTTGAAAATGGGTCATTGGGGGTTAAAAACTAGGTCACCAGGTCAAATCTTAGAAAAACCTTTTGTATATGCTCTGGATGCCACATTTTCAATTGGACACTCTTGAAAATTAGTCAGATTTTGCCTTTATTATATCTTGGATGAGTTTGAAAATTGGTCATGTAGGGTCAAGAACTGGGTCAATAGGTCAGATGTTATAAACACCTTTTGTATGCTCTGGAGGACACATTTTCAGTCTGATACTCCTAAAACTTCTTCATAATATTTGTCCTGGTAATACCTTGAATGAGTGTGAAAATGGGTCATGTGGCATCAAAAACTGGGTCAAATATTAGAAAAAACCTTGTGTACACTCTAGAGGCTACATTTTATGCCTGGTACGCTGTAGAGGCCACATTTTCAGTCCAATACTCATGAAACTTGGTCAGAATGTTTGTCTTATTGATATCTCAAAAGTGTTTGATAATGGGTAATGTCTGATAAAAAACTAGGTCACTGGGAAACTAGATGGTTCATGTTTGGTCAATAGACTCAGGTGAGCGATTTCAGGGCCGTTGTGGCCCTCTTGTTAAATTTGTTATTAGGGTTATGATTTTGAAAATCACTTAAGTATATTGTTGATCAGTTCATTATTGTTTACATGAAAAGGAAAGGACAAAAGTAATTTTGATCCGATCAAAGTGAAAAAATGCGTATCATATGCACACTGCTATAATTCATTTAAGTTAATGTTGTGTAACAAAAAGGTTTTGTATAATTAAGTAAACATAGATTTTGTTTACTCGCCTATTTCAGTTGATCGAATAGCTGAACTGGAAGCTGAACAAGCCACTAGAGAAGATATATGTTTCAGTGCCCCAGCTATAGAACTTTTTGCCAAACCTTGTGTTTTGCCATACTATTGGTATGACGGTTGCTACCAACCACTGGACATGGTTGCCATGTATAATCAAGATGCTGCCTGCAAGTTCCTCTTCAATGCATCACACTGTGTTTCTGAGCTTATGAAGAATAAAACTTTACCTTGCAATTCTGATGACATTCTGACAGTTGACCTTCCTGAACACTCTATATTGCATTTGAACAACAAAGACATGTGTCAAGGTAAGCTTCTCTCATCTTTTTGATCCACTCTGTGCTAAAACTTGTGGAAAAAATCGTAAAATTGATAATATATAATGGTGATATTTTTCCTGTGCAAAATTCAAGTTACCGATGTTTGATTACAAAGAATGCATAATATGTTAATCTACTTGTTACCCCCTCTTCTTAACCCTTTACCCCATAAGGCATTTCTAAGGTATCTCAAATTGACCTTAAAGATAACAGCAAGGATGAAGTCCTTTCTTATGTGTATATGACATCTTTTGATAGCATAGAAAACATTTTGGCAAAAGGTGAAATTGCTCGTCATGAGCAATTTCACCTTTTGCCACAATGTTTTCAATTTCAAAAGGCTCCTGGAAGCAATGCGTAGAAATAAGTATCTATGGAGTAAAGGGTTAAGATATTCTAAAGTGATAGAGTACCAGTATTAGGATGTGAAGTTTGAGTCTTGGGTAGATTAATTTATGTTATGGTCATTCAGTTGTGTGCTTTTTGTTTCAGATAATTTGACACTTGAATGTGGAGAGGATCTGTACTTTGATCCAAAGGTTAAGCCTTGTCTTGAAGAACTTTGGATGCCTGCCATGTCTCTAGATTCCCGATGCAGGTAAAGTATTGAGCATAACCCCTTACCCCATAAGGCATTTCTATGGTTTCTCTAATTGACCCTAAATAACAGCAAGGATGAAGCCATTCCTTATGTGTGTATATGACACATTTTGATAGTGTAGAAAACATTGTGGCAACAGGTGAAATTGCTCATCACGACCAATTTCAACTTTTGTCACAATGTTTTCCAAAGGCTCATACAAGCAATGCGTAGAAATAAGTATCTATGCAGTAAAGGGTTAAAGGCCCAGTAAAGGTCAAAATATAAAGCAGGTGTCATAATACATCTAAATTTAAATCATACCATTTAACCCATTACCACATAATCACCACTTTTGTCGTCCCTGAGAAAGAAGCCTTTAGAAAACATTTTGGAAAAAGGAGAAAATGCTGGTAACCAGCATTTTCTCCTTTTCCCACAATGCTTTCTATCCTTCACAAAAAGAATTCTAAATTTTCAGTCACTTTTATTTTGTCGTCTGCAAATGCTTTCAATTTTGACCAGTCTAAAATTTTGTTGTTTGGTAATGGGTTAAGAATATGGAAAATATTAACAAAATTATTATAGGGCAAAACATTAACAATAGACACGGCTAACTGGGAGGTTTTAATCTAGTTTTGAAATTTGATTTCTCTGTCAGCAACTAACACTTGGACCAGCCGTACAATGACAGATTATCATCTTCACAATAATTTCCATACTTTTAGATGGTATGATATACATGTAAATTCAAATGCCCGCTTTGTTTACTTTCGGCCTTATTTTACTTTAACACTTTACCAAACATTAATGTTTTAGACGGGTCTAATTTGAAAGGTGACAAAATTTGTACTGCACAAATCGATGGGATCTGCATCAGATGATCTAGAAAACATGTTGGGGAAAAGGAGAAAATGCTGGTCACCAGCATTTTGTCTTTTTCCCACAATGTTTTCAAAAAGCCTACTTCTCAAGATCATTAAAATATGGGATTGCGTGGTAAAGGGTTAAGGAAGTATGAAGTACCTATAGGGAGTTTTTGGGATGAACAAGACAAGATGTGCAACATCCATCATCAAAATATTCTGTAAACATTGTCAAATTTCACCTTTATTAACTGCCTCAGACTACCTGCTTGTCAGACATTGTAGTAATTTTACAAAAACATGTAGTGTTTGGTAGATCCTTTACCACCAGAATTTGATTTATTCGGTTCTGTTGAACAAGATAGCTGCCGGAGCTTAGAATACAAAAGTAAAAAAGTACTTTTTTACAACATCTTTCATTCCTCAAACCAATTTGCCAAATTGAACAACATAGTTCATAGAGCTGGAAACCTTCATGATACCCCCAATATATGAAGTAGAGGGATTTATACTGGTTTTCTATCATGTCTGTTCGTCCATCTATCTGTCTGTCGACCCATCTGTCTGTAGACTTTCTTGTTTCTGTGCTCTCGTCCAATAGATATTTTACCTAGAATCCTGAAATGGTATACAAGTGTTGCCCAAGATACATCGAGGTGTCTTATTTTCTTTGTCACATGAGTCAAAGATCAAATTTGCAGATGATCTTTGTTTTGAAAATCATTTTACATTCTTTGACTGTGCTGCTTCATTGACAAGCTGGTGGTGGGGGCTACTTTGTCCACTTTTGCCAAAGTTCTAGTTGCATTGTGTTGCTAGCACTGCTAAAGACACATCTTCTGTGCAATGTTTAACAATTGCTTTTCATCAGGATTAGTCTGAATTTTTTTTGTCCATTTGAGGTCAGAGATACTTAACCCATTACCACACAGTAAAATTTTAAAAAGCATTTGCTGATGACAGTCTCAAAGTGGCTCAAATGGTGCAATTTTCCTTTGATAGGATAGGAAACTTTGTGGGAAAAGGAGAAAATGCTGGTTACCAGCATTTTCTCCTTTTCCCACGATGTTTTCAAAAGGCTTCTTCCTCAGGGGCGTCAAAAGTCGTCATCATGTGGTAAAGGGTTAACTTAAAGCTTTATAGCACAGTTGTTGAAATTTTGGCCTGTGTTGCATGTGACTGACAGTTTTCACTATAGTTGGATCATTGTATTAACTTTGCTTGAGACTGAAAGTGTTGCTTTCCAGTTACTGGAATGTTTTGACTTCACATTTGACTAAAATCTTTACTTTCTTCAGAATGTTCAATTATGCCATCTCCTGCATGAAGAAAGTGGCTGAAAACTGTTCTCTTGAAGACTTGGGTATGGTGATAAGGGACACAGTCGATGTACATATGGTGGAAAGATCTCTGTTTTGTTCTGTTAGAAACTACACTGACAATCCCTACAAGGAATGCCAAGGTATAACATTGTTACCAACATACAAGTATATTTGCGTCAAAGCAGCAAACATAATTATACCTCACAAAACGTATGTTTTTGGGGGTATACTGAAATCAGCCTGTCTGTCCGTGTGTCCATCCGTATAAAATAACAGTAATTTTGTGTCACGAACTCGTCCTTCAGTTTACATTCAATTTTATTGAAACTTTGCACATATATTGATCATATAATTGAAGATTTACAAGACACAATTTTCAAGTGTTAACTCTTCCTGGTTGAGGATTTATCTCCCCTTGAACTTGACCCTTTTTTTCTGTCAAAGCACTGGCAGGGTCTTAAATCACATTCAGTGACAGCTCTAGTTGAGTTTGACACACTAAAAGATTTATGTCAAAGGGACACAAAGATTTTTTTTTTTAACCTCATAAAATGTTTTAACTCTTTACCACTTGCCAAAAATTTACACTTGCCCAGACTGAAAACTTTTGCGGATGACAAAAGAAAGTAACTCAAAAATTGAAATTTGTTTTGGGAAAGGTAGAAAACATTGTGGGAAAAGGATAAAATGCTGGTTACCAGCATTTTCTCCCTTTCCCACATTGTTTTCAAAAGGCTCCTTTCTAGGGGTCATCAGAACTAGGAATTGTGTGGTAAAAGGTTCAAGTAAAAAGGTAAAAGCAGATAAGTTTATGGCTGACAACCTTTGTCATGTTGTCATGCAAAACAAGTGAACTAGAATTATACAGTTGAAGTTATTACTGAAATTCATTGATCTCCCTCCCAGCTTAAGATATTTTTTTCTTAGTTTTGAATTATGCATAATGTTGTATGAATCATATACATGTAACTCTTGTAGTAAAACACTGGGCAATTTCTCCTTTTGTTATAAAATTTGTATTTTTATATTGTGTTTAAAACCCTGAATTATTATTGAACATATTCAAAAGTTGTTTTTCAAAGTCAGCTGCTCCACATTTAGTTTCATGAGGTTACAAGACAAGATCAAATGGAGAGTCAACCACAGTAGGCTGTAGTATCATAATTGGAAAGAGATTTTTGAATCATATAGTGAACAAAATATTTCCATAATTATGTAATGATATCTTTTACTGTACTTGTAGCCACAGTTGTAGACAACTTCTGCACTGACCAGGAAAATCTTTTACACTTTGTGGTTGATATTTGTGCAAGAAATCACAGTGCAATGGGCAGAAATGATACAATGAATGGTACATATTCAGCTGATTCAGCTACAGGCACACATATGCACTCTAATGACAGCTATGGAATGGAATTTAATGAAACAATAGCCATGTGCTTGTGAGTTGTGCTCTCTCTCTGTCTGTCTGTCTCTCTCTGTGTCTCTTTCTGTCTGTCTGTCTGTCTGTATCTCTCTCTCTCTCTCACATCAGATGGATAACTTACGAATTAGCTGTACTGAACTATTAAGTATCTTTTATGCCTACAAGGGTCCTGTACTAGTTCAATGCAAAACTCAAGGGTTTGTCAGGTTTAAATTCTGTCAAAACTTTTTGTGTTACTGGTAATGTTAAGGTGCCCTTTGGCAAGGCATTTCCGAGCCATTTTGAAACCTACAAAAGACATTGAACTGACATAATGTTGAAAATTGTGTAAATCATCAGCTAAAATTGTCTACTCAAACAGGTGGAAGTCTCAATATATTTTTGCAAGCTATTGAATGTTTGTCATTCATACAAAATTTTATACCATCACATTTATTATTATTAGCTCAGCTGTTTTTAAAAAAAAGTAAAGGTATTGTCATAGCCCTGGCATCTCTCATTTGTGTCATCTTGCTAAAAATTTGATATTTTGTAATGTCTTATTTAACCCTTTACTGAACGACAAAATTTTAGACTGGCCCAAATTGAAAGCACTTGCTGAGCACAGAATAAAAGTAACTCGAAAATCGAAATTTGTTTCAAGTAGGGTAGAAAACACTGTGGGAAAAGGAGAAAATGCTAGTTACCCGCATTTTCCCAAAATATTTTCGACAGGCTTCTTTCTCAGTGGTGTTGACTACAACAAGGAAAGATAACTATCAAAATATTTTTTAACTTAAAATTTCACTGAAAATGATGCAACTACAGCTGAGCATTCTTAACAGCATGTGGTTCTCTTGTTCTGATTTGAAAGGACTTAAGTTTACCAAAAGGGAGATTTTGTTAGTTATTTCTTTGTAAGAGTTGTTTCTGTTTTGTAGTAGTCTCCATTGTTTGTTCAAAAGGACTTATCAAAACACAAACTTGTTTCTAAACAATTATCTTTTTCAATTATATTAGAGAAGACTTTTGGGTGTTTTTGTGAAAGAAAAAAAGGCATTCTAGTAGCCACCCGTTTTTATCAAGGAGACTGTCTTAAAGCAAACATAATTTTTGTTCACAGAAAAGGCAAATGAATAGTACCTACACTTTGTGCTTACCCAAGATAGGCTAGACTGTTCAGATTCTGTCATTTGAGCCACATGTCTAGGTATACCTTCTGCTTAACTCATTACCAAACAACAACATTTAAGGCTTGTCCAAATCGAAAGCATTTTTAGACGACAAAATAAAAGTGACTGAAAATTTGAAATTTGTTTTGTGAATGGGTAGAAAACATGGTGGGAATAGGAGAAAATGCTGGTTACCACCATTTTCTCCTTTTCCCACAATGTTTTCTAAAGGCTTCTTTCTTCGGGCCGTCAAAAGTAGGGATTGTGTGGTAATGGGTTAAAGCAAGCATAATTTTTTTGTTCACAGAAAAGGCAAATGATTTGAATAGTACCTACATTTTGTGCTTACCCAAGATAGGTAAGACTGCTCAGATTCTGTCATTTGAGCCACGTGTCTAGTTATATCTTCTGCTTAAGGAGTCTAGAATTTTGGTTTCATTGGAAACAATGAATGTACACTGGCTTTATACATATCTGATCAATGGTATGTGGCTTTTATGACTAGTACAGCACGTAATTATATAGACCTCTAACAATGACAGTTAAGAGTTGTGTATTCCTTCTGCAGCAATTATGCAGAAATCCTTGAATGTGGAAAGAATGCAACAGAGAGATTTAAGTTTGACTGTGACTATGATGAAGTAAATGATGCCATACTGAGTGATGACGAGTTATTCACTAACAGGACTGGAATCAAACCTGTTGTTTGCCAAGGTATAAAGTTTACATATCTTATTGCGTACAGATACATATTTGCAGCAGACAATTTTGAAAATATATCATCAATATGTCGTTTACTTGCAAAAACTCGGCACAAAATGAGCGAGGTTTGATGCATGAGTAAATATTTGAAAAATTGACATAAAAGGAAAAATGCTTATTACCAAACTCTTTGCAGACGAAGATTTGTAATAAAAAGAAAGAAATCATCTGTAGGATACAGTAAAAATTGATTAATTTTGAAACTGATTAAAAAAAAAAAGACTCTTTCTCCAGCAATACATGTATATAAAAGTGATGTCAAAGTGGTGTTGCTTGAATTTTTATTTGCTTTTAACTCAGAAGAAGAATGCTTTTGAAAATAGTTTGGGAAAAGAAGATAAAGCTGCTTGTTGCTTCATTGTGATATAGAGAACAAGTCTAAAATTGGAGCAGTCCATTCAAGGAAGTGTGAAACTGAGTTGCAGACTTGCCTAGATACCTGTAATACGAGTATGTCCTTTGAAATATATTTTGTGTGATCAAGGTTTGAATTTTGACATTATAAGAAATTGAACTGATGGTCTCTGCAAAATTTTCTTGTTACTTGTGCTTTAACTCTTTCCCACACTATCCCGACTTTTAACGACCCCGAGAAAGAAGCCATCTGAAAACACAGTGGAAAAAGGAGAAAATGCTGATAACCAGCCTTTTCTCCTTTTTCCACAATGTATTTTACCCGTCACAAAACAAATTTCAATTTTTAGTCATATTTATTTTGTCCTCTGCAAATGCGTTCAATTTGGAAATGTTTGAAATGCTGTTGTTTGGTAAAGAGTTAACCCATAAGCAAGTTAGGAAAATATCTGTGAGCCAAAGATTTTTTTATTTTACTTGATTGAGGGATATCTTTTGTCTTCCATGTCAATATTAGATTTTAATTTACTTTATTATAGACCCCTGCCTCATAAACACAAGAGCAGCCGTTCAACATTGCATCAATAAATATGACTTCTATACAGCAGATGACGTCTGTTTGTAAGTAGATTATTTTGGTTTGAACAAGAGTAATGATAATATACCCCACTTTTCTATCAGTAATTTTTGTGTAAAAGTACTATATCATTCTTATAATATCAGTTTGTTTAGCATCAAGGAAATAAAAGACCTATCAGGTAGACAGGTACCCAAGTTGCTTTTGATGGATCTGACACCACAGGTAATGTAAAAACAGTATTGATTTAATGAAAGTGATAGAAATATTCTCAGGCTGCTCTATTAGTTCTGTTGGTTCATTAACTCGTTACCAAACAACAATATTTTAGGCTTTTCCAAATCGAAAGCATTTGCAGACGACAAAATAAAAGTGACTGAAAATTTAAAATTTGTTTTGTGAAGGGTAGAAAACATTGTGGGAAAAGGAGAAAATGCTGGTTACCAGCATTTTCTCCTTTTCCCACAATGTTTTCAAAAGGCTTCTTTCTCAGATCTAAGTCATCAAAAGTCAGGATTTAGTGGTAATGGGTTAAATGTCTGGATTGTTTGGTGAAGGCTTAAAAAAGCCAGATTCATAAAGAAGCCAAGTTTTGGTGTCTGGTAAGTCTTCTACATCCTTGATTGCATATGGTACTTATTATCCCCCGCCGTAGGCGGAGGGATATAGTTTTAGCGTTGTCCGTCCGTCCGTCCGTGTGTCCGTCCCGGCAAATATCTCCAATACCATTGGACGGAATTTCGTGAAACTTTATATACATATACAATGACCCATTCTCCCGAGACACTGTTTTTGTTTTTTTGATTCAATGCAAAATGGCCGACTGAGAGCGATTTTAAGTTTCACTTAAGTTACACTTAAGTACACTTTTAATGTTTGGAGTCTTCTCTTCAAAACTTGATTTCTCCACAACCCCTGCACCAAATTGGATAAAACTTCATGTATGAACTCCTTGGGGTAAGGCGCCGACGTTCTTTCCCGGATTTTCAATTTGACCCCGTGTCATGGAAAAAAGGGGCTTAATGCAAAATTGCAATTTTTACCAGTATCTCATTCAGTTTTTGTCAGAATATCATGAAACTTCATGGTTATATGGTTTATGGAAAGTTTTAGCATGTGCTCTTGCTATTTTTAATCTGGGCATTTTTTAAGTTGACGTTCTGTCATGGAAAAAGGGGGTTTCTTGCAAAATTCCAATTTTTACTAATATTTCATTCAGTTTTGGTCAAAATTTCATTAAACTTCATGGTTATATTGTTTTTTCAAAGTTTCACCATGTGCTCTTGTTTCTTTATCTATGTGTTTTTCAATTTGACCCTCTGTCATGGAAAAAGGGGGTTTCTTGTATAATGACAAGGAAAAAGGGGCCCAAAATTGCAATTTTTACTTATATCTTGTTCAGTTTTTGTCAAAATTTCATGAAATTTCATGGTTCCATCTTTTTCTACAAGTTTCAACATGTGCCCTTTGTTTTTTTCAATCTATTAATTATTAATGCGCAAATATGTCTTTCCTGCTTTCTCAAATTGAGGCTGCATCACGGAAAAAGGCGACTTCATGGAAAAAATTGTTTTTCACTAATATCTCCTTTATCGGTGCTCAAAACTTTGTTAAATTTCAAATCTGAACTTGTTGGAACGTTGCCCAGGTACCTCTCTTCCTGTTTCTCAATTTCAGGCTGCGTCTCGGGAAAAGGGGGCTTCATGTAAAAAATTGTTTTATGTAATATTTACTACATGACTGCTCAAAATTTTATGAAATTTCGAATTTTGAATTATTATTTAAAAATGCCACAAATCACACACCCGTTGTTTTTATTTCAATGATCCAATATTGTCTTATGGGAAAAGGGGGCTTAAAGGGGGCTTATTGTCCTCTACAAGTTTGTGTTGGCTATCTCTAAGATAGTAATTGCCTTTTCACTTCAAATTTTGGGGGGCATGAACAGGTTCTTTTAGGATAAACGAAGTGAATTTTTATCAATTTCATATATTTTATGACAAGCACTCGTTCGGGAAGCATAACCCGTCTCTGACGGCTCTTGTTTTATCTAATGAAATCCTGTGCCATGGAACAAGGGAGCTTAATGTATAATTTCTTCATGAACCAGTAACAAAAAGGCCACATGTACATGCAAAACAGAATACCTCTTATACGTTTGTATCAAAAAAGGTCTTTTTCGGCGGGGGATATCATTTCAACGAAATTGCTTGTTGATAGTAATACTTATAAGTATTTAACTTTTAACTACCTTGGGATAAAAAGGTTTTGAAAAACACAGGAAAAGTAGAAAAAAAGGAGAAACAAAAATATTCTTTTTTGAACATTATGGAATGCATCATGGGAAAAGCTAGAAGTGCTTGCGATAAGCAATTGCTTCTTTTCCAACAATGTTTTCAAGAATTACTTACTTCATGGACTTAAAACATTATATTTATATAGTCAGTTGTGAACTAGCTACATGCAAACAGATTTTTCATATATCTTTAGCTTATGATTTTCTTTTGTCTGTGTTTTTCAGAACGTACAAAGTTTACTATCACTGTGTACAGGACCAACTTTTGGTTGAAATTGGCCAAAACTGTTCAGCAGATTTAGTAAAAGATATGCTGGACATGATGATAATTGACAAAAATTACTACTTTTTTACAAAGACCAGATACTGTAATGGTAAGATCTTCTGAAAAAGTATTTACTGTCTAATAATCATAATTATTTAAGTCTTTACCAAATGATAAAAAATTTAGACTGGTCCAAATTGCAAGTATTTGCAGATGACAAAATAAATGTAATAAAAGTATTGAAGATTGTTTAAGGAATGGAAGAAAAAATTGTGGAAAGAGGAGAAAATGCTGGCTACCAGCATTTTCTCCTTTTCCCACAATGTTTTCGAAAGGTTTCTTTCACGGGGGTGTTAAAAGTTGGATTGTGTGGTACAGGGTTAAACTCATTGTAAAGGATCATCTGCTTTGATATGGTATATCTTTTTTTTTTTATTGTTTCACTAACAGTTTTAGTGGAAATGTGAAGTGTAATGTGTTTGCATGTCCAATGACAATAAGTAATGCATATACTCAATTCTAAGACATTTTTTCCCTGTAATTTTGAATTTTAACTAAGGGGAGCATCTTTTAACCCTTTACCTCATAAGGCACTTCTATGGTATCTCTGGTTGACTCTAAATAACAGCAAAGATGAAGCTGCTTCTTATGTATATTTGACACCTTTTGATAGCATAGAAAACATTGTGGCAAAAGGTGAAATTGCTTGTCATAAGGAATTTTACCTTTTGCCACAATGTTTTCCAAAGGCTCCTACAAGCAATGTATAGAAATGAGTATCTGTGGAGTAATGGGTTAAACAAATCGATGGAATAGTGATTTTCCATCCTCAAACACACTGTTGACTATCAATGCAGAAACAGACTCTTTATCTTGGCCTTTGGTGACTGTGGGCCCGATAACTGTAATGGTGGTAATTATTCTCAGTTTGAAGAAACAAAAGTTTAACTCTTTACCAAACGACAAATTTATAGACGGGTCGAAATTGAAAGCATTTGCGGACGACAAAATAAAGGTGACTGAAAAATTGAAATTTGTTCTGGGAAGGGTAGAAAACACTGTGGGAAAAGGAGAAAATGCTGGTTATCAGCATTTTCTCCTTTTCCTACAGTGTTTTCAAAAAGCTTTTTTTTTCTTACTGTTGATCACTCTTGAAGAATCTGATTCTCATAATAATGACTTCAATGTGTCCTTTAGATTGAATCACTTATATGTAAATGAAATAAACTTTTTTTGCGGCTTTGTATAGCTAATCTGCTGATGGTGATCAAACTGGACGAAACCCAATCCATGTACATCATGCATATTGACGCATGTGCTCTTACTTTCAGTTGTGAATAGCTGTCCTGTACTGTATTTTAGCCCGTCATACACGCCTGCACTCTACTCATTGTATTTTCATTTTCAGCCAGTGCTGGGCTCTTGTCACTACCATAAGTTAACCCATTACCACACAATCCCTACTTTTGACGCCCCTGAGAAAGAAGCCTTTAGAAAACATTTTGTATAAATATTTTGTCTGGTAACCAGCATTTTCTCCTTTTCCCACAATGTTTTCTACTTTCACAAAACAAATTTCAAATTTTTGGTCACTTTTATTTTGTCGTCTGCAAATGCTTTCAATTTGGACAAGCCTAAATTTTTGTCGTTTGGTAATGAGTTAAGTCCTACATGTGTACTTATACAGTTCCAAATCTTATGTCAACAGAATCTTGTGTCAGATTCTCATCAGAACTCTTTAACGAGTACTGGTAATAAAATAACTGTTGCTGCATGCCCCGCTTGGCAGAACAACGTAGACTGCCTAACCACGTCTGATCATATACACATGTACATGCATTTAATGGAAATTTTGAGACATATAAAATTCTGGTCTATAGCCATCAAGTGTACATGAACTTTTTTTGATTTCCCATCAAAATTTTAACTCTTTACCACACAATCCCGACTTTTCACGACCCTGAAAAAGAAAGCCTTTGAAAACATTGTAACCAGTATTTTCTCCTTTTCCCACAATGTTTTCTACCCTTTCCAAATAAGATTTAAAATTTTGATTCACATTTATTTTGTCCTCTGCAAATGCTATCAATTTGGACTATTCTAAAATTTCATCGTTTGGTAAAGAGTTCAGTAAATGTATTGTGGGATCCTATGAGATCAATAGATAGAAAAATTCCTTTAACCCATTTACACAGAATGCTGACTTTTATAGACCCAGGAGTAGAATGCTTTTGAAAACATTGTAAGAAAAGGAGAAAATGCTGGTAAAGGTGGGATTCCCTAGAAATTTTCACCTTTTGTCACAATGTGCTCAGTCAATCAAATTATTGATGCATGAATTACATCACACATTCATTTACAGAAGAGTAAGAGACATTACATGCACTTCTGTTGTCTGTCTGAAACAGTTTCAACAGATCTACCCTGTAAATGAAGTAAGCCATTCTAATGATTTTTTTTTTATATTTTCAGATTCAATAATAGATGGGCCACTAGATCTTTGCAAACCTGAGATTCTATTGTCTTTAACAAAGAACCCTTGTTACTCTGCTGTTTATAATTTAACAGCAATGGACAAAAGTAAAGAGGAACGCTGCTCGTAAGTGATTTGCATATGTTGATGCTTTTCTAAGGTGAAAAAAATAGTAAACTCAGTTTTTTCTTTTGCACATGGATAGTATCAATGGAAATAACCTTGTCTATATTAACACAGTCATAAAAGGAAGAATTGCTCAATATGAACATAATTGAACTATTTGCTCTGTATATAAAGAAGATACATTAACCCATTACCACACAATCCCTACTTTTGATGCCCCTGAGAAAGAAGCCTTTAGAAAACATTGTGGAAAAAGGAGAAAATGCTGGTAACCAGCATTTTCTCCTTTTCCCACAATGTTTTCTATCCTTTGCAAAACAAATTTCAAATTTTCAGTCACTTTTATTTTGTTGTCTGCAAATGCTTTTGATTTGGACAAGCCTAAAATATTGTCGTTTTGTAAAGAATTAACCCTTTACCCCATAAGGCATTTCTATGGTATCTCCAATTGACCCTAAATAACAACAAGGATGATGCCGTTTCTTATGTGTATATGACACCTTTTGATAGTGTAGAAAACATTGTGGCAAAAGGTGAAATTGCTCGTGACGAGCAATTTCACCTTTTGCCACAGTGTTTTCCAAAGGCTCTTATAAGCAATGCGTAGAAATGAGTATCTATGGAGTAAAGGGTTAAGCACTGTGGTAAGCCTTATGCATTGTATCGAATCATTTTTCACCGATTTATCGTTTGTTTGCATTATAAAAAGTTTTAGCATATTTCTGCTTCAGACTATTTTTTCAATTTTTTGTATTAAACAGAGACAAGAATAAAGAAGAAGCCATGGAATGCATCAGAAATTTTGGTGGTTATGGCTGTGATGATGAACAGATTATCCGCACCATTGCTAATATATCTCACGCTCACTACATGTATGGCCATAACCCTGTGGAATGTTTTGGTATGTAGCAGACATACAGAGGGTATATGTTTTTTTTAATGTAAAAGATCGAAATTTATTTCAGTAAGTGAACATCGTGAGCAAAGACACAAGTGAAAAATGTTACTGATGATGTTCATGTGATGATGTTCTCGTGAACATCATTGGTAATATTTCACTTTTGAATCAATGTGCCACTCATGAAAATATCACCAATGATAGAACTCTGAATGTAAAGACAATCAATGGAAAAATCTGATACATGTTAACTCGGAAAAGTTGATTTTTTTTTGTTTTATTTATTGGAAGTTCTCTGACCTAAGTTATTTGAATTATCTTTCACTTTAGCAGTTAATGAAAATTTAATGATAATAACATTTCATTAAGTAAAGTTATATAATTTTTTTTATTTTTACTTTACAGAACAAATTTGCCTTCCATTTTTCATCCCAAATGCTACTGAGAAATACTGTTCTGAATATGCAGATAGATATGAAAAATCAGATGGAGCAGATTGTTGGTAAGTTTATTGATGATCTATGGAAGAAATGATTGTGTTTTTATAGATGGATAACAATGGAAACATTGCATAAAAAACAGAAGATGTCAAGGTACTTTTTTTTTAAAAAAAGTTAGTTTCATAGAAAACAGAAGATGTCAAGTTTTTTTTTTTTTTTTTTTGTTTAAATAGTTATGTTTTCTGAACCAAATATTTAGGTTTACATTTGAAAGCAGCATAGAATTTAGATATTTTGCCTACCTTTGGGGGTGTAGAATTCATGAATTCAACTTTTCCTTGCCATACATTTAGGCCAATGGACAAGTTGGTTTTTGTCTCACACGTGTCTGTTGTTGTTGTTCAATCAACATTTTTTGTCTGAGGCAGTCAAAAAGATAATAATCTTCTTTATAATATTCAGCAATAAAGTCATACCTGTGAACATTTGATCATGTTTAATTACTACAAATTGTAAATCTTGAGTTAGACAGAAGTACATGCATATTTTAATCATTCCTTTTCTCAAAATTGGAAAGAAAGACTTTATTTGCACAGGTAGAAATTCCCAATTTGCTGTTCTGGGGACATTCAAAGAAAATGAGTTCATTTTCCACACCTGATCTTATAAAAGCATTTGGTCAACTGTTACCTTTCTTTTGCAGGAAACTAGAGACCTGCATAGGCTGCCTGTATGTCAACTCATTATTCATTTAATCTACTTTTATCTTTTTTTGCAGGAAACTGGAGAACTATATAGGCTGTCTGTATGTGAACTCACTATTCCTTAGCCAGGACTGTGATGTAAGCAACTTAGTTGGATATGTTCAAGACCATGTCATGAAAAAGTATGGATTTGATGGCGAACTTTGTGCCCCAACAGGTAACCTCACATTAAGAAATAAGTATTTTGTCTGGTAGTCTTCCAAATCATATTGATAACAAAAATATTTTGATAGTGTATTACATATGGCTTGCAACACACGAATAGGGGCATTTGGACCTTTGCGTAACATGTTTTCTCGGATCAGCCTGCGCAGTCCGCGCAGGCTGATTCGAGACAGCACTTTATGACTAAATTAGATTTTGTGCTTCAATAGACTTGCGCAAAACAGAAAATTGCATAAAAACGGAAAGTGCCGTCTCGGATTAGCCTGTGCGGACTGCGCAGGCTGATCCGAGACGACACTTTACGCAAATGTCCGAATGCCCCTTTTCACATGTTGCAAGCCATATATGGTAGTCTTGGACTTAAGAATTAAAATGATATCATTAATGATTGTTAAGTAGGGCTACTAGCTAATACTGTACAACAGTAAGTTTCTACAAATCTTTCTCACTTTTCTTTCTTTTGTTTAGGAGCCGGAGACAGAATTGATGACATAATAGCTGCACTTCCGACAACCTTGGAAGAAATCTGTATCAATCTAAACGTCACAAGAGCAATATTAGAGACTGATTGTCTAGATTTCGACATTTATTCCCTTTCACCTGTAGAACAGTGCAGGTAAGGTTTACCCATAAATGTTATGATGACCGATTATCCCTGGAAATTGACCCTTATATTGTTGACTAATTCAATATAAGTTGTTTTCATGAACAATTTCTTTTTTTTTTTTTCATAACTCCAGTAACTCATTACCAAATGACAATATTTTAGGCTTATCCAAACTGAAAGCATTTGCAGTCGACAAAATAAATGTGCCTGAAAAATCAACATTTGATTTCGGAAGGTTAGGGAACATTGCGGAAAAGGAGAAAATGCTGGCCACCAGCATTTTCTCCTTTTCCCACAACATTTTCAAAAGGCCTCTTCTTTAGGGTTGTCAAAAATAGGGATTGTGTGGTAATGGGTTAAAAAAAATTTTCAGCAGTGCCGGGACTACTTTTGCAGTCAAAGTACTGTATACAAACATGTATATGAGATTTCATAATGGTTTTCTTTCTGATTTCTGATATTTACTGAGTTGGAAGTTCAACTTGCTAGCTGAATTTATTTTCTCTAAATATTGAAAAAAATATGCAGCAGTAAATTCAATGAGAGAACTGAAAACTCATTGTCACTTTGCTGGATTCTAACAATCTTATTTTCAACTTAGTTCTAGAGTATTTAACTTCTAATAATAAATCTACTGAACCTGCAAATGTTCAATACTCTAATGACATCACGAATTTACATCATCGTAATGTCATGTTCCAGCAGTTTTACTGTGCAATGAATTATGAAGTAAATGGACATTAGATAAATACGCAATGTGGGATTTTCAATGAAAATAGCAGTTAGTATTTTTCAAGTGCATATATTTGTCATCTGTGATATTGGATTATAAGGATTGAAGAGAATTTTTTTCATGGAGGTATGAAAAAAAACGCTAATCACACTTTTGTATGAAACCGCTTTGCAGTTTCATACAGTGTGATTAGGTTTTTTTTTTTCATACCTCCATGAAAACAAAAAGATTCTCTTCATTCTTTAAATAAATTGATGGAAAAATTCTTGTCAATAACAACAACCAAAATATTTTGATTTTAAGTTCTTTTTCCCTGTATAAATCTTCCTGTAACAAACAGTGTAGATCAAAGATCAGATTGCATTTTCTGTTATCTGAGTAAACTTTTGAAGTTGCATAGATAGACACATGTGAGTAGATCAAGCTGAGATTGCAAAGACAATGTAGTTCAATCTTATATTCATACTGTACAGTAATTGGTTGATTAATCTGACTCAATAGGCCATGAATTTGCAACATTTAGATGGTATTCAATCAATGAAAAATAATGCATTTCATTCATGTAGCATATTTAGGGTTTAAATTTTTAACTTTGCTAATACAATGAATTGCAAAATGTCATGATGAAACAACCCATTCCTCCAGAATAAGTCACTTTAAGCCCTTACCACACAATCCTGAGTTTTAATGATCTTGAAGAAAAGGCTTTTGAAGAAATTATGGGAAAAGGAGAAAATGCTGGTTACCAGAATTTTCTTCTTTTGCCTCAGTCTTATTACCCTATCCAGGACAGCAATCATTAGTTAAGTTACATTTATTTTGTCGTCTGCAAATGCTTTCAATTTGGTTAAGTCCACACTTTGGCGTTTGGTGAAGAGTTAACTCATTACCAATTGACAAAATTTTAGGCTTGTCCAAATTGGAAGCATTTGCAGATGACAAAATAGACGTGACTGAAAATTTGAAATTTGTTTTGTGAAGGGTAGAAAACATTGAGGGAATAGGAGAAAATGCTGGTTACCAGCATTTTCTCCTTTTCCCATAATGTTTTATTAAGGCTTCTTTCTCAGGGTTGTCAAAAGTAGGGATTGTATGGTAATGGGTTAAGAAACAAATGTTCTTGATTGATTTTACACAATAGCACCGAGATAAGCCTCCGAGGATGTGTGAAGCAAGCCTTGAAAGGAAGTATGCCTGATGACTTGTGTACAACAGAACAAGTAAAAGAGATGATGATGCAACCAGCAGTCAGGGAAGGACTTCTACCTGATAGAAGTATTTCTTGTGAAGATGGTAAGGATGGGTTTATCTTTACTTTACATGCTTGTCATAAGTAAACCATTAGTGCAGGTACCTACAGGAGGACAGGATAAGCATCTTGGAATTTATATTTTTACCCTTTACTCCATAGATACTCATTTCTACGCATTGCTTTTAGGAGCCTTTAGAAAACATTGTGGCAAAAGGTGAAATTGCTCATGACGAGCAATTTCACCTTTTGTCACAATGTTTTCTATGCTATCAAAAAGTGTTATATACACATAAGAAACGGCTTCATCCATGCTGTTATTTTGGGTCAGTTACAGATACCATAGAAGTGCCTTATGGGGTAAAGGGTTAACTCATAACCAAACGACAAAATTTTAGGGCTGTCCAAATCGAAAGCATTTGCAGACCACAAAATGAAAGTGACTGAAAATTTAAAATTTATTTTGAGAATGGTAGAAAACATTGCAGGAAAAGGAGAAAATGCTGGTTACCAGCATTTTCGGGGACTCGCATTTTCTCCTTTTCCTACAATGTTTTTTAAAGGCTTCTTTCTCAGGGTCGTCAAAAGTAGGGATTGTGTGGTAATGGGTTGAACAGTTTTGCAAACGTTGTGGAGGAAGAGCTGTGTAATGTTCTCAGGAAGTTTCTTTTTCTTTACATCTATTTTGTGAAATTGCTTTTATGTTCTTTAGTTAATGCTCGACCAAGCAATTTCCATGCTTTATCAGATGATTTATCTTTGAAATGGTAGAAAAAAATATGGCTACAGGTATCCTCTCCTTTTTCCACGATATTTCATGAAACTTCATTAGGGTTGAAAAAAACATGGGATCACTTACAGAACTCTTTTTATTTTACAATGTTCCTTGTTATTTCGATAAACTAATGTTGCTTAACTCTTTCCCAACAACAAAATTTTAGACGTCCCTAATCTGAAAGCACTTGCAGACGACAAAATAAATGTGACTCAAAAATTGAAATTTGTCTTGGGTAGGATAGAAAACATTGTGGGAAAAGGAGAAAATGCTGATTACCAGCATTTTCTCCTTTTCCCACAATGTTTTCAAAAGGCTTCTATTTCAGGTTGTTAAAAGTCGGGATTGTGTGGTAAAGGGTTAACTCTTTACCACACGACAAAATTCTAGACTTGTTTAAATTGAAAGCATTTGCAGACGACAAAATAAATGTGACTGAAAAATTGAAATTTGTTCTGGGAAGGGTAGAAAACACTGTGGGAAAAGGAGAAAATGCTGGTTACCATCATTTTCTCCTTTTCCTACAGTGTTTTCAAAAGGCTTCTTTCTCAGGGGTGTCAAAAGTAGGGATTATGTTGTAATGGGTTAACCCTTTACCAAACAATTCCTGGTTTTTACGTCCCAGAGATAGAGGCCTTTTGAAAGCATTGTGGGAAAAGGAGAAAATGCTGGTAAACAGCATTTTCTCCTTTTCCCACCATGTTTTCTACCCTGCTAAAACAAATTTCAATTTGTGAATTATGTTTATTTTCTTGACTGCAGGTGCTTTTAATTTGGACCAGTCTAAAATCTTGTCGTTAGGTAAAGGATTAAGTATGATGGCTTGTACTGCACTGATTCGGACTTACATTTTTAATTGGTATCTTTTTCAGAATTTAACTTTAATGACTGTTATGGAGACACACTGGGTATATTCCATGAAGATGCAGGAGACTGTTTTTACCCTCTGTATAACTTACCCTTGATTGGTTTATACCATGATATCGACATCAACAATCTCACAAGTGCTGCTGATTCTACTCTACCATTGAAGTGCAGGTATTTCAAATAAAACTGATGTATTTCTTAGGAAGCTTCCAAGTTGATAAAATTTGTTTGTAGGAAGTATTTAACTCATTATCAAACAACAAAATGTTTGGTTGTTTAAATCGAAAGCATTTGCAGATGACATGATAAAAGTGACTTAAAATTTTAATTTGTTTTGTGAAAGATAGAAAACATTGTGGGAAAAGGAGAAAATGCTGGTAACCAGCATTAATGTGCATCTTTAAGAGTAAAATATTCATTTCACCTTAAAAACAGAATTCTGATTAAGGAAAAAATCAAGAAAGTTGACCAGAATATCTCTGCAAAGATTCAAGATTTGACTTGGAATTTTGCATTCTTATCTTGATCTACATAGGCTACTAAAGTATCAAAAGTTGTGGTATGCTTTGTAAACCCTTTACTACACAATCCCACTTTTAACGACCCTAAGGAAAAAAGCTTTTGAAAAAATTGTGGAAAAAAGGAGACAAATGCTGGTTTCCATCATTTTCTCCTTTTTTTCCCCACAATTTTTTTTATACCCTATTGGATATAATTTCAGTCATATGAGCCAAATTTTAACCCTTTACCAAACAGTCCCTGGTTTTTACGACACTAAGATGGATGCCTTTTGAAAACATTGTGGGAAAAGGAGAAAATGCTGGTAACCAGCATTTTCTCCTCCCACAATTTTTTCTACCCTGCTGGAAACAAATATCAAGTTTTGACTTACTTTTATTGTATCGTCTGCAAGTGCTTTCAATTTGGACCAGTCTAAATTTTGTCGTTTGGTAAAGGGTTAAAAGTTGTCTGCAAATGCTTCAGTTTGGACAAGTATAAATTTTTCCTTTAATATAAAGAGTTAGGTTAACCCTTTCCCAAATGAAAAAAATTTAGACTGGTCCAAATTGAAAGCACTTGCAGATGACAGAATGAACATAACTAAAAAATTGAAATTGGTTTCCAGCAGGATACAAAACATTGTGGGAAAAAGAGAAAATGCTGGTAACCAGCATTTTCTCCTTTTCCCACAATGTTTTCCAAAGGCTTCTTTCTCAGGGTCGTAAAAACCAGGGATTGTTTGGTAAAGGATTAACATGTAACTTTTTCTTACTACTATGTTAGCCTGTTCAAAAGAGGAGCTGCATGCTTTGTGGCCAAGGGTTTCCCATGTGAGTTTGTATTAGATGAGCTGGAAAAGAGGGACAGCATTGTGGATGGTCTAGTCTCTGGTTTGAACATTTATTCGAAAATCGCTGTATTGTCAGAGGAGGAAATAGCGGATATTGATATGGGAGACCTTCCTACATATGACGAATGTAGAGGTTAGTCTTGATACTACAACTTTTTTACTAACAACAAAATTTTTGACAGGTCCAAAATCAAAACATTGGCAGACAATAAAATAATTGTGACTTGAATTTTAATTAGTTTTCAGAAGGGTAGAAAAGATAGTGAAAAAAGGAGAAAATGCTGGTTATCAGCATTTTCTTCTTTTCCCCACAATGTTTTCAAAAGCTTTGTCTTTGGGGGTTGTTTAAAATCATGATTGTGTGGTAATGGGTCATACTGTTTCTTTACCTTGATCTATAAATAGTCAAAAATATGTTGCCCAGGGAACAGGAGGTCTAAGCCTTTACCAAACAGTCCCATGTTTTATTGATCATGAAGATGTTTGAAAACATTGTGGGAAAAGGCCAGCACCAAGCAGTATCTTCTTTTCCCACAATGTTATCGACCATATCAGAGAACTTGAGCTCACTTGTACCCACTCCAAATTTACTATCTTCACATGCTTTTAAGTTGAAAATATCTAAAATCTGTTGTTTTGGAAAGGATTAACCCATTACCCCATAAGGCATTCCTATGGCATCTGTAATTGACCCTAAATAGTAGCAAGGATGAAGCCGTTTCTTATGTGTAAATGACACCTTTTGACAGCATAGAAAACATTGTGACAAAAGGTGAAATTGCTCGTCACGAGCAATTTCACCTTTTACCACAATGTTTTCTAAAGGCTCCTACAAGCAATGTATAGGGATCAGTATCTATGGAGTAAAGGGTTAATACATATGAAAAGACTATTGACACAGGTCGCAGTGTTTCAGCCAGGATGCGCCCTTGCGGGATTCCCGCAAATAAATTAGGATTCCCGCACATTTCCAAACATGGCACGCCAAATCTGGCGCTTAAAAATCATATTAGGCCCCCAAAAATCGATTTGTTCGTATACGACCGCGCCAAGGTGCAAAAGTGTATGGGACGAAACTGCATTGCGTACGAAAATTAATGGAACGAAATCGTGACTGGCTTAGTGTTTTTAACCCTGTAGTACTACATAAACTATAGAATGCGCAAAACCAGTCATAATTTTTTGGTACCGGTTCTTTGCCTCTAACATCAAACATTTGTAAATTGAGAAAAAGCTACAAAGAGCGGGTAATCTGTCTATAGTAACGTTTTCATGACGAACTACGAAACAACTGGCAGAAAAATTAAAAGGAAGAATAACCGACTTTTTCACACGTCCAAATGAAAGTGAAGAGGCAGGGCCATCAAATTCGGGAAAAATAGCAAAAGTAACAATATCACAAACTTTCGGTGGTTGAAGCCTGACTAATCTGGCGATGTATCAAAGGGACTAATGACAAAAAAAAAATAAAATTTTGAGTTGTTTGACTTCGGCACAGCTCCACAGAAATGGACAAACTTGAACGGAAGGAAAATCTTTATTTCTTAAGGTATTTAAAAAATGTTATAGACATGTATTCAGTCTAATATTGAAAGAATACAACCCCCCCAAACTACTCCCCCCTTGCTCAAGATGATTGGCCCCTGTTTAGGATTTCAGGGGGCCAGCTGGCCCCTTTTTTGTCAAAGCTGGCTGAAACACTGAGGTCGTCCTGCACAGTCAGTGCAGGCTGACCTTGTTCAAAGCTTTTTACTTGTAGACAATTTACTGCCTGTCAAAGATAATGATTTAGTTGGACAAAATGGGTGATGCACATCCATATTAATGTGACTTCTTTCATATAATGCATCACAGAAATATGTTAAACCCCCTTTTTCCCAGAGCCCTACTCATGTGTATATATATTTTAATTATCGTCCAAGATTGGTCCTGGAAATATTACTGGAACAAAGGATACATGTGTGTGGTTTCAACGATTAATTTTGCTCATGGCAGGAACTTTTATTGTATAATGAGTTTTGAATTTTTTTCTAGGATAGCTGTTTAACCCTTAACCACACAATCCTGACTTTTCACGACCTTGAGAAAGAAGCCTTCTGAAAACATTATGGGAAAAGGAGAAAATGCTGGTAACCAGCATTTTCTCCTTTTCCCAGAATGTTTTCTTCCCTTCCCAAAAGAAATTTCAAGTTTTCAGTCACTTTTATTTTGTTGTCTGCAAAATTAATGCTTTCAATTTGGACAAACCTAAAACTTTGTCAAGTGATAAGGAGTTAATTTACTCCAAGATTGGTCAAGGAAATATAACTGGAACAAAGGATATGTGTGTGTAGTTTCAACGATTAATTCTGCTCATGGCAGGAGCTTGTATTGTTTGATGAGTTTTGATTCTTGTCTAGGATAGCTATTTAACTCTTTACCAAATGACAAAATCCAAGACTGGTCCAAATTGAAAGCACTTGAAGAGGACAAATTAAATCAACTCAAAAATTTAAATTTATTTCCAGCAAGGTAGAAAACATTGTGGAAAAAGAAAATATGCCAGTCCTTTTTCCACAATGTTTTCAAAAGGCTTCTGTCTCTGGGTTATAAAACCAGGGATGGTTTGGTAAAGGGTTAAGGCCAGTTTGTTTGTTTTTTTTTTCTATGATTTATAGATTACTGGTGATTTTTTTGACATTTAACTCGTACGAAATAACAAAAATATAGTTTTTTTCAAATCGAAAGCAAAACGTAAAGTGACTGAAAATTTGAAATTTGTTTTGCGAACGATAGAAAACATTATGTGAAAAAGAGAAAATGCTGGTTACCATCATTTTCTCTTTTTCCAACAATGTTTTCTAAAGGCTTCTTTCTCAAGGTCATCAAAAGTAGGGATTGTGTGGTAATGGATTAACTTTACTATGATACTGTCATACAATATGAATATCTGCACAAAGTCATTGGACTAAGTTTTGATGAATTAATCCCTGTTTTATCTCTTTTTCTAGATTATGTGAGTAGCAGCTGGCCCTTGATGTACACTGAATGTCCGGATAATGCCGGGATCCTAGAATATGCCTTGCCAATCTGCTGGAGTAATGCAGCAAATTATCAGAACACAATTGATTATGATTTGACCAAATATGAACGTTGCAGGTGAGTAAATGTTTAATCTGTTTTGTTTGTAATACAGAGTTACATTTATTTTGTAAAAAAAAAATTTAAAAAGTAGCAGATTTAAACTTGTAAGTCCTACAAAACATTACAATATAGAATAGGGCCAGTGTAGAAATTAGAAGCTATCTCATTTCTACAAATATTGTTGTCCAAATTTAATGAAGAAAGAGCATTTTTGGATTGTGGGCAAATAATTCAAACTATCACAGTGCTTTGAACTATTGTCATGTAAATGATTGAAGAGAAAACTGACAGGATAGAGTCTCTGATCTTCTACTGAAACAATGCTCCAAAACATCAGGGAATTAGAGTCTGTGAACTTCATGTTACTACAAAAATGGCAAAACAATGAATAAACAAGGGTAAAATATTATAAGACTTATGAAAACCTTTTAATTTTCTTGTGCCTCAAAACTTGTGGGACTGAGATAAGCCTATGAAATTTCCGAGTACCTCAAATGATAACAAAACCAATATAAGAAAAAAACTATGGGTGTCAGCAGAGTATTTGAACTTTCCTGCAAATGTTGAAGTGTAAATGAACTTAATTCTATTATGTATGTTGCTAACACTCTTTTGTTTTGTACACTGTCAGGGTTTACAAAAGATGTTTTAATGAAACTCTGGGAGATGCATACTCAGAATGTTTTAAGGGACAAAACATAACAGACAACGTGACAGCTGCCTATGAAGAATATCCAGACTATTTCACCAGAATTTCAGAGTTGGACTTCACCACATGTGGGGGTTAGTGATCTGATGATGTTAACTTTTTTTTTTTCTGTGTAAAATTTATGGAAAGACTTCTTTACTAACTTTAAAAACAGTTAATAAGCCAAGTGCTGTATTTTGCTTAAGTTTTGGGACACCCAAAGTATTGGGACACCATAAAAATTGCGAAAGTCATTATTTTTCATGACCCATAGATTTGAGCCATACTAAAAATTGCAAAGCAAGATCAGTTTTTTTTGTTCCAAAGAACTGAGACATTGAATATCTTTTTGATAAAATCTTCCAAGGCATTTGCTACCCTTTGTTTACAAGAATTTATTTCGCACAGTTTCATTTCTACACAGGTAACGTCAAAAACATACCTCCCAACCCTCCCGATGTCAGTGGGAGTTTCCCAATTTAAAAAGACCCAATCACTTGAAAGACTATTTTAAACCCTACTAAAAAAGAAAATCTGATGCAAGTATTAAAAGGGTTTGAAAAACTTGTATCCAAGATACATTATTTATACATGTACATCTGAAGATGACATAGAGTTGACACTCAAGTATTTCATGGTAAATCAGGTTCGTTGTTTATAAATAAAAATCCAAGTACAGTATTCTATTCTAGTTTAATTAAGGTTTATCGATCAAGGATCAACAAACCAATTAAATTTAAGAACAGGTAGAGCAGGTACTTGTCAGAGTGAAATTTACGTCATTTATATAGGGTAAGCAGGTGAAATATATCATGAATTTATCTACAAAATGCAAACTAACAATCCTCTGTGCGATCCCAGGACACAGACAATGATTAGTGACAACTTAATCATCAACAAAAACAATGAGAAAAAGCAAAGTTTTAAACTCACAGTGCACAAATTGACCGCAGGAATTCCAATTTGTCTGAAAATAGACCAACCTGCAAATGATCATAGATTTATTGAAAGTAATGACGTGGCAATATTTTATCATCGGCAATATTCAACTAGTTACCAGTCAGTGACTTACAGTATAACAGCTAGTCTTATCTGACCATAAGCTTTGGGACACCTGACAAAATAATTATTTTTCATAGACCTAAGTATTTGGATATGAAAAAAAGATATTTTTTTTTACTCTCCCAAGATTTAAGCAATATATGTTACTTTTTATTTACTGCACTAAAATCAGAAAGGGTTACATGTTTGATATTGTAGGTGTGTGATTGGTAATCTATTGGGCCTAACTTTGATTCTTACAAAAAGACACGGTTTCCCAGTGGAGTGTCCTTTTGAAGACATCTCCGAGTGTGCACTTAGCACTGAAGAAAAATTGATACACTTGAACATGTGAACTTCTGGAGAATATGACTGAAATAAAAGCAGAAGCGTTTTAATACATAATGATTTCAATTCAGATTTTATATTAATCTTGGAAATTGGAATCCTATATAGAATGGTTGCTGTACATAAATGCAGGACAACATACATTTCTTTTGGTGTGATAAATGATGTATTATTCTTTTGTTTTGCAGTAAGAGAGAAATGTTATGAAGGAATGATGAAATATGGAGAACTCTGTGGTACCAAATTGCATCATGTGTTGAACCTGACTGGTAGCCTTCCAGTCAATAAGCGTTGCATGTAAGATTTCTTGTTCAAAATCTTTTTATTTTCTCTGAAATAAGACTGATGACAGACGTTTCATGAAATGAAGTAAGATGGCCTTAAGATTGTATTTTCAATCCAGCAAAAATTATCAGGTTTTTTTTTTTTTAACCCCTTCAGGGTTAATCCTTTTACAAACTTCATGTGGAGAATAAGCACATTTTGTTGGACTAGAAATTAGCAACAGTTTATTTCATGCCCTTACCTGTTTAACCAGAGTACTGTAAATGAAAGCATCCATTTCTATTTGATAAAGAAAAACCTAAATTTCAGACTTTGAGGTCATTTTTGCCACTATATGTTGTGAAGATGTTGACAGAGTTTCTCCAAGATTAGATTGCAAGTGCTGTGATTAATTTTGTTCTGCATTGTCCAAAGTGCAACTTAAGACTTTAAGAGTAAAGGTTTGGTGGAATAAAAAAAGAAATGATTAGTATGCATATGTAAAAGATTTCTTCTGTAATTTCAGTGCCTTGGATGCCATTAACAAAACAACTGTGGAGTGCTTTGAAGCAAAGACTGAAGTGTGTACGGTGGAAATGATAGCTGACATTGGCAATATGCAATTGAGGCACACAAATATGTCAAAAATGATGAACGAATGTAGCGGTATGTATGTGCATGTACTTAGCATTTGAACAGAGTAATAGAGATCTGTTGTTGTCCCAAGTTACTAAGAACCACTTCTCTTGCAACTGGTTAGTCCATAACTGCATTATCCTGAATTAAAAGCCTGTGAGAATGAAAACTTTTGTGGGGAAAAAGAGGAAAAGCTGATACCAAGCATTTTCTCTTTTTCCAACAAAGTTTCACTTCCAATTTAATGAAAAATTTTTTTTTTTTTGCTATTTGTTGTCTGTTTATTTTTAGCTTGGCTAATTTCAAAGAAAAATCTGTTGAAGTATTGTAGCCCTGGTGTAGTCTGCGTCATAATTGTGCTTCTGTGGCATCAAACAAAACTTTTGCCATTTTGTAACATTTCTGTTATTTTTACTTCAAACTTGGATAATTTGATTACTATCAAAAAAGGAACCTGTACAAGACGACCAACCTGGTAACTATCAAGGTATTTTTGACACATTTGTGCCTTTTTGTTCACTCAGAATTTTTTTGTTTAAATCTAGACTTGTCTAGAAGTTGTGGGCTGGTAAAGAATTAAGGTATCTGCCAATAGAGCAGGAGGTACTTATTCTATTTTGGGAGGTAGATGTACCAATACTGACTGCTATAGAAAATGCTCAACTTGAGAATCCTAAGGAATCGTTTAAGCCTTGCCTACTTAGAGTACTAATTTAGGAAAGGGATTTTAGTGTCCAATATGTTATATTCAACATGATTGATTAAATTTATGTTTATTTATTGTCACCACTTTTTGCTTATTTGGGCAACGCCTCTTGAAGTCTGTCTGTATTGTTGGATAGTGAAGATTTAGGACAATACCCATCTTAAGGTACACCTGGTTCTTTAACATGCTCCGTGTATAGCACTGTCACACAGGACCTCAGTTTAAGGTCTCATCCAAATGACTATTAGTTTTTTTAGATGGCCAGCTGTGGGAATCAAACCCACACCAACACCCTTAACCCTTTCCCAAACAATCCCTGGTTTTTACGGGTATGGAATAGTAGCCTTTTGAAAAATTGTGGGAAAAGGAGAAAATGCTGGTAACCAGCATTTTCTCCTTTTCCCACAATGTTTTCTACCCTATCATAGACAGAAATAATCTTTTCAGTAAGAGTTGAATTGTCTGCGAATGCTTTCAATTTGGTCTAGTCCAAATATTTGTCATTTGGGAAAGGGTTAAGAGACCCAAAAGCATTACATTTGTGAGTGCTATGCTTTACCAACTGAGCTATGCAGACTGGTTGAATATACAATATAAGCATTCACAGCTTTTACATACATCCAGGTATATTTACATCTAACATTATGTATCAGTTGAACGTATCTGAATATTGATAAGCTTATGAAAAAAGAGACAAAGAGGTTTACTGTACCCATAACGAACGATATATTTGATGATTTTTCATGACAGTTGTTATTACATATGATTTACAGATATTTTCTTTTGTATTTTCTAGCTATAACCTATGATATCTGTGATGACCTGAGTGCTGTTGCAGCTGTGTACTGTCACCAACATATGTTTAATCCTTGTGTGTGAGTACACTAATCTATTAACTTCAAATAAAAGATATTTTCATGACTCAGATAAACTAAGACTTAGTTAAGATGATACTATTTACATACAGTCTGTCAATGTTTTGCAGAAAACAGCTTTTAAAAACTTAGGTTAATGTAGAAATTACTCATATTGAGCAATTTCTTCTTAACCACTATATTTATGCCTCCCTTCAAGGAAGTGGGAATATATTTATTGCTTTGTTAATGTCAGTTGGTCAGTTGGTCGTTAGACCTTACCTTGTGCAGATGATAAGTAGACTCAGAATTGACCCAAGTTCATCAAATTTGGCACAGACATTTGTCTCGGAGTGTAGATGATTTATATTCATTATGCACTCGTATTCCATTCATGTGGTTGTTGGAGATATATTTTTTAGGTTATTTAGATTTTTATCACAGAAGTTTGGAGTAAGAATGGTATTGTAACTGATAATCTAAAGTCTTTATCTCACAATGCCAACTTTTAGTGAAACTGAGAAGGAAAGCTTTTGAAAACATTCTTGGAAAAGGTGAAAAAGCTAGTATTCATCATTATATACTGGAATCGGCCTGTCCGTCCGTGTGTCCGTTCATGTGTCTGTCTGTGTACAAAATAGTAGTAATTTTGTGTCGCAAACCCCTCATACAGTTTTCCTTCAGTTGTTTTGAACTTTGCACATATACTGATTATATATTGAAGATTTGCAAGATGCAATTTTCAAGTGTCAAGTCTTCCTAGCCATTGAACTTGACAGTTTTTTCTGTCAAAGTGCTGGTCAGGGTACTAGTCTCATTCAGTGAGAGCTCTAGTTTCCTGCCGTATACACATTCTTTTCCACCTTTTCTCGACTAAATAAATCTCAGTGTTTTAGTCACAAGTTCTCGTCTGCAAATGCTTTTTTTTCCTAGAAATGTAAAAACTTGTAGCTAAAGAAGCATTTTGTTTCATTTGGAATTCAGTTCTTGACTGTTTTTATCAGAGAAAAAATATTTGTCATCCTGTTATTTTTTTGTCTGTTAGTTCTTTTTTTTAGAACTGTATCAGGTCTGAAAATTACTTGTGCAGAATCAGTTTGAATTGTGTACGTATAATGTATGTTGAGGATCTTTTCAAAATATTTTAGGTATTGGGCCTGTGTAGACAGGGTCCCTGATGTATATGGCTGTGTTTTGGCCCCGTCTGATTCCATGGTAATTGAAGCAGCTAACAACACCTTCAAATACAATACCACAAGACCAGATAACTGTGAAGGTGAGTACTGGAATCTTTACGAATTGATCTCATATTTTAGCGATTCTGAGGAAGAAGGTTTTAATTCATTACCAAACGACAAAATTTTAGGTTTGTCCAAATTGAAAACATTTGCAGAGGACAAAGTAAAAGTGCCTGAAAATTTGAAATTTGATTTGTGAAGGGTAGAAAACATTGTGGGAAAAGTAGAAAATGCTGGTTACCAGCATTTTCTTCTTTTCCTACAATGTTTTCTAAGGGTTTCTTGTTCAGGGGCGTCAAAAGTAGGGATTGTGTGGTAATGGGATAAATTAGTAGTGAGAAAATGCTACCTAAAAGCATTTTTCTTTTATACAAAAGTTTTTCTATCTTGTAAATGGCAGATTTTTTTAACCACATGTTTAACTCATTACCAAACAACAAAATTTTATGTTTTCCAAATCGAAAGCATCTGCAGATGACAAAATAATAGTGACTGAAAATTCGAAATTTGTTTCCAGCAGGGTAGAAAACAGTGTGGGAAAAGGAGAAAATGCTGGTTACCAGCATTTTCTCTGTTTCCCACAATGTTTTCTAAAGGCTTCTTTCTTAAGAGTCGTCAAAAGTAGGGACTGTGTGGTAATGGGTTAATTTGTTATCTATGAATGCTTTCAGTGTAGAAAATTCTGAAAATTTATCATATGGTAAAAAGTCAATATAACTTATTTTTATAGTGTCCTTTGACCAGTAGTTTTCATAATAAATGCCTCTGAACTCTGAACAAAAACCATGAAATATTTGTTTCAGCTTTACTGAGAGTATTGACAGAGGTCAAATAAATCTTATTCAAATGGTTTATTTGCTTGTGGAAGACTAGAAAAGACACCATTTTTTTTCCAAGTTTTTTTTTTTTCCTTTTTCAAGAACCCATTCCTTAGGGTAATGCAAACAAGAGATTGTTATGCAAAGGATAAAAAATGTTGTTAAAAAGTCAGATCTCTCTTGTCATCAAAATTTAATGTTGTAGGTACCTTACAAGGTACCAGAGATTCTGTGTAGTCTGATCTTGATATGCATGGTCTGAAAAATCAAACACAACCATTAGGATTAATCTTCAGTGTCAACAACCATCTGTAAAGTCTTCTTAAAATATTGTTTAAACAAATTAAAAAAAACTGATGAACAGCTCGATCTCTTTTCCGAAATACTGATAAACAGCCCATTCTCCTTTTCTAAAATACTGACAAACAGCTCAATCTCCTTTTCACACATTTTTTTACCCTTTGAAAAGACAAATTCTAACATTTAGGCCACATTTACTTTCTCATTATTTCTCCCCAGATCAGGGTTAGGAGACAAATTTGTTTTTCCCTGTTCATCCATCTGTCTTGCCATTTGTCTGTCCTTTACAAATTGTGTCTACCCTATAACTTGAAAAACTTTTTAGTTTTTTTCATATAACTTAAAACATTTGTAGAGCTCAGTCAGACAAATCAGACTCCAGCTTGCATCTTTTTCAAGCTATTTCCCTTTGAATATTTTCCATCACAAATGTTGTTTTCTGGTACAAATTATATCCATTCTATAAGTCATAAACCTTTTGAGATCTTTTAATCGAACTTCACACTTTTGTAGAGCTCTATCAGACTAAGTTTCATGCACAAGAACCATAACTGTGGCTTGCATATCTTTTGAGTTATTTCCCTTTGATTATTTTCCTCCACAAATTGTGGCTGCTCTTTTGAGATCATTTGATAAAACTTCACACATTTGTGGAGCTTTATCAGACAAACTGTCATGTGCAAGAACCATATCTCTGCCCTGCATATTTTTTTATTTATATCCCTTTGATTATTTCCAAGCCCATTTAACCTACAACTTTGTGTCCGCTCTATAACTCAAAAAGTGTCAAACAAAAATGACTATTATTTCAGTTAGAACTTACCTTGGTCCCATTTCAGTTTTTCTTACGCCAAACAGGAGGGAGACATCTGGGGAGTTTTTGTAGAAAAACAAGTTCTAGTCAACAAATACTTTCATTTTGAACATGTCTAAGGCTTGATCATCAAGTAACGAGTTAATGGATCTTCTAGATGAAGAAAATTCTATTCCTGCACTCTGGGAGAGAGTTTAATGCCACAAAATAATAAAACTTGACAGAACATCTTTTTTCTTTGTTATAGGTTTTAATTATGAAAAAGAAGGCTCATGTCCAAAGACTGAAGATGAATCTCATGGACCATGTGATGAAGCTGGATGTTACAATGATCTGGACTGCCCATGGGATTATAAATGTTGCAATACTAGTTGTGGCTATCAGTGCATTGAACCAGGTAACATGATCAACCCGTTACTGATCACAATCAAAACTTTGTTAGGTTCTACTCGTATTCACAGTCACCTGCATTTACTAGCTATAGTATTTTTCAACATTATTTTTCAATACACAGCCATCAGTCATAAGAGGTCGTTTCTATTTGTTTATTTAGGTGGCTGCTCAAACCTCACAGCATCAAATAAACTAATTTGAAAATTTTATTATTAACCCTTTACTCCATAGATACTCATTTCTACGCATTGGTTGTAAGAGCCTTTGGAAAACATTGTGGCAAAAGGTGAAATTGCTCATCACGAGCAATTTCACCTTTTGCCACAATGTTTTCTATTCTATCAAAAGGTGTCATATATGCATAAAAACGGCTTCATACTTGCTGTTATTTAGGGTCAATTAGAGATACCATAGAAATGCCTTATGGGGTAAAGGGTTAACTATTATTTAAAATGCTATTCTGGCTACATTATCTATGCATAATGGCCAGGTTGGATCTGAGATCTGGGTTACTCATTTGCAGTCTGATCTAGCTTTACGTGTACTTTAACCTTTTACTATACAATCCCATGTTTAAAGGCCCTGGGATAGAGGCCTTTGAAAACATTGTGAGAAAAGGAGAAAATGCTGGTAAGCAGCATCTTATTCTTTTCCCATGATGTTTTCTACCCATTGAAAAAAAGAAATCACCATTTTAACAACATTTTATTTGTTGTCTACAAATGATTTCAATTTGGACCAGTGTAAATTTTTGTCACTAGGTAAAGAGTTAAATATTACTATACTTTGAGTACTTAAACAGTGTTGACCATAACAAATTTTGAGTTATGAGGGCTGAACAATCAAAACTTAGTTGTCACTCAAGATGTTACTTGCATACTATTAGTTCTTTACCAAAAGACAAAATTTTAGACATGTCCAGATTGAGAACATTTGCATACAGCAAAATAAATGTGACTCAGAAACTTAATATTTGTTTTGGGAAGGGTAGAAAACATTCTGGTAACCAGAAGTTTCTTTCTATACCCTATTTTCAAAAGCTTTCTTTCTCAGCATTGGTAAGTCTTTACCAAACAACCCTGGGTTTTCACAACTCTGAGAAGGCTTCTGAAAACATGGGAAAGGAGAAAATGCTGGTAACCAGCATTTTCTCCTTTTCCCACAATGTTTTCTACCCATCCTAAAACAAATTTCAATTTTTGAGTCACTTTAATTTTGTCATCTGCTAATGCTTTGAATTTGGACTTGTCTTAAGATTTGTCATCTTGTCAAGAGTTTAAAGTCAGGATTGTGTAGTAAATAGTAAAGTCATACATGCAGCTTATTGGTGTCCTTGATTAGGGGCTTGTGTTGATAGAAGTCTGTTTGTTATGAAATGTTTAGAAGATAATGATTCACAGCAGTAGATCACAGATTTACTTCTTCATGCAATTATGTGTCTTCATTTCAGACTATATCTGTTATGACACAGAAAAAATAGAGTATGTAATAAACGAAACATGCAGAGAACAGTTCGATGTGTTTGCAGGATTTAACTATATGTCAGCTGATAGCTGCAGGTATGAAATTTTTTATACCTAGTAGAAGTATCCTCTTTAGTATACTGTTATGATCACCATTATACACCCACAAAAGGAATGTTTTTTTCAGGGGTATACTGGAATCATCCTGTCCATCCGCTTGTCCATCTGTGTACAAAATACTAGTAATTTTGTGCTGCGAATATCCCCTGCAGTTTTCCCTCAATTGTATTGAAACTTTGCACATATACTGATCATATATTGAAGATTTGCAAGATGCAATTTTCAGTATCAACTCTTCCTGGTTGAAGAATTATCTCCCCTTGAACTTGACACTTTTTTTTTGTCAAAGTGCTTGTGGGGGTATTAACCCTTTACTCCATAGATACTCATTTCTACGCATTGCTTGTAGGACCCTTTGGAAATCATGGTGGCAAAAGGTGAAATAGCTTGTGATGGGCAATTTAACCTTTTGTCACAATGTTTTCTATGCTATCAAAATGTGTCATATACACATAAGAAACGGCTTCATCCTTGCTGTTTTTTTGGGTCAATTAGAGATACCATAGAAATGTCTTATGGGGTAAAGGGTTAAGTAACATTCAGTGACTGCTCTTGTGAACTTTAAATCTTTAAAGTTTGTGGAAAGAAATTGCAGATAACACATTAAAAGTGGCTCAATCAAGGATTTGTTGCTGAAAGGTAAAATAATAGAGCATGTTTTTTAAACCTTTCTTCCGTAGTGTTGTAAACCTGGGATTGTTTGGTAAAGGATTAACGCTTTACCAAACAACAAAATTTTAGTCATTGAATTTTGAAAGCACTTGCAGACAACAAAGTAAGTTTGATTCAAAAGTTGGAACTTGATTTTAGAAGAAAAGAAAATATTGTGGGAAAAGGAGAAAATGCTGGTTACCAGCATTTTCTCCTTTTCCTACAATGTTTTCAGATGGCTTCTTCATCTGCGTTCTAAAAACCAGGGATTGTTTGGGAAGGGTTAACCCTCAAGGTAGTAAATGTCCCATTTGGTTAAAGAATGCCATTGATAGTGGAATCGGACAGTTTGCTGGTAACCAGGATTGTCTCCTTTTCCCACAATGTTTTCTACCCTCGCCAAATCAAATTTACATTTTTCAGTCACATTTTCTTTGTCAGTCTGCAAATGCTTTCAGTTGGGACCACTCCATAAATTTGTTTTTTGGTAAAGAGTTAACGAAAAAGTAGCAGCTACAGTGTGGGTCTAGGATAAGACTGCATTTTATACAGTATTCGTTTGATCTGTAAATAAAATCCAGACCTAGCAAGAAGTTTCTCTTTTTCAAGTAGATAGATTGTTGTAAATTTATCGAGATAATTTTGATTTTCATTAGGCCAAATAGTGCTGCAGTTTGATTCCAATATAGATACCTCCATTCCATAAAATGTGGATTGTATTAATATTTTTCACATAATTCAGTATAACGCTGTTACCATGACCTATTACTGAATATGCTTTATGTCATGTGAACTTAAGGTTTATACCCCCACAAAACGAATGTTTTCAGGGGTATACTGGATTCAGCCTGTCCGTCCTTCCATGTGTCCGTCTGTCAGTGTGTCCATCTGTGTACAAAATACTACTAATTTTGTGTCACAAACTCCTCCCACCATTTTCCTTCGATTGACCAGTAGATAACTCCGCCTACTGCTATAAATTGATAGCTGATAAAATGCTCATTATCCAATCAAAATTGATAATTCGCACACACTTGTTTCTATGCCTACATCTGGGTGTTTTTCTTAGACAAACAAACCACAATTCTTTAACTTTCCCTCTGGAATATATTGGCGATCTTTTCTTTTTATACGCCCGTCGAAGACGGGACGTATTATGGGATCACCTGTGGCGGGCGGGCGGGCGGTGTCCAGTTCTTTGTCCGGAGCATATCTCCAAAACTATTCTACCTAGGGTTATGAAATTTCGTGGGTGGATAGATCTCATCAAGGGGGAGTGCAGTGCACAGGAACCATAACTCTTGCTTGCTTAATTTTTGAGTTATTGCCCTTTGTCGTTTTTCATACTTGAATTTTGTCCGGAGCATATCTCCAAAACTATACTAGCTAGGGTTATGAAATTTCTTGGGTGGATAGATCTTACCAAGGGGGAGTGCAGTGCACAGGAACCATAACTCTTGCTTGCTTAATTTTTGAGTTATTGCCCTTTGTCGTTTTTCATACTTGATTTTTGTCCGGAGCATATCTCCAAAACTATTCTACCTTGGGTTATGAAATTTCTTGGGTGGATAAATCTCACTAAGGGGGAGTGCAGTGCACAGGAACCATAACCCTTGCTTGCTTAATTTTTGAGTTATTGCCCTTTGTCGTTTTTCATACTTGATTTTTGTCCGGAGCATATCTCCAAAACTATACTAGCTAGGGTTATGAAATTTCATGGGTGGGTAGATCTCATCAAAGGGGAGTGCAATGCATAGGAATCATAACTGTTGCTTGCTTAATTTTTGAGTTATTGCCCTTTGTTGTATTTCATACTTGATTTTTGTCTGGTGAATATCTCCAAAACTATACTAACTAGGGTTATGAAATTTCATGGGTGGATAGATCTCATCAAGGGGGAGTGCAGTGCGCAGGAAGCATAACTCTTGCTCGCTTAATTTTTGAGTTACTGCCCTTTGTCGTTTTTCATACTTGAATTTAGTCTGGTGCATGCCTCAGCTTTACAACTTGGGGCAAGACAGGCGTATCTTGCGACAGTTTGCCGCTCTTGTTTGAGAGATAAAATACACCTAATGATGACAATGTTGGGGTTTCTGCAACAGTGACATTGTATATTAACTACTACGCACACTTTAAACATTGGAAGAAGAGTAAAATTAAATTGAAATTTACAGAAAATCAAGACTGGAGATTATAAGTATTTCATAGATTCAACAGATCAAAAAGATTTATATTGAATTAAATATTTAATATTTATTAACCAATTACCACACAATCCCTACTTTTGACGCTCCTGATGACTGAAACACTGTTGAAAGCGGTGTAAAACACCATTCAAACAAATTTGACACCCCTGAGAAAGAAGCTTTTTGAAAACACTGTGGGAAAAGGAAAAAATGCTGGTAACCAGCATTTTTTCCTTTTCCCTCAGTGTTTTCTACCCTCCCCAGAACGAATTTCTATTTTTCAGTCACCTTTATTTTGTCGTCTGCAAATGCTTTCAATTTGGACCAGTCTAAAATTTTCTTGTGTGGTAAAGAGTTAAAATAAATTCAAATTCATGCTATACTTATGTCAATATCATTGCATACAAATTGTGCCTTTTCTCTAGTATAAATATTGTTATTGGCTGTGTTGGTTTCTCGCCATTTCCCAGGTCGTACAAGTCACACTCCTTATTTACGCAACGTTGGCTGTTGTCAACCAGTGTATCAGTGGTTTAAATTGATGAAGTAAAAGGATCTGGTTCATACCACTAAAAGAAGTCAATATCAAATCAGCCAGGAATTACCAAAACCACACATGTAGCATGTACTTGGGTTTGAATTTGACATGTTTATTTATTCTACACGGATTTGAAAATGACACGTTTATTAATTGCACATGATAACAAATTGACCCATATTTCACACCTTTATATTGAAATTCAACGATTGTCATCAAGCATTTCTCCGCATGAAATATGGACTGCAATTAACCCTTTTGACAATTAACATGTATTTGTCCAGGTATTTAGTTTCTTGATCATGTATTGTACTTGCATTCTTATACTTTCACATTTTACACCCTAAGTGTGCAGGTATTATGAAAATCAAAGGGCAAGTGTATAGTAGACCACTGGTCATGAAGAATATTTAAACAGAAACAGAAAAACAAATAAATCATTCAGTTAGAAACTGTCAGTTAATCAGTATGTACACTGTAACATTCTGATCTAAAAAGATACTTGAAGTTAACAGAGCTTTCATACGAAAAAGGGTAGTGTACATAACATGTATTAACCTCCAGAGGGCTAATTAAATGAAATGAAAAACATTATGAGGCAGGGAGAAACCTTAGAACTGGTATTTTAAGGCTATTTAATCCTAAATCTACAATTATTAGTCTAAACATTATCCACGTTGTCTGCAATAGCACCCAAGAAATGTGCTTCTTGCTCTGTGGGTTTATTTCTGATACTCGTTTAATACTTCTATTAATCTAAAACCACCTCTGGTTTTCAAATGGTAATATAATACACTTGTAAAATATTTCTATTCGATTTTACATTTTTTAAACCAATTTTTTGCTTGAAATGTGGTTTTATAAGGCAGACAATGTATAAGGTGATGTACATATATATAGTGTGTCTATGTTGTTTGTTACAAAATAATGTCTAAGGGGCGGGGTCACGTGATAGGGGCGGAGCGTCGACTCGCTTGTCTATCGGTCAATTGTATTTAAACTTTGCACATATATTGATCATATATTGATGATTTGCAAGACACAATTCTCAAGTGTCAACTCTTCCTGGTTGAAGAATTATCTCCCCTTGAACTTGATACTTTTTTTTTTTCAAAGCACTGGTGGGGGTATTAAGTCACATTCAGTGACAGCTCTAGTTTTCTTTTGAATTTGAGAAAGATTTGATTTTGAGAAAGATCTTAATTATCCCATATTTTTTCATGAATTGCAGGGCAGCAATGAAGTTAAGCAATTGTGTTGTGGAATACATTGAGTCTTACGCAGACTGTGATGAAAATGAAACATTGGACATAATAACAGGATGGATGACTGAACATTATTATTATATTGGCTGGTTCAATAGACATGAATGTGATGGTATGTTAGCCTTTCACCAGACAAAAAACTTTAGATTTTTTAGAAGTATTTACAGAGGACAAATTAAATACAGCTAAAATATTTGGTCATGTCATTAAAAAGAAGAAAGTCCATTGTTTAAAATGGAAAAAATGCTGGTTACCAACCAATGGTGTTCTAAGGCCTAATACATCTGTACCTGATAAAAACATCATTTTGTCTGGTAAAATTCTTTTTTGCATGTTCACACATTATTTTACAAAGGAGCTAGACATTTGAAGAAACTGACAAAAGGTTTACTTTAATAGCATTTGTACTCTTCATAATATTATGGCTAGTGCATATAAAAAAATGCATGTGATTTCTTTGTTTATTTGTATGCTGTTTTACAGGATTTTTAACATTAATCTAGTGACTGCAGCCATAGCACATATCCATGCACATCTGGATTTCCTTTCATTTGTACATGTACTTCACACACGATATTCTTCCAAAGCCACAGCTGGTTACTGTAGATAACTTTTGTAGAAATAATTATCAACATGTAAACATAGAGAGAGGAAAGAATCCTGTTGCAATGACTCCCATCGACCTTCATAACCCTTTACCTGATATGCCAATTTGAGGCTCTTCCATTTCAGCAGCAAATAAAGATATGATGTCAAAAATACGGACAAATGAGGATACAAATATCTGGTTGAGTGGAAAACATTGTGGGAAAAGGAGAAATTGCTCATTACGAGCAATTTCTCCTTTTCCCATAATGTTTTCAAAAGCTGGCTGTTGTTGATAGTCAAAATGAGTATTTATGGAGTAACGGGTTAAAAAGATTTGCTGAGCTGGGGACTGAAACCATCCACTGCCTGATATCAAGTCTGGTGTGTAACTAGTCTCAGCTGGAGGCATAAGAACTTTCTATAGATATGCATAAACTTGATTTATACAACAACACTTGTGGATAGCTGATCTAATTTTCATTTTCAAAATCTTGCATCTTGGAGGCAGGGATAGACTGTAGCAATAGCTGTGAGAGACAATAGTGTGAGCTAAAGCATAGGGGTCCATGGTTTGACTCCTGTCACCCATAGACTATATAGTATAATCAAGGGATTTAACTGTATGCAGCCTAGTTTACAAAAAAACAAGGTATCTTTCATACCCTAACGGGTATTTTCTCCTTATTCTTTGGACAACTGATAGCTGATCATTTGTCTACCAGAAAAACACAACTGTTTGTCAGTGGCTAATGCAGTCTGGCTGCTACAGTCCTTCAAACTTGTAAACTTGCTCATACTCTTCGCCATTGACAGCAATTTGTACATACGATACAGCTGATCGCGCATATAAACCAATGAAATTTCTTGTTCGAAATAGTGTCACATGATAAAAGGTGTGAGCAACTGTACGAAATTTCATTGGTTGAATGCACGACTGTCAATACATATCAACCAATGAAACTTCTCGTTCCAAACAATATCATGTGACACAAGATGCTGTTTGAAATTTGCATCTTGATAAAAAATCCACAAATTCTGAGGCAATTGGATTTTGTTCAACACAAAGACTACAGGTCAGTGATATTTATAGACATCTTTAACTCTTTGCCACACAGACCCGACTTTCAACGACCCTGAGAAAGAAGCCTTTTGAAAACATTGTCGGAAAAGGAGAAAATGCTGGTAACCAGCATTTTCTCCTTTGCCCACCTTGTTTTCTACCTTTCCAAATCAAAATTTCCATTTTTCAGTTACATTTATTTTGTCGTCTGCAAATGGTTTCAATTTGGACCAGTCTAAAATTTCTCGTTTGGTAAAGAGTTAATGGGTGTTTGCCGCTAATACTGTGTTTCATTGGATCTTACGTGTATTTTATATCTTGAAAATTGGATGTACAAACCCTTGTCAATAGCCCAGATTTATGAGGGAATTACAAGTTCTGGTGACTGTAGCACCCAGACTGTTTTAGCAACTGACAGTCAGTTGAGTTTGACCTGGTAGAAAAATGTGTTAGCTCTCAGTTGTTGAAAGAATAAGGAGAATAACTGTAAGTAAAGAAAAGACACATTGCTTTTTAGTAATCGGGGGCGGTTAATGGGCTAAATCGAGTTAACTCTTTACCACACAATACCGACTTTTAACAACCCTGAGAAATAAGCCTTTTGAAAACACTGGGGGAAAAGGAGAAAATGCTGGTAGCCAGCATTTTCTCCTTTTCCCACAGTGTTTTCTGTCCTTCCCAAACTAAATTTTAATTTTTCAGTCACCTTTATTTTGTTGTCTGCAAAAGCTTTCAATTTGGACAAGTCTAAAATTTTCTTGTGTGGTAAAGAGTTAAATCTCTTGATTATACTACATAGTCTGTGGGTGCCAGGAGTCCAACTACTGACCCCTATGAGCTAAAGCACCAGTCTCTTGCAACAGAGGCTGACTGAGCAATGGAACCTGTGGAACTACCTATATCAGGTAGTGTTTATCTTTCCATGAAGTAGCCATGGAGAATGATGTATTCTAGGTGTACATCTTGTTTCAAGGTGTAAAATAAATTGCATAAGCTTACAATAATTACCATGTTTTGGTTTACCCAATACTGAATAGATCAGCAAAGACTAAGATCCATGTCCAGTTTAACCCTTTACTCCATAGATACTCATTTCTACGCATCGCTTGTAGGAGCCTTTGGAAAACATTGTGGCAAAAGGTGAAATTGCTCATGATGAGCAATTCACCTTTTGCCACAGTGTTTTCTATGCTATCAAAAGGTGTCATATACACATAAGAAACAGCTTCATCCTTGCTGTTATTTAGGGTCAATTAGAGATGCCATAGAAATGCCTTATGGGGGGAAGGGTTAACTATTTACCAAACAACAAAATTTTGCACTAGTCCAGATTGAAAGCATTTGCAGACAAAATAAATGTGAATCAAAAATTGAATTTTGAACTGGAAAGGGTAGAAAACATTGTGCAAAAAAAGGAGAAAATGCTGGTTACCAGCATTTTCTCCTTTTTCCACGATTTTTTCAAAGGCTTTCTTTCTTAGGTCATTAAAAGTTGGGATTGTGTGGTAAAGAGTTAAAGGCATTGTTTTTCCTTTACAGCTTATATTGTACCAGTATTCCCCTGTTATGATGGATACCTGATTGAAGAAGAATTTAATGAATGTTTTAACAGAGAGGATTGGTTGCCATTTACTTTTACAGCAGACAAATATGAAAACTATGGTTTCACACGTGAGGCATGCATGTATGTTTCTTTTTTTTCTTTCCATGTCATACAACTTGTACAGAATGCTTGTACATTTTGAAGTTCGATAGCCACATTCTATTTTTAGCTCACCAAAGCACAACGTGCTCAAGGGGAGCTTTTAGGATCACTCAGTGTCCATCGTGCGTCGTCTGTCGTGCGTCGTCAACAATTCTTTAAACATCTACTCCTCCTAAACCGCTGGGCCAATTTGGACCAAACTTGGCTGGAATGTTCCTTGGGAGGTTCTCTTTAAAGATTGTTCACAGAATTTGATTCCTTCAAAAACTGTGGTTGCCATGGCAACCAAATGGAATTTTTTAGCAAATTCTTTAAAAATCTTCTTCTCTGAAACCGCTGGCCGGATTTTAAAATAATTTAACAGAGATGTTCCTTGGGTGACCTTTTCCGAAAAATTGTTCGCAAAATTTTGATCCGTCAAGAAACATGGCTCTGGTGAATGGGAGCTACTTGCACTATACAGAAATGAAGAGATTCTTAAAAATTCTTCTTCTCTGAAACCAATGGTCAGATTTTGAAATAATTTCACAGAGATGTTCCTTGGGTGACCCTCTTCAAAACTTGTTCGTGAAATTTTGATCCGTCAAGAAACATGGCTCTGGTGAATGGAGGCTACTTGCACTATACAGAAATGAAGAAATTCTTAAAAATTCTTCTTCTCTGAAACCTCTGGTCAGATTTTGAAATAATTTCACAGAGATGTTCCTTGGGTAACCCTTTTCAAAACTTGTTCGTGAAATTTTGATCCGTCAAGAAACATGGCTCTGGTGAATGGGGGCTACTTGCACTATATGGACATGAAGAAATTCTTGAAGATTCTTCTTCTCTAAAACTGCTGGTCAGATTTTAAAATAATTTCATAGAAATGTTCCTTGAATGACTCTTTTCAAATATGTTCACAAAATTTTGACAGATCAAGAAACATGGCTCTGGTGAATGGGGGCTACTTGCACTATACGGACATGAAGAAATTCTTGAAAATTCTTCTTCTCTGAAACGGCTGGTCAGATTTAAAAACAATTTCACAGAAATATTCCTTGAATGACTCTTTTCAAAAATTGTTAAGGAAATTTTGATAGGTCAAGAAACATGGCTCGGGGGAATTGGGGCTACTTGCACTGTACAGAAATTAAGAAACAGGTGACTTTTTGAAAATTCCTTGGCAAAATAATGATTTTGTGTCCAGTGTTTAAATACCTTGAAAAAAATGGCTATGGTCCTCTCAAAAATTCAGGTGAGCGATCCAGGGCCATCTTGGCCCTCTTGTTTTTTTTAAAGTATGCTGATGATCGTGTAGAGCAAAATACCCATTTTTCAATTGTATGTTTTCAGAGGTTCTCGCACCATGGGTAGGTTTTTGGAAAGATTTTTCACCAATAATATTTCTCTATTAACCCTTTACCAAACGACAGAATTTTAGACTGGTCCAATTTGAAAGCACTTGCAGATGACAAAATAAATGTAACTCAAAACTTAAAATTTGTTTCTTGCAGGATAGAAAACATTGTGGGAAAAGGAGAAAATGCTGGCATTTTCTCCTTTTCTTACAATGTTTTCAAAAGGCTCTCAGGGTCGTAAAAACCAGGGATTGTTTTTGGAATCAGTTTCATTGTCTTTGACTTTATTTTTATTTCTGTTTACCAACGTGAGTGAAACATTTTGAAATTAGCTGCAGCAGCCCTTGAGACCTAACATAGCTGAAAAACTTGGAAAAATTATCGACCAATGTCAGCCTATGCAGTCTGACATAGATTCATAATTGTGTAATTACATGCTAGATACAACACGTCACAGAGATCAATGGACCAGTCTATGTACCTCATAATTCAGCCGGCTGCTTTACAATATGGATTATATAGATTTTTATTAATTAACTATTAGATATATTGAAGTAATACGTGGAAACCTGTCCACGCGATACTGGTCACATTTCTTACTTCATATAGTATACAGGTCGTGACCCCCATCTTAATACAACTTGACCTTCGATCATTACAGTTGACCTGGTATCAATATTGATGACCCGCGACCAATACAGAAATCCTTGAACATGATAGGTCGAAAGTTCAGTGGCGTGAGCATCTGCACTTACTTAGATATTTATATCTACTGTCCATTTCATTCATAACTATATTGTGGTAAAACTGCTGGTTCATGACGTAATAATGACGTAAATTTGGAGAAAATAAATTCAGCTAGCAAGCTGAACTTCAGACTCGATAATGATCAGAAAGAAGACCATTATGAAATCTCGTATACATGTTTGTTTACATTACTTTGATTGCAAAAAAGTCCCGGTATTGCTGAAATTTTTTTTTTCATGGAATCATGAAATTTTTTTTTCAGCCAATCAGAACTCGTCAATGTTCATGAAAACAACTAATATTGAATTATTTCTCTTAGGTTGTCATATTGATCCTGGGCCAACAGTTAATTAATAAAAATGTCAATGATCAAGTGATTTCGTATTGGCCGAGTTACATGTCCGAGGTGTAACTGGGCCAATACGAAATCACTTTATTAATAGCATTATAATAATTACGTGATAAAATGCTTCATGTAATACACCATGGAGATGCACTAACCCTTTCCCACACAATCCAGATGTTTAATGACCCTGAGAAAGAAGCCTTTTAAAAACAATGTGGGAAAGGAGAAAATGCTGGTAACCAACATTTTCTCCTTTTCCCACAATGTTTTCTACACTTCCCAAACCAAATTTTAATTTTTCAGTTACCTTTTTTTGTCGTCTGCAAATTCTTACAATTTGGACCAGTCTAAAATGTTCTTGTGTGGTAAAGTGTTAACCCTTTCCCAAATGAAAATTTAGACTGGTCCAAATTAAATCATTTGGAAATGACTTTCAACATGGCTCATGTGAAATGAAGTTTATATGTGAAATGATATTTATATAGGATAGAAAACATTGTGGGAAAGGAGAAAATGCTGGAAACCAGTATTTTCTAGTTTTCCCAAAAAGTGTTCCAAAGCCTTAACGTTAACCCTTTCCTGAACAATCCCTGGTTTTTACGGGAAAGGAATAGAAGCCTTTTAGAAACATTGTGGGAAAAGGAGAAAATGCTGGTAACCAGCATTTTCTCCTATTCCCACAATGTTTTTCTACCCTATCATTAAGGAAACTCATCTTTTAAGCAACTGTTAAGTTGTCATCGGCAAAATGCTTTGAATTTGGTCTGGTCCAAAATTTGCCGTCTGGGAAAGGGCATCAAAAGTTGTTGTGTGGTAAGGGGTTAAGCCCTCTTTTGTCAGAGTAAAGCTCATTTTTATCCTGTCTGTAGGGCATACTATATGCTGGAAGACTGTGTTTTGGGGCGTCTCAGGGCAAAGTATCTAGAAGATTGCCAGTATTACCATATCAGTCAAATGGTGTATGATGAGTTTAGAAAAATGATGGGTGAAGCAGGCCTTCCTGATTATCCCTATGATATCAACTGCTATTGTAAGTAGAAATTTCTGTAACCTTTCAGTGAACAGTCCTATGTTTGAATCTCCTTAGTGAAGAAGGCTTTTAAACTTTTGTTGGAAATAGAGAGAAGTTGGTAAACAGCATGTTTGTGTTTTCCCACAACCTTTCGATCCCTTGCACTGATAAATGCAACCGTTTGATCCAAATTTTATTTGTCATTTGCAAATGCTTTCAGTATGTTTATTAAGTTCAAAATTATGCTGCCAAGTAAAGAATGGATCACTTTGGTGATACTTGGTCAGTGATATAGCATTGTTCAGGTTGAGCATTTTTAATTGTGCTGTTTTGCAACCGTTGGGTTGGGTGTTGTCAGTCAGTGATATATCAGCAAGTACCTTGTGCGTATCCAAGAGACCCAGATTCCACATTTTAAGTTGAATACCCACAGATGTCAATCAAGGTTGTGAAATTGGTAAAATTATGCTCCTTGTGAGGAATTTGAGCAAAGGAAAACAAAGGAAAGGCCACATCATTTGTGGGGCAAATCGAAAAATTCATGTTTGTAAAATTACAGATGTGAAGGATACATCTATACTGAATTTTAGCAAGTGTTGAAGCCTTTACTCCATAGATACTCATTTCTACGAATTGCTTCTAGGGGCCTTTGGAAAACATTGTGGCGAAAGGTGAAATTGCTCGTCACGAGCAATTTCACCTTTTGTCACAATGTTTTCTAAGCTATCAAAATATTTGCCAAGAGAACTAAATGTAAAATACTGCTTTTAATGTTATATTTGTGTACACCAAACCAACTTAATTTTCATCTCCTCTATTTTATCACAGATGATGAGCCTGTCTGTACCATTTCCTATATTTACAACTCCAAATGGGGACCTTGTGGACAGGGCATTTACACACCCTTGAACTGCAGGTAAGATTATTTTTTCTTTCATTAATTTTGAATTTTATATGAACTCTTTGTATAATTTGATAATTTAACCCATTACCACACAATCCCTACTGTTGACAACACTGAGAAAGGGGCCTGTAGAAAACATTGTGGAAAAAGGAGAAAATGCTGGTAACCAGCATATTCTCCTTTTTCCACAATGTTTTCTATCCTTCACTAAACAAATTCAAATTTTCAGTCACTTTTATTGTGTTGTCTGCAAATACTTTCGATTAGGAGAAGCCAACAATTTTGTTGTTTGGTAATGAGTTAAATGTATGTACTGGAAGTCCAGGAGCTGTATCTGTATTCATCAACAGTTTTTAAACGGGCCAATTTAGAGATCTTTGCCATAAGTCAAAAGTTTTTTGTAAAATACTGATGAATATTACAAAATATATTTTTCTGTTCATGTGTAAAAAAAATTGACCATGACATTGAGTCAAAATTGTGCAATTTTGAAGTTAAAATTATTCTAATAAGGTCCTATATAATCAGTGTGTGGCAATGATCACTTAACATTCCCATAAGCCCTTGTTAAATACTGGAACAAAATCTAAAAGTACCCAAAGAGCTTACAAAACCATGAAATACCATGAAAAAGACTTTTTCTCTTAACTCATTACCACACAATCCCGACTTTTAACGACTCTTGGAAAGAAAGCCTTTGAAATCATTGTGGGAACAGGAGAAAATGCTAGTAACCAGGATTTTCTCCTTTTCCGACAATGTTTTCTATCCTTTACAAAACAAATTTCAAATTTTCAGTCTATTTTTTTTTGTCATCTGCAAATGCTTTCGATTTGGACAAGCCTAGAATATTGCTGTTTGGTAATGAGTTAATCATCCAATCAGTCAGTCAACCAGTTTACTGAATAATCCTTTACCACACAATCCCAAGTTTTAATGACCCCAAAAAAGATGGTTTCTGAAAAAAAAATCTTTGTAAAGGAGAAAATACTGGTTACCAGTATTTTTCTCCTTTTCCTAGAATGTTTCCAAAAGCTCTCTGTCTTAGGATTGTTAAAATTCAGGATTGTCTGTGAAAGAGTTAACCCTTTACTCCATAGATACTCATTTCTATGCATTGCTTGTAGGGAGCCTTTGGAAAACATTGTGGCAAAAGGTGAAATTGCTCGTCACGAGCAATTTCACCTTTTGTCACAATGTTTTCTATGCTTTCAAAAGGTGTCATATACACTTAAGAAACGGCTTCATCCTTGCTGTTATTTAGGGTCAATTAGAGATACCATAGAAATGCCTTATGGGGTAAAGGGTTAAAGACCAAATGATTAACAAATGCAATATTAGAGACCTGGAGCATTGAGAGTGATTTATCAGATTATAAAAAAAATTGCTTCAACCCCATACTAGACATACCATATACCCTTTGAAAAGACCTCCCCACTTGTAACCCATGATTTGACGCATGTTAATTCTTTATCACACAGTCCGGACTTTTCACAACCCTGAGAGAGAAGCCATCTAAAAATATTGAGGGAAAAGGAGAAAATGCTGGTAATCAGCACTGTCTCCTTTTCCCCAATAGTTTCTACCCTTTCCAAAACAAATTTTCTTTTTTCAGTCACATTTATTTTTTTACCTGCAAATGCTTTCAGTTTGGTCTGGTCCAAAATTTTGTTGTTAGCTAAAGAGTTAATAAAAAAAGCTGTGATAGAAGAGAGTTAGAAATTCAGCCTTTATCCCTCCCTTCCTTTTAGTTACAGTGGTTCAAAGGAAGAAATTGCTCCAAGCCACTGTAACAGACAACTATATAACATTATGTCAGAGGGAGTAATCATGTATCTTATTAATGTTAATATCTGTATTATATACAACACAGGAATGGCAGTTATGAGCTGGAACAGTTCTTAACTTGTTTGAGAATAGAAGCATTGTCCAGAGATCAGCTTGACTGTACCACAAGTGCTTTATTAGATATAATAGAAAAGGATTTCAGAAAATTAGACATTCTCCAAGACAACAATAGAACAGAACCATGCATTCCTGGTAAGCTAAAAGTGCATTTTTCCAAGTTAGTTATTTTCATTATCACTTAACCTGATTGATTGATAGTATGGTGTGAAATGCTGTTTTCAACATTATTTTGGGGTGGGGGAGATACTGGAATCAGCCTGTCTGTCCATCTGTGTACAAAATACTGGTAATTTTGTGTCGCCAATTTCGTGTTGCAAACTCCTTCTACAGTTTTGTTGCTATTGTATTGAAAATTTCTTGATACACTGATCTTATACTGAAGTTGTGCAAGACACAGTTTTCAATCATATACTCCCTATGATTCAAGAGCAATCTCTCCCTTGAACACAGAAATTTTTTTGTTAAATTGACTGTTTCTCTGTTTCTGGCAAAGCACTGGTAGGGGTATTAAGCCACATTCAGTGACGGCTCTAGTTTCAGTTCTATTGTGGTGGCCAGTGCACCAATCTATGCTTTCTTAGAGTCCCTTATACCAGTACTCCGCAGAATTTTCCTTCCAGCTACTGGCACCTTTCCCACATAACCGTCATTAAAACAACGGTCAGCTTTGGGAGAGGAAGGAATCCTGTCCCAATGACTATCACCAATCTTCGGAAAGAAGTTGGCCGAACCAGGGATCGAACCCACAACCCTTTGTTCGCAAGTCCTGCACACTATTAGTTGTACGGTCAGGTGGCAAGGGACTTGGAAACTTGTTCACGGCTGTGGTGAATCATGTCGCCCCAACCCGAAAGTGAGTTGGCGACATGATTTGACACAGCAGTGAACAATTTTCAAAGTCCCCTGCCACCTGACTGTACAACGAATTTATTATACTGCAAAGTTTTACCCTTTAAAAGTGTGTTAAGCAAAATTTTCCTGTATTATAATCTCACGAATCGAGTATGCTGATGAAACAAAAATTCCCGTCTGAGTGCCCCAATTCGACGAAAACTGACATCACTGGAAACTGATGTCACTTAAACGTGCAGTTTGGTGTATAAATGTGCAGTCTGGTGGTCGATTGATGCCGCCAGGTTGGATGTTGTGTTGCGTGTGCAATGATGTTTACGGGGCACTCAAAAGGGAAACTGGCTTCACCTGGTTTTTTCCAGGGAACATGATATGTGTTCCCGGCATGTTAACCAATCAGATTACGAGAAATTTCTTTGCAGTATTCTTCGCAGTATAATAATACTGGCTGAGCTACCAGGGCTTCGCATCATGTAACGAGCAATGTTTTCAAAACTATTCTTTCTCAAGGTCATCAAAAGTCGGGATTGTGTGGTAAAAGATTAATGCATCTGCAAAACTTATGGATCCAGGTCAGCCTGCGCAGGCTAACCTGGGCAAAACTTTTCGCTATTGGTCAATTTTTGGTATGTCTAAGGACAAGTGAACCCCATGATAAGGTTGGTCGTTAAATTAAGGACGTGGATATTTTGGATGCATGATTATATGACCACTTCCTTGATACAATGCATTCGGTAGATGCATGAAGCCCCTTATTGCCAGAGCATGGTTCGTATTTTCGACGAAACAATCATGACTTTTCCTTCTTTAACTCTTTACCAAACTACAAATTTATAGACTGGTCCAAATTGAAAGCATTTGCAGACAACAAAATTACTGTACCTGAAAAATTGAACTTTGGGAAGGGTAGAAAACATTGCAGGAAAAGGAGAAAATGCTGGTTACCAGCATTTTCTCCTTTTCCAACAATGTTTTCAAAGGCTTTTTGTCTTAAGGTCGTTAAAAGTCGGATCATGTGGTTAAGAGTTAAGTTCATCTTACAGCCGTATTAATCCCATTTGGTTCATTTTCTGCTCTTAGGATTAATATTGATAAATTATTGGACTTTTTACAAGTGATATTAGGGTAATATTTTTTTGAAACTCTTCAAGTATAATGTTGATCAGTTTATTAGTGCTTTTATGAAAAAGAAAAGGACAAAAGGAATTTTGAACTGATCACAATGACAAAATGCTTCTTATACACACACTGATTCCTTTTAGGTATGAGTTAGATAAAGCACATGTATGACCTTAATGTTGTGTAGCAAAAATATTCTGTGTAATTGATGTGAGATTTTTCCTCAACAGTTCTTTAATAACATAAACTTATAACAAGGTATAGACATTTAACCCGTTTCTACACAAGAAAATTTTAGATCCATCCAAATTCATTTGCATTGATAATTTTCAATTGGCTCAAATGATGCAATTTTGCTTTGATAGGGTAGAAAACTTTGTGGGAAAAGAAGAAAATACTGGTAACTAGCATTTTCTCCTTTGCCAATGTTTTCAAAAGGCTTCTTCCTCAGAGGCATTAAAAGTTGTCATTGTGTGATAAAGGGTTAAATAAACACAGATTTTGTTTACTCGCCTATTTCAGTTGATCGAATAGCTGAACTGGAAGCTGAACAAGCCACTAGAGAAGATATATGTTTCAGTGCCCCAGCTATAGAACTTTTTGCCAAACCTTGTGTTTTGCCATACTATTGGTATGATGGATGCTACCAACCTCTGGACATGGTTGCCATGTATAATCAAGATGCTGCCTGCAAGTTCCTCTTCAATGCATCACACTGTGTTTCTGAGCTTATGAGGAATAAAACTTTACCTTGCAATCCTGATGATATTCTGACAGTCGACCTTCCTGAACACTCTATATTGCATTTGAACAACAAAGACATGTGTCAAGGTAAGCTTCTCTCACCTGTTCATTCCACTTTGGGCTAAAACTTGTGGAATCAATTGTAAAACAAACAATAATGTTTATGTTTTACCTGTAGAACTTCATGTAACTAAAAGCTGTTATTGTATTACAATGGATGCATACTATGTATGCCTAAACATACCCCTTTTTTTGAAATGTTTTAAGGAAATAGAGGGCCAATATTTGGATGCGAAGCTTAACCCTTTACCACACGGCAAAATTTTAGACCTATTCCAATTGAAAGCATTTGCAGACAACAATTTCATAGTAGTTCACATGACGCAGTTTTCCTCTGATAGGGTAGAGAGCTTTGTGGGAAAAGGAGAAAATGCTGGTTACCAGCATTTTCTCCTTTTCCCACAATGTTTTCGAAGGTCTTCTTCCTCAGGGTCATCAAAAGTCATCATTGTGTGGTAAAGGGTTTAAAAGTCCTTAAGTTTAGAATAATATACACTACATTCACTTTGGCATTTTTTGTTTCAGTCAATGTGACAGTTGAATGTGGAGAGGATCTGTACTTTAACCCAAAGATAAAGCCATGCCTTGAGGATATTTTGATGACAGTCACATCTCCAGATTCCCAATGCAGGTAGGGATCTAAGCTTGGCTAAGCATTATGTGCTTATGAGGTGATCATGATGAGATGTGCTATGTTTATAAAAAACAATCTTGAAACATTGTCAAATTTTGCCTTAATCAGTTTCCTCAAAAAAAAAAAAGGATCCTGCATCACTTGATGGTAATGTGTAGGACTCATAATTTGGAGACCCAGGTTTGAGCTTCGCTGGAAGCACTGGGTTTTTCATGGGAGTGTCCTTTGGCAAGACACTTCAGAGCCCCAGCCTAGTAGTGGTGAAACCCAGAATATACATGTTGTTATATCACTGAAATAATGTAAACGTTGAAAGGGGTGTAAACCACGATTCAATCAATTGTTGGACTGAATACGATCAGACAATGAAAGAGTGTCTTGAAGATATTCCATGGATGATCCTTAACCCATTACCACACAATCCCTATTTTAAATGACCCTGAGAAAGAAGCTTTTAGATAACATTGTGGGAAAAGGAGAAAATGCTGGTAACCAGCATTTTCTTCTTTTCCCACAATGTCTTCTACCCTTCACAAAACAAATCTCAAATTTTCAGTCACTTTTATTTTGTCGTCTGCAAATGCTTTCGATTCTGACAAACCTAAAATTTTGTGGTTTGGTAATTAGTTAACAAAAATTCAAATTGTCTCTTCAGTTGAACAAGATTTCAGAGTTGTAAATAGAAAAATTACCCACTCCTTCACAACATTCCAAATTCCTTGAACCAATTTGCAGTGCTGAGCAGTATGGTTATAAGAGCTGGAAGACTTCATTTAATCCTGTTCGAAGCATTAAATCTGCTGTTATTAGCAACACTGATTTGCCATCTGCAAATGATTCCATTTAGATAAGTCTGCAATTTTGTTGTCCATTAGAACTTACAGATATTAAAAGCTTTCACAATTGGTGAAATGTGGGGTCTTTGTGTGTGACTGAAAGCTTTGTCTTACTAAGGTTGTGTGTGTTTAGTACTGTTTACTTTGCATGAGACTGAAAGTGTTGCTTTCCAGTTGCTGGAATGTTTTGACTTCAAATTTGACCAAAGTCTTTACTATCTTCAGAATGTTCAATTATGCTATCTCCTGCATGAAGAAAGTGGCTGAAAACTGTTCTCTTGAAGACTTGGGTATGGTGATAAGGGACACAGTCGATGTACATATGGTGGAAAGATCTCTGTTTTGTTCCGTTAGAAACTACACTGACAACCCCTACGAGGAATGCCAAGGTATAACATTGTTACATCATCATGAAAATATTACTACATATAATATATTGCTTCAGACCAGCAAACAACATTATTTCATCTCACATATATGTCAAAGGGACACAAGTATATATTTTCCATAAATATAAATGAATTGTTTTTTTCCCCCATAAGAACTTTGAAAGCATAAAGGTGAAAACAGAGAAGTTAATGGATGACAGCTTTTATGGTAGGTCTTCCTTCAAACTTAAAATATCTTTGCTTAGTAATGAGTGTTTTTATTCATCATGTAATGTAGATATTAGTTTACATTCAACTCATTATCGAACGACAAGATTTTAGGCTTGCCCAAATCCAAAGCATTTGCAGATGACAAAATAAAAGTGACTGAAAATTTGAAATTTATTTTGTGAAAGGTAGGAAACATTGTGGGAAAAGGAGAAAATGCTGGTTACCAGCATTTTCTCCTTTTCCCTTAATGTTTTCTAAAGCTTCCTTCTCAGGATCTTCAAAAGGAGGGATTGTGTGGTAATGGGTTAAGTTACAGTGATTATCTGTAAATACTGAAGAAGGTAAGGAAGTGGTCATTTTTTTTTTAATGCTTTCCTGGAGATAACATTTTGTGGTTTGCAGATTTTATTAACATTTTAACAAAAAGAAAAATGCTTTTAACTCATTACCAAACAACAAAATTTTAGACTTCTTCAAATTGAAAGCATTTGACAGATGACAAAATAAAAATAAAAGTGACTGAAAATCTGAAATTTGTTTTGTATAGAGTAGAAAACTTTGTGGGAAAAAGAGAAAATGCTGGTTACCAACATTTTCTCCTTTCTCCACAATGTTTTCTAAAGGCTTCTTTCTCGGAGTCGTCAGAAGTAGGGATTGTGTGGTAATGGGTTAATGATAAATTTCTTATTTTGTCACAGTGCTTTCATTCTATTTATGAATATACCACTGAATCGTTTTCATTGAACATTGTAAAAGCATTTTTGAAGCCAGCGGCTGCACTTCACTTATATAGTTTCAGGAAGTTACATGTCGAGATGAAATGGAGTATTGATTGAAATGGATTTTCAATAATGTAGTGAACAAAGAGTTTCATTATGTGATGAAATATTTTGCTATAATTGTAGCCACAGTTGTAGACAACCTCTGCACTGACCAGGAAAGTCTTCTACATTTTGTGGTCGATGTTTGTGCCAGAAATCACAGTGTAATGGGCAGAAATGATACAATGAATGATACACATTCAGCTGATTCAGCTACAGGCACACGTATGCACTCTAATGACAGCTATGGAATGGAATTTAATGAAACAATAGTTATGTGCTCGTAAGTTTCTCTTTCTTTTGATACAACACAGTTCAGCAGGCTCTCTCCCATTTTTTTTTTTTGTTTTTTGTGGAGGGGGGGGGGTTTGAGGGGAAGGGATGGATGTCTTATAAATCAGCTTTACTTAACTAAAAAGTATGTTTACACTTAGATGTACAAGAGTCTGAACTGATTCAATGCTAATGACATGGAGCTGTAGCAGTTACATAACTGAAATACAGATGAAAATTAAATAAATCACCATTTAACCCTTTACCACACTATGATGACTTTTAATGAACCTATAAGAGAGGGCTTTTGAAAACATTGTGAGAAATGGACAAAATGCCGGATACCAGCATTATATTTTCTACCCTGTCAAAGAAAAATCATTTCATATGAACCACATTGAAACTGTCATTTGTAAATGCTTTCAATTTGGACAGGTCTATTGTGTTGTTGTGCTGTAAAGGGTATTTGGTTCGTATATAGCTTTGAATATATAAGCAAGCTATCAAATCATCTTAGTTCATGCAAATTTTTACCTTAACTTGAAATGACTGTTATTTTTTCAAACCTAAGGAGTGTAGAGTTCTTGTTTCATGGGAAACAATGAATGTACACTGGCTTTATACATATCTAGGCAATGGTAGGTGGCTTTCATGAATAGTATAGCACATATATGGATCCTTAACCCATTACCACACAATCCCTACTTTCTACGACCCTGAGAAAGAAGGCTTTAGAAAAACATTGTGAGAAAAGGAGAAAATGCTGCTAACCAGCATTTTCTCCTTTTCCCTCAAGGTTTTCTACCCTGCTGAAAACATTTCTTTTTCTGAGTTATGTTTAATTTGTTGTCTGCAAGTACTTTCAATTTGGACCAGTCTAAAATTTTGTCATTTGGTAGAGAGTTAACTCATTACCACACAATCCCTACTTTTTGACAACCTTGAGAAAGAAGCCTTTTGAAAACATTGTGAGAAAAGGAGAAAATGCTGGTAACCAGCATTTTCTCCTTTACTCACAATGTTTTCTACCCTTCTCAAAGCAAATTTCAAATTTTCAGTCACTTTTATTTTGTTGTCTGAAAATGCTTTTGATTTGAACAAACCTAAATTTTTTTTGCTACGTACTGAGTTTACAATTACAGTTGGTAGTTATTTATTCCTTCTGCAGCAATTATGCAGAAATCCTTGAATGTGGAAAGAATGCAACAGAGAGGTTAAAGTTTGACTTTGACTGTGACTATGATGTGGTAAACGATGCCATACTGAGTGATGATGAGTTATTCACTAACAGGACTGGAATCCAACCTTTTGTTTGCCAAGGTATAAAGTTTACCTATCTTATTACCTACGGACACAAAGTTGCAATTGACAACTTGGAAAATACATCATTCATAACTGATTTAATGGCAAAAAATTAGCTTGAATTGAGGTTCGATACATGAGTATGTAATCGAAAAAATGATCAAAAGGGAGAAAATGCTTGTTACCAGTAGTTCCTTTTTTGAAAAAAAAAAAATGCCAAGGTATAAAGTTTACATATCTTATTTACGTATGGACACAAAGTTGCAATGGACAACTTGGAAAATACATCATTCATAACTAATTTACTGGCAAAAAAATAACTTGAATTTAGCTTTGATACATGAGTATGTGTTCGAAAAAATTATCTAAAGGGAGAAAATGCTGCTTACCAGTAGTTCCTCTTTTTTAAAAGAAATGTGAAAAGATTTGCTGCAAAAAGAAAGAAATCATGTACAGCAGATAAATGTTTATACTGTGCATAAAAGAATTTTTCTCGCATGTTATATGAATGTCATATCAGAGTGTTGTTCCTATATTTGATTTTAACTCAGAAGGAGATTGCTTTACTAAACATTGTTGGAAAAAGAGAAAATGCTGCATATCACTTATTATGTATAGATCAAGTTAACCCTTTACCTGATATGCCAATTTGAGGCACTTCCATTTCAGCAGCATATAAAGATATGATGTCAAAAATATGGACAAATGAGGATACAAATATCTGATTGAGTGGAAAATATTGTGGAAAAAGGAGAAATTGCTCATTATGAGCAATTTCTCCTTTTCCCACAATGTTTTCATAAGCTGCCTGTTGCTGATACATCAAAATGAGTATCTATGGAGTAAAGGGTTAAAAGTGGAGATTCTTTCACTGGATGAAACTTAATGGAAGACTTTTTCCAACAGCTTTTACATGTCCCTTGAAATATATATATTTGAGGTTTGGATTATGACTTTGTAATAAACTAACCTGTTCATGGCAGCAACATTTCTTTGTTACATGTACCTCTCAACCTTTGAATGTTTCTGTGGACCAAAGACATTTTTTATTTTACATGATTGAGGGATATCTTTAGACTTCCATGTCAATGTTAGATTCTAATTTTTATTTATTATAGACCCCTGCCTCATAAACACAAGAGCAGCTGTTCAACATTGCATCAATAAGTATGACTTTTATACAACAGATGAAAGCTGTTTGTAAGTAGATTATTTTGGTCTGAACAAGAATAATGATAATGCATGTATTTCTATCAATCCTATCAGTCATTTTCCTATAGAAATAGTATTCGTAGACAACCATTTTGTTAGGTAACAAGGAAATAGAAACTTATTCGGTACCCTAACTGTTTCTGATTAACCCTTTAGCCCATAAGGCATTTCTATGGTATCGCTAATTGACCCTAAATAACAGTGAGGATGAATCTGTTTCTTATGTGTATATGACACCTTTTGATAGCATAGAAAACATTGTGGCAAAAGCTGAAATTGCTCATCACGAGTAATTACACCTTTTGCCACAATGTTTTCCAAAGGCTCCTACAAGCAATGCGTAGAAGTGAGTATCTATGGAGTAAAGGGTTGAACTGACACTACATGTCAACCTAAGACATAATCATTTTTAGCTCACCTGAGCATGAAGTGCTTAAGGTGAGCTTCTGTGAATGTGCTATGTCCATCGTCCAGGCATCAACAATTACCTTGTGTGCGTTGTAAAGGCCACATTTTCATCCAAAATTCATGAAACTTCATCAGAACTCACATCTTTGAAAAAACCTTGGCTCAGCTAATAAAAGGAAACTCTGTCAGAATGTTTGTCTGAATGATATCTTGGACAGGTTTAAAATTCTGTCATATTATGTTAACTCTTTACCAAACGACAAAATTTTGCACTAGTCCAGATTGAAAGCATTTGCAGACAACAAAATAAATGTGCATCAAAAACTGAATTTTGAATTGGAAAGTGTAGAAAACATTGTGGGAAAAGGAGAAAATGCTGGTTACCAACATTATCTCCTTTTTCCACAATGTTTTCAAAGGCTTTTTCTAAGGGTCATTAAATGTAGGGATTGTGTGGTAAAGAGTTAAATGCTAGGTCACTTGGCCGTACATGTATCTTAGAAATACCTATTTGCACTTGAGAAGCCACATTTGCAGCTTTCATACTCACGAAATTTAGGCAAAAAGTTTGTCTTGATGATATCTTGGACTTGTTTTAAATTGGATCACATAGGGTCAAAAACTAGGTCACAGGGTCAAATCTTAGAAAAACTTTGTTTACATTTTAGAGGCCTTATTTTCAGCTGGTTTCTTGTGAAACTTTATCAGAATGTTCGTCTTGATAATACCTTGGACAAGTTTGAAATTGGGGCATATTGGGTAGAAAAGCAGGTCACTTACACTCATGTGTTTTACACCATTAAGACCAAGATCATTGTCAACTTTGTCAACTGTAGATGATCTTACTCGGCTGATAATACCTTTGTGCCCTATATGGAAGACATTATAGAAAAAGTTGTAATTGGTTGCTATAGGCAATAGCTTCATTTCCAACAGTGTTTCTACTTCATGGACTTAAAATATCATATTTGTTTAGTAAAGTGTCAAAGCTTAGCTAAGCTAACAGCTTTTTTAAATATATTTGGCATAAGCTTTTCTTTTGTCTATTATTTCAGAATGTACCAAGTTTACTATCACTGTGTACAGGACCAACTTATGGTTGAAATTGGCCAAAACTGTTCAGCAGATTTAGTAAAAGATATGCTGGATATGATAATAATTGCCAAAAATTACTACTTTTTTACCATGACCAGATACTGTAATGGTGAGATGTTTCGAAAAAGTATTTACTGTCTAATAATTACAAGCTTTTTTTTATTATTTCTACCTACTTCAATTTTTTAACTATTTGCTCAATATTCACCATGCCTTCTTATGATGCTGTCAAGACAATTAGTAACAACAGTCCTTCTTTCTCCCCCCTTTTTTTTTGTTTGTGTCTGTTTGTCTTTTTCCTTTTTGCAACATGACTTAATTATGTATACTAGAAAGTATGCAAAATTACAGCCAGTAGAGCAATTCAGGCCTTCATAGACCTCTAGTTATTGATTTCTCATGTAAATGCAAGCCTACGTCCTATCAAAGTAACATTATAATACAGAAAAATTCTTTTAAATGTGAAACAACTGATATTTCAAAAAATATTGTTATTAAAGGTAAAATTATTCTTCTTAAAACATTTTACCTCTTGTCAAAATGTGTATTGTTAATCTAAATACTGATGCATGAAAATACATGTGACACATGTATCCAGAAGAGAAATAATTAGTTTGCTTTTGTTGTTTGTCTGAAACTTTGTTTTTAACGATGACAATTTCAATACATCTACCCTGTAAACAAAGAAAGTCATTCTAAAGAGTTTTTTTATTTTTTTTTATTTTCAGATTCAGCAACAGATGAGCCACTAGATTTTTGCAAACCAGAAACTCTACTGTCCTTAACAAAGAACCCTTGTTACCCTGTTATATATAATTTGACTGCAATGGACAAAAGTAAAGAGGAACGTTGCTCGTAAGTGCTTAAGTGATCTGCTTTTGCTAATACTTTCCTATGGGAAAAAAATAGCACACTCTGTTCTTTCTTTTATGTTAACAATAGTATTAGTGGAAATGATATTGTCCTTATTAACCCTTTACCAAACAATCCCTGTTTTTATACGCCCGTCGAAGACGGGACGTATTATGGGATCACCCGTGGCGGGCGGGCGGGCGGGCGGCGTCCAGTTCTTTGTCCGGAGCATATCTCCAAAACTATACAAGCTAGGGTTATGAAATTTTATGGGTGGATAGATCTCATCGAGGCGGAGTGCAGTGCCGAAGAATCATAACTCTTGCTCGCTTAATTTTTGAGTTATTGCCCTTTGTTGTTTTTCATACTTGAATTTTGTCCGGAGCATATCTCCAAAACTATACTAGCTAGGGTTATGAAATTTCATGGGTGGATAGATCTCATCGAGGGGGAGTGCAGTGCACAAGAATCATAACTCTTGCTTGCTTAATTTTTGAGTTATTGCCCTTTGTTGTTTTTCATACTTGAATTTTGTCCGGAGCATATCTCCAAAACTATACTACCTAGGGTTATGAAATTTCATGGGTGGATAGATCTTATTGAGGGGGAGTGCAGTGCACAGGAATCATAACTCTTGCTTGCTTAATTTTTGAGTTATTGCCCTTTGTTGTTTTTCATACTTGAATTTTGTCCGGAGCATATCTCCAAAACTATACTAGCTACGGTTATGAAATTTTATGGGTGGATAGATCTCATCGAGGGAGAGTGCAGTACACAAGAATCATAACTCTTGCTTGCTTAATTTTTGAGTTATTGCCCTTTTTTTTTTCATACTTGAATTCTGTCCGGAGCATATCTTCAGAACTATAGTAGCTAGGGTTATGAAATTTCATGGGTGGATAGATCTCACTGAGGGAGAGTGCAGTGCACAAGAATCATAACTCTTGCTCGCTTAATTTTTGAGTTATTGCCCTTTGTCGTTTTTTATACTTGAATTTTGTCCGGTGAATATCTCCAAAACTATACTAACTAGGGTTATGAAATTTCATGGGTGGATAGATCTCACCGAGGCAGAGTGCAGTGCACAGGAATCATAACTCTTGCTTGCTTAATTTTTGAGTTATTGCCCTTTGTTGTTTTTCATACTTGATTTTTGTCCGAAGCATATCTCCAATACTATACTACCTAGGGTTATGAAATTTCATGGGTGGATAGATCTCATCAATGGGGAGTACAGTGCACACAAATCACAACTCTTGCCTGCTTAATTTTTGAGTTATTGCCCTTTGTTGTTTTTCATACTTGAATTTTGTCCAGAGCATATCTTCAGAACTATAGTATCTAGGGTTATGAAATTTCATGGGTGGATAGATCTCACTGAGGGCGAGTGCAGTGCACAAGAATCATAACTCTTGCTTTCTTAATTTTTCAGTTATTGCCCTTTGTCATTTTTTATACTTGAATTTAGTCCGGTGAATATCTCCAAAACTATACTAGCTAGGGTTATGAAATTTCATGGGTGGATAGATCTCATCAAGGGAGAGTGCAGTGCATAGGAATCATAACTCTTGCTTGCTTAACTTTTGAGTTATTGCCCTTTGTTGTTTTTCATATTTGAATTTTGTCCGGACCATATCTCTAAAACTATACTACCTAGGGTTATGAAATTTCATGGGTGGATAGATCTCATCAAGGGGGAGTGCAGTGCACAGAAATCACAACTCTTGCTTGCTTAATTTTTGAGTTATTGCCCTTTGTTGTTTTTCATACTTGAATTTTGTCCGGTGCATGCCCCAGCTTTACAACTTGGGGTAAGACGGGCGTATCTTGCGACAATTTGCTGCTCTTGTTTTAAGACGCTGAGATTGGTGCCTTTTGAAAACATTGTGGAAAAAGGAGAAAATGCTGGTAACCAGCATTTTCTTCATTTCCCACGTTTTCTACTCTGCTGGAAACAAATTTCAATATTTGAGTAACATTTATATTGTCATCTGCAAGTGCTTTTAATTGGAACCAGTCTAAAATTTTGTCATTTGGGCAAGAGTGAACACAGTGGTAAAAGGTTGAATTACTCAATATGAAAATAATTGAACACCTTGTTTGGTGTATAACAAGGATGCATTCAGACCTTTGTTTAAAGGGCACTGCTCATATACATAAGGGCAGTTTTTATCAATTTGTAGTTTGAATTATAAAAAGTTCTTGCATATTTCTGCTTCAGAATATTGATTCAATTTCCTCTATTATACAGGGACAAGAATAAAGAGGAAGCCATTGAATGCATCAGAAACTTTGGTGGTTACAACTGTGATAATGAACAGATTATCCGCAGCATTGCTAATTTATCTCACAGTCAGCACATGCATGGGTACAACCCTGAGGAATGTTTTGGTACGTAGCAGACATGACATTTTACTCTGATATTACATATTACATTTGATTGAATTTTAATGTTGTAAGAGTAGCTTATAGAACCTTAAAACTATTACATGTATATTCAACGGTTATGCCAAATTTTTATGATAAACTTTGGACACTGCAACAACCATTGGACTTCAAGTTAATTTTGTTGCGAAAGAGATATGTTTTTATTGCATTACCTTCCTTGCTTCAGCTATAATGTACCCATCACAAATTTTCTTACCTGATACAAATTTGATATCACAATTGTGTGACATCATTTTTTACTTCATTTTGTACATACTTCATAGAAGTGAATAGGTTTTATGGATAATAACGTTAATGGTGAATCTAAAGATGGTTTTCTATCTTCTGGACTATTATTTATGAAATAATTTTATGTGATGGAAAGAATCTTACATTGGTTGGTGTCTGAGATAAGTTTTATTTAACTCTTTACCACATGACAAAATTTTAGATTTGTCCAAATTCAAAGCACTTGCAGATGCCAAAATAAACATAATTCAAAAATTGAAATTTGTTTCCAGCAGGGTAGAAAACACTGTGGGAAAAGGAAAAAATGCTGGTTACCAGCATTTTCTCCTTTTCCCCCAATGTTTTCAAAAGCCTTCTCTCTCAGGGGTGTTAAAACCCAGGATTGTGTGGTAAAGGTTTAACTCATAAAGACAAAATGTTATTTAGCTCACCATTTATAACATTTTCTCTAGACTCCTTTAATAAAATTTTATCTCAAACAGTAAGTTCTTTCAGAACCCTCCATATATAGATACTGTGTGCCCTTTTTTCCATCAATGTCTGGGCTTCACATCGCCAAAAGCTTGAGAAAATGATTATGTATATCTGACAAATAGGTGTTGACTTGCTTAAGCCTTTATCAAACAATCTCAACTTTTAACAACCCAATTGAAAGACACCTTTTGTTGAAATTGTGGGAAAAGGAGAAAATGCTGCTAACCAGCATTTTCTCCTTTTCCCACAGTGTTTTCTACCCTTCTCAAGACAAATTTCAATTCTTTAGTCACCTTTGTTTTATTGTCTACAAATGCTTATGATTCCAATAATACCCGGACGATAGGCTAATACCTTAACCACTGAGCCAAAGAGACATTTCCTTGGGGTTCTAGGGTTCAAATCCTGCCAAGTCCCTTTATTTCTGCCATACATTAACCCATTACCACACAATCCCTACTTTTGACACCCCTCAGAATGACACCTTTAGAAAACATTGTTGAAAAAGGAGAAAATGCTGGTAACCAGCATTTTCTCCTTTTCCCACAATGTTTTCTACCCTTCACAAAAAAAAAATTCAATTTTTTGGTCACTTTTATTTTGTCGTCTGCAAATGCTTTCAATTTGGACCAGTCCAAAATTTTGTCATTTGGTAAAGAGTTAATTACCTTAACCACTGAGCCAAAGAGACATCTGTTTGCGGTTCTAGGGTTCAAATCCAACCCATTCCTTTTATTTCTGCCATGCATTCATTTGTTTCTTTAACTCATTACCAGACAACAAAATTTTAGACTTGTCCAAATTGAAAGCATGTACAGACGACAAAATAAAAGTGACTGAAAATGTGAAATTTGTTTTATGAAGGGTAGAAAACATTGTGGGAAAAGGAGAAAATGCTGGTTACCAGCATTTTCTCCTTTTCCCACAATGTTTTCTAAAGGCTTCTTCCTCAGGGGCGTCAAAAGTAGGGATTGTGTGGTAATGGGTTGATACAGACTTTGTTTGTAAGAATGAGCATGATATTTATATAGCAAAATATCATTAATGATTGTTACAGGGAACTTGTGTCTAGATATGGAAGCAATAAAATACATTGTGGATGATGAATGCCAGAGTGATGTTGATAGATTTAAACAGCATTCCAGTCTCAACACAACAAGCTGCATGTGTGTTTGCTTAGTCATTTTATGCACAATTAGAAATTAGGAAATCTTTTGTAAAATGTGGATAGTCAATTTTAACTATGTATTGATACATTAACAGCTGTAAAAATGTTGTGGCAAAATAAGAAATTTGTTTAACCCTTTCCCAAACAAGCCCTGGTTTTTACGTGTCTGCAGTGAAAGTCTTTTGAAAACGCTGTGGGAAAAGGAGAAATTGCTCGTAACGAGCAATTTCTCCTTTTCCCACAGTGTTTTCTACCCTTTTTAAAAACTTTCTGCCATTTTCTCCAAATCTAAAATTGTCGTCTGCAAACTCTTTAGGTTTGGAAGGGTCCAAGTTTTATCGTTTGGGAAAGGGTTAATTTTTTTTTTACCCTTTATCAGAGAACTGCTCGAAGGCAAGTTATGGACAATGGGAGGTTTTGTGTGGACATTTATGTTGTAATGTATAGGGAGTTAATACTTTACCACACAATCTTTTCTTTTAATGACCTTAAAAAAGAAAGCCTTTGAAAACATTATAGGAAAAAGAGAAAATGCTGGTAACCAGCATTTTCTCCCTTTCACACAATATTTTGTACCCTTTCCAAATAAAATTCCAATTTTTGATTCACATGTATTTTGTCGTCTGCAAATGCTTTCAATTCGGACTGGTCCATAATTTTGTCATTTGGTAAAAAGTTGGAAGTTTGTTTTGTAATTTGAAAATATAAGCCAGCAGCAGGTTAATAACTTAGTTAGAACGAAGCAAATGAGATATCTGTAAGTGGTTCTAAAAATGGAAGAAAATTTTGAGCTAGATTTAAACATGCTTTGTTTACCAATAAACACTATATGGAAAAAGCAATATACTGTAATAGTATCAATTAACAAATATAATACCGAACAGAAATGAATTAGTTTTAAAGTTTGGCACATAAAGTTCTACCTCAATAATTATGAACTCTTCTTAAACGAAAACAAGGTGTAATAGTTTTTTGGATGAGATAGTAAACCAAGGTTACCAGTTATGGTGCTATTATCAAGGTTTTGGAATCCACAACTTTAACCCTTTACCAAGCAATCCCTGGTTTTTATGACCCTGGGATAGTAGCCCTTTGAAAACATTGTGGGAAAAGGAGAAAATGCTGGTGACAAGCATTTTCTCCTTGTCCCACAATGTTTTCTTCCCTACTGGAAACAAATTTCAATTTTTTTGTGACATTTTTTTTGTGGTATCCAAGTGCTTTCAATTTGGACTAGTCTAAAATGTTGTCATTTTGTAAAAGATTAACTGACAAAGTAATGGAGTTTATACTGAGGCCACAAAGATATGTCCAAAATTCTATGCTTTCATGAAATTTAGCCTCTAACACTATGAGACTTCAATTTTATATTGTAGGGATGCCTATTTAGCTGGTAGGTGTGTTAATGATGAACTTTCGCTGAGAGAACCCAATTTTAAATGTCATGAAGAAGAGACCCTAGAGTTGTTGGTGGAGCTTGGGAAAACTGAAGCTGGGCTGACCTGGTTTGATTTGCATAGCTGTTATGGTAATAAATCAAAAAATCTTTTATTTTTTTATGTTCAAATCTTAGCTATTGATAAGAGGGCTGCGGTTGATGTGGTTTATTTTTTCCATGTATAAACTGTTTCATTTTACTTTCGATGACAATATCATAAAGCTATGTTCTTGTGCATGTACACATTTGAAACCAGGCTACATCTATCTGTAAACATTGACCTGTGAATGGTATAACCCTTTACCAAACAATCCCTGGTTTTTACCATCTAGTATAAGAAAACATTGTGGGAAAAGGAGAAAATGCTGGTAACCAGCATTTTCTCCTTTTCCTACAAAGTTTTCCACTCTTCTAAGGACAAGTTTCAATTTTTGAGTCACCTTTATTTTTGTCATCAACAAATGCATTTGATTTGAACAAGTCTAAAGTTTTGTTGTTTGGTAAAGGGTTAAAGGATGATGGTCCTGATGCAAGATACATATATATTTTATTCATTTTATGTGATAAATAGAATCACATATTTGTGTTTATGTACTACTATTCAAATCAAACTTGTTGACTAAAATATATATGATGCTCACCAAGGCTCGCTTCATATAGTTTCAACTCATTTGATAAAAATGATATTACATGAATGCCCATGTAAGGTCTCCTATGAAATGAATAAAAACTATACTCATGATGGAATTGTTTGGTAAAAACATTTATCATAGATTTTGCTTGTTCCAAGGTATTAAAAAAAAATATGTGTGTTGTGCTCTGGTAAAAGACGGCTTAACTTATTACCAAACGACAAAATTTTAGGTTGTTCCAAATCGAAAGCATTTACAGACGACAAAATAAAAGCTACTAAAAATTTACAATTTGTTTTGTGAAGGGTATAAAACATCGTGGGAAAAGGAGAAAATGCTGATTACCAGCATTTTCTCCTTTCGCCACAATGTTTTCAAAGGCTTTCTTTTTCAGGGTCTTTAAAAGTCGGGATTGTGTGGTAAAGACTTAACTCATTACCAAACGACAAAATGTTAGGTTGGTCCAAATCGAAAGCATTTGCAGACGACAAAATAAAAGTGACTGAAAATTTGAAATTTGTTTTGTGAGGGGTAGAATACATCATGGGAAAAGGAGAAAATGCTGGGTACCAGCATTTTCTCCTTTTCCCACAATGTTTTCAAAGGCTTTCATGACCCTGCTGCGATTTGTCAAGGAATTATCTCTCCTTGAATTCTTTTCAAATCTTACTTTTGTACTAAACCATTCTGCATTCTGTAACAAAGACCTGTTTTTGTGACAAGGAGCTGGTGGGGGGTATAATCACGTTTGGTAATAGCGTTAGTTTATTTTATTTTTAGAAAGTCCTGCCTATGTTATTAACGTTATCTTTCAGTTTTTGTTTTTTTTGCATGTTTAGAAAGTTTTCTAATTTGATTCTTTATCAAATGATAGAATTTTATACCTGTCCAAATTGAAAGCATTTGCCGACGACAAAAGAAACATAACTCATAAATAGAAATTTGTTTCCAGCAAGGTAGGAAACGTGGGAAAAGGAGAAAATGCTGATTACTAGTATTAATTTTTCTCTTTTTTCCACAATATTTTCAAAAGCCTCTCAGGGTCGTAAAAACTAGGGATTGTTTGGTAAAGGATTTAGAAATTAAAATTATCTTTCACTTTAGCAGTTAGTAACAACTCATTGAGTAAAGTTAAATATGTTTATTGTCTCTTTACAGAACAAATTTGCCTTCCGTTTTCCATCCCAGATGCTACTGAGAAATATTGTTCTGATTATGCAGATAGATATGAAGAATCAGATGGAGAAGATTGTTGGTAAGTTTACTGTTGATCTTTTGAAAGAATAATTATTTTTATAGATGGACGATGCTGGAATTTAAGTATTCAATTTATGTTTTACCAGAGCACAAGATATACAGATTATTATTCTGTACATAGTGACTTTCATGTATTTGATTTGAGCCACTTCAGAAAATCTGATATTGAGCGAGAATAAAAGTCAAGCGAGATGTCAAAATTTTCCTGTGCAGTGAGAATCAAATGCAAGTGCTAGGAAAGTTACTACATGACTTGCATTACATATTTACACCTTTTAACAAAAGAAAGTACAATTGTTGACATTGTATTAAAAAATTGTTAGCAAAATAATACAAATAATGGTGTAGTAGCCAGTAATTTTGTTTTTATGAATTGTGCATGAATATAACAGTGAAAAAATTTGACCAATCAGGTTACAAATAAATGCATGCATATTCACCATGTGAGCTTTGTCACCATGATGTCATCATACCATATTTGGAACCATGTTTCAGAGTGTGTACATACAGATTTTTTTTCTGTCCAATGTGATATTTTATCCACATATAGGGTATGTATTTTCTGCAGAAAACTTTCATGTATGTATATAATGAGCTGATTTATATCTTTTTTTTTTTAAAGATATTTCATTTTGTCCAGGCAGAAATTTGCTCTTTGATATAATAGGTTGATAATTTACATTAACATTGTCAAAGCAGCACAGGTAATGCATAGTTTGTTCATCTTCAGGGGGTGTGTCCAACTAGTCCTCTTCATACATTTTGGCCATCAGAATATACCACAGTGTATCTGTAGTATATATTACACAATGTATATCTGAGTAATACAGATATTGGACAGGAAGACTGTCTTTGGACAGAAGTTCCCACAGCACTTTTCCTGTGACAAGAAAGAAAAAAGTCATTTTTCACACCTGACCTTATGAAATAATTTCATCATTTTATCTTTGCAGGAAACTAGAGAACTATATAGGCTGTCTGTATGTGAACTCACTATTCCTTAGCCAGGACTGTGATGTAAGAAACTTAGTAGGATATGTTCAAGACCATGTTAAAGAAAAATATGGACTTGATGGCGAACTTTGTGCCCCAACAGGTAACCTCACATTATTAAGAAATAAGTTTATTGTCTAGTAGTCTTTCAGACCCCAGAGTTTACAAAAATCTTTTGATACTGTATTAACCCATTACCACACAGTACCTACTTTTGACGCCCCTGAGAAAGAAGCCTTTAGAAAACATTGTGGGAAAAGGAGAAAATGCTGGTAACCAGCATTTTCTCCTTTTCCCACAATGTTTTCTACCCTTCATAAAACAATTTTCAAATTTCAGTCACTTTTATTTTATCGTCTGCAAATGCGTTCGATTTGGACAAGTCTAAAATATTGTCGTTTGGTAATGGGTTAAAAATGGAGAGCACATTCACTTTTTAAGTCTAATGCAGAAAATAAAGTGAATGAGAACAAAATCTCATAATCTTATCAGATGCTTTTTATTATATTGTATCAGTATCTGTAATAACCTAGATTTTCTTTTTTCACTAGGAGTGTTAGAATCTTCTTTGTAAAGTGCAATAAAAGCTTATAATGGATAGAACAATTAAGTTTGAAGTGAAGAATACTACAGGGGAAAGTTTTTTATATAATAGAAGGGGTAGTATATATGAAAATTATGCCTGATTACTGTCTTGGGGGAAAAAAACATGTTTGTTTTTACCTGGCTTAGTCTGCCATTTACCCTGATTATTCTATTCACATGAGCAAGATTAAAAATGAAAATTACAGTGCCATACTTGTCATATACTATTGCTCAGTAAAACAACGTTTTAAACCAAATCTTTTTTTTTTTCTAGTTGGAAAGAACATTTGAAATTTGAGAATAATTTCAAAAAATGAAAATAATTGTTACAGTGGTCTTTTTAGCACCACTGGCCAAAAACCAGTGGGCTTATGTCATGGCCCGGTGTCAGTCGTGCATCCGTGTGTCTGTCCGTCCGTGAATGTGTGCATGTGTGTGTGGGTGCGTTAACTTTTATTTTAACATCTTCTTCTCTGAAACTTCCTATCCAAATTTGATGAAACTTCACAGAAATGATCCTGCCATAGTCCTCTTTAGAATTTTTTTTTAAAGAAATTGATTCCTTCAAAAGCTCTGGTTGCTATGGCCACGAAACTAAAAAAAAAAAAAAGCTTTTTTTTCTTAAATCTTCTTCTCTGAAACCACAAGGCCCAGGGCCACTGAATTTGGCATGTAGCTTTATCTGATGGACCTTTAACAAGTTTCTTCATATTATAGGCCTGGGGCCAAAAATGGCTCCATTCCAGGGTTCACAAGTTTAACATGGGCTGCTAATGTAGTCATTTCAATTTAAAAAAGTAATCAAGGGAAATAACTCCTTTTATAAACGATAAATAAAGTTTATTACATGGCTGATGAAGGCTGGAGAGTGATATTGGCCCACCGCCTTGATATCTGCCCTAAGGGCCTTAGCCCCAGGGCAGATTTCGAGGTTGAGGGCCGATATCACTTTCTGGCCCGTATCAGCTGTGTAATATAACATCTTTATTACATTCATGAATCAACTACTTGATTTTTTTTGTTTTCTAGCATGTTTAAATACTTAAAATACAAAAAATCTTGTCTTCTTTTGACACAACTTTTTTCCGCGGGTAAACGTCACATTCATGATGTCATTCATCATCACTATTGTACAGCTGCATATGTGCAGTATGGGACATTTTAAATAAACAGTTCTTCATGTTTGTTCATTGTTAAAAAGATGTTGCCATTATTGTTTCTCAGTCTTAAGCCCGCCTGGGTGGCTCAGTGGTGAGCGTGTCAGACTCATGACCTGGTGGTTGTGAGTTGGATACCCGGTTGAGGCAAACTTTCTTTCCAGCGTATTTTCGCCTCTCACCTCTGCTGAAGCATGCGAGAAAAGTAGTTGGTGGCTTTGGAAAGAAAGTAGTGTAAGTACCGGTGTGAGAAAGCCAGGAAACACATGTGTGTTACTGACCGCCATGATATGACCTTAGCTGTTAAAGTGGCGTTAAACCCGAATACAACCAACCATCCTCAGTCTTAATGTTCAATTTAGTGTATATGGATCAAAACTGAGAAACAGGATAAATAGAATAGATGGTTGGTGCTTCGAATTTTGAAACTTAATCAAGCTCGATTCACCCAGCTCAATGGATATAAACAGTAGAACTTTTAGCCTATAGACAATACACATTGCCTGATAAGTTTCCCAATCCATGACAACAACAATCTGTGCTCTCTATCTCGTCTTTGTTGGTTTGACGATTCAACGTTGACTGTGGTTCTGAAGATTTGTCCGCTAGTGATTGATGAACCAATTCTGCCATTTTTTTTTTCCAAAATGGATGTTTTGAGAAAGTTAGTTTACAAGCAAGTGTTCTGTTGCTATAGATATAGAACAAATATCTGGGCGGGATTTCAGATATCAGCCCGTTGCCCTACCATATCTGCCCTCGCGTGACACTGATATTACACCATTTTCAGTGGAAAATGTTACTATTATGAGTAACAGAATGTAATAAAGTTTGTTACCATTTACCTCCTTTGATCATTAGACTGCAGTAATACATGATTAGTGCTAGATTTTAAGTTTTTTGATAGAAAATACTCTGTTTTCAGGGAAAGTGATTCATTTTGATGCTAATAGTTATGCTCACATGAGTGGAAAATCTAATACATACTAAGGTTTCTATTATTCAGATTTTTTTTTAGCTCACCTGAGCACAACATGCTCAAGGGGAGCTTTTAGGATCACCTGGTGCCCATCGTGCATCGTCAACAATTTTTTAAACATCAACTCCTCTTGAACCACTGGACCAACCTTGGCTGGAATGCCGGCATGTTCCTTGGGAGGTCCTCTTTAAAACTTGTTCACAGAATTTGATTTCATCAAAAACTCTGGAATGGAATTTTCTAAGAAATTCTTTAAAAATCTCATCTGCTGGCCACATTTTAAAATAATTTTATAGAGATGCTCCTGGGTGAACCTTTTAAAAAATTGTACGCGAAATTTTGATCCCTCAAGAAACGTGGCTCTGTAAATGGGGGCTACTTGCACTTTAGGGAAATGAAGAAATTCTTAAAAATTCTTCTTTTCTGAAACTAATGGTCAGATTTTGAAATGACTTTTACAGGTAACCTTTTGAAAATTGCTTTGCAAAATAGTAATTTTGTTTCCAATGTTTCAATACCTCCAAAAAGATAGGCTATGGTCCTCTCAAAAATTCAGGTGAGCATAGGTATTTATGGTGAAAACTTTAGAAATCTCCCTGTTCTTGGTCATAAAGCCTAGGGCTACCAAATTTTGAATTTGATCCTGCCCCAGGGGTCAGAAGTTTTACATGGGCATTTATAATGAAAACTTTAGAAATCTTCTTCAACTGACAATTATAGGACTTAGGGCTACCAATTTTAGTCCTGAGGGGTCTCATGTTTAAAACCAATTTGCCAAGCATTGTAAAGTTTGGCATGCTGTGGTTTTACTTATTAGCCGGTGGAGCGATACAGGGCCATCATGGCTCTCTTGTCTAGATCACCTGGCTTTTGTTCAATGTATTCTATCTCAGCCAATCAAACTGCTAGTCTTGGGCTACAGGAACAATGATATTAACAATGGCTGTTTGGTAAGGCCCCTAGCTAATACAACCACAAATTTTTACAAATCTTTCTCACTTGTTTTGTTTTGATTAGGAGCCGGAGACAGAGTGGATGACATAATAGCTGCCCTTCCGACAACATTGGATGAAATCTGTACCAATCTTAATATCACGAGAGCTATATTAGAGACTGATTGTCTAGATTTTGACATTTATGCCCTAACACCTGAGGAACAATGCAGGTAAGATCTACCCATAAATGTTCTGATGACCAATTATCCCTGAAAATTAACCCTTCTATTGATGAATAGATGAAATGAAAATTTGTTGTCAATAGTAACAACCAAAATTTTGTGATTTTATTCAACAATTTGTGATTTCAAGCTCTTTCTTGCTGTATAAATCTTCCTGTAACAGACAGTGTAGATCAGAGATCAGATTACATTTTCTGTAACCTGAGTAAACTTCTTAAATTGCTTTGACACAGTCATGAGTACATCAGTCTGAGACTACAGAGAGTAGTACATGTTGTTCAGTTGTATATTCATACTGTCCAAATAATTGGTGAAATGATTTAACTTAAATCAACAAAGAAATTATAACATATAGATTATATTCAATTGATGAAAATTTATGCATTTCATTCATGTAGCACATTTAGAGTTTAAATCTTCATGTTTCCAAGTGTAATCCCTTACCTATAATTTCATGATAAAACAACAATATTCACCAGATAATACATTTTAACCCTTTACCACACAATGCCGACTTTTGATGACCCTGAGAAAGAAGCATTTTGAAAACACTGTGGAAAAAGAAGAAAATGCTGGTAACCAGCATTTTCTCCTTTTACCACAATGTTTAACTCCTCTTTGATACAAATTTCAAATTTTCAGTCACTTTTATTTTGATGTCTGCAAATACTTTCAGTTTAGTCCAGACTGAACTTTTTTTGTTTGGTAAAGAGTTCAGAAACAAAAGAACACTTTATTTTTTATAATTTATAATATATTGATTATACACAATAGCACCGAGATGAGCCTCCGAGGCTGTGTGAAGCAAGGCTTGAAAGGAAGTATGCCTTATGACTTGTGTACAACAGAAGAAGTAAAAGAGATGATGATGCAACCAGCAGTCAGGGAAGGACTTCTACCTGATAGAAGTATTTCTTGTGAAGACGGTAAGGATGGGTTTATCTTTACTTTACATGCTTGTTATAAGTAAACCATTAGTGCAGGTATCTACAGGAGGACTATAATAAGCATCTTGGAATTGATATTTTAACCACACACACAATCCCTACTTTTGATGACCCTAAGAAAAAAAGCCTTATGAAACATTGTGGGAAAAGAAGAAAATGCTGAAAACCAGGATTTTCTTTTCTTCCCACAATGTTTTCTACCCTTTTCAAAACAAATATCAATTTTTCAGGCACATCTATTTTCTCATTAGCAAATGGTTTCAGTTTGGGCAAGTCTAAAATTTTTGTTGTTTGGTAAAGAGGTAAACAGTTTTGAAAATGTTGTAGAGGAGAGAGCTGAGTCTAGCAGTAAGCAGTACCTCAAGTTCAAACAATGTTTTCAGGGGGGCTTTGTTGTTGTTGATAGTGTGAAATTACCTTTTATTACCTAGTTAACTCATTACCGAACAAAAAAATTTTAGGCTTGTCCAAACACGAAAGCATTTGCAGACGAGAAGATAAAAGTGACTGAAAATTCGAAATTTTTTGTAAGGAGTAGAAAACATTGTGGGAAAAGGAGAAAATGCTGCTCGCCAGCATTTTCTCCTTTTACCATAAAGTTTTCTAAAGGCCTCTTTTCCAGGGTTGTCAAAAGTAGGGATTGTGTGGTAATGGGTTAATACTTTACCAAGCAATATTCATGTTTTACCAAATAATTTGACATTTTACCGATAATTTGATATATCTTTGAAACGTAAGGAAACAATATGGTTTCAAACATCTTCCCCTTTTTCCACAATACTTCATAAAACCTCATGAGGGTTGAAAAATACATAGGATCATTTTAGAACTTTTTTTACAATCTTACTAGTTTTTCTTATTTTTGATACAGTTGCTTTACCCTTTACCATACAACAAAATTTCAGCCTTGTCCAAAATGAAAAGGTTTGCAGATGCACAGTTTTAGTATGGTTCAGTTGGTGCAATTTTTCTTTGACACGATAGAAAACATTGAGAGAAAACGAGAAAATTCTGGTTACCACCATTTTTATCCTGTTCCCACCAGTGTTTACAAAAGGCTTTCTTTCTAGGGTAGATAAAATTTGGAATTATGTGGTAAAGGGTTAAGTATACTAGCTTCTATTACATTTTCTGAAACTTACATTTTAACCCATTACCACACAATCCCAACTTTTGACGCCCCTGAGAAAGAAGCCTTTTGAAAACACTGTGGGAAACGGAGAAAATGCTGGTTACAGCATTTAACCAGCATTTTCTCCTTTTCCCACGGTGTTTTCTACTCTTCCCAGAACAAATTTCAATTTTTCAGTCACCTTTATTTTGTTGTCTGCAAATGCTTTCAATTTGGACCAGTCTAAAATTTTCTCGTTTGGTAATGGGTTAATTTTGGTCTCTTTTTCAGAATTCAACTTTACTGAGTGTTATGGAGACACACTGGGCACATTCCATGAAGACGCTGGGGAGTGTTTTAACCCTCTGTATAACTTATCCTTGATTGCGTTATACAATGATTTCAATCTCACAAGTGCTACTGATTCTACTCTACCACTGAAGTGCAGGTATTTCACATAAAACTGATGTTTTTCTTAGGAAGCTTCCAAGTTGACAAAATTTTGATTGCAGGGAATAATAAATCATCAAGCAGAGAAAATGTCATTAATCTAAAAACTGATGTTGTGACTTTTTATTTGGCTTAACCCTTTCCCAAATGACAAACTTTTGGACTAGACCAAATTGAAAGCATTTGCAGACAATTCAACTCTTGCTGAAAAGATGATTTCTGTCTATGATAGGGTAGAAAACATTGTTGGAAAAGGAGAAAATGCTGGTTACCAGCATTTTCTCCTTTTCCCACAATGTTTTCAAAAGTCTACAATTCCAGACCCGTAAAAACCAGGGATTGTTTGGGAAAGGGTTAAACCAAGTTATCTCTTTACCACACAATCCTGACTTTTACTGACCCTGAAGAAGGAGCCTTTTGAAAACATATTGGGAAAAGGAGAAAATGCTGGTAACCAGCATTTTCTCCTTTTTCTACAATGTTTTCTGTCCTTCCTAAAACAATCTTCAATTTTTTGAGTCCCATTAATTTTGTTGTCTGCAAATACTTCCAAATATGACGCGTCTAAAATTATGTCGTTAGGTAAAGAGTTAAAACTGCTTTGATCTCCATTAGCATGTAGACTGCTGAATCAAAGAATTGGGCATGTGTAGTTCTTAATAAAAACCTAATAATTTTGATCTGAGAAAGGTTTTTATCAAACTTTCTCTAACTCTTTACCAAATGACAATATTTTACACCGGTGCACATTAAAAGGATTTGCAGACAACAAAATAAAAGTTACTGAAAATTTGGAATTCAGGGGTAAAAGTTTCCCGTATTGTGACGACAGGGGCCGACCAGGTCATTTTTCCAAATCGTCTAAATCCGAGGAGAAAAATTTGGGGGGGGGGGGGGTGTGAAGGGGGGTACCCCTTTATCTTGTATCTTTTGCAAGTCAACAGATTTTCAGCATGCCGAATGGCATTTCGAATGGTCTATTTGTAAAACGTCTTTGATTGAACAGAACAGTGATCTTATATATGAGAAATATATCGGTTAGCCAGTGTGTGAGAACACCCATAAATGTATGTGATTCAAGTATAAAGTAGAAAAATAACATACAGTTTTTCTCTGTTATACCTACCAGAACATAGAAAAACTCGTCCATAAAACAATGACAATCATAGAACTTTCTAATTTCAGATATATTTTGGCACCGAATTGTTCAGTCATTCACTCTTGCTTAGGGTTTCCCGATTCTAAAAATGGATATTGAAACGGAACGTTCTAAGGTTGTCGTATGATGTTATATTGTTTGCGTCAAAAATGTTGTGGCTGTGTTTTGATTGGTTTGCCTACTTTAATATTTTAGCCGCTAAGATTGTAAAAGAAAATTAAGCATTAACAAAGCCGTTTGTTTTAGCGGACAAATATTGGATGCAATTTGATTGTTAGCTAGCAAAAGATGGCTCAGCTTAAATTATCTTTGTTCTTTAAATAACAAATGAATGCCAGAGCTGTGGATTGGCAACTACCTTCCGATGTTAATAGTACATGCTACTCAAACTCCTAAGTGACCGAAAAAGGGGTTTGGAATTCATTCATACACCATTATCCGATTTGCAGTGGTGGGCCAATGATTGACTATAGCTGTAAGTCATTGGGTTTTGGCTTCCGATTGAGATAAGCTATTGAGAAATCCCGGAATCGATTGTAGTCGGTACTGACACTCATTCGGTCGCGAAACATGAATACTGCTGGTTTTTACTTTGTTTTGTTTTGTGACTTGCATTAATCGCACTCTAGGATCCAACATAGTGATAAAAAACATGAAAATTGGCCGGAAAAATGATAAACATTTTTTTTCCATGAATTTCTTGACAACTCGGGAAAGTTTCTCATTTGATCTCTGAGCCCGCGTTTTTAATGCTCAAAAATTTTAAATGACATGTCTTTGACGCTGAAAAAGATCTGCCTAATTGTCTGTCTGACGCGTGAAATTATCATCTAGAGCTCCATATAAACTAACTTGCATGCATCCGGCAGAAATATGGACTAAACACGATCAGTATAAAATGCGAAGGACACGCGCGTAATCTAAAGCTGGAGAGTCATTTATAACAAAGTAACAAAGGTGTTAATCTTCTTATCTAGTGTAAAGTGACAGATTTTACAGTTACCTGCAATTCAAAATGACTAACTGATGTCAAATCATGTAGTAGTACTTCTCCAAAAATTAATTGACACGAAAAATTGATCGTCAAAAAAAACGTGAAAACCCATGACACTACAATGATCGGCGTGGAATTGTCCGATCACAAGGACTTCAAATCATCTTCTCATCTTTAATAATGAAATTAAACAGTGAATTTACACACATAACTTAATAAAACAATAAATGTTAGCTAAAATTATGCATTGAGTGAAGGAAATTGTTGTTTTATGAAATGAAAATATAGATCTAAAGCGGGAGGAGGGGGGGTGGGTAATTTTTTTTTTCTTAAGATTTTCTTAGGTTTTAGCATATCATATATTTCATTCAATTCAAGATTTTTTCAGCTTGAAAATGCTAAAACTGGATCTCATTAGAGGAATTTGAAGGTTATAAAATATCTAAATCTCAGGAGCTTCTGGGGGACTCCGGCCCCCTGGACCCCCGGCCAGGGCGTTGCCCTGGACCGACCGGGGGCCCTAGCGGCCCCCTGGCCCCCAGCTCAATTTTCAGTATTTTCAGTTTTTTAAACTTTTACCCCCGGGAATTTGTTTTGTGAAGAGTAGAAAACATCGTTGGAAAAGGAGAAAATGCTGGCCACCAGCATTTTCTCCCTTTCCCACAATATTTTCTAAAGGCTTCTGTCTCCTTCTTTCTCAGGGTCGTCAAAAGTAGGGATTGTGTGGTAATGGGTTAACTCTTTACCAAACGGCAATATTTTACACTGGTCCATATTGAAAGCATTTGCAAATGAGAAATTAAGAGTGTTTCACTTTATGAAATCTGTCTCTTGACAGGGTAGAAAACCTTGCATAAAAAAGAGAAATGCTGCCTACCAGCATTTTCTCCATTTCCCACAAGATTTCCAAGCTTTCCTTTACAGGGTTGTGAAAACCAGGGCATGTTTGGTATTTAACTTAGTGTAGATAAACATTGTACACTATAGCATTTTTGTTTGACTCTCATTATTTTCATCTGTTTCATGGCCAACCCTATATTGACACATCCTGCTAAATAAGTAAAATGAAATTTTCAATTCGATTATAAAAACAAAAAAATTGTTATTTCAAAGATATGTTGTAGGGAATAAAATTTCCAGATCAGACAGCATAGATCCAAGATAGGACTGCAGGTTCTGTGCAGTCTGATTTTAATCTACATTGTCTGCAAAATGTTTGTGAGTCGCGATAAGCAGCCAAAGGGTTAACTCTTTACCACACGACAAAATTTTAGACTGGTTCAAATTGAAAGCATTTGCAGACGACAAAATAAAGGTGACTGAAAAATTGGAATTAGATCTGGGAAGGGTAGAAAACACTGTGGGAAAAGGAGAAAATGCTGGTTACCAGCATTTTCTCCTTTTCCTACAGTGTTTTCAAAAGGCTTCTTTCTCAGGGGCGTCAAAAGTAGGGATTGTGTGGTAAAGGGTTAACATTGCTTTATTGAAGAAAGTTTTGATAACTTTGTTGGAAAGAAGAAAATATAAGTTGTCACACTTGTTTCATCCCTCACATATACATGTATCACATAATTAGACACTCATCCTGTTTGACCTGTTTTGTCAATAAATGAGTTGATTTTCATGTAAACAAAAGCACAATTTTCAAATAAAGAAAGATTAAGAAATTCGGCCAAGACAAAAGAAATAGGTGGGAGAGGGGGTATGAATAATAAATAAATAAATTGGTCAGGAAAAAGATATCAACAGATTTGGCTGGTGAAAAAGATAATTAAGTAATTTCATCAGAGTAGCTAAAACATAACTTTTTTCACTACTATTATAGCCTCTTCAAAAGACGAGCTGCTTGCTTTGTGGCCAAGGGTTCCCCATGTGAGGATGTAGAAGATGAGCTGGAAAGGAGGGACGGCATCATTGATGGTCTCATCTCTGGTTTGAACATTTATTTGAAAATTGCTGTATCATCTGAGGAAGAGACAGCGGGTATCGATATGGGAGATCTTGTGACATATGACGAATGTAGAGGTTAGTCTTGAAACTGTAACTTTTATCTTATACCAAATGATTCTCTAGGTTTTAAACTGTGCAAGAAAGTCGTTGGAAAACTGTTTTTTACAAGGAAATATTTCTGGTAACCAGCATTGTGAACAGCATTTTCTCCTTTGATGACTAAGTTTTTATCCTTTCAAACACAAAAGTGACTACTTGAGCTGCTCTTCTTATGTTAGTTGCAGATCCTTTCAATGAAGATGAGTTTAACCCTTCACCAAACGGCAAAATTTTAGACTGGTCCAAATTGAAAGCACTCACACACGACAAAATAGATGTTGCTCAAAAATTAAAATTTGTATCACAAAGGATTAAGGTTATATGTATTAGTGCCTGTGGAAACATTTGGCTCATGAACAGGTTGCCAATTATGAAATATTTCATTATTCCACAATGTTTTTAAAGTAATCTCCTGAAAGATACAGAAAGTTGTCTGCATGAGATAAGTTCTTGAGAAACAATCTTGTTTTTGTCTCTTAACCCATTACCACACAATCCCTACTTTTGACGACCCTGAGAAAGAAGCCTTTTAAAAATACTGTGGGAAAAGAAGAAAATGCTGGTAACCAGCATTTTCTCCTTTTCCCACAGTGTTTTCTACCCTTCGCAGAACAAATTTCAATTTTTCAGTCTCCCTTTATTTTGTCGTCTGCAAATGCTTTCAATTTGGACCAGTCTAAAATTTTGTCGTTTGGTAATGGGTTAACTGAGCCCCAATAGCTCATCCTGTAGCCTTCAGGACTTGAGAACAGGGGATACCTGGCCACCTCCATGTAATGTTCAAATAATGTTGAAAACCAAGTTAAACACAATTCAATCAATCAACAATTTGTCTCTTTTTCTAGATTATGTGAGTAGCAGCTGGCCCTTGATGTACACTGAATGTCCAGATAATGCAGGGATCCTAGAATATGCCTTGCCAATCTGCTGGAGTAATGCAGCAAATTACCAGAACACAATTGATTATGATTTGACCAAATATGAACTTTGCAGGTGAGTAAAAGTTTTTTAATCTTCTTTAACATGTAAAGAAGCCATGCTTTTGAAAAAAGGGACTTCATACATCACAATGATGCATTACATGGAGTAAGTAATCACATAAGTAGGGGTCCAGACAGTTCATTTTGTTAGCTCTTCACAACATGATCCCAACTTTCAACGACTCCGAGAAAGAAAACCTTTGAAAACAATGTGGGAAAAGGAGAAAATGCTGGTAACCAGCATTTTCTCCTTTTCCCACAATGTTTTCTACCCTTCCAAAATCAAATTTCTATTTTTAATTCACATTTATCATCTGCAAATCTTTTCAATTTGTACTAGTCAAAATTTTGTTGTTTGGTAAAGAACTAGACGACCATCTGAATCATAATGTAGACTGGTCCTTTGACATGCAGACTGTTGACAAATAGTTAAAAGTTTTGGCTCAGGTAAGCTTGCACATGCATAAGGAAAAGATAACGGACTCAGCACAGTGTATGAGCATGCTTACTACTACAAATACTGACTTGCAATTGATCTACAAAATTCGATGGGTAAGTGCAAGACTATTGTAAGTGCATATACAATGTATATGCACTTACAATAGTCTTGCACTTACCCATTGAAATTAACTGATTTTGCTATCATGTACAATACTTCAACCATTTTGTTTGTAAACTTTCAGGGATTACAGAAGATGTATGAATGAAACTCTGCCAGAAGCATATCCAGGATGTTTTAAGGGACACAACATAACAGACAGTGTGGTTGCTGCCTATGAAGAATTCCCTGACTATTTCACCAGTATGTCAGGGTTGGACTTTAGTATGTGTGGGGGTAAGTGATCAGTACTGTTGATGTTCAACCTCTGACTTTTCTTTGTTAACCCTTTACTCCATAGATACTCACTTTAGCGTATCAACAACAGACAGGTTTGGAAACATTGTGGGAAAAGGAGAAATTGCTCGCTACGAGCAATTTCTCCTTTTCCCACAATGTTTTCCACTCAATAAGATATTTGTATCCTCATCTGTCCATATTTTTGACATCATATCTTTATTTGCTGCTGAAATGGAGGAGCCTAAAATTGGCATATCAGGTAAAGGGTTAACCTCCTATGGATGGACATATGCCCTTAACTCATTACCAAACGACAATATTTTTGGCTTGTCCAAAGCTAAAGCATTTACAAACGACAAAATAAAAGTGACTGAAAATTTGAAATTTGTTTTGTGAATAGTAGAAAACATTGTTGGAAAAGGAGAAAATGCTGGTTACCAGCATTTTCTCCTTTTCCCACAATGTTTTATAAAGCCTTCTTTCTCAGTGTCGTCAAAAGTAGGGATTAAGGAACAAATTTAGGCTTTCACATCCAAAATATCTGCTTAGGATAATTTCAAAATTGCTAAACCCTTTACCACTCAATGACGACTTTCGACGACCCTGAGGTAGAATCCTTTTGAAAACATTGTGGGGAAAGGAGAAAATGCTGGTAACCAGCATTTTCTCCTTTACCCACAATGTTTTCTACCCAAATCAAATTTCGATTCTTCAGTCACATTCATTTTGTCATCTGCAGATGCTTTCATTCATACTTACAGTTGTTGGTGAACACAAGTGCAGGTCAATAAACTTTATTAGATTTACTTTTGGCATTATACATGATAATCTGTTATTTGTCAATCCTTGTTATTTATGTTTTGCAGTCAGAGAAAAATGTTATGAAGAAATGATGAAATATACAGAATTCTGTGGTACCAAGTTGCATTATGTGTTGAACATGGCTGGTAGCCTTCCTGTCGAGAAACGTTGCATGTAAGATTTCTTGTTTGAACTTTTTTATACCCCCCATATATATATGTTCTTAGTTAATTAAATAAAATTTCCAAGAGCTTAGCCCTTTTTTGTCTTTTGTCATTCTCTGTATGATGGTGCCCTTGCTGAATTGATGAAAATAAATTATACGTTTGATAGAATACTTTTAACACAGCTTCAAGAAGCCATTGCAGGATATTCATCACCTTCAGTGATAGCTCTGGTATAATTGACTCTCCAGTCACTTATTTTGCATTCCTATGACATTAATCTGTTTTGTGACAAGGAGCTGTTGGTGGGGGGGGGGGGTATGATCACGTTTAGTTATAGCTCTAGTTCTTTTTATCAGACAAATGTCTATTGTTTTATGATAGATATTCTTTAAATAAATCTGCCTCATAACTATTATCCATTTTCACCTTGGTTGTATTCAAAGAAAATATCTAGGTATTGTCATTATCACCGTAATCTCCATGCAAAAGTTTTGACATTTTGTAATATCCCTATTACTACTGAAGATATGTGCTTCTAATTCGGAAAGTTGTTAACTATCAAAAGAGGAATCCATACAACAAGAGTAGATAATCATCAAAGTATTTCATTATCATAGTTATGCCCTCTATTTTACCAAGAATTTTCCCTGATAATGGAGCAAATACAACAGAATGTTGGCACCCACATGCAGTGCTCTTGTTAAAAAAAAGTTAAACATCTGTTACCTTAGGCGCCTAAGAGTTGATCCTTATAAGAACTTATTTGTACAATGAATGAGCCATGCTTTGGTAAAAGAAGGATTTAACCCTTCACCAAACAAACCTTGCTTTTTTATACTCTTAGATAGAAGCCTTGTAACAACATTGTGGGAAAAGAAGAAAATGCTGGTAACCAGCATTTTCTCCTTTCCCCACAATGTTTTCTGCCCTGCTCCAAACAGATTTCAGTTTTTGAGTAAAGTTTATTTTATTGTCTGTGAGTGCTTTTAATTTGGACCAGTCTAAAATTTTGTTGTATCATAGAGAGTTGACCCTTTACCACACAATCCAATTTTAATAGGAAACATTTTTGGACAAGGAGAACCAGTATTTTCTCCTTTTCCCACATTGTTTTCAAAAGCTTTATTGCTCTGGGTCATTAAAGTACAGATAGTGTGATAAATAGTGTGCATTAAAGTGACAGTTTCTGTTTCCAGTCAACAGAAAGATAGATTTTAATATCACAAGCCATTTCAAAAAGTTACGAAGATGTTGACATTGTATGCTCAAAATTAGCCTGAAAGTGCTGTGCAGTCTGATCTTGATCTACATCATCCACAAATGAGCCTCTAAAGTAATAGCAAGGGCAAAGAGAGACGGAATGAATTTAAAGTGTAATCTAAAATGTTTCTACTGTAATTTCAGTGCCTTGGATGCCATTAACAAAACAACTGTGGAGTGCTTTGAAGCAAAGACTGAAGTGTGTACGGTGGAAATGATAGCTGACATTGGCAATATGCAATTGAGACACACAAATATGTCAAAAATGATGAATGAATGTAGTGGTATGTATGTAAATGTACTTAGCATTTGAACAGAGTAATAGAGATCTGTTGGGTCCCAAGTTACTAAGAACCATCTTTGCAGCAAATAGTTAACCCATAACCACATTATTCTTGGTTTTGAATGGCTGTGAGAATGAAAGGCTTTGAAAAATTGTTGAAAGAGGAGAAAATGCTGGTAACCATCATTTTCTCCTTCTCGGACAAAGTTTAGCTACCAGTTCAATGACCAATCCCATTTTTAGAGCAATTTGTTGTCTGCTTTATTTTCAGCTTGGCTGTTTTTGACGAAAAACCTGTCAAGGTATTGTTGTAGTCTGTATCACCTATGTCTGTGTCATTGTCATCATGCGAAAATCTTCCCATTGCATAATATCTCTGTTACTTAAGATATTTATTTCAAACTTGGACAAATTGTCTACTATCAAAATGGGAATTCATACAAGAAGGACTGGTAACTATTAAGTATTTTTGACAAATTTATGCCCCTCATAATTTTTACTAAAAATCAAACATGTGCAGCGAAGCATTTGCAACTGCATGTGTTGCTCTTGTTTAACTCTTTACCACACAGCAAAATTTTAGACCTATCCAAATTGAAAACATTTTGCAGACATCAATTTTCATAGTGGCTCAAATGACTAATATTTTCTTTGATAAGGTAGAAAACTTTGTGGGAAAAGGAGGAAATACTAGTTACCAGTATTTTCTCCTTTTACCACAAGGTTTTCAAAAGGCTTATACCTCAGGGTCGTTAAAAGTCGTCATTGTGTGGTAAAGGGTTAAATATAGACTGATCTTAAATTTTGTGGACTGGTAAAGGATCAATGTATCTAGTAGTGGAGCGGGAGGTTTTATCATATTTAGGAAGGGAGATGTACCAATACTCACTGGTAGTGAAAAGGCCTACCTTGAGGAACTCAAGGAATAGTTTCAGACTTGCCTACTTACTGAAGTCTACTAGTATTGTTATAGGGGATGCACATATAGGAAGAAACCCATCTTAAGTCACATTTGGTTCTTTAACGTGCTGAGTGCATAGTACTGTCACACAGGACCTCTGTTTAATGTCTTATCCAAAAGACTATTAGTAATTTTATATTGCCAGATGGGGGAATCAAACCCACACCCTTAAACCTTTCCCAAACAACAAATTTTGGACTCTTCTAAACCAAAAGAGTTTGCAGAGAACAATTTTAAATTTGGAGAAAATGCCCGAAAGTTCTCATAAATGGTAGGAAACACTGTAAGAAAAGGAGAAATTGCTCGTTAAAAGCAATTTCTCCGTTTCTTACAGTGTTTTCAAAAGCATTTTACTACAGACATGTAAAAACCAGGGCTTGTTTGGGAAAGGGTTAAGTGACCCAAATTATCACAGTCGTGAGTCCTATGCTTTACCAACTGAGCTGTGCAGACTGGTTGAGTATACAACATAAGCATCCACAACTTTTACATACATCCAGGTTCATGTACATCTAACACTACAATGTATGTATCAGTTAAACACATATTTTAATATTGATAAGCTATATGTGAAGGGAGGTAAGGAGGTTAACTGTATCTGTAATAAACAATATATTTGATGATTTTCATGACAGTTGTTATTATTTGCGATGTATAGATAGATTATTTTGTATTTTCTAGCAATAACCTATGATATCTGTGATGACCTGAGTGCTGTTGCAGCTGTGTACTGTCACCAACATATGTTTGATCCTTGTGTGTGAGTACATTAATCTATTTACTTTGTGTTCAGATAAAAGATATTTTCATGAGTCTGATATACAGTGCACTAGGACTTTGTTAAGATGATACCATCTACATACTAAGAATGGTTTTGCAGAAAAAGCATTTAAAAAGTAATGTTGCTGTAGATATTACTTGTATCTTAACCCGTTACCACACAATCCCTACTTTGACGACCCTGAGGAAGAAGCCTTTAGAAAACATTGTGGGAAAAGGAGAAAATACTTGTAACTAGCATTTTCTCCTTTTCCCACAGTGTATTGTTCTCTTCCTAAAACAAATTTTAATTCTATAGTCACATTCATTTTGACATCTGCAAATGCTTTAATTTGGTCCAGTCTAAAATTTTGTCGACTTGTAAAGGTCAAGGAAAGTTTGTTTTTTTTATATTTTTTGAAGTTTTCTTGCATTCTTCTAGTTGTTGGAGATATGATTTTTAGGTTGTCATTTTCAGATTATTGTTACAGAAATTTTTAGTAAGAATGGTATTCTAATGATAACTGATAAATATTCTAACAGATAAAGTCTAAAGTCTTTATTTCACAATCCCAAGTTTTAATAGCCCTGAGGAAGAAGGCTTTTGAAAACATTGTTTGAAAAGCTGAAAATGCTGGTATTCATCATTTCTTCCTGTACATACACTCTTTTCTACCCTTTCTGAACTGTCTCTGACAAATCTCTGTTTCAGTTATATTTAAGTTGTCTCCTGCAAATGTGGGGTTTTTTTTTTTTCTAGAAATTAACTGTTTATGACATGAGCAAATTATGGACTTACCCAAACTGGAAGCATTTGCTGACAACAATTCCAATATTACGCAAAAGATGGAAAGATGGTTACCAGCATTTCTCCTTTTCCCTCAATGTTTTCATAAGGCTGCTTTATAAGGTCGTTAAAACTTGTCATTATGTGGTACAGGGTTAAAAAATGTGAAGCAATTTGCTTTCATTGGGTTGCGGACTTGACTTCTTGTGAGAAAAAAAATGTCATACTGTCAATTTTTTTTTTATTCAGTTATTGTTGATGAGGTTCTATTTTAGAACAGTCTTTCTCAGATCTGAATGTTATTTATACAGAATCAGTTAGAATTTATACATGTAATGTAAACTATGGATTTTTTCAAAATATTTTAGGTATTGGGCCTGTGTAGACAGGGTCCCTGATGCATATGGTTGTGTTTTCGGCCCGACTGATTCCATGGTAACTGAAGCAGCTGACAAAATCTTCAGATACAATATCACAAGACCAGGTAACTGTGAAGGTGAGTTCTGGAACGTTTACTAATTGATCTCATATTTTAATGACTTAGAATGGCTTTAACCCATTACCACACAATTCCTTCTTTCGACAACTTTGAGAAAGAAGCCTTTTAGAATACATTGTGAGAAAAGGAGAAAATGCTGGTAACCAGCATTTTCTGCTTTTCCCACAATGTTTTTTACCCTTCACAAAACAAATTTCAAATTTTCAATCACTTATTTTGTCGTCTGCAAATGCTTTCGATTTGATTAAGCCTAAAATAATGTTGTTTGGTAATGAGTTAAAAGAATAATAAGAAAACGCTGGTTTTGAGTATGTTTCACTTTTACAAAATTTTGTGTACCCTAGAAATGGCAAATTCAATATTTTGAGCCACATTTAATTGGTCAGCTATGAATTATTTCATTACAGATTTGTTTAAAATTTTGTCCTTTGCTATAGAATGAATGTATAGCTTAATATGCTCCAGGAAAGGAGAGCATCGGCCTCGTAAGCTAAGAGTCCTGAGTTCAAGACCTGAGTGCAAATGTCAAGTTTTGAACTGTTCATCAACCAACACATTTGGGGCAAACACTGGTGTAGTTCCCAGGAAGCAGAATTGAGAGAGATTATTATAAAATATAAGATGTGTCAACTGATGTGGAAGAAGTATGTTTAGATAAAAATGATTAAACTTAAGAGTTGATTTGAGTAAACAAAAACGCAGTAAAGCATGCAGGACTCGCTGATGCAAGTCGCTGATACAACACAACCAAAAAAAATGACAATTTTTGTTTTTTCACAGGTGTTTATTACGAAAAAGAAGGTTTCTGTCCCATGATTACAGACGAAGAGCCTGGACCATGTAATGAGGAAGTTGGGTGTAACAGTGACTTAGACTGTCCATGGGATTATAAGTGTTGCAATACTAGCTGTGGCTATCTTTGCATTGAGCCAGGTAATATTATCAACCCATTATCATCTAATAACAGTCAAACCTGTGTTGAGCACTGCTTGTGTTCAACCATCATTAGCATTGGACAGCCATTTTTTCCCCAAGATCAGTTTCCACTATACTGGGGTCCATGTTAACACTACCAAACAACAAAATTGTAACTCGATCATTACCAAATGACAAAAATTAAGGTTCGTCCAAATTGGAAGCATTTGCAGTAAAATAAAAGTGATTCAAAATTTGAAATTCGTTTTGTGAAGGGTGGAAAACATTTTCTCCTTTTCCCACAATGTTTTCTAAAGGCTTCTTTCTCAGGGTCTACAAAAGTAGGGATTGTGTTGTAATGGGTTTAACCCATTACCATACAATCCCCACTTTTTTTAAACTGGTCTAAATTGCAGATGGCAATGGGGACCCAAAAATGAAATTTGTCCTTGCTAGGGTTACCAGCATTTTCTCTTTTCCACACAATGTTTTCAGAAAGCGTCTTTCTTAGGGTTGTTGAAACTTAAGATTGTGGAAAGAAGCCTTCTGAAATAATCTGAATGGTGTCATACTGCTTTACACGTTTACTTCTTGGACAAGTTTTTTATTTCTGTAGTGAAACCTGTACCAAATACTGCAGGTTTTTTTTTTTTTAAACAGTAAGAGAGAAGTCTTTTTGAAAACATGGTTGGACAAAGGGAAAATGCTAGTAACCAGCAAGTCTATAAAATTAGAAGTAAAAAGTTAACTCTTTTTCACACAACATAATTTTAAACCAATCCAAATTGGAAGCATTTGCAGACAATAAAATTAATGTGACTCAAAAATTGAAATTTGTTTTGGAAAGAGGAGAAATCATTGTGGGAAATATAGAAAATGCTGGTTTCCAGCATTTTCTCCTTTTCCCACAATATTTTCAGAGGGTGTCTTTCCATGGTTGTGAAAACTAGGGATTGTTTGGGAATGGGGTAATCACTTCTCCCTTTACAGGATACTTTTGTCTGTAAGCAGACAACTGTCAACAACAACAACACTACCCTCTTTACCAATTTCTTCTTTAGCAGCAAAGTTTTCATTTAGATCCTTCTTTTACTTTTGTATGTATTAACCCTAAACCATACCAAGGGTTTTTTTTTTATGACTGGGATGAAAAAAGCTTTTGAAAACTTCATGGGAAAGGAAAAATGTTGGTAACCATTTTTTTTTCTTTTTCGACAAAGTTTTCAACCATTCATAAAGTTTCTGCATGGCTCCTGATAACATGTTGGACTTGTTACCTGAAGACCATAGATCTGAGTCTCACAGGCTTTGTCATGGGAGTGTCCGTTGTTAAGACATTTCAGGGCTTAACTCTTTACCAAACGAGAAAATTTTAGACTGGTCCAAATTGAAAGCATTTGCAGACAACAAAATAAATGTGAAACAGAAATTAAAAATTGATTTAGGAAGGGTAGAAAACATTGTGGGAAAAGAAGAAAATGCTGGTTACCAACATTTTCTCCTTTTCCCACAATGTTTTCAAAGGCTGTCTTTCTCAGGGTCATTAAAAGCCAGAATTGTGTGGTGAAAAGTTAAGTCTAGTACTGGTGAAACCTGGGACTTACATAAACATGTGAAGTGTTGCTATGATATGTTTGAAATGCTTTTTATGCTCCCCAAAGGGCGAGCATATAGTCGCCGCTTCGTCCGTCTGTCCGTCCGTCCGTCCGTCCGTCTGTCTGTCCGAAGCCATTTCTCCACAACCCCTGGACCAAATTGGATAAAACTTCATATATGAACTCCTTAGGGTAATGCGCCGACATATCTTTCCCAGTTTTTCCATTTGACCCCGTGTCATGAAAAAAAGGGGCTTAATGCAAAATTGCATTTTTTACTAATATCTCATTCAGTTTTTGTCAAAATTTCATGAAACTTCATGGGTTATATTGTTTATGGAAAGATTCAGCATATGTTCTTGCTATTTTTAATCTAGGCATTTTTTAAGTTGACATTCTGTCATGGAAAAAGGGGGTTTCTTGCGAAATTCCAATCTTTACTAATGTTTCATTCAGTCTTGGTCAAAATTTCATTAAACTTCATGGTTATATTGTTTTTTCAAAGTTTCACCATGTGCTCTTGTTTCTTTATCTATGTGTTTTTCAATTTGACCCTCTGTCATGGAAAAAGGGGCTTTCTTGTAAAATGCCAAGGAAAAAGGGGCCTTAATGCAAAATTGCAATTTTTACTAATATCTCACTAGTTTTGTCAAAATTTCATGAAACTTCATGGTTATATCTTGTTTTACAAGTTTCAAAATGTGCCCTTGCTATTTTCAATTTATCAATTATTAATAAGCAAATACCTCTTTCCTGGTTTCTCAATTTGAGGTTGCATCATGGAAAAAGGGGACTTCATGGAAAAAATTGTTTTTCACTTGTATCTTCCACATCTGTGCTCAAAATTTTGTGAAATTTCAAATCTGAACTTATTGGAACATTGCCCAGGTACCTCTTTTCAGGTTTCTCAATTTCAGGCTGTGTCACGGAAAAAGGGGGCTTCATGTAAAAAATCGTTTTATGTAATATTTACTACATGACTGCCCAAAATTTTATGAAACTTCGAACTTTGAATTATTATTAAAAAATGCCACAAATCACACACCACTTGTATTTATTTCAATGATGCAATATTGCCTTATGGGAAAAGAGGGCTTAAAGGGGGCTTACTGGGCTTATTGTCCTCTACAAGTTTGTGTTGGCCATCTCTAAGATAGTAATTGCCTTTTCAATTCAATTTTTGGGGAGCATGAACAGGTCCTTTTAGGATAAAAGAAGTAAATTTATATCAATTTCATATATTTTATGACAAGCACTTGTTCGGGGAGCATAACCCGTCTCTTGACGGCTCTTGTTTGAAATGATTTCAAAAGCAGCCAGCGTAAAATATCATGTCATCTGCAAATGCTTTCATTTCCAAAATTTTGCAGTTTGGGAAAGGGCTAATCTCCACCACCCAATCCAGAGTTTGAACAACTCTGACAAAGAAGCCCTGAAAACATTGGAGGAAAAGGAAGAAATGCTGGTAACTGGCATTTTCTCCATTCCTCACAATATTTTTTAGCTTATTAAAGACAAAGATCATTTCAGCTTCCTTAAAATTTGTTGTCTGCAAATGCTTTCAACATTGACAAGTCTACAATTTTGTCATCTTGTAATGAAAGTAATGAGTTAACTCATTACCAAACGACAAAATTTAAGGTTTGTCGAAATTGAAAGCATTTGCAGACAACAAATGAAAGAGACTGAAAATTTGAAATTTGTTTTATGAAGGGTAGAAAACATTGTGGGAAAAGGAGAAAATGCTGGTTACCAGCATTTTCTCCTTTTCCCACAATGTTTTCTAAAGGCTTCTTTCTCAGGGGCATCAAAAGTAGGGATTGTGTGGTAATGGGTTAACCCTGTTTGACTTTTTATTTTAGATTTAAAGCTTGGTGCTAAATGTCAGGGAATTGTACCAGGGACCTGCCCACCCAACTCTGCCTGTGATGAACATGGATTCTGCTCTTGTAATGATGGTTTCTATGATAGTAATGGGGAAATGTATGAAGGAGAGTGCTTAGGTAAAGTAGTTCTTGAATAAAGTGTATATCTAGTACAGTATAAGATTGGAGAATGGAGGCCTTTTACCAAAAAATTCCAAATTTTAATAACTTTTGAGAGGGACTTTAAAAATATTGAGGAAAATGGTTTAGAAGTTCAGACATTGTGCTACTCTTTTAACCCTTTACCAAATGACAAAATTTTTTAGACTGGTCCAAATTGAAAGCACTTGCAGGCAACAAAATAAATGTAACTCAAAAATTGATAATTGGTTCCTTCAGGGTAGAAAACATTGTGGGAAAATGAGAAAATGCTGGTTACCAGCATTTTCTCTTTTTCCCACAATGTTTTCAAAAGGCCTCTGTTTCAGGGTCGTAAAAACCAGGGATTGTTTGGTAGATGGTTAACCCTTAGTGCACCTTTCACAGTTATAGTTGCCTATGCAGCCAAAGTAGATCGAGATCAGGCTGCACAAAATATGCAGCCTAATCTTTGATAAACACTGTTCACTTTGCTGAAACACCATAGACGAAAGTGAACACAAAACTAGTATTTGGGTGCTACTTCTAGGATGAAAATGTCTGATAGGTTTGTTTCTCACTGTATAGTTTATAAGTCTTTAACAAACAACAAAATTTTAGACTTGTTAGAATGAAAGCAGTTGCAGATGACAAAATCAGTGTTACTCAAGAATTGAAACTTGACTTTATAAGAGTAGAAAGCATCGTGGGAAAAGGAGAAAATACTGGTTACCAGCATTTTCTTCTTTTCCCACAATGTTTTCAGAAGGCTTCTTTCTCTGGGTCATAAAAACCAGGGTTTGTTTTGTAAAGGGTTAGTCTAGGATAAAACTGAGAATGAAACTAAAAATGGTTAGTAAATATTTACCCAGATCTGACAGAACATTTAACCTTCTACCCCACAATTCAAACTTTAATGACCCTAGGGGAGAGACCTATCAAAACATTGTGGGGTAAATAGAAAATACTGCAACTGTGAACTGGCCAAATGGTCCTCTGGCGATTAAAATTTGCCATATGCCATTTTTTCGTTCCTTTCACATTCTCTTTAGACCTGTTGCAAAATTGTTAAAATGGTTCCATATTTATTAACATCATTTTTGACAAAGTGTCTTCCAGAAATATAAAAGGAAAAATTGATTTTGGGTGGAACCCATTCTACAAGTGACCTGGTCATTACCTGCTACCAATTTATCCTTTGCTTGAAAGATTGTTGGAAAATAATAAAATGCTGGTTACCAGTATTTTCTTCCTTTCCCACAATGTTTCCAAAGTTTTTCTTTTTCAGGGTCATTAAAGCTTGAGATTGTGTGGTGAAGAGTTAACCCTTTACTCCATAGATACTCATTTCTACACATTGCTTGTAGGAACCTTTGGAAAACATTGTGGCAAAAAGTGAAATTGCTCGTGACGAGCAATTTCACCTTTTGTCACAATGTTTTCTATGCTATCAAAAGGTGTCATTTACACATAAGAAACGGCTTCATCCTTGCTGTTATTTAGGGTCAATTAGAGATGTCATAGGAATGCCCTATGGGGCAAAGGGTTAAGGACCCTCAAATTAATAAAAGATTTGAAAACATTATGGGAAAAGAAGGAAATGTTGGTAACCAGCATTGTTTTCTTTTTCTCCCAATATTTTTAAAAGCTTTTTTATGCAGACTTCATTTTTTATGTCATTTGTGCATTTTTTCCATTGAAGTCTACAAATTTTTTGCCTCTGAAATGGCTGGAGAAAAAAAATGATTTAACCCATTACCACACAATCCCTACTTTTGACGACTTTGAGAAAGAAGCCTTTTGAAAACATTGTGGGAAAAGAAGAAAATGCTGGTTAGCAGCATTTTCTCCTTTTTCAATGTTTTCTACCCTTCACAAAACAAATTTGAAATTTTCAGTCACTTTTATTTTGTCGTCTGCAAATTCTTTGATTTTGGACAAACCTAAAATTTTGTTGTTCGGTAATGAGTTAACCCATTACCACACAGTTCCTACTTTTGACGACCTTGAGACAGAAGCCTTTTGAAAACATTGTGGGAAAAGGAGAAAATGCAGGTAACCAGCATTTTCTCCTATTCCCACACAGTTTTCTATTCTTCAGTAAACAGATTCAAATTTTTGGTCTTTTTTATTTTGTCGTCTGCAAACACTTTCGATTTTGACAAGCCTAGAATATTGTCGTTTGGAAATGAGTTAAGTCATTTGAGCGTTTTTGCCATTGAAGTCTACAAATATTTTGCTATTAAATGGCTGGAGAAAAAATATGATTTTTAAGTCTAGATTCAAGAGTCACTTGAAAGCAATATCATGAGTAATCTTGTCCAGAATGTGACAATAGTAGACATTGAAGTTCATAAGTCATGCTGATCTGGATCAGTAATAGCTGTAAAGAAAACAGGATTTGTGAAAAGAACTTTCCTACCCTTTACCTTAAACTCATCAATTTTTGAAACTTCGACAACAAAATAAGTAAAGCTCAAATGACTATTTTTGCTTCTGTAAAATTAGAAAATATTGTTGGAAAATGAAACAATGCTTGTTACAAGCATTTCCTTCTTCTCCCACAATATGTAGACAAAACCTTCCCTTCCAAGAGTTGTTAAAAGCTGGGATCATGTTATAAGAGGTTGACAAGTTATGATTTCTTGAACAACGGTGGAGGTTGTTTTAACTCTTTACCACACAAGAAAATTTTAGACTGGTCCAAATTGAAAGCATTTGCAGATGACAGAATAAAAGGTGACTAAAAAATTGAAATTTGTTCTTGGAAGGGTAGAAAACATTGTGGGAAAAGGAGAAAATGCTGGTCACCAGCATTTTCTCCTTTTCCCACAGTGTTTTCAAAAGGCTTCTTTCTCAGGGGCGTCAGAAGTAGGGACTGTGTGGTAGTGGGTTAAATAGTTTACTAACACAGCCTTTGTTATTTGGTGATACATAGTTAGCAAGCAGTTTCTTTTAAGTTTCTATAATGCAAAATATTTTTGTTCTAAACAGTTATGAGCTGCGAAGAGGTGCTGATGTATGCAGATATTCCAGAATACTTCTTGACTATGGATGAAAAAAGTCAGTGCGTGTAAGTATTCCCATGTATAATTGAACACCTTGTTGACTGAATTATCACTTTTAAAATAATCCTGTATTTAACTCATTACCAAATGACAAAATTTTAGTTTTTTCTAAATCGAAATCATTTGCAGACGAGAAAATAAAAGTGACTGAAAATTTGAAATTTGTTTTATGAGCGTTAGAAAACATTGTGGGAAAAGGAGAAAATGCTGGTTACCAGCATTTTCTCCGTTTCCCACAATGTTTTCTAAAGGCTTCTTTCTCAGGGGCGTCAAAAGTAGGGATTGTGTGGTAATGGGTTAAGCCTCCGAGAAAGGAAGATTTCTCTTAAAACATCGTTGGAAAAGAAGAAATTGCTGGTGATCAGCATTTGCTCCTTTTCTGACAATGTTTTCCTCCTGTCAGAGACAATTACTATCTCTGAAGCCACTTTGAATTTATCTGCAAATTCTTTATTTTTAGACAACTCATAAATGTTGTTGCCTAGTCAAGGATTAACCTTATAAGTCGGGCAGATTTTTTTATACCACCCCCAACGAAGTGGAGGGGGTATACTGGAATTGCCATGGCTCTGTCTGTCTGTAGACACAAATTTGTGTGTAGTAATATGAAGTTGTGCATGTGCAATTTTCATGACCTTGCTGAGATTTGTTGCGGAGTTATCTCCCCTTGAACTTTTTTCAACTCTTACTTTTATACTAAACAATCCTGCATTCTGTGACAAAGATCTGTTTTTGTGATAAGGGGCTGTTGGGGGTTATACCGGTAATTACGTTTAGTGATAGCTCTAGATGTTATCTGACATCAGTGCACAATTGAAAACATTGAGGCAAGAGACATTGCCTAAATCAAGGCTTTTTTCTCTCCGTGAGAAACAATGATTAACCCTTTCCAAAACAAGCCCTTGTTTTTACCTGTCTGCAGTACAAGTCTTTTGAAAACACTGTGGAAAAGGGAGAAATTGCTCGTAACAAGCAATTTCTTCTATTCCCACAGTGTTTTCTACCCTTTTAGAGAACTTTCTGCCATTTTTATCAAATTTGAAATTGTCATCTGCAAACTCTGAGCTTGGAAGAGTCTAAAACTTATCATTTGGGAAAGGCTTGAGACGCAGAGCTTCAGCTACTGTCGGCTAAGATTTCACATTTGTTCCAATGTTGAATTATTACTGGCTCAGTGTTTTACACCACTTTCAACATCATCTTAACCATGTTTTGATGACAGCTCACATCTTTAGCTATTTTTGTATGTGTTAGATTTCACCAATGATGACTTTTGACGACACCGAGGTAGAAGCCTTTTGAAAACATTGTTGGAAAAGGAGAAAATGCTGGTTACCAGCTGGTCCCACAGTATTTTCTACCCTATCCAAATCCCATTTCGATATTTTAGTCACATTGTTATTATGCTAGGGCTATGAATTTTTTTTCCCAATGACACTTGAACTATTGTTTTTTTTTAGAGCCATTGAGGATAATGTAAAACTAGCTGTAGAGTACCTGCCTTTCTATGACAAGGAGTTTCTTTGGGGCTGTTTTTCATTGCATGCTACTGGTGATGTAAATTTTTACTACACATGTAGTAAGTAGACATTTTATAATTTTGTAATAACAAACTGACTTGTATTTTCTCTACTTCACTTGTCAAAAATCAGTTCCAATCATACAGTAATTCATATCTTGATCTTAATTGCAAGACTAGCTAACTAATATTATAAGATGTTTTGTCCCAGCCAATCAGATAGTTAGTCTTTAACCCACTATACCACACAATCCCTACTTTTGATGCCCCTGAGAAAGAAGCCTTTAGAAAACATTGTGGGAAAAGGAGAAAATGCTGGTAACCAGCATTTTCTCCTTTTCCCACAATGTTTTCTACCCTTCGCAAAACAAATTTCAAATTTTCAGTCACTTTTATTTTGTCGTCTGCAAATGCTTTCGATTTGGACCAGCCTAAATTATTGTCGTTTGGTAATGAGTTAAATACTTTACCCTTTACCGAACAATCTCTGATTTTAACGACCCCGAGATAAACCTTTTGAAAATATTGTTGGAAAGGAAAAGAAGCATTTTCTCCACAGTGTTTTCTAGCCTGTGAAAAACAAATTTTTATATTTTTATTTTTGAGTTATGTTTATTTCGTCTTCTGCATAAATGCTTTCAATTTGGACCAGTCTGAAATTTTGTTGTTTGGTGAAGAGTTAAGAGGTGGAGCATTTTAAGTATTTAACCCATTACCACACAACCCCTACTTTTGATGCCCCTGAGAAAGAAGCCTTTAGAAAACATTGTGGGAAAAGCAGAAAATGCTGGTAACCAGCATTTTCTCCTTTTCCCACATCGTTTTCTACCCTTCGCAAAACAAATTTCAAATTTTCAGTCACTTTTATTTTATCGTCTGCAAATGCTTTCGATTTGGACCAGCCTGAAATATTGTCGTTTGGTAATGAGTTAAATACTTTACCCCTTACCAAACAATCTCTGACTTTTACCACCCTGTGATAAACCTTTTGAAAATATTGATGGAAAGGAGAAGCAGCATTTTCTCCACAATGTTTTTTACCCTGCTAAAAACAAATTTTTATACTTTTATTTTTGAGTTACTTTTATTTCGTCTTCTGCATAAATGCTTTCAATTTGGACCAGTCTGAAATTTAGTTGTTTGGTAAAGAGTTAAGAGTTGGAGCATTTTAAGTATTTAAGTATTTAAAATGGTAAACGAACGTAGATTTGGATTCCCATACAAATGAACTGTGGTAGCAAAATGGGGCTTAATGTATTGCTGGGTAACAGCATTACCTCCTTTTCCCACAATATTTACTAACACCCTTTTGATAGGGGTTTAACCCTTTACTCCATAGATACTCATTTCTACGCATTGATTTTAGGAGCCTTTGGAAAACATAGTGGCAAAAGGTGAAATTGCTCGTGACGAGCAATTTCACCTTTTGTCACAATGTTTTCTATGCTATCAAAAGGTGCCATATACACATAAGAAATGGCTTCATCCTTGCTGTTATTTAGGGTCAGTTAGAGATACCATAGAAATGCCTTATAGGGTAAAGGGTTAAGACTCAGGATTTTGTTGGTAAAGGGTTTTAAAAAAAAAACATGGGCCAATTTTTTTTCTGCGCTTTCACCACATACTTGTAAGCAGCATTTTCTCCTTCTCTCATGTTTTCTGTTCTCTCAAAGACAATTTTGATCAGTTGGAACAGCATGAATTTCGATTCTGCAAAAACTTTGAACTTGAACCAGTCTGTAATTTTATCATTTGACAAAGAGATAAAGAAATCAAGATACAGTTCACAAATAATTGATGACACTCTCTTATATCTTTGTAGTTTCACCACCAGATGATGAACCACACTTAACTACAGAGGGACCTTATACTAACATGACCACAAATGGACACAACCACATGCATTGATGGATATTTAATTACCAAGATTGGTCAAATCAGTGAAGACAATAACAGTGAAAATGTTATTTCTTGAAACAAGAAAGTGTAAAATGACTGTAAAATGTTGTAAAATAACACCATCTTTGAATAGTAAAAAAATCTAATATAAAAGAGAGAAGAAAACTTTATTTAAACAGTCAGATGGTGACGTTCAGTTCAAGTTTTGCATACATATCATTTGTCAAAAACATTGTGATATTTGTGTATTATTGTTTATTCCAATTTGTCATGGTTAACTTTAAACTTCTTTCCATACATAATGAGATTTGATTGTAATAATATACCTGTGGTTTTACCAATGTACATTCTTCAACTAATACTCAGAGAATTTTAAATTATTCATCTTGCACTTTTACCATGCTCAAAGTTCTGAGTTAAAAAGACACAAAAAAGCCTAAATTGAGACAAATGAAACTTGTAAGAAAGCATTCTCCAGGCAGCTTAGATTATATCTTTGCTGCATACTGCAAACTTCCACCCTTTCTGCAAACTGACAGATGATGAATCTCGAAATTTCTAATGCTCAGTTTATTGTCCATTTTTATTATTGACTGAAAGGATCTGGCTTTTCCCGTTTTACATATGACCTCCTGAAAAAAATATGAAGCAAACTAACTTAACCCATTACCTGATATGCCAAGGTGAGGCTCTTCCATTTCAGCAGCATATTAAGATATGATGTCAAAAATATGGACAAATGAGGATACAAATGCCTGATTGAGTGGACAAACATTGTGGGAAAAGGAGAAATTGCTCGTTACGAGCAATTTCTCCTTTTCCCACAATGTTTTCAAAAGGTGTCTGTTGTTAATACTTCAAAATGAGTATCTATGGAGTAAAGGATTAAAAAAAATTGTAATCTACAGTGACCCACATAAATAAAAGCGTAGGCCAATATTTCTTTATGGAAAAATTCTGAGTTTTTGTGAGTAGAATGATGAAGGGTATTGAAAGCATTTTGGGAAAAGGAGAAAATGCTGGAAACCAGCATTTCTTCTTTTTTCCAGAATGTCTTCTACATCTTCAGAAACAAACCTATTTTCAGAGAGAAATCCCTTCAATTGATCTGCAATTAATTTGTCATCTACACTGACTTTCCGTTGGACATGTCTAAAATTTTGTTGTTTGTTAAACAGTTTATTCAGTGTTTCATATTTAACCTCCAATTCTTTATTAGATAAAAGATTTTGAATGGTCCCAAATTTGAAAACATTTGACAAAGTAAGATTGGAATAGATCATGGGATTGGTTAGAAAACAGTGTCAGAGAGGAAGAAAATGGTTACCAGCATCCTTCTTTTTTTCCAAAAATTCATCCACAGGGTAATTAAAACTCGGAATTGTTTTGGCAACCAACTTGTGTCCCATATCTTAACTCTTTACCACAGAATATTGGGTTTTATCGACCTTTAAAAATTAAGCTTTTAAAAAGATGGTAACCAGCTATTTCTCCTTTTCCCGCAGTGTTTTCTACCCTTTGTAAGACATAGTTAATCATTTTAGACAGATTTATCATGAACCGCTGCTGATTTGTTTCAGGAGGTGAATTGTTGAATCTTTCCCCAACAACACATACGCACAAACAAAAATAATGTTTTAGTTATGTACATAAATTTGTATATTTATGTTCATTTTTTGTGAAATGTCTTCTATTTTTGTATTTACAACCAGAAAATAAGTGCATATTTACAGCACTTTCTTTGTTTCTTTCATTTTCAAATGGAATCTGTACTTTGTATGTTTGATATATCCAAATAAATTTTACTTTTTCTACTTGAATGTGTTCATGATTTTATATAAGTACCAGGTTGTATCCGGGTCCTGCATGGCTAAGTGGTAAAGTGTAGGACTCATAACCTGTAGGCCCTGGGTTTGAGCTGCACTGAATCCACTATTTTTTTCATGGGAGAGTACCCTGGGCAAAACACTAGCCCTACTTAGTACTGGTTAAACATTGGAAATGCATGAATATGTGAGCTTGTGATATGACTGAATATGTGAATAGCCTAAATATGAAAATGTTGATGGTACATGATAATTACTGATGACCGAGTCTACAGCCCCAAACTCGCATATTAACTCATAACCAAATGACAAAATGTTAGATTTGTCCAAATCGAAAGCACTTGCAGACGACAAAATAAAAGTGGCTGAAAATTTGAAATTTGTTTTGTGAAGGGTAGAAAACATTGTGGGAAAAGGAGAAAATGCTGGTTACCAGCATTTTCTCCTTTTCCAACAATGTTTTCCAAAGGTTCTTTTCTCAAGGTCGTCAAAAGTAGGGACTGTGTGGTCATGGGTTAAAGATATAAGCTGTGGAGACTGGCTGATTAACCTTTACAAAATCCTCAATGTTACATAATATTTACAGATGAGTTGGGGATCCTAATCCTCAAGTAAGGAGTAAATAAACAGCTGCACTTCAGCAGGCGCAGAAATTTGAGAAGTACATGCTGTAATGACAATCCAAACAACTTTGTACTATGACAAGGCAATTTTGATTTACCCTTTTCCACACAGTCCCGAGTTTTAACCCTTTACTCCATAGATATTCATTTTGACGCATCAACAACAGACAGCTTTTGAAAACAATGTGGGAAAAGGAGAAATTGCTCATATTGAGTAACTTCTCCTTTTCCCACAATGTTTTCCACTTGATCAGATATTTGTATTTTCATTTGTCCATATTTTTGACATCATATCTTTATTTCCTGCTGAAATGGAAGAGCGTCAAATTGGCATATCAGATAAAGGGTTAACCTTGGTAGAAAAGGCCTTTGAAAATGTGCTATAGGAGAAAATGCTGGTTGGTAACCAGCATTTTCTACTTTTTGGCATGATGTTTTCCATTCTTGCAAACATAATTCCCACCATTTGACTCTTTACCACATAGCCCCGACTTATAACAACCCTTTAAATGGGGGATTTTGAAATTGAGGGAAACAGAGAAAATGCCTGTAACCAGCTAAGCATTATTCCCATCTGCAATTGCTTTCAGTTTTGTTCAATTTAGCTCTTAGGCTGTCAAGCCCGACTCACTGAGCTTTTCTGGATGGCATAGATCAAGATCAGACTGCACAGAAAATGTAGTCTGACTGTGGATCTATACACTGTCCGATCCAATAAGGAGATACTTTTCCTCCAAAAGTACCTTGTTAGCTTGAAGGTTTCATCAGTTTTATTTAGCAGGATAAGGGTTAAATTTGGGCATTTGGTGAAGAGTTAAGTCTACCAAACTACTATTAATCCTTCAACAATGGAATTTTAGATTCTTCAAATTTCAAAACAGCTGCAGACAACAAATACCGGTAATACATGACTCTACTAGTTAGATTTATCTCTGACAGGAAAGAAAACACTGAGATTTCTCTTTTACCACTGCAGGGAGCAGCTAATGGTTTTCTATTTTCTAAAAGACTGTATTGCATAGATTTATGCTACCATTTTGTCTTCTTCTTAGCAATAGATCACTGAAGTAGTTAAGAAAAAAATAAAACTAGAGTGTAAAATATAATAATAATAATAATGGAAGCTGGTGGCAAACAAAAAATCTGGCCCTTTCAGAACCACTGGGAAAAAAATAAAATAACAATTAGCAAATTACATATAAGAACCATGGCCCATACCTAATCTGTAATCTAATGGAACACTTAAATTTTTGACAGATCCAAAAACTACAAAATTTTTAACAGATCCAAATTGAAAGTAATTGCAGACCATTTAAGTCTTGTATAGACAGATCTAGTTGAGCCATGCTCTCAGGAGGGGCTTTACTTTTTACCAAACAACACAATATTTAAGACTGGTCCAAATTGAAAGCATTTGCAGAAACAAAACTGATGTGACTAAAATATTTAACTTTGTTTTAGGAAGGGAGGAAAACATTGTGTAAAAAGGAGAAAATGCTGGTTACCAGCATTTTCTCCTTTTCCAACAATGTTTTCAAAAGGCTTCTGTAACCCTTTACCTGATATGCCAATTTGAGGCTCTTCCATCTCAGCAGCAAATAAAGATATGATGTCAAAAATATAGACAAATGAGGATACAAATATCTGACTGAGTGGAAAAGATTGTGGGAAAAGGAGAAATTGCTCGTTACGAGTAATTTCTCCTTTTCCAACAATGATTTTAAAAGATGTCTGTTGTTGATACGTCAAAATGAGTATCTATGGAGTAGAGGGTTAACAGGGGTTTTGATAATCTGAATTGTGTGGTAAAGGCTTAACTCATTACCAAACGACAAAATTTTAGGCTTGTCCAAATTGAAAGCATTTGCAGACTACAAAATAAAAGTAACTGAAAGTTTAGAATTTGTTTTGCGAAGGGTAGAAAACATTGTGGGAAAAGGAGAAAATGTTGGTTACCAGCATTTTCTCCTTTTCCCACAATGTTTTCTAAAGGCTGCTTTCTCAGGGGCGTCAAAAGTAGGGATTGTGTGGTAAAGGGTTAATGTATCTTTGATATGCATGATAACAAGCAAGTCATCATACCATTATGGTTCCACAAAGTCCATTCTGTCTAACAGCCAGCTTAAAGGTGGGTACTTAGAAATTTTACATCTCACCAAATTAGAAAATATACATATCACTGAAATTCATATGAAAAAATAATACAAATCATCAATTAGTAAGATTTATAAAATTACAAAAAAAATATTTTGATGGTGTTCCCTTAAAAGGCTACGTAACCTCTTAAGGTATTTTTAGATTTCGCGCCAAAAATCAATAAAGCATTTTGGGATTGTCAAGTGACTGGCACGTGACTCATAAAGCTTAAATTCCATTACATAACAAACATGTAATAATTATTTCCATAATGTCTTCTTTGGACGCATATATGTTTGAAAATTCGTCGGTGTATTCCTGTATGTAAATGAGCGAGTTGATCATCTAAAAATAGAACGTGTCTCCCGTTGGTGTCAACCTGGGCTGTAGTAAATCTCTAATTTCTCATGTTGTCGGACAATTTTCGACTACTGGGGTTGTATGAATGAAAATTAAAAGGCCTTGGGAATGTAAGGATGGTTTTTTTGCATTTTTGTAAAATTTTTGTCCCAAAATCTGAAGGGCCACCTTTAATCATGAGATAAACCCATTCTTTGACATGCAGAAAATTTAAAGATAACAAAAGGACAGTGCAGGCTAACATAAGTCAATACTTTTTGCAGATGCATTAACCCTTCACCACCTAATCCAAACTTTTAATGATACTGGGAAAGAACACTTGAGAACATTGTTGGAAAAGGACAAAATGTTGGCAGACAGCATTTTGTCCTTTTCCTACAATGTTTTCTACCCTTCTATGCTACGCATGTTACTTTCAATTCAAACATAGCTGAATGTCGCACCAGGTAGTGTTTTATCGAGTAAACATTTACTCGATAAAACACTACCTGGTGCGACATTCAGCTATGTTTAGAGAAATCTGGATTTAAGACAGGCTTGATTTCTCCTCAAGTGCATTGATAAAAGTCATTTCTCCATTGCTACTTTATAGCTTGTAAACCTACAATCCCCCCAATATACGAGGGAGTGATGCGTCATATAAGACGGGTCGAATCTTCAAAGACTATGACATGCGCAAACAACACAGAAAGTCACAGAAAAGTGGACAATGTTAATCAAAGATCAGCTTGTACCTTTCTAATAGTCCCATCTGGATCTGCACTTGCTAAATATGCAGCTATGGTTGTTTTATGCTTAATTTCATTCCATTTCCCTCTATGCATGGAGAATGGTATATCCACACCCCAACTTCTGTATTGGAACAGTCAGGGGTAAATCAAAATAGCTGCCCTCAACAAACAGAAATGATGATCTCCACCTGTTAAAGTGCAAACTGGCCTATTTAACCCATTACCAATCACAAGATTTTAATACCCTGAGAAAAAAACCTGAAAACATTGTGGGAAAAGGGGAAAATGCTGTTAAAATGTGGCTTTTAGAATGCATATAAAACTTGTATTTCCCAAAATTCGACCTACCCTTTGATAGTGACTGGTTTTCAAGCTTTTCAAACCTTTCTGACATTATCAAATATTGGACTGAAACCGGACAAAACGTATAAAGCCTCTAGAGTGCACACAATATCAAAGATGACTACAGATATCCTGGGATGCATGACACAGCTGACAATGTTAGGAAGCCATCATCAGTCAATTCGCTCTGGATCTGGTCTGGGTCAATATTTGATTTTTCCACTTTTTCTTGTCCCTTGTCCCTTTCTAAAAAACTACAATGAAGTAATCTATTAGATTTAGCCCTTTACCACACAACAAGAATTTAGACCTTTTCGAATGTGAAAGGACTTGCTGATGACGGCTTCAATGTGGGTCATATGGAATGATTTTTTTCCGATAAGATAGAAAACATAGTGGGAAAAGGAGAAAATGCTGGTTACCAGCATTTTTTCCTTTTCCCACAATGTTTTCGAAAGGCTTCTTACTAAGGGTCGTCAAAAGTCGTCATTGTAAAGGGTTAAATGTCCATTTAATAGAATAGAACAGTCTTCAAAACCTTGCCCAACATGATTGTGTGCACCACTCAGAATGAAAACAGAAAGTGTTACATTTGATTACAGAGGTATGTGCCATGGTTCTTGTAATAAATGTAATTAGCTATTTTGTTGTTTTATATTGTTTTTTTCTCCAAGTAGTTCTAAAGGGCCTGATTTTTTGTTTCCAGCAGCTGCCATTCAGTATTTCAATATATTTCAAACTACATAAGCATTTTGTTACCAATTGTTATGAAAACAAAACAAGCATATCTTATGTGCACATGAATAGTGATCTTTAGAAGCATGCTGGACTGGTGGAAAACAGTTAGAAGCATTTTCTCCTGTTACAACCCTGTTTTTTAAAGCCTTTCTCTTAAAGGTTGGAATCATTAACAGCTTTCTCATTATGTCCTGAGACCAGTTAAGAAAGATAAACCCTTGTAAAATACTAAAAGTCAAGATGAATTATGGCTTTTATAAGATATTTTGAAAGGGCTATAGTGGACAACTTTTACTGATAGCCTCCCTTTCAAGTCATAAAAACTGCTTTAGTGAAGAGTTAAACAATAACCTCATGAAACAATTTTATGCAAACAATTTCAGATTTTTTTCTTTTTCTCAAATTCAAGATAATCTATACTGAGGTGAATGACAGGGGAAATCTGTGAAAACTTTGCTTCAAAAACAATAAATTAGAAGCACTATCCTCTTGTAACATTAATTTTACGAGTGATCTGTTGTCTTGAGTTTATTGCATCAGGTAGACTGGCAATTATACATCATATCATGTATTAAGAATTTCACTTGCCGATAAACAGTGTGTAAATATGCGACAGATTTCTGGCTTCAGCTTTATGGTCTAAGGTAGAAAACTCGTACAGTCTTAAAGTAAAATTTACGAAGAGTGACCTCCCTTACTATGACGATCATCGCCGTTCCCGACTATGGCGCCCGACCAACTGAATCGCATGAGAGATTCATCAAGCAGTTTCCTTTTAAAGTAAACAGAATTTCCGTTTTCTGAGGTTCAAGATTCTGTTGAATTCAGATAAGATTTCCCCAATTATTGTCACCTTTATAGCTGAATACATTTAGATCCAAATCATCTACATGAAGTTTATGCTTTTAACGGGCATGATGAGAATTATATTTTCTTCATTATTCCTGATTCAGAAAAGAATCATCAAGACAAGTTCGATATTATGCACAGTCTTCAAACTTGATACTCTCGTATTTCTTCCAGTTAGAAGTTAAATGTAGTGAACTCGGATCAGTCGGTGATGTTTGTCGATCACCTTGAGTAAGGAACCGTGACCTAGATCTAGATAGATCTACGTCAATTTTCAAGGGTTCGTTTATTTATCTAGGTGATCACACAAAACCCACCGACTGATCAATTTTCAACTGTTTTATTACCTTAATTAAAGTTCTCAATGCGAGGAACTTTAATCTTGATAAGCCGTTGTTTCCCCACTTCGAATCTTTGGCGGAAGTTATGTTGACAAATTCAAGGGAGACTACCATGATATCAAAACATTATCCACGTCATATAACTACCCTTTTCTCTGTCTTATACCATATTTTTTTCGAAAATGTGAAAGTGGATCTATCACAGAAATATATAACAATCATAACAGATAACCCGAAGAAATCGTTTTAAGGCAAATCTTCTCAGCACACCTTCAGGTGTTCCAAATATTTTAATTGTATTCTGTTTTAGATAACAAGGGAGGTCACTCCAGTATAAGATAAGGTACAAGTAAATACGAGTTTTCTCCCTTAGACCATTAATTTTTCACGGATGATAAAGAATGGCAAGAAGTGAAAGGAAAAGGAATGACTTTAAGAATATGAAAAAATACGTACTTATTGATAATGGATTGATGGGTAGATAGACCAGACAGACAGATAGACAGATTTTTGTTATTTCCTCATTGATCTCTTTACCAAATAATACAGATATAGATATATTTACACTGGTCCAAATTGGAGGCACTTACAGGCAAACCTATCTGATAATTATGAAGGACTTTGTTTTAGAAAAAAATGGAAAATATTATGGAGAATGGGCAAATGCTGTTACCACAATGTTTCTCACAATGTTTTCAAAACCATTCCTTTTCAAATGTCACTATGTGAGCAGATCTACTATTTTAGGTTTCTTAGATTTTTAAAAAAAATGTATGTTGCTTTGAACGAATAGAAACAATCATGTTCTGAAAAATGGAAAAAAAAAAATACTGATGCTACAGGACTTGAAATTCTGCCCTGGTGGTATGTGCACTACTGCTACACAGCCAAAACACCACTTAACTGTTTTCCAAACTACAAAGTTTTTGGTTTGTGCAGACGACAAAATAAAAGTGACTGAAAATTTGAAATTACATTTATGAAGGGTATAAAACATAGTAGGAAAAGGGGAAAATGTTGGTTACCAGCATTTTCTCCTTTTCCAACAATGTTTTCTAAAGGCTTCTTTCTCAAGATTGTCAAAAGTAGAGATTGTGTGGCTGTAGGTTAACCATTCAATGGCTGCTTTGGCCCTTTACCAAACGACAATTTTTTTGACTGGTTGAAATTGAAAGCATTTGAAGATGACAACATAAGTATAGCTCAAAAATTCAAATTTGTTTTGGGAAGGATTGTAAACATTGTGGGAAAAGCAGAAAATGCTGGTTACCAGCATTTTCTCCTTTTCCTACAATGTTTTCAAAAGGCGTCTTTCACAGGGTCGTTAAAAGCTGGGATTGTGTGGTAAAGTGCTAAGCAAATCAGGGATCTTTTAACCGCTTACCAAACAATCCCTGGATTTTATGACCCTGAGATTGAAGCCTTTTCAAAACATTGTGGGAAAAGGAGAAAATGCCGGTAACCAGCATTTTCTCCTTTTCCCACACTGTTTTCTTCTCTGCTGGAAACAAATTTCAGTTTTTGAGTTATGTTTAATTTGTCGTCTGCAAGTGCTTTGAATTTGGACCAGTCTAAAATTTTGTCGTTTGGTAAAGAGTAAAGGGGACTTTAGATCATGATCAAACTGCACAGATCTGCAATCTGATTTTGGATCTACACTATCCGATAAGAGGATATCTTTCCCTATAAATACCTTTGATCTTGAACAAAATTCAGATTTTGTACCATTGGCTTGGAATTTTTTATTCCTTTCTTTTGCAGGCCAAGGGATAACTTTGTCCAAACCATAGGCCACAACAGAAGCTTTTGTGGACATTGTACATAGATCAAGATCAGAATGCACAGAATGTCTGATCTTAACCCATTACCACACAATCCCTACTTTTGACATCCCTTAGAAATATGGCTTTAGAAACTTCATCCATGCTTCAGCATGTTTAGAAAACATAGTGGGAAAAGGAGAAAATCATTTTCTCCTTTTCCCACAATGTTTCTACCCTTTCCAAAACAAATTTCTAACTTTGAGTCCCATTTATTTTGTCACCTGCAAGTGCTTTCAATTTGGACAAGTCTAGAACTTTGTCATTTGGTAAAGAGTTAATTGACACTGTCCTCTGCTTTATTTCGGATTATGACGATATTCTCTGCTGATTTTGGAATGAAACGGTGTTTTTATCCATTATTAAATTCAATTTATATGTTCTGTTTTTTTCTGATTTAGACAAGTTTCTATGGTAAAAAGCATTAACCCTTTACTACACAATCCCGACTTTAACAACCCTGAGAAAGAAAGCTTTTGAAAACATTGTGGGAAAAGGAGAAAATGCTGGTCTCCTTTTCCCACAGTGTTTTCTACCCTTCTAAAATCAAATTTCATTTTTTTAGTCACATTTATTATGTCGTCTGCAAATGCTTTTAATTTGGACTAGTCCAAAATTTTGTTGTTTGGTAAAGAGTTAAAGCAATGGGGGAAAAGATTTGGGGATCAAACTAGTACATTACAAACTACAGTAAGCATTTTTTATCAACTGCAATGAAAACAAAACAAGTATATCTGCAATATTATGTTTACATGTATAGTAATCTTCAGAAACATGCAGTACCGGTGGAAAATTGTAAGCAGCATTTCCCCATTTCTAAAATCTGTTTTCAAAAGACTTATCTCAAAGGTTGGAGTCTTTTTGTTAAAAGTTTCCTCATTATATCTTGAAACAAGTTTACAAAAGTTAATAAACCCTGGTAAAATACTAAAATTCAACATAAATCATGGGGGTTAAGTCTTATTTTGAAAGGGCTGTAATGGGCAGCTTTATCAGAAATCCTTCCTTTCAAATCAAAGAAACTGCTTAACTCTTTACCAAATGACAAAATTTTAGACTGGTCCAAAATGAAAGCATTTGCAGACGACAAAATAAAGATGACTAAAAAATAGAAATTTGTTCTGGGAAGGGTAGAAAACAATGTGGGAAAAGGAGAAAATGCTGGTTACCAGCATTTTCTCCTTTTCCCATAGTGTTTTCAAAAGACTTCTTTCTCAGGGGCGTCAAAAGTAGGGATTGTGTGGTAATGGGTTAACTCTTTACCGAATGACAAAATTTTAGACTGGTCCAAATTGAAAGCATTTGCAGACAACAAAATAAATTTGACTGAAAAAAATTAAATTTGGTTTGGGAAGGGTAGAAAACATTGTGGGAAAAGGAGAAAATGCTGGTTACCAGCATTTTCTCTTTTTCCCACAATGTTTTCAAAAGGCTTCTTTCTTAGGGTAATTAAACATCCGAATTTACTTTACCTCAAAAACAAAAAAAATATTCATTACAACCATTCTCTTCATTTGTCACATTAATTTCATCAGTGACAAGTTATCTTGAATGTATTGCATCATGCAGAATGGCAGTCATGCATCATATCATTGAGAAATTTGAATAGTAAACATTGCGTGAAAGTATGCGATAGTATTCAGGCTTCATTTTTTTATGGTCTAAGGGAGAAAACTCGTACAGTCGTAAAGTAAAAAATACGAAGAGTGACCTCCCTTATTAGACGATATTATCGCCGTTCCTTACAATAGCGACCAGTCGCACTGCATAAGGGATTCAACAACCCATTCTCTTTTAAAAAGAACGGATTTTTTGCTGTCTGAGATTCCAGATTCTAATGAATTATGACAAGATTTCTCCAATAATTGTCACTTGAATACGTATTTAATTATCTAGATTTAAATTATCTATATGAATTTAATGGTGTCTTTGAACCGACATGATGAGAATGATATTTGCTTCTTTCTTATTTCGGACTTAGACTTGATTTTATAGGTGAAAGAATCGAAACAATTACGCTACGATCTCTAAATCAAAACTTGGTACCCTCGTATTTCTCCAGTTAAAGGGTGAATGTGTTGAATTCAGATTAGTTGATGTTGTTTGTCATTAACCTTGAATAAACGAAGCTTGACCTAGATAGAACTACATGTCTGTTAATTTCTAAAATAAAGGTTAGTTCATTAATTGATGTGATAATATAAACCAAACTTTTCAAAATTTCAAATATCTTATTACCTTAATTAAGTTTACTCTGTCCGGAACCGTATCTTGATTAATTAAGAACGTTGTTTCCCCACTTCGAGTTTTTGGCGGAAGTTATGTTTACAAGAAATTCAAGGGAGACTACCTTGGTATAAAAACACTGTATATGTTGTTTGAGAACCTTTTCCTTTGTCATATGCCGTGGTTTCTTCGAATTTGTAACAAGATTATTGAAATATGTGACAATTCATAACGCTTTGACAGCGGAAGACATCGTTTTTATACTGATTGTCTCCGCAGATCGTAGTGTGCCATATTCTAATCGCCATCGGTTTACGACAGAGTTCTTAACAAGGGACGCAACTTCAATATAATTTAAGACAAAGATAAGTACGAGTTTTCTCCCTTAGACCATTAATCGTTTACGGTCTATAAAGAAAGTGCGAAAGGGAAAGTAATGACTGATTGAATGTGGAAAGAGAGGACCTTAAAACATATGATAATTGATAGATAAATAGATATATTTGATTTTTTCCTATTGCTATTTATACCAAATGACCTCCAAATACAATAAACCTTAAGCTGCAAATGCAACCTAATGATTTTTTAAGGACAATGTAGATCAAAATCAAACTGCACAGAATATGTGGTATGATCTTGGATCTAAACTGTCCCAGTAGGATATTTTCAGTGAAAAAAAAAAAATACATAAAATTGCAAAATTTGGGTTTTTGTACCACCACCTTGAAAGTTGTTTCACTTTTTTTTTTGGTTAATTGTAATTTGAAGCTGTATTTTGACATAAACAGTCTGCTATCATAATTATTTGGAAAATATGTTTCATTTTGATATACTAGAAGAGAGAAATGATGGCACAGGAAAATGTTCCTTACTAGATGCTAAATACTTTTAACTCTTTACCAAATGACAAATTATTAGACTGTTCAAAATTGAAAGCGCTTGCAAACAACCAAATAAAGATCACACAAAAATTGAAATTTGTTTCCAGCAGGGTAGAAAACATTGTGGGAAAAGGAGAAAATGCTGGTTACCAGCATTTTCTCCTTTTCCCACAAAATTTTCAAAAGGATTCAATCACAGGGTCGTAAAAACCATGGATTGTTTGGTAAAGAGTTATTATTACTCGACAATGTCCCTATTTGAGTCACTGTATAAAGATTAGTCCTCTCATTAAAAATTGCCATTGAATCAAGGATTCTTCCAAAAGAAGGTCTGACATGACAAACTCCTTTCCCAAATGAACATTTTTTAATCTGTTCAAATTGAAAGCATTTGCACACAGGATTCTTACAAAAGAAGATCTGACAAGACAAACCTCTTACCTCTTTCCCAAATGAAAATTTTTTAATCTGTTCGAAATTGAAAGCTTTTGCACATTGCTGAAATGATGATTCCTCTATTTGATAGTACAGAAAACATTGTGGGAAAAGGAGAAAATGCTGGTTACCAGCATTTTCTCCTTAACTCACAATGCTTTCGGAAGGATTTTTCCCCAGTATCGTAAAAACCTGTGATTGTTTGGTAAAAGGCTAAATGATTTAGACTTGATGAACTTGGCCGACTTTTGTTCACTTTCACGGACTGGACCTTTTTCATGTGTTAGCTGTTCTTCACTTTCTGAATATCAAAAGTAAAGATGCCAAACTTGTGGGATCAAACCTATTCAATGCAAATGGACTCATTAGCATACTGCAATTGTTATTTGACCAAATTAGTATTGTCACATATTTATTTGATACATTTACCGTAATTTGAATGTTAAGTTCTACAATTTATGTACTAAACTTCAGTCAATTTAAAGGACGGTGGGGTGAGGGGGAAGGTGCACGCTCCTTCAATCCTCATCCCCCTTAATCCTGCCATGTGTTTAATCTTTTTCCACTGGGACCAATTTTAGACTTGTCACATTGAAGGAATTTAGAGATGAGAATTCATCTTTTTTTCAAATTTCAGCATTTGTCTTTGAATAAGTAGAAAACTTTGAGGAAAAAGGATGAAATGCACGTTACCAGCATTTTCTCTTTTTCCCACCACATTTTTAAAAGCCCTCCACTTTAGGGTCATTAAAACTCATGAATGTGTATGAAGGGTAAGGTTGATAATATATGTACTGCTGTTGACACTAACTCAACTTTTTGATGATGACATCTAGAAATATCATATCTTTAATGTAATGTCTTTGAAAAGAATTAAGATATACTTAAAAGTATTTTGTCAACAAATTCTTTTATAGCTTCCATTGCTAAAATTCAAGATCATTTGGCAAAATGTTAAAGGTGGCCCTTCAGATTTTGGGACGAAAATTTTACAAAAATACAACAAAATCATCCTTATACTCCCAAAGCCTTATAATTTTCATTCATTAAACCCCAGTAGTCGAAAACCATCCGACAACTAGATAAATTAGATATTTCCTACAGCCCAGGTCAACACTGAAGGGAAAGACGGTCAATTTTTACATCAGGAGCTCGCTCATTTACATACTGGAAATATGCAGACAAAGATTCAAACATGGCATCCGAAGTTCTAGACATCATGGAAAATAAGTACATGTTTGTTATGTTATGGAATTTAATAGTCATTAGTCACATGCTAGTCACTTAACATTCCCACAATGCTTTTCTGTTTTTGGCAGGAAATCTAAAAAAAGCTTAAGAGGCTACTTAGCCTTTTAAGGGAATACCACCAAAAAAAATATTTTGGGGTAATTTTATGATTCTTAATTACTGATGATTTGTATTGTTTTTTCATATAAATTTCAGTGATATATATATTTTTTTTTAATTTGGTGTGATGTGAAAATTCTAAATACCTACCTTTTACCTGTGCATAAATTCATCCATTTATGATACTTTTTTTTTAATGTCTTCTCTTTTTGTAGTTATGTACAAAGGTAGAAAAAAAAGGCAAAAAGACATAACTTTCTTTGTTTCTTTCATTTTCAAACAGAATCTTTAGTTTGTACATTCACGAATGGTTGAATCTTTCCCCTATAACACACACAAAACACAGTTTTATTTATGTGCATAAATTTGTTTATTTATGTTCATTTTTTGTGAAATGTCTTCTATTTTTGTATTTATAACCAGAAAATAAGTGCATATTTATATCACTTTCTTCATTTATTTCATTTTCAAATGGAATCTGTACTTTGTATGTTTGATATATCCAAATAAATTTAACTTTTTCTACTTGAATGTGTTGATGATTTTATATAAGTTCCAGGTTGTATCGGGGTCCAGCGTGGCTAAGTGGTAAAGTGTGGGATTTACATCTGGAGCCGTATTGGATTAAAACTAGTAAAACCAGGGAATGCATGAATATGTGAGCTGTCACTGTGATATGATTGAAATAATGTTAAATGCATCATAAAACATCATTCAATGAATCCAGGTTTTATGTTTTCATCTTGCCACATTTATTTCATGCAATAGGACTTTCAAGTCTGTGTTCTTGCTTTATCAAATAACATAATTGAACATCAAATGGAAAGGATTGGCTGATCAGAAAAAAAGTCCTCAAATACTAGGATTTGTTTTAAAGGTGGCCCTTCACATTTTGGGATGAAAATTTTACAAAAATACAAAAAAATCACCCTTATACTCTGAAAGCATTTTAATTTTCATTCATAAAATCCCATTTGTCGAAAACCATCCAACAACAAGAGAAATGAGAGATTTACTACAGCCCAAGTCGACACCGACGGTAAATATGGTATAATTTTAGATGAGCAAGTCGCTCATTTACATTCTGGAAATACACAGACAAAGCTTCAAACAAAGCGTCCGAAGAAGACATTATGGAGAACAATTACCTGTTTGTTTTGTTATGGAATGTAAACATCTTTAGTCAAGTGCAAGTCACATAACATTCCCACAATGTTTTTTTTTTTTTTTTTTTTATTTCTGGCGCGAAATCTAAAAATAGCTTCAGAGACTACGTAACCTTTTTAGGGAACAAACTTTAAAAAAGATTTATTTAGCAATTTCATGATTCTTAATTATTGATGGTTTGTATTGTTTTTTCATGTAAATTTCTGTGATATATTTTAATTTGGTGAGATGTGGACAACCTAAATACCCACCTCTAAATGTGAGAATAGGAAATATACTGCTGGTCTTAAGGTTGTTTTCTAAAAACATGGGAGTATCTGGTGAGAAGTTAACTTTTTTTCCAAATAACAAAATTTTAGACTGGTCTAAATTGATAGCATTTACAGAAGACAAAATAAATATGACTAAACAATTGAAATTTGTTTAAGAAAGGGAAGAAAACATTGTGAGAAAAGGAAAAAATGCTGATTACCAGCATTTTCTCCTTTTCCCACTATGTTTTCAAATGGCTTCTTTCATAGGGGTGTTAAAAGTCAGGATTGTGTGGATAGGGGTATTAAAAGTCAGGATTGTGTGGTTAAGGGTTAACTAATTACCTAATTAAACTCCTGAAATAAATTTGAAGCTGGCACTTGTAGTTACCAGCATTTTCTCCTTTTCCCACAATGTTTTCAAAAGGCTTCTTTTTTTCAATCGTCAAAAGTCAAGTTTGTGTGGTAAAGAGTTAAACAAACAACTCTGGATTTTTTTTTAAAACATGAAAACAATCAAGATTGATTGGCATGTAACTTGAGGTTTTTTAAAAGTAGCTGGAAACTTGTAAAACTTTTGCAAAAACAATAAAATACTTATTACAAGCACTTTCTTCTTTTGTCACATTAATTCTATTAATGATCTGTTGTCTTGAGTGTACTGCATAATGCAGCATGGCAGTTATGCATCATATTACCAGTTAATAACTTTCACTTTTAAAAGTAAAGTGTATGCAAGTTTGTCGTAGTATTTAGTCTTCATTTTTATGGTCTAAGGGAGAAAACTCATACAGACTTAAAGAAAAAATTATGAAGAGTGACCTCCCTTATTATGACGGTTACCGCCGTTCCATAGAATAGCTCTCGACCAGCCAAATCATATGAATAATTAATCAAGTAATTTTCTTTAAAAACAGTCAGAATATTCGTTATCTGAGATTCAAGATTCTAATGAATTCCGACAAGATTTCCCCAATAATTTTCGCTTGTAAATGTATCTAATATTAGATCTAAATTATCTACATGAATTTAATGATTTTAACGGACATGATGAGAATGATATTTTGCTCATGATTTCGGACGAAGACAAGACAAAACTTGGAAGATTTTATACGTGAACGTCGACAAAGAATCGGTACAAAGTACAATCTTAATATCAACAGTCGGTACTCTCGTATTACTTCTTGTTAAAAGGTAAATGTGTTGAGTTCAGATCAGTTGACGATGTTAGACGTTAACCTTGAATGAAGGACCCGTGACCTAGATAGATTGATGTTAATTTCTTAAGGTTCGTTTATTCATCTCGGTGATCACATGAAACCCACTTCTCAAATGTTTTATTACCTTAGATCAGTTTACTCTGTGTGCGGTACGTCTTTTTACAAATAAACTGCTGTTTCCCTAGTTTGAATTTTTGGCGGAAGTTATGTTTACAAATTTAAGAAATTCAAGGGAGACTACCTTACTATCAAAACAGTAACTATATTATTTGACCAGCGTTTCTTTGGTTATATGTCATGATATCTTTGAAACTGTAACAATATCATAGAAATATATGACAATTCATTAGACTTCAGCGGAAGAAACCGTTTTTATACCGATCGTCTCTGCAGATCTTTAGAGTGGAATATTTTAATCGTCCTCGGTTTTAGACAGAGAGCTTTACAAAGGGACGCAACTCCAATATAACTAAGGACACAAATAAGTACGAGTTTTCTCCCTTAGACCATTAATTTTTTTAACGTTTTTTTTTAAAGAAACAGTGAAAGGAAAAGTATAGACTTGAAGGATTTGGAAAAACAGATACTTACTAAAATAATGGATGGGTTGGTGCATAGATAGATAGATTTATAGATAAATAGATAGATCTAGATTGTTTTTTTCGTTATTTCCCTATTGCTCTCTATACCAAATGACACTGATGTAGTCTGGTCCAAATTTAAAGCATTTACACACAAATGTATATCACATGAAGGAACTTGATTTACAAAAAAAAAAAAAATGGAAAAACCTAACAGAAATGGGCAACTGCTATTTCCAACAATATTTTCAAAATCATTTTAGCAACATCTGTCATCTGTAAATGCTTTTGTTTGGTCCAGTGCAAAATTTTGTTGGTTGGTAAAGAAGTAACCCATTGATTCTTTGTACATTAATTGATTTAAGTCTTCGGACCAATGAGATTATTAAAATGTGAATACAATTCTAACCATCAGTAGGAAAAAAGAAGAACCAATCTTGTTTACTGAACTTTTATTTCCCTTTTTTTGGCATCAAAATATACACAAAAATGCTAACTGGGAAGGCATTCATTGTATCTAACAAACTGTAAATAAATGATTGAGGACTGAAGCATGGCCAAGAACTGAATAAACTACTAAGCAGAGATCACACAGAAATACACACACAGAAGTACATTGAACTCATAACCCATCGACAAAATGTTGGACTAATCCAAATTAAAGAGTTACAGATGACAAAATGAATGTGAATCCAAAATTGAACTTAGATTTTGGAAAAGTAGACATTGTGGGAAACCAGCATATTCTTCTCGTCCCTCAATGTTTTCAAAAGGCTTCTTTTCTGGGATCGTCAAAAATTGGGATTGTGTGATAATGTGTTAATCCGTTACCACACAATGCTTACTTTTGTATAACATGCCTGAAGAAACCCATTGTAAGCACTGTGGGAAAAATGGTCGTGAGCATTTTATCCGTTTCCTACAGTGATTTTAACCCTTTTCCCACATAAGGCATTTCTATGGTATCTCTAATTGACCCTAAATTACAACAAGGATGAAGCCGTTTCTTATTGTGTATATGACACCTTTTGATAGTGTAGAAATCATTGTGGCAAACGGTGAAATTGCTTGTCATGAGCAATTTCACCTTTTGCCACAATGTTTTCCAAAGGCTCATACAAGCAATGCATAGAAATTAGTATCTATGGAGTAAAGGGTTAAAAGGCATATTCCTATGGTTTGTTAAGACTCAGAATTGTGTGGTAAAGGGTTGAATTTTTTGGATTAGTTACCAGCATTTTTTCCTTTTTCCCATAATGTTTTCAATAGCCTTTTTCTGAGAGGTCTTTATGACACATTACTGTTTACTTAATCACTCCGTTGTAAAATGCTTAAATGAATTAGTCTCAAATGAGAAACTGCTGGAAACCAGATTTTTCTTCTTTTTAAAATACACTTTTCATCCTGTTCAAACAAGCTTATTTGAAGAACCATAATGAAGGCTTTTGAAAACTTCCCTAACTATTTGCTAGATGGAAAACTTGGAAATAAACCTAATTGAAAGCATTTGCAGATGACTTACTACGTGTACTGTAGTTCAAATGATGGTGAATGTCTATGAAAGGATATAAATCACTGTAGAATAAGACAAAATACTCAATACTAGAATTTTGTCCTTTTCCCGCATTATTTCAAAAGACCTTTTTAAGGTTTGTACAAGCTATGGATCAAATATAGATCCTCATATAACTCTATCTGAAATCAGATTTTTGTCTTGTCCATATTAAAAGCATTGGCAGCTCAAAACTTAATTGTTTACCACACAATCCCGTCTTTTAATGACCCTGAGATACAAGCACTTTGGAAACATAATGGGAAAAGGAGAAAATACTGGTAACCGCATTTTCTCCTTTTGCCCACAATGTTTTCTATCCTGCTGGAAACAAATTTCCAATTTTGAGTTACGATTATTTTGTCGCCTGCAAAATCTTTCAATCTGGACCTGTCTTTAATTTTGTTGGTTGGTAAAGAGTTAAGTTTTACTGTAATGATGAGAAACCAGTTTGTGGGAAAAGGAGAAAATGCTAGTAACCACTATTTTCTCCTTTTCCCACAATCTTTTCAAAAGCCTTCTAACTAAGGGGTGTCAAAGTCATTATTGTGTGGTAAAGGGTTAAAACAGTTAAACTATGTATCGGGCTGCAAGTTTGAACAACCTTGTTGAAGAAGCCGTTTAATCAATTCGCAGGAAAAGGAGAAAATGTATCAAAAGGAGAGAAAACATTGTGGGAAAAGGAGAAAATGCTTGTAAGTAGCATTTTCTCCTTTTCCCACTATGTTTTCAAAAGGCTTCTTTCTCAGGGTTGTCAAAAGTCAGATAAACAACTTTGGATTATTCTTATCAAACACAAAAACAATCAGGATCGAGCTGCATGTAAATTGGGGTATTTAAAAGGGGCTGAAAATCTTCAAAGACTTTGTTTAAAAAACAATAAATTACTCATAACAAGTAATTTCTTCTTTTGTCACAATAATTTTATTAGTGATTTGGGCAATTAAGCATCATATTATTAATTAAGAACTTTCACGAGTAAACACTGAGGGCAAGTTTGCGGTAGTATTTAAGTCTTCATTTTTTATGGTCTAAGGGAGAAAACTCGTACAGACTTAAAGTAAAAATTACGAAGAGTGACCTCCCTTATTATGACGGTTACCACCGTTCCCTACGATAGCGCTTGACCAGCCGAATCTCATGAGAGATTCATCAAGCAATTTTACTTTAAAAACAGTCAGAATCTTCTTTATCTGAGGTTCAAGATTCTCATGAATTATGACAAGATTTCCCCAATAATGTTTGCTTTTAAATGTATCTTATTAGATCTAAATCATCTACGTGAATTTAGTGATTTTAACGGGCATGATGAGAATGATATTTTCCTCCTTATTTCGGACTTTGACAGGCCAAAACTTGGAAGATTTTATACTTGAACGCCGACAAAGAATCGGTACAAGGTACAATCTTTAATTCAACGTTTGAGTACTCTCGTATTTCTTCCAGATAAAAGGTATTAAACGTGTTCAGATCAGGTCAGTTGACGATGTTAGACGTTAACCCTAAGTGGAGGACCCGTGACCTACATAGATCTGGATTGATGTTAATTTCTAAAAGTTCGTTTATTCATCTAGGTGATAACATGAAACCTACGTTTTAAATGTTTTATTACCTCAGATCAGGTTATTCAGTGCGTGGGAACGTCTCTTGACAAATAAACTGTTGTTTCCTTAGTTTGAATTTTGAGCGGAAGTTATGTTTACAAATTTAAGAAATCCAAGGGAGACTACCTTGCTATCAAAACAGTATCTATATTATTTGACCGCCGTTTCCTTGGTCATATGCCATGATTTCTTCGAAACTGTAACAATATCATAGAAATATCTGACAATTCATTCGAATTCAGCGGAAGAAAACTTTTTGTATACCGATCGTATCTGCAGATCTTTGAAGTGTTTTTTTTTTAATCGTCCTCGGTTTTAGACAGTGTCAACAAGGGACGCAACTCCAATATAATTAAGGACTGATATAAGCACAAGTTTTCTCCCTTAGACCATTAATTTTTTACGGTTTATAAAGAATGAGTGAAAGGAAAAGTAATGCCTTGAAGGATTTGGAAAGACAGGTACTTACTAAAATAATGGATGGATTGGCGCATAGATAGATAGATTTATAGATAAATAGATCTAGATTTTTTTTCATTATTTCTCTATTGCTCTCTATACCAAATGACACTGATGTAGACTGGTCCAAATTCAAAGCATTTACACACAAATGTATCTCACATGAAGGAACATGGTTTGGAAAATGGAAAACACTGTGGGAAATGCTATTTCAAATAATATTTTCAAAATCATTTTAGAAACATTTGTCATCTGCAAATGCTTTTGTTTGGTCCAGTACAAAATTTTGTTGCTTGGTAAAGAAGTAACCCATTGATATTTTGTACACAAATTGACCAAAAACTTCAGAGTAAAAAGATTATTAAAATGTGAATACAATTCTAACCATCTGTAGGAAGAAAGAAAAACAATCTTGTTTACTGAACTTTTATTTCCCTGTATAATGACAACAAAATATACACAAAAATGCTAACTGGGAAGGCATTCATTGTTTCTAACAAACTGTAAATAAATGATTGAGGGATGGAGCATGGCCAACAACTGAATAAACTACTAGGCCGAGATCTCACAAAAATAAACACAGTAGTACATTTAACTCGTTACCACATGACAAAATGTTGGACAAATCCAAATTAAACATTTGCAGATGACAAAATAAATGTGAATCAAGAACTGAACTTTAATTTTGGAAGAGTAGAAAACATTGTGGGAAAAGGAGAAAATGTTGGTTACCAGCATTTTCTCCTTGTCCCTCAATGTTTTGAAAAGACTTCTTTTCCGGGGACGTTAAAAGTTGGGATTGTGTGATAATGGGTTAAACCATTACCACTCAATGCTTACTTTCATTTAACAACCCTGAAGAAACCCTTTGTGAGCACTGTGGAAAAAATGGTCACAAGCATTTTATCCTTTTCCCCACATTGTTTTTAAAAGGCATCTTCCTCTTGGTTTTTTAAGACTCAGAACTGTGTGGTAAAGGGTTTAATTCTATGGATCAGTTGCCAGCATTTTCTCCCCTTTCCCCAACAATATTTTCAAAAGCCTTTTTCCTGCAGGATCTTTAATACACATTACTGTTTAGTGAATCACTTTATGGTAAAAGCCTTTAAAATTAGTCCCAAATGAAAATTTGGTGGAAACCAGCTTTTTCTCCTGTACAAAAAATGCTTTTCAGCCTTTTCTAACAAGCTTTTTTTAAACAACCCAAAAACTTCTTAACTAATTCCATAGATGGAAAACTTGGGAATCAATGTAATTGAAAGCAGATTTTCCACAATGTTTTCTACCCTGCTGGAAACAAATTTCAATTCTTGAGTTAAGGTCTGCAAGTTCTACCAATGTAGACCTGTCTAAAATTTTGTTGTGTGGTAAAGAGTTAACCCTTTCCCAAACGGCAAATTTTGGACCAGACCAAATTGAAAGCATTTTGCAGGTGACAAATTAACAGTTGCTAAAAAGATTATTTTTCTATATGACAGGGTAGAAAACATTGTGGGAAAAGGAGAAAATGCTGTTTACCAGCATTTTCTCCTTTTCCCACAATGTTTTCAAAAGGCTTCTATTCCTGACCCGTAAAAACCAGGGATTGTTTGGGAAAGGGTTAACCCTTACAAATGTGGCTGTAATGATGTAAAACCAGTGTGTTGATAGAATAGAATTGATAAAAATGGCAGAAAGTTCTCGAAATGGGTAGAAGACAGTGTGGGGAAAGGAGAAAATTGCTCGTTACGAGCAATTTCTCCTTTCCCCTCAGTGTTTTCAAAAGACTTGTTCTGCAGACACGTAAAAATAAGGGATTGTTTGGGAAAGGGTTAAGGGAATACCACCAAAAAAAAAATGGGGGGGTAATTTTATGATTCTTAATTACTGATGATCTGTATTGTTTTTTCATATAAATTTCAGTGACATATATATTTCTTAATTTGGTGTGATGTGAAAATTCTAAATACCCACCTTTAATGTAAATTGTTGACTTCTATCTTAACGTTTGCCTCAAAGTGCCAAGTTTCAACCACACCTAGAAATAAAGCTTTTGAAAACATTGTTGGCAAAAGAAAAAAGCTTTTTCACATTATTTCCTGCCTTGTGTAAGACATACTTAATCATTTTAGATTCAATTTATCCCGATTTGCTGCTAATGGTTGAGACTTTCTCCAATAACATACATGCACACACAAAGTTCTATTTATGTGCATAAATTCATCCATTTTTGACACTTTTTTTTTAATGTCTTCTCTTTTTGTAATTATCTACAAAGGTAGAAAAAAAAAACAAAAAGACAAAATTTTCTTTATTTCTTTCATTTTCAAACAGAATCTTTAGTTTGTACATTCACGAATGGTTGAATCTTTCCCCTATAACACACACAAAACACTTTTATTTATGTGCATAAATTTGTATATTTATGTTCATTTTTTGTGAAATGTCTTCTATTTTTGTATTTACAAACAGAAAATAAGTGCACATTTATATTACTTTCTTTGTTTCTTTCATTTTCAAATGGAATCAGTACTTTGTATGTTTGATATATCCAAATAAATTTTACTTTTTCTACTTGAATGTGTTGATAATTTTATATAAGTTCCAGGTTGTATCGGAGTCCAGCGTGGCTAAGTGGTAAAGTGTGGGATTTACACCTGGGGCCGCACTGGATCTAACAGGTTTTTGGTAGGAGTGCCCTTGGGAAAGACACTTTAGAGCCCCACTTTAAAACTAGTAAAACCAGGGAATGCATGAATATGTGAGCTGTCACTGTGATATAATTGAAATAATGTTAAAAGCAGCATAAAACATCATTCAATGAATCCAGGTTTTATGTTTTCATCTTGCCACATTTATTTCATGCAATAGGACTTTCAAGTCTGTGTTCTCGCTTTATCAAACAACATAATCGAACACCAAACGGAAAGGATTGGCTGATCAGAAAAAAAGTCCTCAAATACTAGGATTTGTTTTAAAGGTGGCCCTTCAGATTTTGGGACGAAAATTTTACAAAAATACAAAAAAATCATCCTTATACTCTCAAAGCATTTTAATTTTCATTCATAAAATCCCAGTAGTCGAAAACCATCCGACAACAAGAGAAATGAGAGATTTACTACAGCCCAAGTCAACACCTTGGTAAATATGGTCTATTTTTAGATGAGCAAGTCGCTCATTTACATTATGGAAATACACTGACGAAGCTTCAAACAAAGCGTCTGAAGAAGACATTATGGAAAACAATTACCTGTTTGTTTTGTTTTGGAATGTAAATGTCTTTAGTCACATGCAAGTCACACAACATTCCCACAATGGTTTTTTTTTTTTTGTAATTTCTGGTGCGAAATCTAAAAATAGCTTAAGAGACTACATAGCCTTTTAAGGGAACACCATCAAAAAAAATTTATTTACCAATTTCATGATTCTTAATTATTGATGGTTTGTATTGTTTTTTCATGTAAATTTCTGTGATATATATTTTAATTTGGTGAGATGTGGAAAACCTAAATACCCACCTTTAAATGTGAGAATAGGAAATATATTGCTGGTCTTAACTCTTTACCACACAACAAAATTTTAGACTGGTTCAAATTGAAAGCATTTGCATACGACAAAATAAAGGTGACTGAAAAATTGAAATTTGTTCTTGGAAGGGTAGAAAACACTGTGGGAAAAGGAGAAAATGCTGGTTACCAGCATTTTCTCCTTTTCCTACAGTGTTTCTTAAAAGGCTTCTTTCTCAGGGGCGTCAAAAGTAGTGTGGTAATGGGTTAAGGTTGTTTTCTAAAAACATGGGAGTATCTGGTGAGAAGTTTAACGTTTTTTCCAAATAACAAAATTTTAGACTGGTCTAAATTGAAAGCATTTACAGAAGACAAAATAAATACGACTAAACAATTGAAATCTGTTTTAGAAAGGAAAGAAAACATTGTGAGAAAAGGAGAAAATGCTGATTACCAGCATTTTCTCCTTTTCCCACTATGTTTTCAAATGGCTTCTTTCATAGGGGTGTTAAAAGTCAGGATTGTGTGGTTAAGGGTTAACTAATTGCCTAATTAAACTCCTGAAATAAATTTGAAGCTGGCACTTGTAGTTACTAGCATTTTCTCCTTTTCCCACGATGTTTTCAAAAGGCTTCTTTCTTTCGATCATCAAAAGTCAAGTTTGTGTGGTAAAGAGTTAAACAAACAACTCTGGATTTTTTTTTCTAAACATGAAAACAATCAAGATTGATTGGCATGTAACTTGAGGTTTTAAGTGGCTGGAAACTTGTAAAAACTTTGCAAAAACAATAAAATACTTATTACAAGTACTTTCTTCTTTTGTCACATTAATTCTATTAATGATCTGTTGTCTTGAGCGTACTGCATAACGCAGCATGGCAATTATGCATCATATTACCAGTTAATAACTTTCACTTTTAAAAGTAAAGTGTATGCAAGTTTGTCGTAGTATTCAGTCTTCATTTTTATGGTCTAAGGGAGAAAACTCGTACAGACTTAAAGTAAAAATTATGAAGAGTGACCTCCCTTATTATCACAGTTACCGCCGTTCCATAGAATAGCTCTCGACCAGCCGAATCATATGAATAATTAATCAAGGAATTTTCTCTAAAAACAGTCGGAATCTTCGTTATCTGAGGTTCAAGATTCTAATGAATTCCGACAAGATTTCCCCAATAATTTTCGCTTGTAAACGTATCTAATTAGATCTTCATTATCAACATGAATTTAATGATTTTAATGGACATGATGAGAATGATATTTTGCTCTTGATTTCGGACGAAGACAAGACAAAACTTGGAAGATTTTATACGTGAACGTCGACAAAGAATCGGTACAAAGTACAATCTTAATATCAACAGTCGGTACTCTCGTATTACTTCTTGTTAAAAGGTAAATGTGTTGAGTTCAGGTCAGTTGACGATGTTAGACGTTAACCTTGAATGAAGGACCCGTGACCTAGATAGATTGATGTTAATTTCTTAAGGTTCGTTTATTCATCTAGGTGATCACATGAAACCCACTTTTCAAATGTTTTATTACCTTAGATCAGTTTACTCTGTGTGCGGGAACGTCTTTTTACAAATAAACTGTTGTTTCCTTAATTTGAATTTTTGGCGGAAGTTACCGTATGTTTACAAATTTAAGAAATTCAAGGGAGACTACCTTACTATCAAAACAGTAACTATATTATTTGACCAGCGTTTCTTTGGTTATATGTCATGATATCTTTGAAACTGTAACAATATCATAGAAATATATGACAATTCATTAGACTTCAGCGGAAGAAACCGTTTTTATACCGATCGTCTCTGCAGATCTTTAGAGTGGAAAATTTTAATCGTCCTCGGTTTAAGACAGAGAGTGCTTTACAAAGGGACGCAACTCCAATATAACTAAGGACACAAATAAGTACGAGTTTTCTCCCTTAGACCATTAATTTTTTTACGTTTTTTTAAAGAAACAAAGTGAAAGGAAAAGTATAGACTTGAAAGATTTGGAAAAACAGATACTTACTAAAATAATGGATGGGTTGGTGCATAGATAGATAGATTTATAGATAAATAGATAGATTTTTTTTATTCGTTATTTCCCTATTGCTCTCTATATCAAATGACACTGATGTAGTTTGGTCCAAATTTAAAGCATTTACACACAAATGTATCACACATGAAGGAACTTGATATACAAAAAAAAAAAAAAAAAGGAAAACCCTATCGGAAATGGGTAACTGCTATTTCCAACAATATTTTCAAAATCATTTTAGCAACATCTGTCATCTGTAAATGCTTTTGTTTGGTCCAGTACAAAATTTTGTTGCTTGGTAAAGAAGTAACCCATTGATTCTTTGTACATTAATTGATTTAAGTCTTCGGACCAATGAGATTATTAAAATGTGAATACAATTCTAACCATCGGTAGGAAAAAAGAAGAACCAATCTTGTTTACTGAACTTTTATTTCCCTGTATTATGACAATAAAATATACACAAAAATGCTAACTGGAAAGGCATTTATTGTTTCTAACAAACTATAAATAAATGATTGAGGGCTGAAGCATGGCCAACAACTGAAAATACTACTATGACGAGATCACTCAGAAATACAAACACAGAAGTACATTTAACATGTTACCAATCAACAAAATGTTGGACTAATCCAAATAAAAGATTTGCAGAAGACAAAATAAATGTGAATCAAAAATTGAACTTTTATTTTGGAAGAGTAGAAAACATTGCGGGAAAAGGAGAAAATGCTGGTTACCAACATTTTCTCCTTGTCCCTCAATGTTTTCAAAAGGCTTCTTTTCCCGGATCATCAATAGTTAGGATTGTGAGATAATGGGTTAACCCATTACCAAACAATTCTTACTTTTGTATAACATCTCTGAGGAAACCCTTTGTAAGCACTGAGGCAAAAAATGGTCACCAGCATTTAATCCTTTTCCTACAGTGTTTTTAAAAGGCATCTTCCTCCTGGTTTGTTAAGACTCAGGATTGTGTGGTAAAGGGTTTAATTTTGTGGATTATGCTTGTTTGAAGAACCATAATGAAGGCTTTTGAAAACTTCCTAACTATTTGCTAGATGGAAAACTTGGGAATCAACCTAATTGAAAGCATTTGTAGATGACTTACTAAACGTACTGTAGTTCAAATGATGGTGAATGTCTATGAAAAGATGGAAAATGTTGTGGAAAAAGACAAAATGCTCAATACTAGAATTTTGTCCTTTTCCCACATTATTTCAAAAGACCTTTTTCAGGTTTGTAAAAACTATGGATTGTGTGGTGAAGGTTTAAGGGTCTGTGCTTTTCAACCATCATAAATCTACGATAATATATAGATCCTCATATAACAGTCACTTTCTACCTGAAATCAGATTTTTGTCTTGTCCATATTAAAAGCAATGGCAGTTCAAAACTTAACTGTTTACCACACTATCCCGTCTTTTAATGACCCTGAGATAGAAGCACTTTGGAAACATAATGGGAAAAGGAGAAAATTCTAGTAACCACATTTTCTCCTTTTCCCACAATGTTTTCTATCCTGCTGGAAACAAATTTCCAATTTTGAGTTACGATTATTTTGTCACCTGCAAGTTCTTTCAATCTGGACCTGTCTTTAATTTTGTTGGTTGGTAAAGAGTTAAGTTTTGCTGTAATGATGAGAAACCAGTTGGTGGGAAAAGGAGAAAATGCTAGTAACCACTATTTTCTCCTTTTCCCACAATATTTTCAAAAGCCTTCTATCTAAGGGGTGTCAAAAGTCATCATTGTGTTGTAAAGGGTTAAAACAGTTAAATTATGTATCAGGCTGCAAGTTTGAACAACCCTGTTGAAGAAGCCGTTTAATCAATTTGCAGGAAAAGGAGAAAATGATGGTAAATCAGCATTTTCTTCTCTTTTTTTTTTTAAAGCCTATTTTTTCTGGGTCGTTTACAAACACCTGGCACTGAGTGGTAAAGAATAAAGGTTACAGATGTATAAGAAAACTTTGTGTGTATCACAAAGTCATACAAGCCCAGATGATGATCTACACAGATTTTCACTTTGACTGTTTACCACACAATCCCGACTTTTAACAACCCTGAGAGAGAAGCCTTTTGAAAACATTATGGGAAAAGAAGAAAATGCTGGTAACCAGCATTTTCTTCTTTTCCCATAATGTTTTCTACCCTTCCAAAACCTAATTTCAACTTTTTATTCACATTAGATTTGTTGTCTGCAAATGGTTTGAAATTGGACGAGTCTAAAATCGTGTCGTTTGGTAAAGAGTTAACAAGGTAAGTTTGATGTAAACGTTGGAGAGCATAACTCTTTACCAAAGAACAAAATTTTAGACTGGTCCAAATTAATAGTGCTTGCAGATGACAAAATAAAAGTAACTTACAACTAAAAGTCGTTTCCAGCAGGGTAGAAAACAATATTGTAGGAAAACGAGAAAATGCTGGTTACCATCATTCTCTCCTTTTCCCACGATGTTTTCAAAAGGCTTCTATCTCAGGATCATAAAAAGCAGAGATTATTTGGTAAAGGGTTAATGAACTTGACACATTTTGAGGCTACAAATTAGTCCCAAATAATTGTAATTCTAATGTTTCCCTTGTCCAAAATGTCTCACAAAAGCAGAGTCTGGGTTACAAATCATACTACATATTTTGTAATCTACCACGGCAGTAAAGGTAGCTGTAGTCATGATGGGGAAGTTACAAATCGTACTACATATTTTGTAATCTGCCACGGCAGTAAAGGCAGCTGTAGTCATGATGGGAAGTTACATATCGTACTACATATTTTGTGATCTACCACGGCAGTAAAGGTAGCTGCAGTCATGAAGGGGAAGTTACAAATCGTACTACATATTTTGTAATCTACCACGGCAGTAAAGGCAGCTGTAGTCATGAAGTGACCAAGTGTTTCGTCTCTCTCTCTAAGCTGCACCAACCCACAACCCGCTTCTGTACCAGCGTTTATTTATGGTAAATTGTTATTTCCAAATAATTTGAATTTTGTTGAGTCCGAAATGGAGTTGTCTGTTAAAGAGTCCAAAAGATATCAGATTAACTTAACCCTTTCCCAAACAATCCCTGGTTTTTACGGGTCAGGAATAGAAGCCTTTTGAAAACATTGTGGGAAAAGGAGAAAATGCTGGTAACCAGCATTTTCTCCTTTTCCCACAATGTTTTCTACCCTATCATATAGAAAAATCATAATTTTAGCAACTGTTAATTTGTCATCTGCAAAATGCTTTCAATTTGGTCTGGTCCAAAATTTGCCATTTGGGAAAGGGTTTAGTTAGGAGAAAATGCGCAGATGCACTTTAGCAAGCATAGAAATTGGAGGAAAAAAATACTGTGATGAAGATCAGGACAACTTTTTACTTTGACAACAACCTCAAGGAAATAATTGTAACTCTTTACCAAACGACAAAATTATGGACTGGTCCAAATTGAAAGCATTTGCAAACGAAAAAATAAAAGTAACTGAAAATTTGAAATTTGTATCAAGAGGAGAGAAAACATTGTGGGAAAAGGAGAAAATTCTTGTAAGTAGCATTTTCTCTTTTTCCCACTATGTTTTCAAAAGGCATCTTTCTCATGATTGTCAAAAGTCAGCATTGTCTGGTAAGGAGTTAAATAAACAACTTTGGATTATTTTTATCAAAGACAAAAACAATCAGGATCGAGCAGCATGTAAATTGGGGTATTTAAAAGTGGCTGAAAATCTTTAAAAACATTGCTTAACAAACAATAAATTACTTATTACACGTAATTTCCTCTTTTGTCACATTAATTCTATTAGTGATCTGGGCAATTAAGCATATTAATAATTAAGAACTTTCACGAATAATCATTGAGGGCAAGTTTGCGGCAGTATATAAGTCTTCATTTTATGGTCTAAGGGAGAAAACTCGTACAGACTTAAAGTAAAAATTACGAAGAGTGACCTCCTTTATTATGACGGTTACCACCGTTCCCTATGATAGCGCTCGACCAGCCGAATCTCGTGAGAGATTCATAAAGCAATTTTTCTTTAAAAACAGTCAGAATCTTCGTTATCTGAGGTTCAAGATTCTAATGCATTCTGACAAGATTTCCCCAATAATTTTCGCTTGTAAATGTATCTAATTAGATCTAAATTATCTACGTGAATTTAATGATTTTAACGGACGTGATGAGAATGATATTTTCCTCCTTATTTCGGACTTTGACAGGACAAAACTTGGAAGACTTTATACGTGAAATCCGAAAAAGGATCGGTGCAAGGTACAATCTTTAATTCAACGTTTGGTAGTCTCGTATTCTCTTCCAGTTAAAAGGTAAACGTGTTGAGATCAGATCAGTTGACGATGTTAGACGTTAAACTTAAGTGGAGGACCCGTGACCTAGATAGATCTAGATTGATGTTAATTTCTAAAGGTTCGTTTATTCATCTAATTGATCACATGAAACCCACTTTTTAAATGTTTTATTACCTTAGATCAGATTACTCAGCGCGTGGGAACGTCTCTTGACAAATAAACCGTTGTTTCCTTAGTTTGAATTTTGGGCGGAAGTTATGTTTACAAATTTAAGAAATTCAAGGGAGACTACCTTGCTATCAAAACAGTATCTATATTATTTGACCGCCGTTTTCTTGGTCATATGCCATGATTTCTTCAAAACTGTAATAATATCACAGAAATATATGATAATTCATTTGAATTCAGCGCAAGAAAACTTTATTTTATACCGATCGTCTCCAGAGATCTTTTGAAGTGTACTTTTTTAATCGTCCTCGGTTTTAGACAGTGCCAACAAGGGACGCAACTCCAAAATAATTACGGACACAAATAAGTACGAGTTTTCTCCCTTAGACCATTAATTTTTTACGGTTTATAAAGAAAGAGTGAAATGAAAAGTAACGACTTGAAGGATTTGGAAAGAGATACTTACTAAAATAATGGATGGATTGGTGCATAGATAGATAGATTTATAGATAAATAGATCTAGATTTTTTGTTATTTCCCTATTGCTCTCTATACCAAATGACACTGATGTAGACTGGTCCAAATTCAAAGCATTTACACACAAATGTATCTCACATGAAGAAACGTGTTTGGAAAATGGAAAACACTGTGGGAAATGCTATATCCAATAATATTTTCAAAATCATTTTAGCAACATTTGATATCTGCAAATGCTTGTGTTTGGTCCAGTACAATTTTTTGGCTGGTAAAGAATTAATCCATTGATATTTTGTACACAAATTGACCTAAAACTTGAGAGTAAAGAGATTATTGAAATGTGAATACAATTCTAACCATCAGTGGGAAAAAAGAAGAACCAATCTTGTATACTGAATTTTTATTTCCCTGTATTATGACAACAAAATATACACAAAAATGCTATCTGGGAAGGCAATTCATTGTTTCTAAAAAATTGTACATAAATGATTGAGGGCTGAAGCATGGCCAATAACTGAATAAAGAACTAGGCCGAGATCACACAGAAATACAGATACGGTAGTGCATCTAACTCGTTACCACATGACAAAATGTTGGACAAATCCAAATTAAACATTTGCAGATGACAAAATAAATGTGAATCAAAAACTGAACTTTAATGTTGGAAGAGTAGAAAACATTGTGGGAAAAGGAGAAAATGCTGGTTACCAGCATTCTCTCCTTGTCCCTCAATGTTTTCAAAAGGCTTCTTTTCCGGGGACGTTAAAAGTTGTGATTGTGTGATAATGGGTTAAACCATTACCACTCAATGCTTACTTTCATATAACAACCCTGAAGAAACCCTTTGTGAGCACTGTGGAAAAAATGGTATCCTTTTCCCACAGTGTTTTTAAAAGGCATCTTCCTCTTGGGTTTTTAAGACTCAGAACTGTGTGGTAAAGCGTTTTGTGGATCAGTTACCAGCATTTTTTCCTTTTGCCCCCACAATATTTTCAAAAGCCTTTTTTCTGCGGGATCTTTAAGACACATTACTGTTTAGTGAATCACTTTATGGTAAAGTCTTTTGGAATTAGTCCCAAATGAAAATTTGCTGGAAACCAGCTTTTTCTCCTCTTCAAAAAATGTTTTTCAGCCTTTTCTAACAAGCTTTTTTTAACAACCCAAAAACTTCTTAACTAATTCCATAGATGGAAAACTTGGGAATCAACGTAATTGAAAGCAGTTTTTCCACAATGTTTTCTACCCTGCTGGAAACAAATTTCAATTTTTGAGTTACGGTCTGCAAGTTCTATCAATGTGGACCTGTCTAAAATTTTGTTGTGTGGAAAAGAGTTAAGTGTGGCTGTTAAATGATGCAAAACCAGTGTGTTGATAGAATAGGAAAATAGGAAACATTATGGGAAATGAAGGCAATGCTAGTTTCTAGCATCGTTTTCCTTTGCCCCAATGTTTTGAAGCATTCTTACTGGGCTTGTTTGGCAACTGGTTATTACAGAGGTTTATCAATGAATGGATAAATGAAGAAGGTATCTATCACTTTGAACACTCCCAAAACAAACTAAAGCCATCATCATTGAATATGACTAATATGCCCGTCAGCGCTTTGACAGAAACAGGCAATTCCTTCTCCCCCACCCCCCACCCCCACCCCCCTAATAATGAGCAGGCTGCTTTGATATTATCCTCCTAATGCTTTATAAAACAATCCCGAGTTCCAACAATCCTGAGAAAAAAGGCATAATAAAAACTTGTGGGAGTGATATTTTCTACTCGTACAAAAACAAGATCAAGGTCAAGCGGTTTCATATAAAAGTGTGATTAGGTTTTTTTTAAATTCTCTTCCTTCCTTATAACTTAATATTACAGACATCATATACCCACAAAAATAATTAAAACTGCATTCATTTTCTTAAGTTTTAATTCTAACATTGGAGTTTCTAAAGCCCCTTGCACTCATATTTGTATGGCTCAAGAATACAATAGGGAAGCAGTTTCCAGATCCCTGATACTGAAAATTAACCAATGGAATGAAAGTAAATAAGCAGTGCAGTGTGTAGGACCCGCAAAAGTAATCTTCAGCAAAAGTAGTTCCGGCACAAGGTGATTTCTTCTTTCATGGAGCTATGAAATTCTTTTTTCAGCCAATCAGATCTCGCCAGTGTTCATGAAAATAACCGATATTAAATTATTTGAGACATGTATAATTGAGCCAATCTCTGGCAAAAGGGGGCTAAATGTATCTCTACATGACATTAGCACAAATCATAAGATAATTATGGATCTATTGGAGCCACTTTTTTCAACAACCTATTTAATGAGGTAGATAATTCCTTTGACAAACAAAAAATTGACACCAATTTCAAAAAGTTTTGGTTCAGGTCAACCTGCTTGGACGACGCAGCCTGGCCTGGATCGATGCTTTTGCAGATGCATTAACCCTTTACCCCATCAGGCATTTCTATGGTATCTCTTATTGACCCTAAATAACAACATGGATGAAGCTGTATATGACACTTTTTGATAGCATAGAAAACATTGTGAAAAAAGGTAAAATTGGTCGTCACAAGCAGTTTCACCTTTTGCCACAATGTTTTCCAAAGGCTCCAAAAAGTAATGCGTAGAAATGAGTATCTATGAAGTAAAGGGTTAAGCTCCCTTTTCGCAGAGCACAGTTCAATTCTTTATTTGTCCTGTCAATTCCTAAAAAGTGAAAAATTTTGTTGTTTGGTAGAGTTAAACATTTACCACACAATCCCAATTTAACAACCTGGAGTAAGTAGGCTTAACCCTTTACCATATGACAAAATTTTGGACTACATCAAATTTAAAGAGTTTGCAGATGACAAATTAACCAATTACCACACAGTCCCTACTTTTGACAACCCTGAGAAAAAAGTTTTTAGAAAACATTGAGGGAAAAGAATGAAAAAGGTGGTAACCAGCATTTTCTCCTTTTCCCACAATGTTTTCTACCCTTCACAAAACAAATTCCAAATTTTTGGTCTCTTTTTTTCTATGTCTGCAAATGCTTTCAATTTGGACAAGCCAAAAATTTTGTTGTTTGGTAATGAGTTAAATGTAATGCAAATAATGATCTTTCGTTAACAAAAGGGCAGAAAATATAGTGGGAAAAGGAGGAAACGCTGGTAATGAAAATTTTCTCCTTTTCTTAGACTGTTTTCAAAAGCACCTTTATTGGGCAGCTTTGCAAAACAAGGGATTGTTTGGGAATGGTTTAAGAAAATGTGGCCAAAGGAGAAAATGCTGGTAATGAAAGTAATCAGCATTTTCTACTTTTCCTACAATTTCTTAAAGCCTTCCACAAACGATTTTGAACTTTTGAATCAGACTTAATACGTTGTCTGTAAAATTTACACTTTCGATTCTTTTACAAGCAAGTTTCAATTTTTTAATCACATTTGATAAGTTGTTGCCAATTAACTCTTTACCAAACAACAAATTTATAGACTGGTTCAAATTGAAAGCATTTGCAGACGACAAAATAAATGTGATTGAAGAATCAAAATTTAATTTAGGAAGGGTAGAAAACATGGCGGGAAAAAGAGAAAATGCTGGTTACCAGCATTTTCTCCTTTTCCCACAATGTTTTCAAAAACCTTCTTTCTCAGGGTCGTTAAAAGTTGGGATTGTGTTGTAAAGAGTTAACCCATTACCACACAATCCCTACTTTTGATGCCCTTCAAAAAGAAGCCTTCAGAAAACATTGTGGGAAAAGGAGAAAATGGTGGTAACCAGCATTTTCTCCATTTCCCAGTGTTTTCTACCCTTCACAAAACAAATTTCAAATTTTCAGTCACTTTTATTTTGTCGTCTGCAAATGCTTTCTATTTGGACAAGCCTAGAACACTGTCGTTTCGTAATGAGTTCAGACAAGTCTAAAATGATGTGTGCAGATTATCAAGACGAATAAGGGTTGATTGTGGTTCTTGAATTTTTTTTCCACTGGGAAAGTCTACTTGTTCAATCCTATAAAGGCCAATATCTTTTTTTTGTGATTTTTTTTTTTTATGGCCACATGGATTGGATGCTCTTCTATCATCTGTTAACATCTTGAAAGGGGGTGCTTCTTATCCAAGTTGTTTAATTCTCTTTATCATTTCATTGCATTCTATACCGCTACCGATGATTTCTAAATTACCTCATTCTAAATTAAAGTGAACTGCAACACGATCAATTCTTACAGCCTGTAGCAGAGAAAAAAGAAGTACTACGTTTTCATAGATCACCACTGTCCATTGATTACATGTATCAATAGGGATATGCATTTGAATTGGGTCATTATTCACATGAACCATTTTGACATTATTCCAAAATAAATTCCATGGCTGGCATCTGATGGGCTGAGATCTTCTGTTGTAGCCAATAAGATTGCTTGTCTTGAAGTTTAGAATTCAGATTTAAGCTGGAAAGGCTTGTGAATAAGATTCCAGTAACTGTCTTAATCATTTATAAGACACAATTTTTTGACCCATCTACATTTAATATATTCGAAGGTGACAAATATGGCTTAACTCTTTACCAAATGGCCAAATTTTAGGTTTGTCCATATCGAAAGCACTTGCAGACGACAAAATAAAAGTGACTGAAAATTTGAAATTTGTTTCGAAAAGGGTAGAAAACATTATAGGAAAAGGAGAAAATGCTGGTTACCAGTATTTTCTACTTTTCCCACAATGTTTTCTAAAGGCCTCTTTTTCAGCGTCATCAAAAGTAGGGATTGTGAGGTAATGGGTAAAGTCACCTTACAGTATTGCCCCTCTTAACTCATGATGTTTTCCAAAGCCTTCTGCCTTAGCATAGTTAAAACAGGATTGTTTGGAAAAGAATTAACTCATTACCAAATGACAATATTTTAGGCTTGTCCAAATTGAAAGCATTTGCAGACGACGAAATAAATGTGACTGAAAAGTTAAAACCTGTTATGGGAAGGGTAGAAAACATTGTGGGGAAATAAGTAAATGCTGGCTACCAGCATTTTCTCCTTTTCCTGCAATGTTTTCTAAGGGCTTCTTTCACAGGGGTATTAAAAGTCGGGATTGTGTGGTAATGGGTTAATGTGTATTCTGCCTGTTTTGACTGACACCCACATGGGCTTGTACCAATGTTTATGCTATGTTTATGGTGCAAACTATTATAAACCTTTGCAATGAAACAAACAGCTACAAGTCCATGAGATGATATCTGACAGATTAACTTCCACATGGTTTCAGCAGGTGTGGTCTGATTCTCTCGTTGGCAAGTACTCCCTTTCTAATAATACAACAGTTAAAAATAAAGGTAATTGCAATGAACTTCACCAGCAAAAACTCTTGTATAACTGTAAATCTCCTGTTTTATTTTTCACCAATTATACCATTTTCATCCAGTACAAAATTTCACATATAATTCTACAGTCTACTTGAACATTTATTGATTACAAACCCCTAACCATTACATCTTTTATACTTTTTGACACAAATATACATACTTACTGTAATGACATAATTATACAAACTAACTTTAGTTACATAAATATAATTTATGCACTTACAGTAGACTAGTGAAAAATATGTGCCTTAAATACAGTGGCATACATTATATGCACTTACAGTAGTGACAAAAATGCTGTAACTGTAGTGACATAATTATATGCATTAACAGTAGTGACACAAATATTTACACCAACTGTAACAATATACATTTATGCTTTAAACCTAGTGACATATATATTTATCACATAACCGCCCATGTTTTCAGTGTGATATACCCATTACAAATTTTCTTATCTTATACATATTTGATATCATATTTGTGCGACGTCATTTTTGATGTCATTTTGTACATATAGTATTTCGTACAAATGGATATTACCGTGAGTGCATTTCCGAGTGTCATTTCATCATCTGATCTATATTTTGTGAAATGTTGTTATGTGATAAAAAAAAAAATCTGACATTCGTTGACGTTTGCGATAAAATTTTATTAAAATCGATAAGGAAAATGTTACTAAACTTGCCGAAATTCCCTCGACACCTGTAATAAAATCTTATCTCAAAGGCCCACTTATGTCAGATCCTATATATATGCACTAACCGTGGTGACATAAATATCCACACCTACCGTAGTAACATAAATATAAGCACTAACCAAAGTAAAACAGAGGACATAGATGGTTTCCTGATTATAAAGTTAAACACATTTTGAACATGAAACATTCTTTTCTCAAGGTGACATACATCCCATTTAGTATCAAAGAGCTAACACTACAAATGGTTAAAATTTTTAGACTACAGCATATTCAAACCAAATCAAATCTGGTTAAAATGTTGAGGTTTCCAATAGAAAGGATACAAACTAGTGCCAGAAAACGAGATAATGCTGGTTACTGGCATTTTCTCCTTTTCCCAAAATATATCTACAAGCCATCTCCTTAAAGTATTTTTTCATGTATTCTACACTAGATTTTGGCTTGTTTCAAGTTTAATAAATTTTCAAGCCTCCTTATGGTCATAGTATTTTTACAAACTTGTTGACTGTCCAAGTTCAACATCAGGGTCTGTATGCACCAACCATTCTTAAGAATGTTTTGTGTCTTATTCTCTAGAATTTTCTACATTTGTAAGTAACACAACTTCTGATTGGCTAAACCATTTGGTTTAGCCAATCAGAAGTTGTGTTACTTACAAATTTAGAAAAACTTTGAGAATAAGACTAAGAATATTTTCAAGAATGGTTGGTCCTGATCTGCTTTTCCTGTAAAGTCCAATCTTGTTCAGCAATGTCATTTAAACCTATGTATGGATTGGCCAATTTTAAAAAAAACATATCTTCACTCATACCAGTACATGTTCTATGTCTAATTTCTACATCAAGCATGAGCTCCACAAAGTGGGGCAATATACTTTACTCCAGAAGGAAGCTTCCTGCTGTGACCTTGAACTTGGAGCCTTGCCTCTTTTACCTCTGCTAAGCATATCATCCCATAAAAGTGCACACATTATGTGACCTAGTTTCAAAATCAGACCAGGGACCGTGGAGCGGGCACAATATGCGAGTGTTTCACCTCTGACCCCTCTGCTTTAACCTTAACTTTTATGCATGATGTATAAAACCGCAGGTCCTGTGCTCTGCATTTCACCTCATCAAGGTACACACATGTACAAAAAATTTCAAATTCAAACAAGGGCTCAAACGACATGCAGCAAGACACAATAATTATTTATTATGTGAGATTCCTTAGACACTCAGCTTTGACCTTGACCTTTAGGACCGATGTCTGAAAACCTGCTCAACCTCGTCTAAACAAGGTACAATGTACAAATATACTTTATATTTTCAAATTCAGGCAAAAAGTTCCAGAAATATGAAGTATACATGATACTGCTAACAGACAGGTGACAAAAGGCCTAGCATGACATGCCCTTTTAGGCATATTAAAAAGAAATTGTTCTAAAATCAGATTGAATCTATATCTGCTCTTCCATTTTACAAATGGGAGTATATTACTAAAGAATACATGAGATAATGGCCTACAATACAAAATGACTAGACAAAAAAATATTGCATATGATTGTACATTACAGAATTATAGCAATTCTTTTCATTTTATAAAACATGACACAATGATGAGAAGTGTACAGAAAATAGATTTTCAAGGCAGTTTACTTTGTGACAATGTTACCTTGATATGCAAGTTGCTTCTGATACTATTTATGGATAAATGGATATGTGATTTTCTTTAATTTCTTAACTCCTGTAAACTGGTAACTGTTGTATCTTACATAAAAGTCAAACGGACAACAGCCAACACCCAATAAGCCAAATTGTTAACTCCAGGATCAGTATCAAAAATGCTTTGGAGTCTAAACTGTGATGACAATAATTCTTGGGCATTACACAATTGACCTTTCTGTAAATGCGAGTTTGGCATGCCCCCCCACCCCCCACGTAACTTGGTATATCGGTTGTCAAGCCTGATAAGCTAACCAGAAAATGGCATCGAATACAAAGAGAAAGAGCATCCACTTCAGTTCTATTTTAGCTGATATTTCACTCTAGCTTAATTGCAACAATTTTTTCCTTAATTTTCTTATCAATTCAAATAGTGTTGGCTGTTTTGATAAATAGATAGACACGATCAAATTATCCCATGTCTATAATGAATTGTGTCAGACTTTTTTGTTTTACATGATGCCCAATGCTGTGTTTTCACTGGCCGATAAGACAATGGAACTCCTATCAATCAAAATTGGCAGAAAGGTCAATTGGCTAAATGAAAACTCAAAGCCTCTCACAACTCTTTATCAAAAGACAAAATTTTAGACATGTCCGAACTGATAACGACAAATTTATCATGGCTCAAATGACAGAATTTGTTTTAGAAAGGGTAGAAAGCATAAAGGGAATAGCTGAAAATCCCAGTTACTAGCACATTCTGCTTTTCTCTCACTGTTTTCAGAAGCCTTTCACATAAGGGACATTAAATGTTTGGATTGTCCAGTAAAGGGCGAAAAGCTCACACCTGAATATGTATCTGCAAAATTACATGCAGAACAACTTGGGTGTTACCTGTTGTTGACAAGAAGATCAATCAGAGGCTGTCAGTCTAAAACTGGCAGATATGGAGGATAAAAACACAAGCTGTGGGGTAACATTTTCTCAGCAACTGTTATCAATCTTTGTAGTACATACTGCATTATGTAAAGCAAATGGTCACTTAACCCATTACCAAACGACAAAATTTTTGACTGGTCCAAATTGAAAGCATGTGCAGATGACAAAATAAAAGTGACTAAAGATTTGAAATTTATTTTGTGAAGGGTAGAAAACATTGTGGGAAAAGGAGAAAATGCTGGTTACCAGCATTTTCTCCTTTTCCCACAATGGTTTCTAAAGGCTCCTTTCTCAGGGGCGTCAAAAGTAGGGATTGAGCGGTAATGGGTTAATCTAATGTCTACATACATACTAAATCATAACTTTAAAAAGCCTTTTGGCATGCAAAAATCTACCATAGGAAAAACTGCCAATCCAGGTCAGCCCGTGCTGATTGCGCTAGGTGATAGGATCAAAACATTCTGCACACACATTACATCTTCTTTTCGCAAAGCATGACTAAAATGAAATGGAGATTCTCAGTTTATGGTTTAGCCAATCACAAGTTCTGTTACTTTCACAGTCATAAAATCTTGAAGATCAAGACAAAAAACATTCTATAGAATGGTTGGTGAATACAGACCCAGAACTAGAAATGCCGATATCTCAAGTTCTAAAGCTATCAGAAAAGGAAAGCCTAGATCTAACATAAGACTGCATACTTTGTGGAATCTGATCTCAATCTACAAACATGACTCAATTATGAGGACTTAGAAATTCGGAAAAATTCTGAGAAAAGAAGACCGTTAGTTTCTTAAAGTTTTTGCCAGCTCCCCCACCCCCAATCCATCCCCACATCATACAAACAAGAACTTGTTCAGCAATGGAACAACACAGGTACAGCCATGCACTCAACTATAATGATCATCAATCCAACAAATGACAATAAAACATGAGCCATGCTCTGTAAAAAGGGAGCTAAACCCTTTCTCTAACGATAAATTTTGGACCCTTCCAAACCGAAAGAGTTCGCAAACGACAATTTTAGATTTGGCGAAAATGGTAGAAAGTTCTCAAAAGGGATAGAAAACACTTGGGAAAAGGAGAAATTGCTCGTTACGAGCAATTTCTCCTTTTCCCACAGTGTTTTCAAAAGACTTTTACTGCAGACACGTAAAAAACAGGGCTTGTTTGGGAAAAGGTTAAAGCCTCTGCAGAAAGCATCAACACTGGTCAAGCCTGAGCAGTCTACACAGGCCAACCTGTGTCTCAGCATTTGCTGCTTTTCCAATGATGTTTTCTACCCTTTCAAAGACAAATGCTATCATTTCACCAAAAATTCAACCTCCTCTCTGCAAATGCTTAAACTCTTTACTACACAATCCCAACTTTTAACGACCCCAAGAAAGAAAGCTTTTGAAAACATTCTGGGAAAAGCAGAAAAAAATTCAAATATTGAGTCATTTTAATTTTGTCGTCTGCTTATTCTTTCAACTTGGACCAGTCCAAAAATGTTGTCGTTTGATAAGAGTTAGGTATGGACTAAGCAAGCCCTAAATATATTTTTGTTTGGTAAAGACTTTAATTGAAAAACCTATCACGACTATGACATCGTATATCTGTAATTCTTCTTTATCCTTTTTAGACATTGTGGAAAAGGATGAAAACACTTGTTACAAAATTTCCATTTGAGCCACAATCACCCTTAATCACACAATGCCATCTTTTAACAACCCTAATTCAGCATTTTCTCCTTTTCCCACAATGTTTTCTTCTCTTCCTAAGAGAAATTTCAATTGTTTAGTCACTTTGATTTTGTCGTCTGCAAATGCTTTCAATTTGGACCAGTCTAAAATTTTGTTGTTTGGTAAAGAGTTCATATAAGTCTTACCTCTTCCAGTGAACTAATTTTGTCTACATGCAGAATCAATATTTGAAAAATGTGGCAAAATCAACGCCTGTTCATAACATGTGTTTTCTTCTTCTTACAATGCTTTACATGTATTCATGCAAAATAAAAAATCTATAGAACAAATGGACAATTTCAATTTTGATAACATAACAAAACCATTTTAGCAAACCTAAACTAGATCTATTCCCAACATTTTCTGTACTTGTAACAAGCCATAATGAAATTATTATGAAATCCACATGGTCTATTTATTTCTTTATGACAGAAAGAATAAAAGAAAGCTAATTCCCTTACCATGTTGCACTAGGTAGCTTATTTTTCTCTTTCTTACAAACTGACACACAGAAGAATTTGTTAATGAACACCTTTAACTCTTTACCAAACGACAAAATTTTAGATTGGTCCAAATTGAAAGCATTTGCAGACAACAAAATAAACACATCTCAAAAATTGAAATTTGTTTCCAGAAGGGTAGAAAACATTGTGGGAAAAGGAGAAAATGCTGGTTACCAGCATTTTTTCCTTTTCTCACAATGTTTTCAAAAGGCTTCTATCTTAGGGTCGTAAAAACCAGGGATTGTTTGGGAAAGGGTTAAGATTCCTATTCTGTTAAGATTCTGACAAATTCATTTTACAATTTCATGCAGAGTAGAATCTACCATTTCTTATGGAAGGAATAGAAAATAAAATCACATTTACAATAACATCTCGGAACTTTCTCTGCTAAAAACAAACGTCATTCCCAAAAAGTAATCAAACAAAGACATAAATCAAAGGAAGAATCGAACTTTTTCATAACCATACATCAGCCAGTCATTTTTGCAACTCAAACTCCAGAAAACTTATAACAATGTCTTAAAGATCATAATGCAACTTACTTTTATATTAAGATTTCAACTTTTTCTATACAAGATCTTGTATTTTACAAAACCCAAAGAAGAAGGCTTTTGAAAAGATATTGAAAAAAGTGTGAGAATGCTGGTAACTAGTATTTTCTCCCTCTCCCCCAATATTTATTACTTTAACCCATTACCACACAATCATTACTTTTGACGACCCTAAGAAAGAGGCCTTTAGAAAACATTGTGGGAAAAAGAGAAAATGCTGTTAACAGCATTTCTTCCTTTTCCCACAATGTTTTCTACCCTTCACAAAACAAATTTCAAATATCAAATCACCTTAATTTTGTCGTCTGCAAATGCTTTCGATTTGGACAAGCCTAAAATATTGCCATTTGGTAATGAGTTAAGATTAGTCCCATTGTATCAGCCATATCAGATTTATCTTCTCAAACTACTTTCAACATGAAGAAGTCAGAAATTTTGCAGTTGGGTGAAATGTCGAGATGGGTGCAATTTGTTCACAACGAGGGTGCAATTTGTTCACAGCATTTTCCTCAATACATGTGCCATCTCACTCATCCACAATCAGAATTAATTGAAAATTGTGCAGTTGGAGTGATTGCTCTATTCTGTATTCGCCTATCTCTTTTCATCCAAATTTAATACAAATCCGTCGCAAACAATGTGGCATCTGAATGTGATATTTACAGAACGTTTGTTGCATTATAATCTGACTATACTACATATCAATGACAACCCTTAATTCCAGGCTTAGTTTAACAAAAAGTCCATGGTTTTTCAGTAGTTTGAAACTATATTTATAGATCAGAACTTTTCTATATAGATACAAACAACAGTCTTTATGTGATATCTTGAATACATGTTGTCTTATCCAGTATATTTTTTAAGTCTAATTACCCTGTTTTCGTAAGCTTCTTATTTTTCCCTTTATTCAAGGCGATATTTTCTATTCCATCTGAAAGTGCTATTAATGGGTCTAAAAGTTCTTCTTAAAACAAGAAAAAGTCCAGGATTAATTTCAAGGTGGCAAACTCCATGATAAACATCACAAAACGAAGTATTTCACACAGTTATATCTGTCAGAACTTTTAACATTTCATTATAAACGTTAAAAATACTAGGAACTGCAACTTGGTATAAAAACGATTAGACAGTATATGTATAACAATGAAATGAACAGAACAGAACAAAATAAGGTCCATACCATTCTATCTCTGTACTAATTTTTGTGGCAGGCTCGTTTCTCACTAGGTGAAAGATGAGGGGAAAAAATATTTGACAATTTGAATTTGAACCTTATTTATTTTCTCAAAAGCCTGGAATTAAGGTTCTTCCTGTCCCACCTTCATTTCAATGTCCCCCGCTGAAACAATTCTCTCTAATGATTTAGGTTTGAAGCTGAAGAGAAGAATATGTCAGTTTAATAATCTTCTAACCCTTACAAAACAACAAAGTGTCTTTACAAACATTTAAAAAAAAAAAAGCTTTGAAAACATGGCGGGAAAAAGAGGAAAATGCTTGTAACAAGCTCTGGCATCACATCTCCTTTCATATCTTTTTTTCTCTCTATCAATGTTTTTTCTATTTATTCTTTCCTACAGGTTTTTTTGTCTTCTTCTATCAAAGACAAATCGCTCTATTTGAGCCATATTTGTCTTCTAGCTTTCAGCATTTTCTCTGTTTCTCATATTTTCAAAGGCTTTCTTCCTTGGCATCATTAATGAGGCAAAACTACACGGTAAACAGTTAACCCATTACCATACGATCCCTACTTTTGAGGACCCTGAGAAAGAAGCCTTTAGAAAACATTGTGGGAAAAGGAGAAAATGCTGGCAACCAGCATTTTCTCCTTTTCCCACAATGTTTTCTACCCTTTATAAAACAAAATTCAATTTTCATTCACTTTTATTTTGTCCTCTGCAAATGCTTTCCATTTGGACAAACCTAAAATTTTGTCATTTGGTAATGAGTTAAGAAATTACACAAAAAGGCAGAACCATGTTTTTCTGTGAACTTAATTTTTATATGGCATTATACTGAAATTGCACTGAAAAATAGCAAAATTTTATCTTTATAAAGTTAGTATCCTGTAAAAGTTGTGTAAAAAAATCTATCTAAAATACATGAGTTTTTGAAAACTTGTAACTTAAAATCAGCTTCAAGAAATAATGTAAATAGCTACCAGTTTCTTAACAGGAAAACCCAGTATCAAAAACATTACTAAAAAATAGATACAATCCATTGAATACATCTTGACACTATTCCTCTCTTTTTCTGTGTGTGTAAATAATTTTTACCCACCATATAATAGCAATTATTCCTACAAGCATTCAGTCAGAAGTCTAATATCTTTGTTTGATAGACCTAAACATTGCAAATTCAAGACCAGTTAACCAGATTATCTGTCAAAAGCCAACATTGTAGATTCAGGATTAGACTGCATGTTCTTTCTATACAGTCTAATCTACATTTTCACTGTAAACATGAACAACAACAGTTGAGCATATACAATTAAGAAAGGGCTAAAATCTTTACAAAATGACAAAACTTTAAGTCTGATTATAATGGAAGCTTTTAACCCATTACCACTCAATCCCTACTTTTGATGAAACTGAGAAAGAAGCCTTTAGAAAACATTGTGGGAAAAAGAGAAAATGCTGGTTACCAGCATTTTCTCCTTTTCTAACAACGTTTTCTAATATTCACAAAACAAATTTCAATTTTTAAGTCAATCTTATTTCGGCATCCGCAAATGCTTTCTATTTGGACAAGCCTAAAATATTGTCATTTCGTAATGAGTTAAAGATGACAAGTTAGACATGTCTCCGATGATAAAATGTCTTTGAAACATTAGAAAACATTGTAGAAAATGGAGAAAAAAAGCTGGATGTCAGCATTTTCTGTTTTTCCACAATATGTGCAAAAGCCTTCCTCCTCAAGACAGTAAACAAAGAATCTGCTGGTATGAGGTTAAAACTTGAAATGCATCTTTGGATATATTCTTCAGACATAACCAACTAAGTTAGTACTGGTTTTTTTTTTTCATCAGTGTATCCAACAATATTCAGGAAGAAAAAAACCTGATTTAACTTTTTTCCCTTTTTTTTTGTTTCAATAATCAAAACAATGCTGAACTCGCACAACCTTAAAAACCCATTCAATTTGAGAATTTTTTTGGTTTTTATTTTTGTAGAAATTGAAGATGTGTCAAACTAACTGCCTTAATTTGGAGAGGTGGACAAGTAGCCCCCTGATTTAGCAGGGCTGCCAAACCTGTTAGGACTTGTGGAGTAGATTCCTTTAGGCTGATCAGCTTCCTCCATAGACATGCTGCGGTTTCGAAGTCCTTTACCAGGGTCACTGTCAATTGATGATGTTCGAGATACTCTAGGCATTGGTACTCCACCCACTGCAGACAAAAAAACATACATTGAATAGCAATCTGTATTGCTGTATTGTATTACCACACAATCCCTACTTCTGACGACTCCCAGAAAGAAACCTGAATAGCAATCTGTATTGCTGTATTGTATTACCACACAAACCCTACTTCTGACAACCCCCGAAAAACAAACCTTAGGAAAACATTGTGGGAAAAGGAGAAAATGCTGGTAACCAGCATTTTCTCCTTTTCCCACAATGTTTTCTACCCTTCTCAAAACAAATTTCGAATTTTCAGTCACTTTTAATTTTGTCATCTGCAAATGCTTTCAATTTGGACAAACCTAAAATTTTGTCTTTTGGTAATGAGTTGACTTTTACCAAATAATCTCAAATTTGAACAACCCTGAGGAAGAAGGCCTTTGAAAATTTTATGGGGAAAGGAGAAAATACTGGTCACCAGCATTTTCTTCTTTTCCCACAATGTTGTCTACATTTCAAAGATAAATCCTACTTTTCAAAACACATTTTTTAACCCTGTCCCAAACGATAAATTTTGGACCCTTCCAAACTGAAAGAGTTTGCAGACAACAATTTTAGAATTGGAGAAAATGGCAGAATGTTCTCAAAAAGGGTAGAAGACACAGTGGGAAAAGGAGAAATTGCTCATTACGAGCAATTTCTCCTTTTCCCACAGTGTTTTCAAAAGATATTTAACATGACCAAGTCAAAAGCTTTGCTACTTGGTCAAGAAATCAGCAAACATTACTAAGTTCCACCAGAGGAGGCAAAAATGTGGAAATCTACAGTCAACTCCCATTTGGACGACATCAGATACACCGACATTTTCACTTACCAACAAAAATTTAATGGGAACAGATTTACACAGTCTATTTTTCATCTGTTACAATGGAATTCTCGTTTGCTGACACCAACACAACTTTTTCGGGAACGAAAGTACAGAATACCTATATATTCTTATTCGATACATCAACACTCTTTTAATTGTCTTTTCAGGTAAAATCCCCAGCACTATTTTTAGCACCTCACATAAGGTGATAATCAATAAATCGTAGCTCACCTGGGCCTATTTGACCCATAGGGACCTTAGTCTGACTCTTGTCAATCACAGACTATTTAGTATAATCAAGGCATTTAACCCTATTCAGCAAGTTACTTGCTCCCGATTACAAAAAAGCAATGTATCTTTTCTTTATAAACAGTTATTCTCCTTATTCTTTCTACATCTGAGAGCTAAAATATTTTTCTACCAGATAAACACGACTGATTGTCAGTTGATAATGCCGTTTGGCTGCTACAGTCACTCTGCCTTGTAAACTCCCTAAAAAATCTGGGTCATTGACAGGGGTTTGTACATCCCACTTTCAGGATATACATGTAGAATACACTTTAATTCCAGTGAAACACAGTATTAAGGATGTTTCAAAATATCACTGACCTGCAGTCTTTGTGTTCTACAATGTTGAATTGCCTCAGAATTCGTGGACTTTTTATCAAGATGCAAATTTCAAACACCTGCCGACATGTTGTGTCACGTAACAATGTTTGGAACAAGCAATTTCATTGGTTGATATGTACTGACAATCATGCATTCAACCAATGAAATTTTGTACAGCTGCTCACACCTTTATCATGTGACACTGTTTGGAAAAAGAAATTTCATTGATTTATACACATGACCAGCAGTATGGAATGTACGAACTCTTGTCAATGGTAAAGATTTTTGAGCGAGTTTACAAATTTGAAGGACTGTAGTAGCCAGACTGCATTAGCCACCGACAAACAGTTGAGTTTTTCTGGTATACAAATGATTTAGCTGTCAGTTGTCCAAAGAATAAGGAGAATATCTGTTAGTGTAGAAAAGATACATTGTTGTTGATGTTTTTGTAACCGGGGGCGAGTATCGGGCTGCTTACATTTAAATCCCTTGATTATACTATAATATACTATATAGTCAGTGGGTGCCAGGAGTCAAACTATGGACCTCTATCATTTGAACCATTTCCAGCCTTTCAGAGATAGCAAGACAAATATTCTGAGAAACCTTCATGAGTGTTAGACTGTTAATGCAGCCTCTAGAGAGTACACAAGCTTTTTATTCGATAAATTAGTGACATGCCTTCTGACAGGACTCATGTTTTACCTTTATTGTCATCATGAAAAACATTCTGCTACAGAGTAATAGCAGTGAAATTATCATGTTATAATCAACTGATATTTTTCAGCAATCCCTAAAATGAGTAGTGAAATGTATGTTTTGAGTAGTGTTTTACAAAACATAGTAAAAAAATGTTATGATAAACTCATCTTTTCCACAACCCCTAATATGAGCAGTGAAATTACCGGTATCAATGTAATACACTTTTATATTTAAACAATCCCCAAAATGAGAAGTGAACATATCCTGCTATAGTCCAGAAGATGTTTTTCTACAATTCATTAAATGAACAGTGAAATTATCATGTTACAATCCCTCTGATATTTTTCTACAATCTATAAATAGAGCATGTAAGAAAGTGGTATATACTTACCAACTCCAATACCTTGGCAGAAATACAAGAAGCTCTCTGCTAATTTTTGTGGCTGAAAGTAATAGAAAAAAAAAATTTTGGCACTGACATAATTATAACAAAATTGAGAAAACCAAGAGCAACTATTACAAGCAGCACATTTGCAGCAAAGAACAAAAGAGACATGCTACACAAATTATTGAATTATGACAATAGGATGAGGCTTGGTCACTTAACTCATTACCAAACGACAATATTTTAGACTTGTCCAAATTGAAAGCATTTGCAGACGATACTATAAAAGTGACTGAAAATTTGAAATTTGTTTGGTGAAGAGCTGGAAACATTGTGGTAAAAGGAGAAAATGCTGGTTACCAGCATTTTCTCCTTTTCACACCATGTTTTCTAAAGGCTTCTTTCTCAGGGTCGTCAAAAGTAGGGAATTGAGAATTGTTCATGATTTTCTAAGAACACGGGCCAAGGGCCTGTATCTGTGTAACCGTACACGATATGTATTTGTCGAATAGGGTGTATCTCAATACTGATGAGTTGGCAATCATTTTGCTTTTAAGTTTGCAGACAAACTGAACATACATTCCGGTTAAGTGGGATTAATGAAAGACAAGCATTAATGTCAATGAACCCTTAATCAAAGTTTTAATATCAATGAACCCTTAATCACTTATTACGCCTGTCTCTTTTGAAGACAAGGCAGATGATTCTATATTCTGCACAGATTATGCAATCTTATGTCGGATTAGCTATATAGTAATAACCCGACCAAAACAGCCCTGGAGTTGAAATAATTAAGCATTTTTCCCCCCGAGATGTAAAATGCCATTTTCATCAATCCAGCACTCTAGTATAAAGGTTAAGGACGTTTTCAGTAGTAATTTCTGCACATCACTTTGGCGTTTTTCAAGGGAGAGAATAACAGACAGTAACTCTTCTCAAAGAAGGTACTTGCCCCATTCTTTAAGGTCATTAAAACTCAGCACATGAATTGTAATCTAAAAGTTAAATCTCCGTTTTGAACATTGAAAGTCGTTTGTTTTGAAACTCTTTTTCAGTCTTGATAAAGTATATTTAAAAAAAAAATGGTAAACAAATAATAAAACAAGAGGGCCAAGATGGCCCTGGATCGCTCACCTGAATTTTTGAGATGACCATAGTCTATTTTTTTTTTTAGGTATTCAAACATTGGAACCAAATTTATAATTTTGCCAAGCAATTTTCAAAAGGTCACCTGTAAAAATCATTTCGAAATCTGACCATCAGTTTCAAAAAGAAGAGTTTTTAAGAATTCTTCATTTCTGTATAAGAGCAAGTAGCCCCCATCCATGAGACCCATGTTTCTTGATGGATCAAAATTTACAAACAAGTTTTGAAAAGGGTCACCCAAGGAACATCTCTCTGAAATAATTTCAAAATCTGACCAGGGGTTTCAGAGAAAGAGAATTTTAAAGAATTTCATCATGTCCATATAGTGCAAGTAGCCCCCATTCACAAGACCATGTTTCTTGATGGATCAAAATTATATGTACAGCTTTTGGAAAGGGTCCCACAAGGAACATCTCTGTCAAATTATTTTAAAATCTGACCACAGGTTTCAGAGAAGAAGAATTTTCAAGAATTTCTTCATTTCCATATAGTGCAAGTAGCCCCCATTCACTAGAGCCATGTTTCTTGGCCAATCAAAATTTTGCGAACAATTTTAGAAAAGGGTCACCCAAGGAACATCTCTGTGAAATTATTTCAAAATCTGTCCAGCCATTTCAGAGAAGAAGAATTTTCAAGAATTTCTTCATTTCCATATAGTGCAAGTAGCCCCCATTCACCACAGCCATGTTTCTTGACCAATCAAAATTTCGCTAACAATTTTTGAAAAGGGTAACCCAAGGAACAAGTCTGTGAAATTATTTCAAAATCTAACCAGCGGTTTCTGAGAAGAAGAATTTTTAAGAATTTCTTCATTTCTGTATAGTGCAAGAAGCCCCCATTCACCAGAGCCATGTTTCTTGACAGATCAAAATTTCGCGAACAATTTTTGAAAAGGGTCATCCAAGGAACATCTCTGTGAAATTATTTTAAAATCTGACCAGCGGTTACAGAGAAGAAGAATTTTTAAGAATTTCTTCATTTCTGTACAGTGCAAGAAGCCCCCATTCACCAGAGCCATGTTTCTTGACGGATCAAAATTTCACGAACAATTTTTGAAAAGGGTCACCTAAGGAACATCTGTGTGAATTTATTTTAAAATCTGGCCAGCGGTTTCAGAGAAGAAGAATTTTTAAGAATTTCATCATTTCTGTATAGTGCAAGAAGCCCCCATTCACCAGAGCCATGTTTCTTGACGGATCAAAATTTCGCGAACAATTTTTGAAAAGGGTTACCCAAGGAACATCTGTGTGAAATTATTTTAAAATCTGGCCAGCGGTTTCAGAGAAGAAGATTTTTAAAGAATTTGCTAAAAAATTCCATTTCGTTGCCATGGCAACCAGAGTTTTTGACGGAATCAAATTCTGTGAACAATTTTTAAAGAGGACCTCCCAAGGAACATTCCAGCCAAGTTTGGTCCAAATCCGCCCAGCGGTTTAGGAGGAGTTGATGTTTAAAGAATTGTTGACGACGCACGACGCACTGACGCACGACGGACGACGCACGACGGACGACGGACACCGGGTGATCCTAAAAGCTCCCCTTGAGCACGTTGTGCTCAGGTGAGCTAAAAAAAGCCTTTTAACTGAACGACAAAATTTTGAAAACCTCAAGGGAAAAAAAAAGGTTCAAAATATTTTTGGAAAAGGAGAAAATGCTAGTCACCAGCGTTTTCTCTTTTACCACTATGTTTTGTACTTATTTCCCTGCCAAACGGCACATTTTCAACTGTTCTCGACTTATTATCTGCTAATTGCTTTAATGTAGACAGCCCTAATTTTTTATTTTCTGAAGGGTTTTGTAAAGGGTTACTTTGATGAAAAACATTGTGGGAAATTCAAACAAAAGGTTGATTATCATTAGTTGCTACTTTTCCTACAATAATTTGAAAAGCCTCTTCTTCAACATTGTTGAAAGTCAGTCTTGTGATCTAAAAGGCTGAATCTCAGTTTCTATACTCTAAAATGTACCTTTCTAGAAATTCTTTGCTCTCTGGAATAAAATGGTAAAGACTTTCAAGAAATTAATCATCTCATTACAGAGTTACAGTTTTAGAGACCTATCAAAATTGAGAAAGAGGCCATTTAAAAACTTAATTTTGAAAAGGAGAAACTTTCTGACTCTTTACACGAAGAAAAGACTTTCCAAAATTGAATGCATTTTCAGGTAGCAACTTTTTGATCTGGCACCATTGATAGAACTTGTATGAAATAGGATGGAAGACATTTTAGGAAAAGGAAAAAATGTCAATTACCACCGTATTCTCCTTTTCATACCAAAATTTCTCAAGCCTTCTTTCTAGACCTTTTAAACTCATTATGGGGTAATACAGGGTTAGATCTAAGTTTCTATACAACGTAAAAACATATACGGGTAACGGTAAATCAAAACTCTTTGCTATCACATAAAACTTTTCCTTCAAATGAAATGGAAAGGAGTTTCAGAAAAGTCCATTCGTTTTAATTTTATTCAACATATTTTCACAAGCCTTCGTCAAGTTTGTTAAAACTCAGGATGGTAAACTGGTCTTCATTGCACAGGAACATTGCACAACTCTACAGACTTTGCTGTTATCAGGAGAGGCGATAAGTACAGGAAAATGTATTGCAATATGTTATACCTATATTCTAAACTCGCCTTCTAACAGTACTTTCAGTACTTTGTTTTATCATGTGCTGATGAGTTACTGTCCAGCCACACTAATAGCCATACAGCTATCCTTGAAGACTGTATCCAGGTACACTTCTACTCACCCTCTCCTCAATTACGTTTGCAACTCCTTCCATTTCGAGAAGTTCAATCTTAGACTTTTCACATACTTTGGACATACATTCCCACAAGTTGTGTACAGTATGATTAAATGATGCTTTGTCCCCAGTTACCATCAACACTGGGCATCTAATTCAAAAGAAATCAAAAAGAAAACTTCTGAAGAAAAACAAATGTGGTCTGAACATTCTCTTTACATTCTCACAGAGCCGTGCATGACAAAAATTACCTTTGGGACCAGTGTAGATCAGAATCAGATTGCACAAAACCTGCGATCTGATCTTTGATTTACACTGTCTGGTTTGCTTAGACATTCTTGACAAGAATTATCTTAAAAGTTCAATTACTTGGGTATTACTTCTGCATTCAGAGAGTCTATTAAAAAATATTTAGCATAAAAACCCTTTACAAAGTGACAAAATTTTAAGCTTATTCAAACTTAAAACACTTAACCCTTTCCCAAACAATCCCTGTTTTTTACAGGTCTGACCTTTTGAAAACATTGTGGGAAAAGAAGAAAATGCTGGTAACCAGCATTTTCTCCTTTTCCCACAATGTTTTCTACCCTATCATGGACAGAAATTATCTTTTCAGCAAGAGTTGAATTGTCATCTGCAAATGCTTTCAATTTGGTCTAGTCCAAAAGTTTGTTGTTTGGGAAAGGGTTAAAGAAGACAAAATGTGGCTCACTTTCAGTACTTTTTGCTCAGTTGAGCTAAAAAAAGAAGAGAAAAGTTTTACTTCTCTTTACAAAAAAATTTGAGAATGGTCCTTCCTCACTTGTTTGCAAAAAGTTAAGCTCAATCAGGAGATAAAAGTTTTGGCCTGTACATATTGAAAGCGTTTGCAAAGTACATACGTAATCTCCCTAAAGAAAAAAAAAAGAGATATAAGAAAATTTGGGTACAGAAGAAAATACTGGTTAGTCATAAAAGATTTGTCCTCAAAAATTTCAAATATCTGCAGGATACTAATCTTGGTCATCTGGATAAACTTGCAAGACCCTATGCAATAAACACTAGGCCACTGAGAAATAGGGAGACAGCTGCAAGGCATGGTTTATGCCCCTTTGCAATAAGTTATAACCATAAGGCCACAGAAACAAGAGGGCCATGATGGCCCTGTATAGTTCCACTGGCTTATAATTAATTGATTGATTGTATGGTGTTTAACGCCATTTTCAACATCATTTCAGTTATGTCGTGGCAGCCAGTGCACCTATCCATGCATATTATCACCGAAACAATGGTCAGCGGTGGGAAAGGAATGAATCCTGTTACAAGAACATCATGGCAAGATGATGTCTGCAAAGTCTGGTCAAAATTGGAAGAGTGGTTTCAATAGATTTCACTACATAAGCCCATGTAGAACTTCTGACCCCTGGGGTGGGGTCAAATGTGACCCTCGTGCTATAATTTGGGTAGTCTTGGTAGAGGCCCACCAGATAAAGCCACAAACAAGATTTGGTAACTTAGGCCTTATGACTCAGTACAGGGAGATTTCTAAAGTTTTGTCTATATAAGCCCATATAAAAATTGTGAACCTTGGGGCTGGCCAATATTTTTTACCGCAGGGCTATAAGTTGGATACGCTTAGTAGAGGCCCACAAGATAAAGCCATATGCAAAATTTGGTAGCACTAAGCCTTATGGCTAGTGGCAGGGAGATTTCTTAAGTTTTCTCTATGTAAGCTTATGTAAAACTTATGAACCCCCTGGGGTAGGGTTAAATTTGACCCCAGAGCTATAAGTGCTATAAGTTGGGCACTGAACTTTAAATTTGTCCAAGATGTTTTCAAGTCAAACATTCTGATAAAGATTCATGAGCACACAAGGCTTTTCTAAAATTCGGCCCAATGGCCTACCTTTCAACTGGCAAAACCCAATTTAGCTTGTCTGACAAAAACATGAGTATCCGACAGAAAATGTTGCTTCCAGAAAGCACAAAAGGTTTTTCTGAAATTCGGTCTTCTCAATTATTTTTGAACTGATATGACCTGATTTCTAACTGTGATGTCCGAGACATAATCAAGAGTATCAAGCTGAAATTTGGCTGCTACTCTTAACACAAAACTTTTCTAAGATTACTTTTTGACCCAGCTTGACCCAATTTTAATCTTGTCCAAGATATGATCATCACGATAAACCCTCTCACAAAATTTCAAAAGCATAAGGCAGAAAATTTTGCCTCTAGAGTCCATACAATAGAGAGATCTACCGTACTGTTCTCTCTTTCAGGCAATAAATTTCACAATGAAAGCATACAGTTGAAAAGTTCAATACATTGTTTTCTAAAGTCATAACCAAACGACAATATCTTAAGCTTGTCCAAATCTAAAGCAGACAACAAAATAAAAGTGACTGACATGCTGAAATTTCTTTTGTGTAGAGTAGGAAACATTGTTGGAAAAGGAGAAAATGCTGGTTACCAGCTTTTTCTCCTTTTCCAACGTTTTCTAAAAGCTTTCTGTCGTCAAAAGTACGGATTGTGTGGTAATGGATTAAATGCTTCTGTCTGAAGGTGATAAACCCTAGACTGTTTGGTATAGGGTTAACCCTTTCCCAAACGAAAAATTTTAGACTCTTCCAAACTCAAAGAGTTTGCAGACAATAATTTCAAATTTGACAAAAATGGCAGAAAGTTCTCCAAATGGGTAGAAAACACTGTGGGAAAAGGAGAAATTGCTTGTTACGAGCAATTTCTCCTTTTCCCACAGTGTTTTCAAAAGACTTGTACTGCAGACACGTAAAAACAAGGACTTGTTTGGTATAGGGTATTTCATTGTAAGAGGTAGAACAAAGATACATACGTCAGCTTTTTAATATTGTCAGAAATGTTTGACCTCCTGAAAAGTAAAATAAAACAAAAATAGAGCTGCAGGTAAGAGGGAGTGGTGGTATTCTAAATCCATTGCTTCTCTACCAAACCCTATGTTGTGGGTACTCATTAGAATCATCTCGATGAGATGATTCTAACGAGTGCCAATAACACACTGTTTAGTGGAGAACAGTTAATATTTTCAAATTCAAAATCAAAGTCTTTCCCTCTATCTGGAGCTCTGAACAGAGTTACAGGAGATCACTTCTCTTACAGCATGGCTCCTTCACATAAAAGATTAATATCGGACAACTGGATTAGGGAAAATTCTCTTTAGCTCATTGATAAGTCTATTGTTTTTTGGAGTCTCAAGAAATGAGGATCTTTAATAGCCTACAGGCCCTAATCCCAGTAGGGGTGGTCTGTATGTCAGCTATACATTTGTTGCTATTTTTGACAGTCTTAACTCATTACCACATGACAAAATTTAAGGTTTATCCAAATTGAAAGCATTTGCAGACAACAAAATAAAAGTGACTGAAAATTTGAAATTTGTTTTGTGAAGGGTAGAAAACATTGTGGGAAAAGGAGAAAATGCTGGTTACCAGCATTTTCTCCTTTTCCTACAATGTTTTCTAAAGGCTTCTTTTTCTGGGATGTCAAAAGTAATGTGGTAAAATGGGTTAAGAATAGACTGAATATAAATAACAGGGGTAAGAACCTACATCATAGCATACGTCATTGTAGACATTTTAAATCCGCCATTTTTGTTTTAAAAAGACAAGTTTTTCAGCTTGTACATTATTGTTATTGAAGATCTGTCTTAACAAAGCAGTGCATAATTTTATGGTACCAGATAACTTTCTTCATTAGTATACATTAATATTTTGTTCATTAGTTTCGTTGATTTTGCATTTACCTCCACGCAATTTTCAAAGCCGGTGACACATGTGCGATTTAAAAATAGATGTTGTATACAATGCCATTAAGAACAACTGTGTTGAAGTGTTTAGAGCTACATTGTTTCATGGCATTTTGATTTCATGAATAGGACAAATATATTTACCGTCACCAGATGACCTAGGTATTCTAAGTAAATTTCAGATATTCATAATATCTTTTTAAAGTAATTAATCTGTACTTTGCACACAAAATGGTGGCTATTCCGACACCTCTGCTAAGACGTAGGTTGTCACCCTGGAATAATACGTAGTTTTCTTTCCCTAAAGCAACTTGAGTACTTTTTATCTTGTCTCTGTCTCTTTACCAGATTACAGAATTTTAGACAGTAGTTTAAAATTTAATTCTTTACCACACAATCCCAACTTTAACAACCCCTGAGCAAGATAGCTTTTGAAATTATAGTGGGAAAAGTTACAACCCGAGTAAGATAGCTTTTGAAATCATAGTGGGAAAAGTAACAACCCCTGAGTAAGATAGCTTTTGAAATCATAGTGGGAAAAGAAGAAAATGCTGGTAACCAGCATTTTCTCATTTTCCCAGAATGTTTTCTCCCATTCACAAAACAAATTTCAAATTTTCAGCCATTTTCATTATGTTGTCTGCAAATGCTTTCGATTTGGACAAGCCTGAAATTGTCATTTGGTAAAGAAATAAAGCTTTTGCACAAAATGAATTAACTATTTCTCAAATGAATTTAAAGGTGGTTGCATGTACTGAGATTTTCTACATATCACCGCAAATTAAAAAATATATATATCACTGAAATTTATATAAAAAAAAAAACAATACAAATCATCAATAATTAAGAATCATAAAATTACAAAAAATAAAATCTTTTTGGTGGTATTTCCTTAAAAGGCTACATAGCCTCTTAAAGTATTTTAGATTTTGCGCCAAAAATCAAAAAAGCATCCTGGGAATGTTAAGTGAGTGGCATGTGACTAATGATGTTTAAATTCCATAACATAACAAACATGTAATTATTTTCCATAGTGTCTTCTTTGGACACTATGTTTGAAGCTTTGTTTATTTCCCGTATGTAAATGAGCGAGTTGCTCAAGTAAAAATAGACTTTTTTTCCTATCATTATTGACCTGGGCGGTAGTAAATCTCTAATTTCTCTTGTTGTCGGATGTTTTTTGACTACTGGGGTTTTATGAATGAAAATTAAAAGGCTTTGGGAGTATAAGGATGATTTTTTTTTTTTGTAAAATTATCCTCCGCAAAATCTTAAAGTCCACCTTTAAAACAAGGATTCCTGTTACTTCCACACTGCATGTTTTGAAATGAAGTGTTCCCTCAAGGCAGTCTGTGTTTACAAATTCTAAACTTAATCTTTTAATGACAAGTAAAATGGAAATTTTCAGGTAGCAATACACAATAAATGTTCTTGTACTCTTACCAGCCTGATCTTGATCTATACTAGCCAAAAAAGCAACCTAAATTCCGGCAATCAAAGAGGAATAAACACTAGAAGTCTACTTCATGAAAGTCTGGACTAATCCTGGTTTTTATGTCCCTGAGATAGAAGCCTTTTGAAAACATTGTTGGAAAAGGAGAAAATGCTGGTAACCAGCATTTTCTCCTTTTCCCAGTGTTTTCTTCCCTGCTGGAAACTAATTTCAATTTTTGAGCTATGTTCATTTTGTCGTCTGCAAGTGCTTTCAATATGGAACAGTCTAAAATTTTGTCATCTGGTATAGGGTTAAGACCAGAATATTTCGAGTTCGAGGAGTATAGATCCAAGGTCACAGTTCAATTTTTTATGCATACTGATCATGGTCTAAAAAGCAATGTAAAATTTTAAGCTGAAAAAGAGTAGGAAAAAAAAGTCACCTACTTCATGAAAGCCTGGACAAATCTGTTCAAATTGTGGGGGTTGATTTTTGACCTCAGTGATTCCTGGAATGTCTCTAAGACTTTGTTTAACTCCTCCTGGTTCTCTGCTTTTTCAAACTGTATAGTCATAATAGATAACAAAAATTATCATAAAAAAATAACATATTTCCTAATTCTACCTGTTTAGTCATAATGGATTATAAAACGTTCATTTGAAGAAAGTTTCAGACAATCTATCATCCTAAAGGATATTATACATGTAGCATTGTTACAATAGTTGATCATTTTTTTTAATCTCTGACCACAATCACCAACGATAATAAGATCATTGTAACATTATTATAGTATATTTTATACTATAAGGCCGATATAATACATGTAATTTCATAGTCTGTGAACAATTTCATTGAAGATATATAATATGTAATTGCTCTATTACACTACATGATGATATTATCATCTGTAACTGACCATCATCATATTAGATTATAAGTAACATTAATCCTTTCCCAAACGACAAATTTTGGACTCTTCCAAACCAAAAGAGTTTGCAGACGACAATTTTAGATTTGGAGAAAATGCCAGAAAACTCTCAAAAATGGTAGAAAACACTGAAGGAAAAGGAGAAATTGCTCGTTACGAGTAATTTCTCCTTTTCCCACAGTGTTTTCAAAAGACTTTTACTGCAGACACGTAAAAACAAGGGCTTGTTTGGGAATGGGTTAACAAAACAGATGTAACATTAATTGTTCAGAGTTCCTCTTAGATAAAAGACTACTGCCAAATTTGCTGTGGATGACTGCAGTGATAAGAAAAATGTGAAGGCAGATTAAGAAATTGATCATAATGAGCAATTTCTTAATCTGCAATGATATTTCATAAATCTACTTGTTTTTCTTGTTCAAGCCAAGCTATTTTTATATAAACTGATGCTTTGGATTAAAAATTACATTTTAATAAACTGCTGTTTTGAACTATAAAGAGACATGAAGCAATATATTTCTAAGTTTTCATTGAATAAATAAAGAAAGAAAACAGGAGTAAATCTTTGGTTAGTTTCTTTTTCCTTCTTGGACAAATCTGCTAATCATGTGATTCTTATATCACCTTCATATGAAAAATTTACAAAAAAATCCAAAAAGTCAATTAGACTTGACACTGGCATAGAAAACATCACATCACAAAGTATGAAAATGTGTGAGCTTTGTAACAAAAGCAAAGTTGAAAAGTAAGCCACTCTTATTCAAATAAAACAACGAATTCATTACATCACAAAACTATAATCAGTTATGTCAACACTTTTTCAAAACACAAATTTACCACTTATACAAATTTAAACCATTCTTAAGAACGTTCTATGTCTTATTCTTCAAGATTTTCTGACAGTGAATGTAACAGAACTTCTGATTGGCTAAACCACTTAGTTTAGCCAATCAGAAAGAGGTTTAGCCAATCAGAAGTTCTGTTACTTTCACACTGACCAAATTCTGAAGAATAAAGACTAGGAATGTTCTTGAGAATGGTTGATGAATATGGATCCTGATATGCATATGACATAACTGAAATTGGTACAAATGAGCTTGAGTTTTCTGATGGATAGAAAACACTGTGAGAAAACAAGAAAATGCTGATTACCAACATCTTCTCCTTTACCAACAATTTTTTTAAAGCTTTCTCTTGCAGAGTTCTTAAAATTTTGAATTGAATGTATTTAGTAAAGGGTTAATGCACTGACTACTTCAAAGTTAAATTTTCAGCTTGTACATATAGTTTTTTGTTAGTCCCTTTACCCATGTTAGTAGATGTTCAGATTAAAATACTTCTGGTTATTACAAACATGCAGATTCTAGTTAATTACACAATTGCTGCTGTAAAATTGACTGTACAAATCAATTCAGAGGGCATAATATGAAAAATTATCTGGTTGAAATGTATCCCTGCAGGATAACTCTTGTTAGATTATGTGCATCAACATCAAGAGTTGATTGAGACTTCTATTTCATTACATAAGTCCAGGTTAAAAGCTAGTCAATCCTATATAAAAGAATTAAAAAAAAAAAACTCTTGCAAATGTAATAGTGTGCATTTTGAATTGCATTAATGAGAAATGTGAAATCAAGGAAAGGCTAATATGGTGCTAACATCAGTGCAGAAAAAGTTAGGCCTAAACAAAAATTGGAGTCAATGAAGCATTTAAGCAGGCCATCTTACCACAGTATCTTACAAAATGAGGCTATCCTATCAAAGTATTAAAGCTCATCTTATCATTGTATCTAACAAAAATCTTATCAAGGTATATGATGCCATCTTACCAAAGGATAATTATAAGGCTATCTCCTTACAATATTGAAAACCATCTCAACAAAGTATACATGGGGCCATCTGATCACAGTATATAAGGCCATATCATTATTTATACCATGTATCTTATATAGGAAGCCATTTTGTCAAAGTAAACACGGTCATTCTAACATTGTGTAGAATATATACATAATCATAATGGAAATCTTATCCCGGTATACGAAGCCATCTTATTTTGTGAGGTCATCTGCTATGGTATAATTTATATCGTCATCATATAATGGTGTGGGAAACTTTCTAAAAATATGAAATGATGTAATATTGCCCTGGTAACTGAATGTTTTTATCACCCATAAGCAACTATTGGCGACATAATTTATTTCTTGCCCTTTATGCTCTGGTGATATTGAAACAGGTCAATGACACTGACAATGGCCTAAAAAATGCATAAAATCCCATGATTTAAATATTTTTTTCCAATTACTCAGCAAGAATGTGTTAAGATCATAATTATTGCTGCAGTGATAAGAACTGTGCAAACTTTCTGATTAGAATCTACTACAGGGTGTTCCCTTTTAAGGTTACTTGATTGGACAAAAAAGTGGGTTTAAAATACATGTACCTATTTGTAGTGACAATCTGCAGTCCTGCAATGAAAGTTTAATTAATTAACTCTGTAAATAGTGCAAGTTTAAGAATTGCAAATTTTGAATTCGCTTACAGACTACAAATAACGAGCAAAGGCAGTGCTTATTAAATGATTAAATTGGTCTTTAAAAAGGATAGAGAACGTTGTTAGAAGAGGAGAAAATAAAGCTTCTTTCCTCTTCCCATATTTTTTTCCAAAGTCTTTTTTCTCAGCTTTCTCAACACATTAGATAGTAGAGGTTTAATCTTTTAGTAGTCATCACTCTAAATTATTAAATCCTTGACTGTAAAATTAAAGAAACACAGGCTTTTGAATTAAAGAGAGCCCGATACTATTTTTGCAGAACTTATACCCCCATTCTACTGGGCTGCAATCTATGGCACTCTGTGTATTCATACAGAGTGCCATAGATTGCCTTAGATAACTGCCAGATTTGTAGTTTCAAGGACACTGCCGCTCAGATAGCAACTAGTCTGCTTGCAATCAAGTAACAACTATTGAGATCCAATAGCATTTGAACTGTACATTGCTCACTCTTGTAGCCTCGATACAAGTTTCAACCTTATAAGACCTATTCCTGCTCCGTTAGCCATTTAAGACTTTGACACCCCTTTTGCTCCTTCCCCTGGGTGGCACTCTGTAGTTAAAACTTCTGACCAAAGGATTGATTGTACATACACTAGGTGGTTTCCAAATGCTAAAAGATGATATGATGACTTTATAGGATTAAGGTCCCTCTGTGCTCAAGGCATGTACAAGCACATATATGGTATGGACCATTAAAGAGAAAAGATTTAAATGTAAGGAAATCGGGGACAAGCCCCTAGCTCAATTTCGAATAAACGTCCTTGGTTCCTTAACTTGCCCGGTTTAAAGCATCGATACATGCAAAGCTACTAGAGTTCACCTCTAGTAGGGTGGGAAACGCAAGGTGTCTCAGAAAGGTCATGGTTAGGATGGGTATAATTGAACCTTTGGCCTCAGGACTGATAGGCCAGTGTTTTACCACTGCACCACTGGTCCACCCTAAAAGATGATAGCCAAGACAGTCTCTCTTTTACATAGTTCTCAGTACCATCATATTTCCACTTGGTAGTAACAGAGAGCAATCATATTTCCACTTGATCTTACAGAGCACTATCATAATTATCACCACTTGATTGCAACGGAGCGCTATCATATCACCACTTGGTCGCAATTAAGCCTTACTGCGTCTCTAATGGTTGCTATCAGATCAAATTGGAGTGTGATGACTGGCATACTGGCAAACATTTGTGCTCTTGAGCGATCCCATATCATTCCAGTTATGATGTTTCCGTTCAAGCTGCATTTTGATAGTCATTAAGTCGCAATGTGACAGCATTCTAAACAGATTGCCAAAGATCTTTGTGGAAGGGAGTACTGATGGCGATTTTGAAAATCTTGGTGATCTGCTAAAAATCTGTTAACGTTCTTGGCGGCTTGCATGGTGATCTACGCCGCTCTCAAAGAGCGCCATAGATCACGGCCTTGTGGAATAGGGGTATTAAGCTGCTTTGACAACCATTGACATAAGACTTAACTCTTTACAAAACGATCCCTGGTTTTAATGACCCAGAGGAAGAAGCTTTCTGGAAACATAGTGAGAAAAGGAGAAAGTGCTGGTAAATCAGCATTTCCTCCTTTTCCCACCATGTTTTCCATTCTTCTAAAGTCAGGTTTCAGTTTTGGAGTCATGTTTATTTTGTTGTCTACAAATGCTTTCAATTTGGACAAGTTTAAAATTATGTGGTTTGGTTAGAGTTAACAATATATAAATCCTTACTAGAAGAATCCAAAGAATTTGAAGCCAAAAAATCTAAAGAGCCTAAAAAGATGGTTTTTAAAACTCAAGATTATTTGGTGAAGGGTTTTAAAAACCATCCTCTTAAAGTTAATGAAAACTTTTACTTTGCACAAATGCAACATGCTCTTTTATATATATAGCGCATGCAGATTCAAGCATGATAAAAATGTATGTCAATCAGATTAACTTCTTAAAATAATTTTCCTGTTATAGCAATATAAGTTGTAAGCCATTAAACTAATCTTTGAAAGCATACTGGAACCCAGAAGAGAACAATACAAATGCCACCCCCACCAAGGCATAAAATATAATGTCACCAGCAGACGACTATTTGTTTTGCAGCTGAACATCTCTAAAAACATTGTTGTAGAATAGAAACTGCTCATAGTAAACAATTTTCTTCTTTTACCACAGTATTTTTATGCATATTCTTGTAAAAAAAAAAAGTAACTTGCTTCATTTAGACAATCCATGTTCTACAAGGATATTTCAAAAGTTTTCTACTACAAAGTCATTCATTCAAGGGGCAAAGAGTTGTCAGGACAAAATAATTTCAGATTTGTCAAAATGTTAAAATTGAAAACAATTTCTTAAGACAAAGTATTAGTGACTCTAAACCTGGACTTCTCAAAACTTAAAAGTTTTAAAGATGACAACTAGATGTTACTCAAACTTATCTTCTAACCCTTTACCACACAATCCCAAGATTTAACAACCCTGTAAGGGAAGCGTTTGGGAAACCTTGTGGGAAAAGGAGAAAATGCTTATAACCAGCATTTTCTCCCTTCCCTAAATGTATTCTAACCTGTCATAGACAGATAACATCATTTGAGCTACATTTTGTAAGTCATCTTCATCTGGTAAAGTAAAAAAATTTACCCTGCGATAAAAGGTTAAAGAGAAAAGTAGAAAATGCGGGTTGTAAACAGTTTCTCCTTTTCCAACAATATTTTCAACAAAAATATTTTTTGTTTCAGGTCTTTATAACTGTGGACCATTTGGTTAAGAGTATAACAACACTATTTCTTTCTTCCCTGTAACATAAAGCAGTATAGAATCAAGCATTATCACATTGTTTTGCTGAAGCATTTTTCTTGGTTTGTAATGAAGGCTCCGTTCTTGACACATAAAATACTTATCGATATCAGTAAAAAGTTCCTATATAACAGAGGTTTCAAAGTAATCAGTTTAATTAGAACACATTTTATTTTCCTTCAATAGAAGAGCAACTTAAACTCACAATAAACACTCTTGAAGCCAAGGAACCTTGACCAGTACCGTACTTGCGCTAGGATGCTGGTGCTTCCCAAGGTTGAGCACTTTCATCACAAGATTCCAACCTGAAACCTTTTATGTGAGAAGCCTTTGCTCTACCCCTATACCACTGCCTCCCATAGCATCATAAATAAAGTAGAAATCCCTATAAATTTAGGCTATATGAAAAACCAGAGAAACATGCGATAGTCATATCTTTGATACAAATCAATTTGTTCTGGTGAATTTAAATTTTTACAACACTGCAAAATTTTTTAGACCTATCCAAAAGTTGCGAACTGTTACTCTGGCTCAAATATGCTATGGAATTTTTCTGTGAAAGGACAGAGAATGTTGTCGAAAACTGAGACAAGAGGGCCAAGATGGCCCTGGATCGCTCACCTGAATTTTTGAGATGACCATAGTCTATTTTTTTTTGAGGTATTGAAACATTGGAACCAAATTTATAATTTTGCCAAGCAATTTTCAAAAGGTCACCTGTAAAAGTCATTTCAAAATCTGACCATCAGTTTCAAAAAGAAGAATTTTTAAGAATTCTTCAATTCTGTGTAAGAGCAAGTAGCCCCCATCCATGAGAGCCATGTTTCTTGATGAATCAAAATTGACGAACAAGTTTTGAAAAGGGTCACCCAAGGAACATCTTTCTGAAATTACTTCAAAATCTGACCAGGGGTTTCAGAGAAAGAGAATTTTAAAGAATTTCATCATGTCCGTATAGTGCAAGTAGCCCCCATTCACAAGAGCCATGTTTCTTGACGGATCAAAATTATATGTACAGCTTTTGGAAAGGGTCACCAAAGGAACATCTCTGTCAGATTATTTTCAAATCTGACCACGGGTTTCAGAGAAGAAGAATTTTCAAGAATTTCTTCATTTCCATATAGTGCAAGTAGCCCCCATTCACTAGAGCCATGTTTCTTGGCCAATCAAAATTTCGCAAACAGTTTTAGAAAAGGGTCACCCAAGGAACATCTCTGTGAAATTATTTCAAAATCTGTCCAGCCATTTCAGAGAAGAAGAATTTTCAAGAATTTCTTCATTTCTGTATAGTGCAAGTAGCCCCCATTCACCAGAGCCATGTATCTTGACCAATCAAAATTTCGCGAACAATTTTTGAAAAGGGTAACCCAAGGAACAAGTCTGTGAAATTATTTCAAAATCTGACCAGCTGTTTCAGAGAAGAAGATTTTTTAAGAATTTCTTCATTTCTGTATAGTGCAAGAAGCCCCCATTCACCAGAGCCATGTTTCTTGACCCATCAAAATTTCGCGAACAATTTTTTAAAAGGGTCACCCAAGGAACAATTCTATGAAATTATTTCAAAATCCGACCAGCGGTTTCAGAGGAGAAGATTTTTAAAGAATTCCTTCATTTCTGTATAGTGCAAGAAGCTCCCATTCACCAGAGCCACATTTTTTGACAAATCAAAATTTCACGAACAATTTTTTAAAAGGATCACCCAAAGAACATATCTGTGAAATTATTTCAAAATCCGACCAGCGGTTTCAGAGGAGAAGATTTTTAAAGAATTTGCTAAAAAATTCCATTTGGTTGCCATGGCAACCAGAGTTTTTGATGGAATCAAATTCTGTGAACAATTTTTAAAGAGGACCTCCCAAGGAACATTCCTGCCAAGTTTGGTCCAAATCCGCTCAGCGGTTTAGGAGGAGTTGATGTTTAAAGAATTGTTGACGACGCACGACGGACGACGGACACCGGGTGATCCTAAAAGCTCCCCTTGAGCACGTTGTGCTCAGGTGAGCTAAAAATGGTAGTTACCAGCATTTTCTATTTCTTCCACTATGTTTTCATAAGCTTTCCTCTTTGGGATCGCAAGTATATGTAGTAGATCTACTGCTTGTGTGATAAAGACATAAAAATCACAGTTCTCTAAAAACATGATACCTCAACTTTCTAACATATTTGCTTTTCTTTAAAATCAAGATCTTAAAATCTTTAAATGTACACTGTTCCTATTTTTAAAATGGTAATTTTTGATAGTCAGTAAAATCTTAAGTCATCACTTTTGTCTTCAAACATAACTCTTGCAAGTAATTTATTTGCAATTTATAAAACTCAAGCATCTATTGGATGTATTAATTCATTACAAAATGTTAAAACATCTTTTACTGTCCAAAGAAAAATCCCCCATAAAATTCAGTGCAAAAAGGAGTACAATGTAATTGATATTAACAGGGCATTAATCCTTCTATCAGTGTTTCTCAAATTTTAAGAAAACTTTCTTTCCTTCAAATGTTTCCTTTTTTCTAACTTGTAAAAGTTGGATCTATATTTAGCCTCTAGTGGGCTACTTCTTAGAAGTTGAAATATTATTCTGTAATCACTATAAATAATATTCCAACTTTTACTTGTTTATTCCAATCTGGAATTTGTTGCATTAAAAACTTTAAAATGGCACAGAAACCATTCACATATAAATAAATAATAAGCTGTAATAAATCAATGCTGCTGCAGTGTTGTTACAATTTACACTTTACTAAACAATCCAAAGTTTCAGACTCATCCAAATTGAAAGCATTTTGAAGAGACAAACAGGGGGAGTCAAATGATCGAATATACCTGTGAAAGGTTGGTAGAAATTGTGGGAAAAGAAAAAAATGCTATTTACCTGCCCTTTCTTCCTTTCCAACAACAGTTTTTAAGGCTTTCTTTCAATGGTCTTCAAACCAGTGGATTGTTTGATAAATTAAAGCAGTGCAACTGAAGCTATGGAATTTCAAGGTCTTCAACAGGGGCTTAATTCACTTTTCTGTATTACCACTTACTGATTTTCAAGCAACATAATTTTAGACCAACCAAAACAAAAAACATTTGAAGATCAAGGTTTTAAGGTGGCTATAGTAACAAAATTTGTCCTTCATAGAGCAGAAAACATTGTGCGAAAAGGAGAAAATACTCTCCATTTGCCACAATGTTTTCTACCCCACCCAAAATCATTCGGCCGCAGGAGCTAAAAAATCGAGAATTGGTCAACTGATTTGGTGTTGAATATGGCTTTTCAACATTACTTCATTCATTCCACTGCATCTAGAGTAGCTAATTGCTCTTTCCCAGAGTTTCTTTAACTAGTACTTTGCAAAAGGTTCTTTCCAACACAAAAAATATCAAAACAATTGCAGCGATACAGAAAACAATTACGTCACATGCACAAACATGAACCATTGAGAAGGATTTTGATGAGCTAGGAATCAAACCAGCTAATTCTTCGCATCACGCCTCTACGGTTTCAAACTTAGCCACCAAACACTGCAAATTCTGTGACAGTCGATCATGACAAGAAATTACTACTACCAAATGGCAACTTGCTCACTTGTCCATATGGATTATGAGCTACAAAAATTTTTTTATATGAAAAATTTTCACTTATTAAGGCAGCAAAAACAGCAAATGTGATAAAGTTTATTGTATATCTCTTCCATGCCCCCCTTTTTATACTGTACTTATAAATAATAAGATTATTCACCTAATAACATAATGATATGGCTTATTTTGCACAAGATAAGAACAAATGCACAAGTATTTTCAAATGACAACATGTCAATTTTAGCAAGTTTATTGCAATCAGTGATGATCATGTCAATTTTAACATCATCACAGTCATTACACAACAACTTACTTGGCAGCAACTTATTTGTCAAAAGTTGCCTTGGTTTGTAGAGGACGAAAAGCATGTTAAAATACTTGAGTGAATAAGTTAGTGTCTGACTACCAAGAAGAAAAAATACTTTTCAGGTTCTGTTGAACAATAAGCTTTTCAGAGATTTGGTCCTAAAATAGATGAAATACGCCCCCCACCCCACCCCCACGCTCCTCCAGCACACTTAGGCACATGAGCTGTATTGCATCGAAGACTGTACATTCATTTTACCAGCACTGGGCTGCTCTTATCCTGGCAATACCATCAACCACTTGTTTAACTCTTTACCACACAATCCCACTTTTAATGACCCTAAAAAAGAAAGCTGTTGAAGATACATGTATTGTAGGAAAAGGAGAAAATACTGTTAACCAGCATTTTCTCCTTTTTCCCACAATGTTTTCAATCCTACCAGACAGATAAACCATTATTTTAGCATCATGTAATTTGTCGTCTGCAAGTGCTTTGAATTTGGTCCAGTCCAAAATCTTGTTCGGTGAAGAGTTAAGTCAGATGCTCACATAAATCATACAATTTTTAACCCTTTACCACACAGTCCTGACTTTTGATGACCCTATGCAAGAAGCCTTTTGAAAAAATTGTGGGAAAGGAGAAAATGCTCATAACCAGCATTTTCTCCTTTTTCCACAATATTTTCTATCCCGCTGGAAACAAATTTCAATTTTTGAGTTACAATTATTTTGTCATCTGCAACTGCTTTCAATTTGGACCAGTCTAGAATTGTCTTGTGTGGCAAAGAGTTAATTATCATACTGTAGTAGAAATATTGCAGGTATAGGAGAGAGAAAATGGTGGTTAGCAGCTTTTTCCTTCCCATAGTTTCAATTCAATAAACTGCATTTATAAATTATATGATTTCAGTGAATATTTGAGTAACATCAGCTCATTCCTTTGTGTAAAGCAGCAAACATATGTGTATATAATATACAATAGCAAATAATTTTCACAAATCATTGCATAAGCAAGATATCTAATCACTCTCGAAAACAATGAATTGTAATATTCACTATTTCCTGCATTCTTTCCTTAACCCTTTACCAAACAATCCCTGGTTTTTTTTATGACCCTGAGATAGACGCTTTTTGAAAACATTGTGGGAAAAGAAGAAAATGCTGGTAACCAGCATTTTCTTGTTTTCCCACAATGTTTTCTGCCCTTGAAACAAATTTAAATTTTTGAGTTACGTTTATATTGTCGTCTGCAAATGCTTTCAATTTGGACCAGTCTGTAACTATGTCGTTTGGTAAAGAATTCATGACTATGGGTGAAAAATTTTCTTTGCACAAATCATAGTTGGAAAATCCTCAAACCTTGTGCATTTCTTCTTATGGAAAAAAAGGTGTTAAGATTATGCATGTCTAATGATAATAATAATAGTTCATTCAGTCTATAGCCATCTGACACCATAAAATAAATAAAAAGTACTATAGCCTACATCAAACAGATCCTGAAATGAGAAAAAAGTCAATCGTTTGATATTAGAAGTGTCAAAAAATCCTTTTCCCGCAATGTGTTCTATCCTTTCATAGACCATTTCCATCATCTGAGTCACATCCAATATTTTGTCTGCAAACACTTGCATTTTATGAAGTCCAAAAATTTAATATTTGCTGTGTGGTGCATAGTTAACCCTTTACCCTATAGATACTTATTTCTACGCATTGCTTGTAGGAACCTTCGAAAAATATTAGGGCAAATGGTGAAATTGCTCGTGACGAGCAATTTCACCATTTGCCACAATGTTTTCTAAACTACCAAAAGGTGTCACTTACATATAAGCCTGCCTGTTATTTAGGGCCAATTAGAGATACCACAGAAATGCCTTATGGGGTAGGGTTAACTCTTCATCCTTCAACAAGGTTTTAGAGTTTCAAAGCATTTAGGACAATAAGAGAATGTGGATTATATGATAGGCTTGTCTCTGAAAAAGTACAAACATTGTGGGAAAAGAAGAACATGCTTGTTTACAGCACTTTCTCCTTTTCCCAGTGTTTTAACCCTTTAAACAATCCCTGGTTTTTAAGACCCTGAGGTAGAAGCCTTTTGAAAAAATTGTGGGAAAAGGAGAAAATGCTGGTACATGCTTCTGATATGGACCAGTCTAAAATTTTGTCATTTGGTAAAAAGTTAAAAACTTTCTTCCTAAAGATTACTAAACCTTGGGGTTGCTTACTAAACCTTAGGATTGCTTCCTAAAGGGTCAACACTGATGTTTTCAGAACATAATTATTCATGTAGCACAATGATAATCAATATGAGCAGCTCTCTGGCAAATTGGGGTTTAACACATTACCATGCAATCACAGCTTTTAATATATTATGCTTTTCAAAACATTTTCCGGAAAAAGAGAAAATTCTGGTAACCAATTATCAGTCTGCACAAATGGAATGGTGTTTCAGGCTGCTTTTAACAATTTTTCAGTCATATCAAAGCGACAGCTCACATATTCATGTATTTTCTGGGTTCTTTAAACCCGTTGCAACACAGCAAAATTTTAGACCTATCCAAATTGAAAGCATTTGCAGAGGACTATTTCAACGACTGGCTCAAATGGTATAATTTTGCTTTGATAGGTTAAAAAACTTGTGGGAAAAGGAGAAAATGCTGGTAACCAGCATTTTCTCCTTTTCCCACAATGTTTTCCAAAGGCTTCTTCCACAGGGTCATTAAAAGTCGTCATTGTGTGGTAATGGTTAAGCAAGGTTGCCAAGGCTGCCTTGGGTCGATAAATTTTGCAGATTCATAAAAACCCCTGTTCAGAGCATGTCATAGATGTTTTCAAATCCATATGGTTTGCAACACACAAAAACGGACATTCGGACATTTTGTGTAAAGTGTTGCCTCGGATCAGTTTGCACAGGCTAATCCAAAACAACGCTTTCCATTTTATGTAATGTTCTGTTTTGCCCGAGTCTAGAGTATCACTACATCTAATGTAGTTGTAAAGTGGAGTCTCTGATTAGCCTCAGTGGACTGTGCAGGCTGATCTGAGACGGCACTTTACTAAAATGTCCGAATGCCCCTTTTCACATGTTGCAAGTCACAGTACATGATGAATTAGTAAAAATTTCAAAATTATAGCTTTACAATATTTTTTTTATTCTGAAAAGTATAAATCCTCAATAATAATTGAAAAAGAAGAATAAACCTTGGAAAGAGACAGTAATAACATAAATCTTTTGAATGCCCCTATTATCCAAAATGTTCTCGGCAAGGTAGACACTGTTGATTAAAGATCAGACTTCACATTTAACCCATTACCACACAATCCCTACTTTTAATGACCCTAGGAAAGAAGCCTTTAAATAACATTTGTGGGAAAAGGAGAAAATGCTGGTAGCCAGCATTTTCTCCTTTTCCCACAATGTTTTATAACCTTCACAGAACAAATTTCAAATTCTCAGTCACTTTTTTTTTGTTGTCTGCAAATGCTTTCAAATGCATGTAAGTTGAGAAAAATGCTTTGAGGATTAATCCTTTATCTTACAATGCATATCTTTGGTTGTTTAAACTGTGCTTTATGCTACTTTCAACATTATTTTGGTCATATCACTACGACAGGTAACATATTCATATATTTCTTCGGTTCCACCATTACTGGGATGGGGCTCCTAAGTGTCTTGCCCAACTACACTCCCATGAAAAATGCTGTGGTTCAACACAGCTCAAACCTGAAGCCTCCTGGTCACAAGTCATACACTTTACCACTGAGCCAAGCAGGACCTTTTCACATTTAAGCAGAGGACATCCTTTGAAAACAACTAGAAAAAGACGGCCAATTCTTGTTTTAAACAAATATTTTTACATTCTAGGTAGAGTGTCTGGTTTTAATTCCATTTTCAACATTATTTCACATATATCCATGTGACCAGTGCACCTATTCATGCTATCCAGAGGTCTCTTTTAGCAGTACTTGTCACAATTTTCTTCCCAAGCCACTGGCTGCGCAAATAACCATTGTAGAGACAATGGTCTGCAGTGGTCAGCAATGTTAGATTCCAGGGTCTGTATTCACCAACCATTCTTCAGAACAGTCTTTGTCTTACTCTTCAAGATTGTCTGACTGTGAAAGTAACAGAACTTCTGATTGGCTAAACCATTTGGTTTAGCCAATCAGAAGTTCTGTTACTTTCACATTGACTAAATTCTGAAGAACAAGACCAAGAATGTTCTTAAGAATGGTCGGTGAATACGGACCCAGGATGTGTTTTCCATATAATTTTGTTGACAATGTTTTTCAGTTACCACAAGCATTCAAGTCAAACAAGGCTTACAACATGTGATAAGGGGCATTTGAACATGAGTGTGAAGTGTCGTCTCAGATCAGCCTGCACAGTCCGCCCAGGCTAATCTGAGATGACACTTTACCTTTACATAGACTTTGTGCCACAGTAGGCTTGCACCAAACAGAAAATCTTATAAAAACGGAAAACGTCACTTTGGATTAGCCTGTGTGGAGGGCAACCAATGTTCAAGTGCTCCTTTCATATGTTGTTGGCCATATTCTGTCCAATTAGCTCCAACTAATTTTTTTCTTTGTGACTTTGTAAAGCAATTTATACGGTAAATATTTGAGCCATGCTGTCAAAAGGGGGTTTAATGCTGTTTACTGTACCACGCATGTCATCCCATAATTATGGATTCATAAAATTAATTTTGTCTAAAAACTGACTGGATGGAGAAGCAGAATTGTCTTCTAATTTGTATCAAACAATTCCGGGTTTTCCCGACCCTGTAGAAGAGGCCTTTCGAAACATTTTCCCTTTAAACCCTTTCCCAAATGACAAATTTTAGACTGTACCAAACTCAAAGTGTTTGCAGATGACAATTTTGAATTTGATGAGAATGGCAGAAATTTTTCCGACAGGCTAGAAAACACTGTGGGAAAAGGAGAAATTGCTCATTATGAGCAAATTTCTCCTTTTCCCACAGTGTTTTCTAAAGACTTGTACTGCAGACACATAAAAACCAGGGCTTGTTTGGAAAAGACTTAAAAAACATTTTTCCAGCAATGTTTCCGACCCTATTAGAGCAAGATTGCACTGTTTCAGCCACACTGAAATTGTTCTCTGTAAATGCTTTTAATTTGGACAAGGTTGTAATTCTATTGTGTGGTAAGGGGTGCAAATAAGTAGAAAATTTACTGAAAGTAGTTTCAAACCAATGTCAGCCCTCACTGACAGCACAGGCTGGGATGGATCAATTCTTTCCCTCCCCCCTCCCCACCCCCGTTTTTCTTAACAGAGCATGGCTCATTTCTTTGGTAAAGAACTGATCACAGGAGCTCTAAGGGTATTTCTTTTTCCATTTTGAGGACAGTATAGATCACGATCAGACTGCACAAATGAGCAGTCTAATCTTATCTCCATACTGCTTGCTTTTTTACTTCAAAAATCAGAAAAATTGCACATAATTTATGTTCACTTTTTTATTTCTTTCTCACTGATACTGAACAAATCTTTTTTTTTTTTGTGCTCCATGGGTTCAGCGAAAAGTAAATGAGATAGAGAAATAAAAAGGACAAGATTAAAACTGTGAGATATATATATACATGTATATGTATATCAAAGGTTAAAAAGAGGTAATAACAGTAAGAAAGAATTCAAAAATAAAATGCAAAGGGGAGAACTCTGTGTAAACCATTTAGTCAACTCACCATGTGATGACTCTATACATACAACAATAATAGAAAACTTCTTATTATCCTTTGCAGTTCTAAATTCACAAAACAGACATTTCTCAGTCAGTACTGAAGATAGAGATATTGCAATTTCATAGCTGCTTTATCAGAGTATCTTGAAAAACAGTTTACAATGTAATTCCAAGATCAGACTGCATGTTCTGTGCAGTCTAATTTTGATCTTAAATTGTCTGCACACATCCTTGTTCATGGCCACAAGGGTCAAAGCTACACAATCTTTCCAAATTACAGCATACTTTTGCTTGATTTGCAAAAGTACTTCCAAAACTGGCATGTATTTCAAATCTCATCACTTTTTAACAACATATACTCTTTACCACACAATCCCGACTTTTAACGACCCTGAGAAAGAAAGCCTTTAAACTAGAAGGCCCTGAAGGGCCTGAATATGCTCTACTGGCAGAGAGTTTGCTTTTAAATAAAGCATATGAAGGAATTCATTACGCAAAAAGACAAAAAAAATTGACATTTTCAACTCAAAATGGCTACTTTTCCATTACTGTTGGTTGAATTTTTTCAAACACAACAGGGTTAAAAAGCTATTGATGGGATAAACAAGCTGAAAAATTCATAAAATCTGATCACAAATAAATACTTTATCATGTAAACAGGCAATGAAATTGTTCAATTTGAAAAGACTACTTTTCCCATACTGTTTGTCAGATTTTTTTCAAAATTGATAGGGTTAAAGCTATTGATGAGATAAACAAACTCTGCAAGTTTCACAGAAATCTGACCAAAAATGAAGACTTTATTGCGTAAACAAGAAATGAAAGTTTTCAACTTGAAATGGCTACTTTTCCCATACTCTGTGTTGGAATTTTTTCAAATCAATAGGGTTGAAGCTATTGATAATATAAACAAACTCTGCAAGTTTCACAGAAATCTGACCTAAAATGAAGACTTTATTGTGTAAACAAGAAAAGTAAATTCTAAACTTGAAATGGCTACTTTTCCCATACTCTTTGTTGGAATTTTTTCAAAATCAATAGGGTTGAAGCTATTGATAAGATAAACAAACTCTGCAAGTTTCATGGAAATCTGACGTAAAATGAAGACTTTATTGTGTAAACAAGAAATGTAAATTTTAAACTTGAAATGGCTACTTTTCCGATACTGTTTCTCGGATTTTTTTCAAAATCGATAGGGTTAAAGCTATTGATGAGATAAACAAACTGTGAAAGTTTCATGAAAATCTGATAACAAATGAAGACTTTATCGCGTAAACAAGAAATGCAAAATTTAAACTTGAAATGGCTACTTTTCCCATACTGTTTGTCAGATTTTTTTCAAAATCGATAGGGTTCAAGCTATTGATGAGATAAACAAACTGTGCAAGTTTCATGAAAATCTGATAACAAATGAAGACTTTACTGCGTAAACAAGAATTGGAAATTTTCAACTTGAAATGGCTGCTTTTCCCATATTGTTGGTTGGATTTTTCTCAAAATCAATAGGGTTGAAGCTATTGATGAGATAAACAAACTGTGCAAGTTTCACAAAAATCTGACAACAAATGCAGACTTTATCGCGTAAACAAGAAAAAGACTAACGGACGGACGGACGACAGAAACCACGCCATGACATAAGTTCTGCTGGCTGAAAACCAGTAGAGCTAAAAACATTGTGTGAAAAGGAGAAAATGCTGATATCCAGCATTTTCTCCTTTTCCCAAAATATTTTCTACTCTTTCCAAATCAAACTTCATTTTTTTTTATTCACATTTATGTTGTTTTCTGCAAATGATTTCAATTTGGACCAGTCTAAAATTTTGTTGTTTGGCAAAGAGTTAAGAGAAACTTGTATAATTCCTAATAAGTTATTAAAAATTCAAAACTATCTTTTGAAAATATTCACAATTGTAAAAAATTACAGATATAATTCTTTTCCAGACAACAAATTATTAACCCTTTGACACCTACTTTCAATGACTTCTGAAAATATTGTTGAAAAAGGAGAAATGCTGGTATCCAGCATTTTCTCCTTATCCAATACTATTTTCTACACTTTCCAAAACAAAGTTTGTTTTGTCATTTATTATCATGTTAATTTCGTTGTCTACTATTGCTTTCATTTGGCCAAGTCTAAATTTTGGCGAGTTAAAGTTGTCCATAATGAAGATCATCAGTTTTGCAGACTAAATCTGTCAAATCCTCTACCACATAGTGACAACCAACAACCCCAAAAAAGAACCCTTTGAAAAAACATTATGGAAAAAGAAGAAAATGCTCGTCACCAGCATATTTTCCTTTCTCCACTACATTTTCTTTTCTACCTTAATCCTTTGCAAGAAGATAAAATTTAAGCCTTGTCCAAATTGAGAGAATTTGCCGACGACAATTTCAGTGTGGCTCAAATGGTTCCATTTTTATTTGATGGTTGAAAACATTATGGGAAAAGGAGAAAAATGTTGGTTTCCAACATTTTCTTCTTTTTACTACAATGTTTTCAAAAGGCTTCTTTCCCAAGGTCATTAAAAAGCGTCATTGTGCGGTAAAGTGTTAAGAAAGGCAAATTTCTTCATTTGAGTCACATTTAAATTATCATCTGCAAAAGTTTTCAATTTGGACAAGATTACAATTTTGTTGCGTGGTAACGGGCTAAAAAGGACAACATGGAAGTATCTGAAATCAAGAAAAAAAGATACAAAAAGCAATATGGGAAAAAGGAAGAACTTCTTGTAAAATCAGCTGCGCATATCTCTCCACTGTTTTTTAACACACTTTATTTGCAGGATGGCATGTTTATATTAAAGCATACCATGGAACAGATCTACTAAACGTTAAGACAACAGACCTTTGATTATATTTACAACATTTTATTCTCTTTTTACCAAGCAATCCCTAGTGCTCATGACTTTTGACAAATAAGGCTTTTGAAAACACTGTTGAAAAAGGAAAAAATATGGGTAATAGTTGGAATACTCGCCTTTGCACATGCTTTCTATAATTTCAATGAAAGAAATAGTCTGTGAAGTTTCATTTTATTGGTCGTGTTCGAAATCTTCCACATCTGACGCAAGGTAAACTTATGATGTTTGGCAAAGACTTAGAATGCACATAAATACACATGCTTCAACAACAGCTAGACAGTCCGACTATGTCAAAGCCTTTTATTGCATAATGCAATTTTTATTTAAGGGGGCTATCACACCTACACTATACAAAGGACAGTTCTTTAACCCTGTACCACACAATGCCGACTTTTAATGACCCTCAGAGCCTTTAGAAAACATTGTGGAACAAGGAGAAAATGCTGGTAAGCAGCATTTTCTCTTTTTCCCCACAATGCTTTCTACATTATCAAAACAAAAGTTGCACTATTTTAACCACACTGAAAATGTTGTCTGCAAATGCTTTCCATTTTGACAAGGCTAAAATTTGGTTGTCTGGTAGATGGTTAAAAGTACAGAATAAATAATTATGCACATGTTAAAAAGTAATGAAAAATCTCTAAAAAAGACAGCATTTATCATTTTATTTCAATTTTATTGTTTTGGAGATAAAAATCAGTCTCAAGACAGCAATAAATCAGACTATGCATTCTAAATGAGCCATGCTCTGGAAGAAGGGGGCTTAACTCATTACCAAACGACAGTATTTTAGGCTTGCCCAAATTGAAAGTATTTGCAGACAATAAAATAAAAGTAACTGAAAAATTTGCAATTTGTCTTGTGGAGGGTAGAAAACATTGTAGAAAAAGGAGAAAATGCTGGTTACCAGCATTTTCTCCTTTTCCCACAATGTTGTCTAAAGGCTTCTTTCTCAGGGGCGTCAAAAAAAAGGATTGTGTGGTAATGGGTTAATAAATCTGTGTTATGCATGATACAAGCAAGTCATCACATAATCATGGGTCCATAAAGTCCTTCTAGTCCAAAAAGCGACTGAATCCTGAGGTAGTCTAAGCCTTAGACATACATAAAATTGACCAATTGAGCAAGAGAAGTTTGGCCCAGGTCAGCCTGCGTGGACAGTGCAGGCTGTTCTGAGTTGAAATTTTTACAGATGCATTAACCCTTTAGCACACAATCCCGACTTTAAACACACCTGTGAAAGAAGCCTTTTGAAAGCCTTTTGAAAACATTGTGGGAAAAGAAGAAAATGCTGGTAACCAGCATTTTCTCCTTTTCCCACAATGTTTTCTTTCCTTCCAAAAACAAATTTTAATTCTTTAGTCACATTTGTCGTCTGCAAACGCTTTCAATTTTGACCAGTCAAAAACTTTCTCATTTGGTAAAAGGTTAAGCCCCATTTTGTCACAGCACAGCTCAAATACATTTCACTTCAGAGGTAACAGATGGAAATATGAAATTTTGCTGAATGATATTTTGTCATGCAAGACAAACATATGGAGACAATTCATTCTCCTTCATGTATGTCACTTCAAATCGAACATTGTAGGAAATGGCAGATTTTTTTTTTGTCTGTAGTGACAGGCAATTTTCTTTACAGAAAAAAAATGGTGGCTACAGAAGGATCTATTTCTCATTTTTTAAATGTGGATAATAACTAATAACAGTTTATAATGCAAACATATCAGTTATTTATGAGCATTTAACTCTTTTACTGTCTAGCACATGTAACTATTTCCCAAACAACAAAATTAAAGATGGGTCCAATTTGAAGCACTAACATTTACATGGCAAAAAATGATGGGATTTGTATCAGTTTGTCAAAAGGAGAAAACGCTGGTTACCAAAACTCTGACATCCAACAACTCTGATGAAACTTCAGAAAAAACTGTTGGAGAATGATAAAATGGTGTTAACCAGTATTTTCTCCAATTCATATAATATTTTCTACTTCATCAAAGAAAACTTGTGTCTTTTTGGGCATATTTCACTTGTCCTCACAATGGCTTACAACATGGACAGTCCAAAATTTTGTAGTAGAGTAAATGGCTAAAAGATTTTAATGTAGAATTCACAGCAAGATCAGACTGCATATTCTGTGCAGTCTTATCTTGATTTTTGCCATAAGCAAAAGCGGTTTGATTCTGCCACTGACAGAGAAAGAGTTAAATGATTTGGGACTATCTGTTCTACTGTAACTTGACAAATATGCTCATGACAGTTACATTAATAGTCCATCCTGTATTAGGCAACCACCAAACTCAAACTAAGATTGCCGAAGACAGTCGGTTGCTGAATGCAGGAAAAAAATAAATAAATAGAACTCAGTGCTTGTTCAACTCTGCTAGCTTAATAAAGTTAGCAACTGAGACAGGTTATATTGTACTTACAGATCATGGCAGTTGAAATAAAGATACTTACAGATCCAAATCTGTGTAACACCAAGTAAGCCTCGGCTGTTGGGTTCATGCCAATATGATTCAATTTCCAACCAAGAACCTTCAAGGAGATTAAAAAGAATACTGTTTAACCTTTAACCATACAATCCCGACTTTTAACGACCCTAAGAATGAAGCCTTCTGAAAACATTGTGGGAAAAGGAGAAAATGCTGGTTACCAGCATTTTCTCCTTTTCCCACAATGTTTTCTTCCCTTCACAAATCAAATTTCAAATTTTCAATCGCTTTTGTTTTGTATTCTGCAAATGCTTTCAATTCGGACAAGCCTAAAATATGGTAATTTGGTAAAGAGTTAAACCCTTTACCAAATGATCCCACGCTTTAAAGGTGGCCCTTCAGATTTTGGGATGAAAATTTTAGGATAGAAGGACTGTATTGTAGGTATCTAGGATAGGAGAAAATGCCTTTAAATACCTGGCTGGAATGTGTGTGAGAAAAAGAAGATGCAAGCTTGTGTCTATAGATAATCCAACAACATGATCCCAGCATTTATAGTGCTATATTGTTTTGCCTGTTTGTTTGGTATAAGTCATTGATTTCAGTACTACATGTGTATTAAAATTACGTCAGAGTACCAATCCATACTTTCCTGGCGTCTCTTTAACAGTGTTATGATAACATTTTTTTCTAAGCCACAGGCTGCTTTTAACATAAACATTATGGAAATAATCTTAGCTCTTTCAGCCCCAAACAAATGAACTTGGCCTATTGACAGCTATCAATACATTCCATTCCAGAATGAATCCTCAGAAAATCAAAGCATTGAGAACACTGATGTGGCATTTGTGAAGGAAGCCACTGTATGAAAAGTGAAATTCACTACATATGCGTAATTCAATTTCTGATTAACTGTCCAGTCAATTGAGCTTAAAATGTGGCCTCTAGAGCGTCCAAAAGGAATTTCCTTAACCCATTACCACACAATCCCTACTTTTGACGCCCCTGAGAAAAAAGCCTTTTGAAAACAGTATGGGAAAAGGAGAAAATGCTGGTAACCAGGTAACCAGCATTTTCTCCTTTTCCCACAGTGTTTTCTACCCTTCCCAGAACAAATTTCTAATTTTCACTCACCTTTATTTTGTCGTCTGCAAATGCTTTCAATTTGGACTTGACAAATATTTTGTCGTTTGGTAAAGAGTTAAGATTACCTAATGACCTAATTTTTTACCCGATGACCCAATTTAGAACTCATCAATACAAACATTCTGAATCGAGAATAACTGCTTGAAGTACACTGTATAAGATATTTGCAATCTAGCTTATACAATTTGGAGGACATTTAAGCAGAAAATTATTTCAAATAAAGTACAAATTTGAGATTTTATTGAAAATTTGGTAATTCTCTGCTTAAATGTCCTCCAAGTTGTATAAACCAGATTGTACATATCATATATAATGCACTTCGAGTAGTTATTCACTAAAAAATGGTGATTCAACAAAATTATGTGGTAATTCCAGTGTCTTCGGTGATTCCACAGTAGTCCTACCCAAGGATCTGCTACCTACTGAGCTACCATATAGAGGCTTTAGCTCTGTAATACTTACCTTGTCCTTCAGGGACTCCATAAAGCCAGCTGTTGTTCCTGTACAATGTATCAAACAGACTCCTAACACCCTTTTGGGATGTGCCATCTATTGTAATAGAAAATAAAATGTTAATTTCAAATTCCTGTCTGTAACATAATATGTGTATTGCAACATCAACATTTCAACCCGTTACAAAACAATCTCTGTTTTTTATGACCCAGAGGAAGAAGCTTTCTGAAAATATTGTGGGAAAAGGAGAAAATGCTGGTAACCACCATTTTCTCCTTTCCCCAAAACGCTTTTTACTCTTCTAAAGTCAACTTTCAATTTTTGAGTCACATTTATTTTGTTGTCTGCAAATGCTTTCAATTTGGACAAGTCTAAAACTTTGTCCTTTGGTACAGGGTTAAGCATTTGTGAAACAATGTGACAAAAAGACAGACATACAAAAAGCAAATGAAACACAAAACTTAAGTGGCAGAAACCAAGTCCAACAAATTAGTACATGTTATTGACAATGAAAAAGTAGCCTCAGTGTTTAATGAACAAAGAGCAGTTTGGTAAAAGGTTAAGCGTCGTTATGATTGATGAGTTTGCTTTAAAGTCCCTGCAGATAAGTGCATTTGAAAATATTGTGATAAATGAAAAACAAAATTCTCTAAAATACTGGTATCAATTAAGGTCCTTCATTTTATAAACTTTAAAGTTTAACCCATTACCAAACAACAATATTTTAGATTGGTCCAAATTGAAAGCGTTTGCAGACGACAAAATAAAAGTGACTGAAAATTTAAAATTTGTTTTGTGAAAGGTAGAAAACATTGTGGGAAAAGGAGAAAATGCTGGTTACCAGCATTTTCTCCTTTTCCCACAATGTTTTCTAAAGACTTCTTTCTCAGGGGCGTCAAAAGTAGGGACTGAGTGGTAATGGGTTAACTTGTATGAAATCAACATCTTTTGACCTTTTCATACAAATTAATAACTTCTGACATTTTCAAAGTGTAACATAAAGCAGTCTCTATTAGATCTGATCTTTTGGGAGCTAAAAAGAAACCAGAAAATATTGCTTCAAATGGCATTAAAATAATGAAAACATATCAGATTTAACTGACAAAAAGGTATCAGTTTCATATCCTTATTGTATAAACTTAAAGTTTGTCTTTATTTTGTCTTAAGATCCAAGAAACATGTTTAACTCTTTACTATACAACAAAATTTTAGGCTGGTCCAAATTGAAAGCTTAAGTAGACAACCAAATTAGAGTGACTAAAAAATTGGTATTTGTTTTGGGAAAGGTAGAAAACATTGTGGGATAAGGAGAAAATGCTTGTTACCAGCATATTCTCCTTCTCCCTCAGTGTTTTCAAAAGCCTCTTTTCATAGAGTCGTGAGCTCTTTGGTAAACAGTTAAAACTCTTTACCATTTGACAAAAGTTTGGACTTGTCCAATTTGAAAGCATTTGCAGATGACAAAACAAATGTTAATCAAAAATTGAAAATAGATTTGGAAAGGATAAAAACATTATGGGAAAAGGAGAAAATGCTGGTAACCAGCATTTTCTCCTTTTCACATAATGTTTTTTAAAACCTTCTTTCTAAGGGGCGTCAAAAGTAAGGATTGTGTGGTAATGGGTTAAAACATTAGGTAATAGAAGAAATCTTCAAATGAGGCAATATATGGCAAAGAAGCTACTGAGGGTATGTCACTGCAAACCCCCCGCTGTGACCTTTGCCGTGGAGATAGGAGTCTTAACAATGAATTACCACACAATCCATACTTTTGATGACCCCGAGAAAGAAGCCTTCAGAAAACATTGTGGGAAAAGGAGAAAATCCTGGTAACCAGCATTTTCTTTTTTATCCACAATGTTTTTTACCCTTTATATAAGAAATTTCAAATTTTCAGTCACTTTCATTTTGTCATCTGCAAATGCTTTCGATTTGGACAAGGCTAAAAGTCTGCTCTATACATCAAGGTTTATGTACGTTGTGAATTTTTTTAAACTCAAACCAGGGATTAGGAGACATGGTGCATACAGTCCTCAAGAGCAAACATTTGTCTCCTTGACCTATAGTAGCCTGGCATCTGAAGCATTAATTCACAATAATGTCATCTCATCAAGGTGCACAAGCTATGAAATATTTTCAAAATCAGACAAGTGATTCTAATGAACTTATGAAGTAAAACCGATGCACAATTGCAAGCATGTGCTGATGTGCACTGGCAACCAAGAGCATAACAAAAGGTTCACTTCTAGTGTGTAATGATAAAAATATTGCCCCATGTTCCTCTGGAAAAACTGAAATTTTGAAATAAGACATCTTTTATCATCGCAAACTGTGAATTACCAAATTGTACAGCGGGGTGGCATCATAACAAATGCTTTTACTTTGTATCTACTTAAACTCTTTACTACATGACACATGACACAATTTTAGACTAGTTCAAATCGGAATCATTTGCTGTTAACAAATTTATCGTGACCAAAATATTGAAAATCTTTTTTGGAAGGGAAGAAAACACTATGGGAAAAGAAGAAAATGCTGGTAACAGCATTTTCTTCTTTTCCCACAAGCTTTTCAAAAGGCCTCAAAAGGGTCGTTTAAAGTCAGGATTGTGTGTTAATGGGTTAACCCTTTACCAAACAATCCCCGGTTTTTACTACCCTGAGATTGAAGCCTTTGGAAAACATTGTGGGAAAAGGAGAAAATGCTGGTAAGCGGCATTTTCTACTTTTCCCAAAATGTCTTCTACTGTGCTGGAAACAAATTTCAATTTTTTCGTTACATTAATTTTGTTACTGCAAATCCTTTCAATTTGGATAAGTCTGAAATTTTGTCATTTGGTAAAGAGTTACGCTACACTTCTTCAAAAACAAAATTTTTTTATTCAAGAAAGAGATGTTTTGGTTCCATTACTGCCACCAAGTATGACCGTGACCTCTGATTTATGACTTATTTTCTCAAAATTCCTTATATTCAACACACACATAATATATACACACATATAATATTTCTTATTATACAGATACTTACTGCAAATCTTGCAATGATATTTGCTCCTGCTCCTTCTCCAAGTCCAATAACATTTTTCACACTGAAAACAACAAAAAACAGATGGTAATCAAATCGCTCCTCTGAAACTGAAGAATTTGGACTCAAAGCGTTATTTTGATTTTTTTGAACCTCAACTCCCAGGCTAGGTCTTTCACAATCTTTGGACAGGTCCATTTGGTACCTGATGCCTGATGCAAAATATCAAGGCTACAGACCTCATTTTTTAACTCTTACCACACAATGCTGACTTTTGACAACCCTGAAAAAGAAGCTATTTGCAAACACTTTGGGAAAAGGAGAAAATGCTGGTAACCAGCATTTTCTCCTTGTCCCAGAATCTTTTCTTTCCTCTCTGATACAAATTTCCAGTCACTTTTATTTTTTAAAGTGATTTCAATTTGGAACAGTCTAAAAATTTGTTGTGCGGTAAAGAGTTATTTACAGGATGACATTATTTCAGTCATGTCAATCTTAACCCTTTCCCAAACAAGCCCTTGTTTTTACATGTCTGCAGAACAAGTCTTTTGAAAACACTGTGGGAAAAGGAGAAATTGCTAATAACGAGCAATTTCTCCTTTTCCCAGAGTGTTTTCTACTCATTTGGAGAATTTATGCATTTTTATCAAATTTGAAATTGCCGTCTGCAAACTGTTTGAGTTTGGAAAAGTCTAAAATTTGTTGTTTGGGAAAGAGTTAAATGTATATTGAAATTTTGAAAGGGTAAACACATTGGGGGAAATACAGAAAATTCTTGTAACTAGCACTTTCTCATTTGCTTACAGTGTTTTCAAAAACCTTTCCTTTTAGGGTCGTTTAAACTCCCAATAATTATTTGATTAAGTGTTAAATCTATACCACACTCTCCTGACTTTTAACAACCTTTAGAAAGAAGTTTTTTGAAAACATTGTGGGAAAAGGAGAAAATACTAATAACCAGCATTTTCAACTGTTCCGACAATGTTTTGTCTCCTCAAGAGACAAATTCCAATTTTTGAGTTACACTTAGATAAGTCTGAAAATTTATTGGTAAAGAATTAAACAATTTTGGTAAACGTCAATAGGTGCATAAAACATGATACAAAACAACTGTAATGCCTTCAGACCTCTTCTTTGCAGCAAGCAAGACAATATTTATAAAAGGTCTTCCTTCTATATCAGATTCTAATTTTGTCTGGAAGGAAAAATGTGCTTGTTGGTTTGGTTTGATGGTATCAAATGCCATATCCCTTTAACTCGTTACCACACAATCCCTACTTTTTGATGCCACTGAGAAAGAAGCCTGTAGCAAACATTGTGGGAAAAGGAGAAAATGCTGGTAACCAGCATTTTCTCCTTTTCTCATAATATTTTCTACTCTTCACAAAACAAATTTCAAATTTTCAATCACTTTTATTTTGTTGTCTGCAAATGCTTTCGATTTGGACAAGCCTTAGAAATTGTCATTTGGTAATGAGTTAAAGCCACAGTAAAGCCAAAAATGGGTAATTTTTACTGTTTTTGACTCGAAAAGCTGAATGTGTCAGTTACTGCACTGGTTGCCATGATATATATGTGAATATGCACGAAGAAGCCCTTCGATTTCACGGACGTCATTCATCGAGACAACCTTCATTATGGTTTGTGTTTATTCGAACTAAGTGTTTGAGAAAGTCACATGATAATATAGCATCTCATTAGTGCTATGACTTACACTATGGTCACAATGTGAAACTGCCGCCTGCCGATTTTTAGACATCGGTGGATTCTTAAAATTACATGCTGCCGGCCGATTTTTTACAAATCGGTGAGAGTGGTCATAAATAACTGCCACTAAAAGGCCGCCTGGCGGGTTCCGGGCGGCGGCAGGCAGTTTCTTAAGATCGAGGGGTGTGGGGTGTCAACAGAGTGTCGGCCAGTGGCAGTTAGGCGACAGTCCGGCAGCCGTCAGATTTTACCTGCCACCGCCCGCCGACCTGGCGGACACCGACCATTTACAACTGACACCGGCCGGCGATCGGGCGTATGAACTGCCACCGACAGGCGCCCGCCCGATAATCTGACAGCGGCAGTCTGGTTTACGGGGGATGTATATAGCTGGATTGCTCTCGTACACTACAAAATGTTCATTATTATTATCAACCACAAGATAAATAGATGTAATTTTTAAGAAATTTTTCCTTCCAACAAGTTGCCCCCTAAAGGCAAGGGGCAAGACAAAGCGCCAGCACCGAACTGCAAGAGACCAGAGCCCAACCCAGCAATATGCAAGTCTCTGAGTCGCCCTGGTGCTGTTAAAATCGCCATGACGACAATTTCTATTGTGAATAGCCTCGGATTTATATTCAGGGGCCGGGAGTCTGCACTCGGCAGATCGTTATCCTGCCACCTAGCAACACCGACAGCCGCCTTCCATCGGCTTTTCAATCTCCGCCCTGCCGCCGGCAGGTATTTTGAAATCGCACGGTGGCATGTCGGTGGCATAACGGTAGCAGGCCAGATGCTGAAGAGTGGCAGTTAGTTCCTACCGATTGCCGGCTGAAGATTGAAGGCTCTCGAACCCCGTGACGACCGAGGAGAAATCCCACTGCCACCCGTCTACGGATTGATTGCCACTGCGCGACCACGAAATGCGCCTGGGCGCCGCCCTGACGACAGCCACAATTGGAAACAAGAGGACCATGATGGTCCTATATCGCTCACCTGAGTACTAAGCTGTAAAATCAAACTTGTGACCCCTGGGCAGGGCCAATTTTGACCCCAGGGGCATCCTAAGAAAAAAAACTTGCTAGAGGTACACTAGGAGATGCAACTTAAAAAATATCAAAGCTCTATACCTTCTAGTTTCAGAGAAGTAGAATTTTAAAGTTTTCCTTCTTTGTTCATATGTTTCGAACTTGTGACCCCTGGGCAGGGCAAGTTAAGACCCAGGGGCATCGTATGAAGAAACTTTGTAGAAGTCCACTAAAAGATGCTACATACCAAATATCAAAGCTCTACGCCTTCTAGTTTCAGAGAAGAATAATATTGACATTTTCCTTCTTTGTTCCTATGTTTCAAACTTGTGACCCATGGGGCAGGGCAAGTTTTGACCCCAGGGGCATCATATGAACAATCTTGGTAGAGGTTCACTAGGAGATGCTACATACCAAATATCAAAGCTCTGCACCTTCTAGTTTCAGAGAAGAAGAATTTTAAAGTTCTCCTTCTTTGTTCCTATGTTTCAAACTTGTGACCCCCGGGGCGGGGCTAGTTTTGACCCCAGGGACATCATATGAACAATCTTGGTAGAGGTCCACTAAGAGATGTTACATACCAAATATCAAAGCCCTGCACCTTCTAGTTTCAGAGAAGAAGAATTTTAAAGTTTTCCTTCTTTGTTCCTATGCTCCAAACTTGTGACCCCCGGGGCGGGGCCAGTTTTGACCCCAGGGACATCATATGAACAATCTTGGTAGAGGTCCACTAGGAGATGCTACATACCAAATGTCAAAGCTCTACGCCTTCTAGTTTCAGAGAAGAAGATTTTCAAAGATTTTGCTATTTTTTTCCTTTCGGTTGCCATGGCAACCAGAATTATGGGTGGAATTCAATCTCTTGAACAACTTTGGTAGAGCTTCACCCAAGGAACATCCCTGCCAAATTTCATCAAGATTGGCCTGTGGTTTAGGAGGAGGAGATGTTTAAAGAAATTGTGGACGACGGACGACGGACATTGGGCGATCACAAAAGCTCACCATGAGCACTTCGTGCTCAGGTGAGCTAAAAATCAGACGGTGGCAGTCAGAATTTTAACTTTTTCTTAAAACTTCAGCAGCGTCCTAGCGGCGTCTAAAATGCCGCCTGCCAATTGTGCCTGCTACCGAGCTGCCACCGGCTGAATTTGAGTGAAAACTGGCAGTTACCACGCCGGCAGGCGGCATTTACTGATTTGTGACCGTACTATAAATATGCATGACTGTTGATTACAATTCCAACATTATGTCATCGGAGAGTAAGATAGCTAATTCCGAACCTGTTTTCTTACTTAGATGTAGTAAACCTTCCTGTAATGATGATAAATAAATAAACAATGATGAGCCTGTGTCGTTGTTTCTGTTTACAATGTCAATAAACTTATTTTTTTAAAGCCTAGAATGGGGACAAAACGATCAAGTGAATGAAGGGTTTGTTTCGACGCTTTGAATGATCACATGGTGTTTACATCACTGTGGACATTTACGACGAAACGTCGGCTATTTGTTGGCAATCATCGATGTAAACAAAGAGATCATGAGGCATGGTAGGATCTGTTCTAGTTTCAAAATTCTTTTTGCTGCCACTGACTGGAACTTTTGCGAACTGCACCTTTACATATTGTGAAAGTTATAATAATTGCCATATTTTCACATGGTAAAAATGAAATTTACTCTTATTTTGCGTTTAAACAGGTTATTTATTCAGCTGGACACTACTTTTGGAGACTTTAAGAAAACTTTAGCGTTAAATGCTTGTACACTTATTCTTGTTCAGTTACATCACACGCCAAAAACAGGCGTAAAATGCCTAAACTTTCATCACACAATCTTGACTTTTAACGATCCTTAGAAAGAAACCTTTTGAAAACATTGTGGAAAAAGGAGAAAATGATGGTAAGCAGCATTTCCTTTCTTTCCCACAATGATTTCTACCCTTCCCAAAACAAGTTTCAATTTTTGAGTCATGTGTAATTTGTCTTCTACAAATGCTTTCACTTTGGACAAGTCTCAAATTTTGTTGTTTGGTAAAGGATTAGTAACACTTTCCTGCCATGGCACTGAGACATTGCTGTTACTAATTATGTACTGTAACCATCTGACTGTTGAGGACCAAAATATGCTTGATATATTATATTTTTTTACATTAGTTATGCCTCATCAGGTAGTGCTATTCATAATGCTTTCAGTAATTAATTTTTTTTCTAATTTTTGTTTTAAGATAACTCTCACTTCTTTCCCACATATGGAAAATATTGCAGAAAAACTCGTCAAAAGCCAAAGGAAAAAAATATTTTGTAATTGCTATCATTAATGCTCAAGTTTGGCCCAGCTGGGGATCAAACATGTGACTACTATATTACTAATTAACTAGCTCTGTACATTACAGACTTGATCAACATGGGTCTGCCAGCACTAGCCTGAGCAGTGATTTAACTCTTTACCACACAATCCCCACTTTTAACGACCCCGAGACAGAAGCCTTTTGAAAACATTGTGGGAAAAGGAGAAAATGCTGGTAACCAGCATTTTCTCCTTTTCCAACAATGTTTTTTACACTCCCAAAATCAAAAATCAATTTTTGATTCACATTTCTTTTGTTATCTTTCAATTTGGAGTAGTCCAAAATTTGATGTTCGGTAAAGAGTTAAAGACCTACAGGGAAAGATTTTTTATTTTAAACCTTCTGAAACAGGGGAACATGCTGGGATCCAGCATTGTTTTCTTTTACCTCTAAGTTTTCAACCCTATAGAGATAAATCCCATCATTCGCAGAGCCACATCTTTCTCCTCAAAATGCTTATTGAATCTGGACAAGTCTAAAATTTTGCTGTCTGGTAAAGAATTACTTATGTTAATCCATATTTTATTGTACTTTTTTTCGTATATTTTTTCATAGCCAATACCATGATATTTGAAGATGCTATAAGACAATTCAAATGAAGGAAAAGATTAAGAAACAATGCAAAACTCACTCTAACTGATCCAGCACACAAACTAAATCTTCACCTAAACTCTGCATGGATGGAAAGGAATAGCTGAAAATAGAAAAAAAATAGATATCTGAATGCAATAATGGTACAATATAAGCAATGAATGCTGTTGCCAATGCACATCTGTCATTACCTTTTTATTGTAAAATTTGAGTTAAAAAAGGGACATAACTGTCAAAATATATTTTGAGGGTTACCTGCCCATCTAGTATGGGTTACCCTTCTGATTGTTAACAAGTCTGACCAACAGTTTCAGAGAAGAAGAATTTTCAAGAATTTCTTCATTTCCATATAATGCAAGAAGCCCCCATTCACCAAAGCCATGTTTCTTGACGGATCAAAATTTCGCACACAAGTTTTGAAAAGGGTCACCCAAGGAACATCTCTGTGAAATTATTTTAAAACCTGGCCAGCGGTTCCTGAGAAGAAGAATTTTTAAGAATTTCTTTATTTCTGTAAAAGGCAAGTAGCTCCCATTCACCAGAGCCATGTTTCTTGATGGATCAAAATTTTGCAAACAGTTTTTGAAAAAGGCTCAACCAAGGAACATCTCTGTGAAATTATTTAAAAATCTGTAAATTCCATTTGGTTGCCATGGCAACCAGAGTTTTTGGTGAAATCAAATTCTGTGAACAATTTTTAAAAAGGACCTCCCAAGGAACATTCCAATTAAGTTTGGCCCAAATTGGCCCCGCGGTTTAGGAGGAGTTGATGTTTAAAGAATTGTTGATGACAGTATGATGACGCATGACAGACGATGGACATCAGGTGATCCTTAAAGCTACCCTTGACAACGCTGTGCTCAGGTGAGCTAAAAATCATCTTTTGAGTAACATTCAACTTGTCATCTACGAAAGCTTTTAACTTGGACAAGTCTAAAATTATGTCCTTTGTTTAGAGCATCAAATATGACCTGTTTACATACAATCAGCCATTTAACTAACAACATCTGGCTCTGGTAGCTTTCTGTCTGGAAGCCAATCACTTTTGTGGCAGAAGAAATAATTCATGAATATCCACCAATTTGTCCTTTAGCCACAATCTTGATTACATACACAGACATAATTATGAACTTTAACTCAAAACCAACCACACAATTTTATACCAAACCACATAATTTATGACTGGAACAAATGTTGCTTAACTCTTTACCACACAAGAACAATTCAGACTTGTCAAAATTGAAAACATAATTATGCAGATGACGAAGTAAAAGTGACCCAAAGGATCGAACATCTCTGTCATAGAATAGAAAACATTGTGGGCAGAGGAGAAAATGCTGTTTATCAGCATTTTTTTCATTTTCCCTCCATGTTTTCAAAGAGCCTCAGGGTTGTTAAAACTCACGATTGTGTGGTAAAGTGTTAAAATGATAATATTTATATTTTTTAGGGTAAAAAACGTAAGAAATGGAGTCTCCCTTCTCCACATCTAAGCCATCTCTTTCTAGGTTATTAATTAACTCATTACCAAGCAACAAAACTTTTGGCTTGTCCCAATCGGAAGCATTTGCAGACGACATAACAAATGTGACTAAAAGTTTGAAATTTGTTTTGTGAAGGATAGAAAACATTGTGGGAAAAGGAGAAAATGCTGGTAACCAGCATTTTCTCCTTTTCCCACAATGTTTTCTAAAGGCTTCTTTCTTAGGGTCCACAAAGTAGGGATTGTGTGGTAATGGGTTAACAGTCGGAATTGTGCGCTAAAATGTCCATTCAAACTCATGAGACAATTTTGCTGCATACAACTTTGAGAACATCTTTGATAAATATGATTAATGAGTGTGATAGGATAGAAAACATAGTAGTTACCAGTATTTTTGTATTTTTTCCTCGTCCCACAATGATTTCAAAAGCCTGGTTCCTTAACTCCTTTCCAAACGACAAAATTGTAGACCAGTCCAAATTGACATTTGCAGACAAAAACATAAGTATGGCTCAAGAATTGAAATTCGTCTTGGGAAGGGTAGAAAACATTGTGGGAAAAGGAGAAAATGCTGGTTACCTGCATTTTCTCCTTTTCCTACAATGTATTCAAAAGGCTCCTTTCTCAGGGTCGTTAAACTCAGGATTGTGTGGTAAGAGTTAAGATAATAAGAGTATGTGATTGTTTGAAACAATTAATGTAAAAACAAAACAGTGGCTATCTAATCAAGTGACACATAATTTTTAATTTCTTTCCAACATCCTGAGGAGTTTAAGTCATATTAAAAATTCTTTAGTTTCTGATAAGATACCCAACAACATAGAAGGACAGACATACTGACAATGCCCAATCACAAAAAGCTCTTCAAGCACTCTTATTCAAGATTACAATGAATCCAACAAAATACATCAATTAAACAAGAGGGCCATGATGGCCCTGAAATCGCTCACCTCACCTGAGTCTATTGACCAAACATGAACCATTTTCAATCTACTCTCCCAGTGACCTAGTTTTTTATCAGACATTATCCATTATCAAACACTTCTGAGATATCAATAGGACAAACATTCTGACCAAGTTTCATGAGTATTGGACTGAAAATGTGGCCTCTACAGCATACAAAAGCTTTACTCGAAGATTTGACCAAGTGACCTAGTTTTGGACCTGACAATTACCCATTATCAAACTCTTGACACATCACCAAAACAAACATTCTGACCAAGTTTGAAGAGTATCAGGCAGAAAATGTGGCCTCTAGAGTGTACACAAGGTTTTTCTAATATTTGACCCAGTGACCTAGTTTTTAACTCCACATGGCCCATTTTCAAACCCGTTCAAGGTATCACCAAGACAAATATTATGATCAAGTTTCTGGAGTATCAGACTGAAAATGTGTCCTCCAGAGCATACACAAGGTTTTCATAACATTTGACCTATTGACCTAGTTTTTGACCCAACATGACCCATTTTCTCACTCATCCAAGATATTATCAAAGCAAACATTCTGACCACTTTTCAAGAGTGATGGACTGAAAATGTGGCATCCAGAGCGTAGACAAGGTTTTTATAACATTCGACCTGATAACCTAGTTTTTGCCCCAACATGACCCATTTTCAAACTCATCCGAGATATCATCAAGACAATCATCCTGACCAACTTACAAGAGTTTTGGACTGAAAATGTGGCATCCAGAGCGTATACAAAGTTTTTCTAACATTTGACCTGGTGAACTAGTTTTTCAACCAACATGACCCATTTTCGAATTCATCCTAGATATCATCAAGACAAACTTCTCACCAACTTTCGAGAGTTTTGGACTGAAAATGTGGCCTCTAGAGGGTACATAAGGTTTTTCCAAGATTTGACCAAGTGACCTAGTTTTCGACCCGATATGGCCCATTTTCAGACTCATTCGAGATATCATCAAGGCAAACATTTTGACCAACTTTCATGAGTATCAGACTGAAAATGTGGCCTCTATAGTGTACAAAAGGTTTTCCTAAGATTTGACCTAGTGACCTAGTTTTTGTTCCGACATGACCCATTTTCGAACTTGTCCGAGATAGCATCGAGGCAAACATTCTGACCAACTTTCATGAGTATCGGACTGAAAATGTGGCCTCTGGAGCATACACAAGGTAAAAGTTGACGACGAACAAGGAATGACGGATGACACATGATGGACGACGGACACAGCACTATAACAATAGCTCACTCTGAGCACTTCATGCTCGGGTGAGCTAAAAAAAGTCAGCATGCCTCTTTTTGAACTGCTTTAGTGAATTAACCTTTGCCCTATAAGGCATTTCTATTGTATATCTAATTGGCCCTAAACAGCAGGGATGAATCCGTTTCTTATGTGTATATGACACCTTTTGATAGCATAGGAAACATTGTGGCAAAAGATGAAATTGCTCGTCATGAGCAATTTCACCTTTTGCCACAATGTTTTCCAAAGGCTCCTTCAAGCAATGCGTACAAATGAGTATCTATGAAGTAAAGGGTTAAAAACATTCCTATTTCCAAACAAAAGATGACTTCAATCATTCTTGGAAATATACAAATTGGTAAAAGCAGTCCATATAATTATCCACGACTCCTTTCCAATATGTTAGTCCAGTACTGAACATTGGTATTCTTATTGTCTTTTTATTAAGGCCCGGTCACACTGCCCGAACTTTACTGGAGCGTTCCTTGAACAGTAGGGAGGGGAGGCCGAATTTCGACAACACGTATCACCTCGCACAAAATGGGAAGAAAATCGAAAACACGGGTGTTGGCTTAGCGGTGCACTGCTGAAGCCGGCGTTGCTTTTGCGTTGGTTTAGCGTTAGCAAGCATTGGTTTAGCGGTGACACGAGCGTTGGTATAGCAGCTTTCTGCGCATACAGGCTTTGGCTCGGCAGAGGTATAAAGTTGGTTTAGCGGCATACCGCTTGTGACTACGGAGCTGTACAGATCGTTTTCAGTATCCACAGTCTGACCCACACAACTCATGTCTCTCCTTTTTCTCTCTCTTCTCTTTCTGTCAACAGCTTGTTGCAATCTGAGGAGGTTCTGATTCTGCTCCTGGACTAGAGCACCGATCATAGCAAGTCTCTAAGCATCCATGGTGATACAGTTTTACTGTAACTTTGAGCAATTTTGATATAAATGAGGTCTGAACTCAACGGCAGCTCGATTCCAAATGAGCTCCTGGTCCATTTCTACCCGTATTTATAGCTAAATTCTGGTCCCGCTCTGACACCTTTATACTAACGCCAAACCAAAGTTCATCGCCGCCATGGCTCGCTGCTTTAACGCTCAACACTGTTCCAGCAACCCCGTGTCCGCTTGTAAAACGCTTACAACCGCTTCACATAAGTTTGTGCATCGTTTAATTGCCGCCCGGGCACCCTGGCGAAGCAGGGGTGGTCCAGCATTCAAGACTTCAGTGTTGGCCTAGCGAACCCAAGCGTTGGCCTAGCGGACCTTGCGTCTAGCGGTGCCAAACTTTGAATGGGCGTTAGTGGAGCGGGGGTGAACTTTGCCAGGGCAGAAAATTACCCCCTCCTCACCACTCGCAATATCTTGTGCAGCTCAAAACTTTCAGAGCGGTAGGAGGAACATCAGCGGTGGCTGCGTGTATACGGCGTTGCTTTAATGGGGGGCCAACTTTTGTTAAATGGTGGTAAACGGTTAGGAGGGGTGATGAATCTTTTTCACCGCTCCAGCAAAGTCCGGGCGGTGTGACTGGGCCTTTCCATAATGTATCTTTAAATATGACAAAAACTATTCATGGTGGCATGATAGCACATAAGCTATATTTGAACCAACCCTTAACCTTTCACAACACATTCTCTAATATTCACTACCCTGAAAAAAAAGGAGGCTTTTGAGTTCACTGTGGGAAAAGAACAATGCTGTAAAACAACACTTTCTCATTTCCGACAAATGAGCCAAATTCTGTAAAAAGGAAGCTTAACTCAATTTTACCAAACGATAAAATATTAGAAATTTGCTCCCAGCAGGGCAGAAAACATTGTGGGAAAAGAAGAAAATGCTGGTTACCAGCATTTTCTCCTTTTCCCGCAATGTTTTCAAAAGGCTTCCATCTCCGAGCTGTAAAAACCTGGGATTGATTGGGAAAGGGTTAATGCACTATACCAAGTGGGTCATCACAAAGCTTTAGAGACCTACAACTACTTTAGTCCAACAGCAGATACCATCTGACTGGCACAAGGTAGACTGTACCTTTGAAAACTGACCTATAACAGAACATTTTGTCTTTTCCCACTATGTTTTCTAAAGGCTTCTTTCTCAGGTTTGTCAAAAGTAGGAATTGTGTGGTAATGGGTTAAAGTTAAAACATTTCCTATTCCCACCATGTTTACAGGACCCTTCCCCTTCACAAGTTTTCAAAAAAAGAACAAGATCAGTGTGTAAAGGGCGAACCAAACGACTTCCTGTAGCTATAATACTATCACTGATAAAAATAGCTTGCATATCAAAATATGCAAATGTCAAAATTGAGAAAAAATTCGGTCAAAGGAAAAAAACAGGGTTTTGACCTTGAAATTCAAAACTGTTCCATATTAAAGCCCTTGAAAAAAGAAACGAAAAAGACTTGAATATACAAACTGGCATCAATTTTAAATTTGGATAAGTTGCTTGCTGTTGACTACAGAACTCATTAAACACTTAACCACACACGATCTCAATTTTCAAAGACCCTGAATTAGAAGCCTTAGAAAACATTGCAGAAAAAGGAGAAATACTGGTTACCATCATTTTCTCCTCTTCCCTCGCTATTTTCTACCCTTTCCATAACAAATTTTAATTTTTCAGTCACATTAATTTTATTCTTTTATATGCAAATGCTTTCAATCTGAACCAGTCTTATATTTTGTCATTTGGTGAAGAGTTAAACAGTCATGTTCACCCTTTACTGAACACCATTTTGACAACCCCTTGCAATGCATAGGAATTTTGAAATACAAGGTGGGAAAAGGAGAGAATGCTTGTAGCCAGCATTTTCTCCCTTTTCCCACCATGTTTGTTACTCTTTCTGACATAGCTCCAGTCATCTGATTTGTTGTCTGCCATAAGTGTTGCTATCAATTCCTAGGAGTCTAATATTTTTAGGAGAAAGAGTTTTAATGCATTAGGATACATTAACCGATGGAAGTGGTAAAAAGATGAGTTATATATGGAAATATGCCAATTTAACTCTTTACCACACAAGAAAATTTTACACTGGTCCAAATTGAAAGCATTTGTAGACGACAAAATAAAGGTGACTAAAAAATAGGAATTTGTTCTGGGAAGGGTAGAAAACACTGTGGGAAAAGGAGAAAATGCTGGTTACCAGCATTTTCTCCTTTTCCCATAGTGCTTTCAAAAGTACGGATTGTGTGGTAATGGGTTAACATTATTTCATATGTATCACTTAGGCAGCTCACATTTCTTTGTATGTCCAGGGTTCCATCAGTAATAGGCTAACCCTTAACCACAGATTGATAATTTTTTACGACCACAAGGATGACCTTTTGAAAACATTATGGGAAAAGGGGAAAATAATGTTGACCAGCAATATTTTCTACACTTCCGAACAAACATTAGTCACCGAGTCACATTTATTTTGTCACCTGCAAATGCTTTGAACTTGGACCAGTGAATTTTTTTTGTAGAATTGTCAAAATTGAAAGCACTTGCAGGTGAAAAGATAAGTGTATCTCAAAAATTGTAATTTCTTTTGGGAATAGTAGGAAACATTTCCTTACCAGCACCAGCATTTTCTCCTTTTCCCACAATTTTTTCGAAAGGCTTCTTCCTTGGGGTTGTTAAAAGTTACGATTGTGTGGTAAAACAAACACACAAACAAAAGCCACCAGTTGCCTTAAAGGGTCTGATTGGTTAGTTGTATTGGGGTTTAACGCCACTTTAACAGCTAAGGTCATATCATGGCGGTCAGTGACGCACATGTGTTTCCTGGCTTTTTCAAACCGGTACTAACACAACTTGCTTTCCAAAGCCACTGACTACTTTTCTCCCATGCTTCAGCAGATGTGTGAGGCGAAAATACGCCAAAAAGAAAGTTCGCCTCATCCGGGTATCGAACTTACAATCACCAGATCATGAGTCCAACATGCTCACCACTGAGCCACCCGGGCAGACTTTTAAATGGCCTGGTAAAGCCTGCAATGTCATTTAAGTCTAGTAATAATAGTAATAAGAGCCATTTCTCCCCCCCCCCCCCCCCCCCCCCCCCAAAAAAAAAAAAAAAAATGCAATTTCAAGGTGTTTTTCCCTAGAATATCTCAACAAGGACTGGTGGACATGTAGATCAAAGATTGTGTTGCACATTTTGTGCAGTCTGCTCTAGATCTATACTCAGGGCACATAAGCAACTATTGCTGTGAAAGATGCTTTAAGGGTTCAGTGAGGATAAACCTCTAACCTCCTTGTTGCAATTCCCAATTCTCCCTATATATTGAAGAGGATGCTATTTCCTTAACCCTTTCCCAAACAATCCCTGGTTTTTACGGGTCTGGAATAATAGCCTTTGAAAACATTGCGGGAAAAGGAGAAAATGCTGGTAACCAGCATTTTCTCCTTTTCCCACAATGTTTTCTACCCTATCATAGACATTAATCATCTTTTTAGCAAGAGTTGAATTGTCGTCTGCAAATGCTTTCAATTTGGTCTAGTCCAAAAGTTTGTCGTTTGGGAAAGGGTTAAAACTCTTTACCATACAAGAAAATTTTAGACTTGTCCAAATTCAAAGCATTTGCAGACGACAAAATAAAGGTGACTGAAAAATTGAAATTTGTTCTGGGAAGGGTAGAAAACACTGTGGGAAAAGGAGAAAATGCTGGTTACCAGTATTTTCTCCTTTTCCCACAGTGATTTCAAAAGGCTTCTTTCTCAGGGGCGTCAAAAGTAGGGATTGTGTGGTAATGTGTTAATTATCAACCATGCCACATGAACATATTATTGGGGATGGATAACCATTTCTCTATGCAAAACCCTGCCGGGCATTTTAACTGTTATGCATGCGTCTTCATACATCAAACATGTGTTAAAACCCTTTCACAAACAGCTTTAGTGTCTAAATGACCTTGAGGAAATAAGGGCTTTAAAAAAGGCTGTGGGAAAAGGAGAAAATGCTGGCAACCAGCAATTTCTCCTTTTCCCTACAGCATTTTTAATTCCTTCCAAAGATTTTGTGGCAAACTGGGGAAAAAGCATATTTTCCTGTTTCCAGAGTGTTTTCTGTCCCTACAAGAACAAATTGTGTCATTTCAGACACCTTTAATTTGTTGTCTGCAAATCCTTTAATTACCAATGAGGTACTATTTTGTCATTAAACAGTGGAGTTAAAAAACAAGAGGGCCACCATGGCCCTGTATGGCTCCACTGACTAATTCGTAAAAACACTACAAGCCAAACATTACATTATTTGGCCAACTGGTTTCAAACTTGAGGGCATACAATTTTTTTCCATAAAAACCTACAAAAAAGTTGTGACCCCTGGGCAAATCCAATTTTGACCACAAAGCTATAATTACTTGAATCCTGGTGGAGGTCTACAAGATAAAGCCCCATACTAAATAATACAGGTCTAGAATGTGTGGTTATAAACAAGAAGATTTTCAAAGTTTTCTCAATAAAAGGCCCTGTAAAACATAAAATCCATAAGACAAGGCTAAATTTAGTGGTCCTAGTCTTTATTATGGATAGTAACAAGATGACTTAGAAAGTTTTCACCACAAAAGCCCATGTAAAACTTGTGACCCCTGGTGTGGGGACAAACTTGACCCTAAGGCTATAATTTGGGCCCTCTTGGTAGAGGCCCACTAGATAAAGCTACATGCAAAATTTGGTAGCCCTAGGCCTTATGGCTTGGTACGAAAAGATTTTTAATGTTTTCACTATATAAGCCCATATAAAACTTGTGACCCCCCGGGGCCGAGCCAAATTTGACCTCTGGGCTATCATTTGGGCACTCTGGGTAGAGGTCTACTAGATAAAGCTACATGCCAAATTTGGTAGCCCTAGGCCTTATGGCTAGGTACCAGAAGGATTTTAAAGTTTTCCCTATATAAGCCCATATAAAACTTGTGACCTCCGGGGTGGGGCCAATTTTGACCCCAGGGCTATTATTTGAAGGAACTTGGTAGAGGTCCACTAGATAAAGCTACATGCCAAATTTGGTAGCCCTAGGCTTTATGGTAACAGAGAAGAAGATTTTTAAAAATTTTCAATATTTTTCAGTTTTGTTGCCATGGCAACCAGAGTTTTTGAAGGAATAATATTCTTTCAAGGAATTCTGAAGAGGACCATGGCAGGATCATTTCTGTGAAGTTTCATCAAAATTGGATGGATAGTTTCAGAGAAGAAGATGTTTGAAATAAAAGTTAACGCACGCACACACGCACAGACGGATGGACGGACGCACGACGGACAACGGCTATGACATAAGCCCGCTGGCCTTCAGCCAGTGGAGCTAAAAAACATGGCCATAGAATAAATGTATTTCTAAAAAGCATGTGGTATGAAAATTTCTTGTCACAACTGCAGAAAGACAAGGCCTTAGTAATAGAGTTTTCTCCAATGAAGACACCCAGTGGTTGAACGACCATCTCTACAGCAGTCCAAAGTCCCTTAAGACCCCATTCTGTTGGCTATGTTGGGTATTAATACGACTTGAAACTAGGGGGTTGCAGTTTTGATCCCTGACATAGCCAATTTCTTGCCAAGGATTGCTGATAATCTTTGGGACAAGATTTGTCCATCTCTCAACATTGATCATTGTCTCTATGACAGTTATGCCAGTGGCTTTGGAAGATATTAAGCAAAGGGCTAGTAACAGAAATTCCATGAAAGTATGAATTGGCAAAAGAGCTTCTTAACCTGTTGCCACACAGCAAAATTTTAGATCAATTCAAATTGAAAGCATTTGCAGATGACAATTTCAAAGTGGCTCAAATGGTGGAATTTTGCTTTGATAGGGTAGAAATCTTTGTGTGAAAAAGAGAAAATGCTGGTTACCACCATTTTCTCCTTTTCCCCACAATGTTATTAAAATGCCTTCTTCCTCAGGGTCATTACAATTCTGGGTTGCATTGTGAAGCGTTGGGACAACAAAATTGTATGCTTATCCATAATAATTTACAGCATCAATCTTGTAGTCAATTTTACCAAACAATCCAGAGTTTTAATGACACTGATGGAATAGGCGTCAGAAAACATTGAAGGAAAAGGAGAAAATGCAAGTAACCAGTATTCTCTCCCTTATCAAAATGTTTTCAAACCTATCAGAGAAAACTACCAGCATTTCAGACATATTCAATTTGTTGTCTGCTAATGCTCCCAATTAAGACAAGTCTACCTTTTTGTTGTTTGGCAAAAGAGTTAAAGTGGCTAAAATAAAAGAATTTGTCTTATGAATAGAAGAAAAATTCTGGGAGAGGGAGATCATGCTGTTTACCAGTATTTTCTTCTTTTCTAAAAGTTCTTTTTTACATCAGAAAATTGTCAAAATGCAGGATTGATGGGCAAAAAGTTGAAAGATAATTATATAGAGGATATTTGGTTTTTTTGGTGAAAGACTGAAATTTAATTCATCGAGTGGACACCATCAGTGACATCTTCACGAGTGGTGCAGCCATGAGTGAAAATATTACAAATAGTGTTCATGAGATGAAAAAAAATTCTTATCATTCACCGAAGAAAACAAATATTCTATTTATTTCATGCTTTTAACCCTTTCTGGGACGAGCTTTATCATAAGCCAGTACAGTTCTCCGTTATTCCCTGTGGCGAACCCCTCTCACATAGCAATGAATTAAAATATTGCATCAAGCGTGAGAAATGTAAGGTACATGACGTCATATTTCCATCTGGTTGTGAGGCAAGCGCAATTAACCTAGGCAACACGAACATGAAAATCAGTATTTTCACTGGTGGTACCAGTATAAGATCGAAATTTTAGGCTCATCTCTATTCCAAGTTGTTGCAGATGACAATTAATGAATATAGCTCAGATGATGATTCTGCGTTTGATAGGCTAGTAAACATTGTGGGGAAACTTAAGAAGATGCTGGTTACAAGCATTTTCTTTTCCCACAATGTTCTCAAAAGCCTTCTCCTGCTGGGTTGTTTAACCCTTTCCCAAACAATCCCTGCCATGGTTTTTACAACCCTGAGATAGAAGCCTTTTGAAAACCTTGTGGAAAAATGAGAAAATGCTGGTAACCAGCATTTTCTCCTTTTCCCACAAAGTTTCCTACCCTTCCCAAAACAAATTTCAATGTTTGAGTTACGTTACTTTTGTCGTCTGCAAGTGCCTTCAATTTGGACTAGTCGGAAATTTTATTGTTCAGTAAAGACTCGTTTAAGTCCAGACTGTGTGGATGGGATTTAAGTTGTTAACTTTTTACCCCACATTCCTGTCTTTTAATGAGCCTGAGAAAAAAGCCTATAGAACACATTGTCAGAAAATGAGAAAATGCTCAGGTAACCAGCATTTTTTCCTTTTCACACACTATTTTCTATCCTATCAGGGTCAGAAATCATCATATTACCAAGATTGAATTTGTTGTCTGCAGATGCAGGTCTTGCCCAAAAATTGGCTGTTATTAACTCTTTATCTAAAGACAAAATTTTGGACTCATCCAAATTGAAAGCATTTGCAGATGATAAAATTTATGTGAATCAAAAGCTGAGATTTGTTTCTGGACCAGTAGAAAACATCGTGGAAAAAGGGGAAAATGCTGGTTACCAGCATTTTCTCCTTTTCCCACAATGTTTTCAAAGGTTCTCTTTCTCTGGGTCATTAAAAGTGATGATTGTGTGGTAAAGAGTCAAACAAGAGTTTTGCTTGTTTTTTTGTTTGCTTGAGGGTTTAATTTCTCTTTGGATTGCTGTGGAGGTTGACTCAATTAAGTTTTGTCTCCAAATTATCACCTTTTACACTAAACAAGTTGCCCCTAAAGGTTCTAAAAATTTACATTCTTTGAAAATGTCTTGTAACTAGACATAATTTCATTCTTTTTCGCCATTCACTCAAAAGTATGATTTTTGATGTGGCATATTTCAAAATACCAATATTTACACTATTTTCTCCTTTTCCCGCACTGTATTCTACCTTATTGGAAACAAATTTCAATTTTAGAGTTATGTCTATTTTCTTATCGGCAACTGCTTTCAAGTTGGACCAGTCTAAAATTTTGTCATTTGGTAAAGAGTAAACCATTTTCCCCAGAATGTAACTATTTTACAATGCTATAGTAACAGACCTAAGAGGCCAGACAAATAACAAGAATGTCCACTCTAATATTTCTCCATCAATAATAATACCTAATTATCTTCTTCTCATACTTGGGGACTGAGTCTATCAAGCTCCCTATAAGTTAGCCACGGGACTGTGGTAAACAATGTGGGAAGGAAGATTATTGCTCATGCAAATGGATCATATTTTTTTCGTAAAAAAGGAAACATCTTACAGCGCGGCAAATCAATAACAAACCAACACACGGAAACCACACACGTCAAGACTGTCTAACATTACTGGTGTCTGTCTACTAGATCATGAACAGTTTTTGCTCTGCAGTCAATATATATTTCTCCCCCACCAAAAATGTTCAGGTTTGTGTCACAAAATGTGAAGCACAATTCAATGTTGTGGATATTACTACTCGACCCTTTTTACCTAACAATCCCTTTATATGGACCCTAAAGATAAAGGTTTTGAAAATACTGGAAACAAGAACTTTTTTCCTTTTACCATCCATGCTTCATATCCTTTTACAGACTAATTCAGTCATCTGAGCAACTTATTATTTGTGGACTGCAAGTGCCTTTATTTTGACCAGTCTTGAAGTTTTGGGACCTGGTATAGAGATAAGAAACACCTCACTAATTGAAGCTACCTTTTGATCCAATTTCTTAATTAATAAGAAGCCTTAGCAGGAACTCACTGGAAACAGGAACTCAATAGAGACATAAGTAATGAAGCTAGGCTATTAAAAACTCCATAGGATAATGACAATCAGAAATTGACAAGTTTGCAAAAAGAGTATAAACTAGAGCTGTCACTGAATGTGACTTAATACCCCCTTCCCCACCCCCAGCACTTTGACAGAAAAAAAGTGTGAATTTCAAAGGGAGATAATTCCTCAACAAGGAAGTGTTGACATTAGAAAATTGAATCTTGCAAATCTTCAACATATGATCAGTAGATGTGCAAAGTTTCAATAAAATTGAAGGAAAACTATAGGAGGAGTTTGTGACACAAAATTACTAGTATTCTGTATACAGATGGACACACGAATGGATGGTCACACACAGATGGATGGACACACAGAGGGACACACAGACAGATAGGCTGATTCCAGTATACACCCAAAAACATTCCTTTTGCGGGGGTATAAAAAGAAAATCCGATATCAGACCATTCTGTTCTGAGCAGTCTAATCTTGTGTTACAGTGTCAATAAAAGCATTGTGCCTAGATTTGAGGTTGTACCGGTAACTCATTACCAAACGACAATATTTTAGGCATGTGAAAATCAAACGCATTTGCAGACGACAAATTTAAAGTGACTGAAAATTTGAAATTTTGAAATTTGTTTGTGAAGTTTAGAAAACATTGTGGGAAAAGGAGAAAATGCTGGTGACTAGCATTTTCTCCTTTTCCTACAATGTTTTCTATAGGCTTCCTTTTTGGGGGTCATCAACAGTAGGGATTGTGTGGTAATGGGTTAACAAGTGTCCTCTTTTATAACCCCTTACGAAATGAAGAAAGTAAAGAGTTGTACATATTGAAAATATTTGCTGATGACAAAATATTAATGTTGCCTCATTGATGTGATTCGTATCAGGACAATTGCCCCCCCTCCCCTTTCCGATTCCCCCCCCCTGCCCCCCCTCCCTGTGGTTGTTGTTTCCAAAGGCAAAAGTCCCGCTTCAGGGGCAATTACATGTATCCTCGGGGGTGGGGTGGGGGTCCTTGGGGGGATTTTATCCTGGGGGGATAGTGGGGGGGCCTGTCCTCAGGGGGCAATAGTCGGGGGTGGGGGTGGGGGTGGGGGCCGCCAATAGTCCTAGGTCAATTGTCCCGTGGGCCAACGTGATTTGCATTTTGCAAGGTAATAAAACATTGTGGGTACCAAGCGTTCTCTCATTCTTCGACAATGTGTTTAAGAGACTAGAGATGTAAAATCACAAGCATGTCTGGCAAAGAGTTAAAAGTATGTGCTTGAATACATGATTCTGTCATCAGTTACTTCAGACCATTCAGAAATTCCTCTTAAATGATGTGAATAATGCAACATGTCATGATGACAGAGGTTTCAATTATGGATTTTCTCACAGGATTACAAAAATGTCTTTCTTAACTCTGGTATCAGGTTTTCTCCAGCTTTTCTTGAATATTCACTAAAAACCAGACATTAACTAAAGCATAGATATTAGATTTGCAATTACATTTATCTTGCTAAAGAAGCTTTTGTTGGTTCTCCGAGTGTGTCCAATTTAAACAGATTTTATGGCGTTTCCTTTTTCATTTTCCAAACCATTCCAAAATCTGAAAATTTACAAAGAAATTTGGAAGGTCATATATTGATCTGCCTGCACACTCGCAGAATTCAATATTCCATTTTGGTCTGTTTTATGACTGACTCTATTCTCATTTTGGGGGAGATCAATTACTCACTTGGTGTAATAGCTAAACTACAATGTTGGGATCAGTCACAAATCACAGTATATAAATTTTCTTTTTAACACCTGGAAGGTTTACATATTTATCGCCAAATGAAGTGTGCTGTCTGAGCCACTTAATCTTGACCACAATGAACGTACATCTCAACAAATCAGACTGATCTGTAATGACTGGCAATTACAACCACCTCTTAGGCCTGCCCTCCACTACAACCCCGATTGCTTGTCGAAGGGTTGCAGATGAAAAATGGCTAATTTTGGGGAGCTTTCGGGATGAAAATGGGCGGAGCTTGGCAAAGGGGGCTTGTTCAGCAGTGATACGCGGAACAGTATGCGAAAGGTTGCCGAGGTATGCGGATCCAGTACAGAAAAATGCCGATCGGTCCAGGATAGTTAACCGAGTGTTTCCCGATCACGCAGAATGGCTGCAGTTCACTTGCAGAACATACAGAAGCGTTTAAGAATCAATGCCGACATGTTGGCAATGCGAGTGCTAAGGTATATATAGGCGAGTTATCTTTCCTAAACTGCTCGGGGTGACACAGTGAATAAGAATCCTCACCGAATGCTGCCGGATTATGCGCGATGTGTTTCAGAAAGTCCGGAATGATCGCTGAAGGTTCCCCGAAGGGATGCCAACGGTCCAGATGCTTCCCCGAACTCAATGATCGGCGTCCAAATTTTAAAAGTTTTAAAATTTGGATCCCGATCTTTTTTGATCCCGAATCGGCCCTGACACACTTAGAATGTTTCCAGATGGGTTTAAGAAACACCAAGAACGGTTCCCAATCATTGCGAAGATGTGCCGAAGCAACCAGTTTCTGTCATTTTTACAATCGGGAACTTTTCGGGGTCCTAGTGGAGGGCCGGTCTTAGGCCTGCCCTCCACTACAACCCCTATTGCTTGTCGAAGGGTTGCAGATGAAAAATGGCTAATTTCGGGGAGCTTTCAGGATGAAAATGGGCAGAGCTTGGCAAGCGGGGCTCGTTCGGCAGTGATACGCGGAAAAGTATGCGAAAGGATCCAGTACAGAAAAATGCAGATCAGTCAAGGATTGTTGACCGAGTGTTTCCCGATCACGCAGAATGGCTGCAGTTCACTTGCAGAACATACAGAAGCGTTTAAGAATCAATGCCGACATGTTGGCGATGTGAGTGCCAAGGTATATATAGGCGAGTTATCTTTCCTGAACCGCTTGGGGTGACACAGAGAATAAGAAACCTCGCCAAATGCTGCCCGATTATGCGCGATGTGTTTCAGAACGTCCAGAATGATTGCTGAGGGTTTCCCGAAGGGATGCAGACGGTCCCGACGCTTCCCCGAACTTGAAGATCGGCATCCTAATTTTAACCCTTTCCCAAACGGCAAATTTTGGACCAGACCAATTTGAAAGCATGTCACAGATGACAAATTAACAGTTGTTAAAAAGATGATTTTTTCTTTATGATAGGGTAGAAAACATTGTGGGAAAAGGAGAAAATGCTGGTTACCAGCATTTTCTTCTTTTCCCACAATGTTTTCAAAAGGCTTCTATTTTTTGCATTTTAACAATTCTTTTCATCTGTTCTTTTTGATGAATCTTTCAGATCGAGTGCATGAGAGTAACATAATTCATTAACTTGCTTATCTCTCTAGATTTAGATGTACTATAGTCTTGTTTTCACATTACCGGTATATTTAAACTTACATCTATAACATACACAGCGGATTTTATTAAAGGTGGGTATTTAGAATTTTTACATCTCACCAAATTAAAAAATCTATATATCACTGAAATTTATATGAAAAAATAATACAAATCATCAACAATTAAGATTCATAAAATTACAAAAAAAAATTTTTTTGATGGTATTCCCTTAAAAGGCTACGTAGCCTCTTAAGGTATTTTTAGATTTCGCGCCAAAAATCAATAAAGCATTTCGGGAATGCCTAGTGACTGGCACGTGACTCATAACGCTTTAATTCCATTACATAACAAACATATAATAATAATTTTCCATAATGTCTTCTTCGGACGCTATGTTTGAAATTTCGTCTGAGTATTCCTGTATGTAAATGAGCGGATTGATAATCTAAAGATAGAACGTGTCTCCACTCGGTGTAGTACCTGGGCTGTAGTAAATCTCTTATTTCTCATGTTGTTGGACGGTGATCGACTACTGGGGTTTTATGAATGAAAATTAAAAGGCTTTGGGAGTATAAGGATGATTTTTTTGCATTTTTGTACAATTTTCGTCCCAAAATCTGAAGAGCCACCTTTAAGTACACTCAATTGGTAGCTCGAACAGCCAGGGGACTGCATGAGTTGTTCTAATTATCGGCAGTTTGACCGACCCATACTCAAGACAGAATGCAAGAATTAAAACTGGGAAATTTTTCTTTAGCTTGATAGCAAAAATACTATGTACATAGATAGTAAGTATCATAGTATCAGGCAAAAATAGGAAATGTTCTCAACACCATGAGCGAAGGCATCAGCGAACTGACTCAGCTATTGCCCCCCCCCCCCCCCGGTTTCCGGGTCCTTCCCTAAGTTGCTCAGTCTACTCGGTCGTATAGCTTGTGACATTTTAATGCGTAACATTGGCCTACCTTTCCTTAAATACGGATGAAAATTACACTTCTCACTCAATAAAGAACAGCATGTTGCAAACACTTAATCACGGTACAATTAACTTTAATTGAAAATTAAAGCATTTGTGTATGTTTACGGTATGTGTGAAACATACGCACCGTGTTAAAATGATTACCGGTCTGTCCAAAAAACAGATATGAACGTAGGTGTGAAAATCCACAACTTAATTTTGACAAACCCTTTGTTCGACTTTCGATGCGTAAAAAGCACACAAATGTGAACAGTGGGACCGAAAAACTTGTTCAAAAGTTCTAATTACCGGGTGTGTGGGCTTTCTGAGGTTGAACTATGGGTTTTATATGGGGATTCTGCCTGGATCGAGATCGTTGTTCCAGTTTTTTGTAGTATTCAAAATTTCCAACGTTCGAGCGACCGAAGTTTGACTGTTTTTTGAAAGGCACTGTGATATTCAACATACGCTAAATGATAGATCTAGATTTTATGTCCATTTAAACAAATGACATCAGTAACATACAATGACAAAATGTTTGTTCACAATTCTATCAAGATCAAGACATATCTTTCCAATGTTGTCTAACAGGCAAAAGTTTGCGATCCATTTGCCAGTAATGTTTTTTGGTTGAAGTCTCCATATCGTACATAGAGTTATGCATGGCTTATTAGTGGAGAGGTTCCTCTTACAAAAGAAAACTAATGACTTTCAATTTTCTATCAAAATTTTTCTAACTATATTTCAGTTGACAAAGAGTTTGTACATTCATATTTTAATGTGGTTTATCAATTCCGATTGAAATTTTCACTGACAAATAGACAGATGTGAATAACCTCATTGAGGTTGTTTAGGTCATTACTAAACAACTGGGGTTTCTTGCGAAATTCCAATCTTTACTAATGTTTCATTTAGTCTTGGTCAAAACTTCATTAAACTTCATGGTTATATTGTTTTTTCAAAGTTTCACCATGTGCTCATGTTTCTTTATCTATGTGTTTTTCAATTTGACCCTCTGTCATGGAAAAAGGCGGTTTCTTGTAAAATGCCAAGGAAAAGGGGGCCTTAATGCAAAATTGCAATTTTTACTAATATCTCATTAGTTTTTGTCAAAATTTCATGAAACTTCATGGTTATATCTTGTTTTACAAGTTTCAAAATGTGCCCTTGCTATTTTCAATTTATCAATTACTAGTAAGCAAATACCTCTTTCCTGGTTTCTCAGGAATTTAGATTCTTTTGTGCGTAACGACTGAAATGTTCCCAGTTAGTTTCTATCAGCAAATCTGGTCATCAAATAACGTTACAACTACGTAAATGAGCTTATTTTACCTTTAGGATCGTTTCTTTTAGAATTATTCCGCCGCTGTTTTGCCAAATTATAGCAAGATCCATTCCAAAATTAAATTAAACAGTATCGTGTTGGATTGCAGACGGTGCCGCCGCTGAGCATGCTGATGATTGCATAACGAACCCTAATCGGCAATCACGAAAGAAATCTCTTTAATAATCAAACAAGATAAGAGCCCCGTACATGATGAAAGTCACAGGGGAATTTAACCTACTATCCGTAAAGAAATCACATCAGTCGTGTAACTACACAATGTTTGCAGTAAAGTTTGCATTAATGGTACATGTATGACGTAACACACCAATAATGCAAAGCAAGAGGGTTGTAAGTGCAAGTGTTTGTCGTACACACTTAAACCGTTTTGCCCGAAGAATTTACACCTGGCTATGGTCTGACCTCTATTCAAAACTATGCGATCACGCAATAAGCCAGTATCTCTGTTGCTTTATGTTTTCTGGAACAATCCTTCTGCGTATCGTAATGATAATTGCAAATGGTCAACCCCCGAAATTTTGGGAGCCAAAGGACACCCGCGTTATAACGGAATCAGCGCTATAGCGCACTTCGTTGTAACGGGGTTCCACTGTATTGACTATTGAAACTATCGATTGTTGAACAAAATATTGACGATTGTTATCTATGTTGGACATAGCAATTGATGCATTGCTATCGGGACAGTCACAATCGCAATGCATCAATGCATCGATATATCGTTACACCCCTAATATTTGGATTACATGTTATCCATATATGGTAAATAGGGGCGGAGTCGCTGAAGAGACACAGATGAGGGGGTCACACTTAAGAAATGGGCTGATTTAGTACCTTTATCTAACAAGATGACCATGATGATCCTCTATCGCGCACCTAAGTACCAAGCAGTAAAGGCCTAAAATAAAGATAAATACCAATTATCAAGGTTAAAGGCCAAATGATAATGAAGCAAGAGCAGCAAATTGTCGCAATTTGACTTGAAACTTCAAAGTTCCGTTCAGGACAAGCAAAAAATACTGTAAAAATGAAGATCAAAGTGGAATTACTCAAAATCCGCACTAGGTAGAGTTATTGTTCTTGCACCATGTACTCCGTAATATTGCAAAAAACATGCATAACAAATATGGAGTCGGTCTGACAGGAGGTGTTTTTTTTTTGTGGTTTGGTATAGAGTTCGCTTCTTTGTACACATGTACTGGATGTGTACTGGACAAGACTGTTTAAAAATTGCATTACCTGTTTAGGTTTTTAACCCTTTACTCCATAGATATTCATTTTGACGCATCAACAACAGACAGCTTTTGAAAACATTGTAACAATTTCTCCTTTTCCCTCAATGTTTTTCACTCAATCAGATAATTGTTTCCCCATTTGTCCATGTTTTTGACATTATATGTTTATTTGCTGATGAATCGGAAGAGTATAAAATTGGCATATGAGGTAAAGGGTAAAGTGACATAAATTGTCGTTTCATTTATTTAGTGCTCCAACAGTAAAACAGAAATAACCTGAAATTATCCTCGCTGAATAATTTACTGCAGGCTGCAAGACAAAATATTCTTCAGAAATTTCTCAGATATGAATTTTGTTGACAACCAGAAAAATGCTAAAGATTAATGTTTTATCTCCACAAGGGAATTTTCTATTTTCAAACATCGATTAGAAACCTTTCTTTTTTGACAATATTATGAAACTGTTTTCCTTAGTCTGGACAGCAGACAGTGTCCTAAATAACAGTTTTACCAAAACACTTTCACACAGAATATCAATAATTTTCAGACAACCTTGTCTATCCTATAACCAACTTCCATTTGCTTTGTAACTCATTACCATAAAAAAGACTTACTTTTTTATTCAAAAGCTCTAGTGCAATGTTTTGTTTGAAACTGCACTATTCGACATGCTTCACAGAAAACAAAGACCAAATTTATACAATTACAAATGTCATACATAATAACAGGAGGACCCAGATGGCCCTGTGTCACTCCACTGGCTTTTTAACCCTTTACCACACAAACTGAAGTGTTCATAACCCTGAAAAAGAGGGCTTTTGAAAACAAAGAACATTGTCAGGCAATACAAGCAGGTATATTCATTGGCATAAAAGGTAAAGTTCTTGGAAAAATACCTGAATGACAGATATCTTACTTTGAAATTAAAATTCCACTCATGTGTGCATAACTTTAACATCAAAATGAATCACTCTCTCTGAAAATAGATTATTTTCTATCAAAAAACTTGAATACCTGGCACCAATCATGTATCACTGCAGTTTGATAATCAAAGGAGGTAAATAGTAACAAACTTTATTCTTTATAACTAGTTACTTCCCTTGATTAATGTTTAAATTGAAGCGAGCACATATGGAAGCCCATGTAGACTTGTGATCTGTGGAATGGAGCCAATTATGACCCCAGCCCTTTAATATGAAGAAACTTATTAAAGGTCCATTTCATAAAGCTACATACCAAATTCAGCAGCCCTAGGCCTTGTGGTATCGGACAAAAAGATTTTTTTTTCAAATTCTTTCAAAGAGAAGAAGATGTTTGAAATAAAAGTTAACGCAATCACGTATGGACAGACACACTGACGCACGACAGACACCTGGCAATGACATAAGCCCGCTGGCCTTCGGCCAGTGGAGCTAAAAACCAATAACAAATATGGAAATGTGAGCTATGTGCAGTTCCTCTGTTAATTGTAATCACATTATTTTGCACATTTTTTTTCTATTGCACAGACATAAAAATGTATCATGTTTGCTGGACAAAAACTGGCCACTGAGGCATTATTAGTTCTGCGGTCAGCCATGAACAAGTTTCCAAGTCCCCTGTCACCTGACCATACAACAAATTTATTATACTGCAAAAATTTACCCTTTCAAAGCGTGTTAAGCAAAATTTTCCTGTTTTATAGTCTCACAAATTGAGTATGCTGACGAAATAGAAATTCCCTGCTGAAGGCCTGAATTCAATGAAAAGAGGACCATGATGGTCCTATATCGCTCACCTGAGTACTAAGCAGTAAAGGTCTACAATGAAGATAATGACCAAATATTGAGGTTCAAGGGCAAATCATAATGAAACAAGAATTGCAAATTGTCGCAAGATATGCAATCCCACCGCCAGTTGTCAAGGAGATATAATAGTAGCAAAGGGCAACAAACGTGTTAACCAAGTCTAAAGTCAATTTGACTCGAGACTTCAAAATTCTACACTGGACAAGCAAAAACTATTGTAAGAATGAAGATCAAAGTGGAATTATTCAAAATCCGTGCTAGGTAGAATTATTGTTCTTGCACAAAGTACTCGGTAATATTGCAACAAACACGCGTACCAATTTTGAAGTCGTTCTGGTTTGAGATGACAAAAGTTATATTCCAGACAAGCAATAAATGCAGACTCATGTGAGATTTTATCAAGACAAACATTCTAACTAATTTTCAATTCAGCTTAGCAAGAAATTTGGTCCCTACAGTGCTCACAAAAAGATTTTTACACATTTCCCTCCTATCTGTGAAATCTGAGACCAACAACATAGGGCTAACTTTCACACCAGGGTCATAATTTGAAGTATTTTGGGAGAGGGCCAAATATGAAAGCTCTAGCCCTCATGGTTTGGGACAAGAAGATTTTCTTTATTGCTTTTGAAAGCTCTAGCCCTCATGATTTGGGACAAGATTTTCTTTATCGCTATGTGAAATTCGAGAACTCACAGCATAGGGCCATTGTCAACACAAGGGTAATAATTTGAGGTATTTTGGTAGAGGGCCACTAGATGATGCTACATGCCAAATATGAAAGCTCTGGCCATTACCATTTGGGACAAAGAGATTTCTAAAGATTTTCTTCTTTATCTTGATGTGAAATCTGAGACCCACAACATTGGGCCAATTTTTTACATAAGAGCCATAATTTGAAGTATTTTCGTAGAGGGCCACTAGATGATAATACATGCCAAATAGAAAGCTCTGGCCATTACCATTTGGGACAAGAAGATTTTTAAAGATTTCCTTCCTTATATCTATGCAAAATCCAAGACCTACAACAAAGGGCTAATTTTTACACCAGGGCCATAATTTGAAGGATTTTAGTAGAGGGCCACTAGATGCTGCTGCATGCAAAATATGAAAGCTCCAGCCGTTACGGTTTGGGACACGAAGATTTTTAAAGATTTGCTTCTTTATCTCTTTGTGAAATCCAAAAACCCACAACATAGGGCCATTTTCAATACAAGGCCCATAATTTGAAGTAGTTTAGTAGAGGGCCACTAGATGATGCTACATGCCAAATATGAAAGCTCTAGCACTTAAGGTTTGGGACAAGAAGATTTTTAAAAATTTCCTTCTTTATCTCTATGTGAAACCTGAGAACCCACAACATAGGGTCATTTTATACACTAGGGCCACAATTTGAAGTGTTTTGGTAGAGGGCCATTAGATGATGTTACATGCCAAATATGAAAGCTCTAGCCATTATGGTTTGGGACAAGAAGATTTTTAAAGATTTTTCTTTCGGTTGCCATGGCAACCAGAGTTCTTCATGGAATTAAATCTTTGAAGTATTTTGAAAGTGCATCACCTAAGGATCATTTCTGTGAAGTTTCACTGAAATCTGATGGGCGGTTTCAGAGGAGAAGATTTTTTAGTAATTTAAATTACAGGCAGACGGACAGACTGACGACGGACAACAGCCGATCACAATAGCTCCTCCCGAGCACTACGTGCTCAGGTGAGCTAAAAACTCACGTCACTGGAATCTGACGTCACTAAAACATGCTGTATGGTGCATAAATGGCAGTCTGGTGATCGACTGACGCTGCCATTTTGGATGTTGTGTTGCAAGTGTAGTGATGTTTACGGGATACACATAAGGGAAACTGGCTTTATGTGGTTTTTGCCAGGGTACATGATATAACCAATCAAATAACAAGCATGTTAACCAATCAAATAATGAGAATCTTCTTTGCAGTATAATAAAAGTGTTTCTGTTTATATAGAGTTCCATTGACACATTGCTGGTCATACAACAGTGATATCTTCTTCTGTTCCTTATTATTCTTTGAGTAGCTTAACTCTTTATCTTTATAAAGTTTGAGCCCTACACTCAGCTGATTTTATCACAGATTTAGTTTTAGAGGACACCCTGAAGACCTGTGGTATACCAATTGTATTATACTTTTATTCATCATCCACATTATCAGCATTCATTTTAGAAGACATATACTGTATTTGACAGTTTTGAGTAGAACAAGCAATTTCATTGAAATGATATCCCCCGCCGAAAAAGACCTTTTTTGATACAAATGTATAAGAGGTATTGTGTTTTGCATGTACATGTGGCCTTTTTGTTATTGGTCCATGATGAAATTATACCTTAAGCTCCCTTGTTCCATGGCGCAGGATTTCATTACATAAAAAAATATAAAAGAGGTCCATAACAGGATTATACATTAAGTACCCTTTTTGCAGAACTTGGCATTTCATAAAATGAAAACAAATAAAGGAAATATACATAAAACCCCCTTTTTCCATGACATGTCAGAAGATATCCCTCTCAAAATATAAGCCGCCACACTGCTGCCATTTCAAGCAGGTAGCTAGAGACTAAAGTGTTGAAATTTGTAGCACCTGCCTGGGTAGCTGAATGTATATATGGTATTACTTGTGATAAAAGATTTACGAACAGACTGATGCATGAAGAGACGAATGCACAATTGACTCATTGGTCAATGGCTTTGATCAACCAATAAAAATATGAAGTTCTATGAAAATATGTGCAAAAGTTGGAGATACATTGATAAAAAATTAAATTTGACATGAAGTCCCCTTTTTCCATGATACAGTGATAAATGGCAAAACCCTGACAACATGTGCTAGGTCGCATGATCTGTGAAAGTCTCATTCAAATCTGTTGAGATATGTCCAGTAATTAAAGAGATACAGGTGAAAAATGAAATTATAACATGAAGCCCCCTTAATCCATGATGCAGCTACAAATCCCAAAACCTTGACAATATACCGTAGGTCACATGATCATGTGAAAATTCCATCCAAATCTGCCAAGAAATGTGGGAGGCGTTCTGTTAGGTCACATGATAATGTAAAAATTCCATTCAAATCTGCCAAGAAATGTGGGAGGAGTTGCCTTCACAAGAAATAGAATGAAATAAAACATGAAGCCCCCTTTTTTCATGATGTAGCCACAAATTGCAAAACCTTGAGAATATGCGATAGGTCAAATGATAAACATTCTGTGAAAATTCTATTCAATTCTGTCAAGAAATATTGGACGAGTTGCATTCACAAGAAATAAAATGAAATAAAACATGAAGCCCCCTTTTTTCATGACGGAGCTACAAATTGCAAAATGTTGACAATATGCAATAGGTCACATGACAAGAAATATTCTGTCAAAATTATATTCAATTTGGTCAAGAAATGTGGAAGGAGTTGCCTTCACAAGAAATGGAATGAAATATAACATGAAACCCCCTTTTTCCATGAAACCTTATTACAAAAACAAGGGCAAATAACTGTGTCGTTGCACGATCAATGTAGGTGAAACTTTTTTACCTGCATTTCCTAATGGAGGTTGACAGATGTGACAAGTTCAATGTAAAAACTTTGTATAGTTTTGAAGAGAAGGCTCCAAACATCAAAAGTGTACTTAAGTGTAACTCTTAACTCTTAGTCGGCCATTTTGCATCGAATCAAAAAAACAAAAGAAGAGTCTCGGGAGAATGGGTCATTGTACATGTGTATAAAGTTTCACGAAATTTGGTCAAATGGTATTGGAGATATTTGCTGGGACGGACGGACGGAAAGATAACGCTAAAACTATATCCCTCCGCCTACGGCGGGGGATAATAAAACAATACTGGACAAGACCACAGTAATGTAGACAATGTGGTCTTAACTTGATCCATAGTTCTCAATGGACAAGTAGACCTGGCGACAAAAATAAAATTTGTTTTCTGTCATATATCTTTTTCCTACAAAGAATTCTACCAGGAAAGATTATGAAGTGTATGCTGACAAGGAGCATAATATTTAATATTATGGAGTGTTGTACTTACAGCATACAAAATGCAGGATAAAATTCCATGTTCTTTTTCTAATATAAGCAAGCCAGTGATTCTATGCATTCATATATGCCAAGTGTGAGATAATTCTATTTTGGAGTGATTGTCAGATAGCAAACAACTTCAAAAATAGTAGATTCTACAAAACTGGTCCTTACTTCATAATTATCACTTTTCTATCATCATTTGTGCCTTAATTTCAATGTAAGACCCTAAAAACAGATGTCATATTCATACAAGCAGAAAAAATTTCCTTGATAATAATTTCACAAGAATTTATTTTCTTTGCTGCTTTTGACCTTGATACAGCAGACCAAAACAGACAAGCAAAAATCATTTTTTCAATCTTTGGTCACAAGTAAGAATCTTTTGGCCTTAACATAATTTTCTTGTTACCACAACTTAAAAGTCTGGAGGCCAAGAGATTATTTGCTCTTTGACACAAGATATAGTTTTTTCAATGGAAGCGAGTTAACGGAATGTTTCATTTTCACTGGATAATCATCTTAAGACCATGGAAAATTTTTATGGTAAAAAACAACTAGAATTATCGCAAAGCAGACAAATACCCCCAACAAGCAACTTGTCACTGAAGCAGCAAACAGAAATTATTTTCAAAACAAAGATAATCTATGACCTTGACCTTTGACCCATGTGACATAAAGACAATAGGCCACCTCCTTGGATCATGGATAACACTTGCATGAAGTTTCATGGTCTTAGGTCAAACAGCCACAGAGACAGAGCACAGAAAGATTATAAATGTTCACCAGTGTCCTGGACCTTTGACCCATGTAACCCAAAGACAATAGGGTATCACATCCCATCATGGGTAGCACTTGTTTAAAGTTTCAGGTTCATAAGTCAACAGATATTGAGTAAGAGTAGGGAAGTGATTTTCAAACAAAGTTCACCTATGACCTCAACTTTTGACCCAAGTGACAAAAAAACAATAACACAAATCCTTGGGCCATAAGCAACGCTTATATGAAGTTCAGGGTCCTAGGTCAAGCAGTTTTTGACTTTGAGCACGAAACAAAAGAAGTGTAGAGACAAATGGCTTGATGGACAGATTGTTTTCAATTCACAAACCCTACAGATTGTTGTTTGTTAAAGAGTCTACAAACTAAGAATTGCAACAACCAAAGCTTTGGCCACCTAGATAGTTCCATTTCATTTGCTAACAGTGGCCAACATCAAATGAAAATAATTCTCTGGTTTCTTAGAAAATCTAAACAAATACTGATGTTTTTTATTTCCCCTGAAAAGATAGCTTTAAAACTGAGATAAGGATGGAATTACATGTAGAAAACATGCAGAATGTCCAAACATGCTGAATGTCCAACTTGCTTTTGATATTATTTCAGTAAAACTTTTGATCCAGGAATGCTATGATTACGGTACTTACCACAAATAGATGCATTTTAACCATGCTAAACAATAAGTTGTGGTCCCTAGACTAGACTTTTGAAGGATACATATCAATTTACGTTCCATCCATGGCAAGTATTTTGTTTCCCCCTGCTAAAAGTAAACAGTCATGTTCCATTTTTTTCCCTTCAAAATGACTTCTTTATAAGGCTATAAAATCCCTCTGGACATAAGAAGACAATTTCAGCTATTAAATGGGCGCCTTCACCTTTTACCAGACGACAGGCTCGTTCAAACTGAAAGCATCTGCAGACGACAAAGTCATTATTGCCTAAAGGATGGATGGGACATGTATTAGTTAGGGTAGCAAATTTTATAGCGTGTATTACTACCCAATATTGGAGGGAGTGATGCGTCATAACAGACTGGTCGAAGCTTTGAAGAATATAACAAGCGCAGACAATGAAGCAAATGCTGGTTGCAAGCATTTTCTACTTTTCACAATCGCTGGGAGTGACCAATCGTTGTCTGCTACACTTTTTTGGCGGTATCCCACAAAATTTAATGCTTCCACAGTGTATTGCAAAACATCATCATCATCATACAGCCTGGACTTGATGGAACTGGTCATACTGCTCTGCATTTATTCTGCATTTATATTCTAGCTTGGCTTTTGTAGTCTTCCTTGACATCATCTATTTTGTCATTCAGAATCCAGTGTTGAATTATTCCACCATTCAACACTTACTTCTGAATGACAAATCCATTCCTTCTGTACAAAGCCTTTGTACCACAGGCTATTTCAGAATGAATTTACATAAAAGTCACAGAATATTCCTTTATTATCCATGTTATACCATCATTACACTGATCTACAATATTGAATAATTTGGCTATTGCTTCCAGTAGGTTCTGTCTTTTAACTTACCACATGATCAATCATTTACATTGCTTAAATGATAAGGTCTAAGACGGAATTTTACGCTTGTCCTGTCTGCCTGAAGTTATATCAAATAATTGAATGCCTGGCTGTAGGTATATGACAATGTTCTAAAGCTGAAAACTGACTGTCACACATTCCTCAAATATTACAAAAGCACAATAAATTAAGTCACACATAAAGTGAAGCATTTGGACTCTCCTACTGTCATGCCATTTAACCCATTACAATACATATTAAAAAATAATTTTACGACTGTGCAGAAGAAGCATATTGAAAACATTGTGGAAAAAGAAGCAATTGCTTAGTTTAAGCAGCTGTTTCTTTTCCCGCAATGTCTTCCATACAACTCTGACAGTGATTTTTTTTTCCATTTTTTTTTTTATTTTCACTTTGTAAGTCTTGTTCTAGCATTGATTGGTCTAAACTCTGTGAGTAAAGGAATGGGTCAAGCTATCAGGCTGTTTACTATAGGGAAGGGAACATTTACAATCACATACTTCCAATTTCTCTACCAAGATGTTGAAAATAAAGATAAAAAGCTGCAATAAGATGGTCAATACATATACTGCATAAAACTTATGAATATTCAGGTCAAGAACTACATTTACATATTCATTCATATTCATAATATTACCAAGCTGACACGCCTTTTTTGCGTTTGGGAGACCTGTTCAAAAAAAAGTATAAAGTGAGATATTAAACAAGTAAGGTACAAAGTAGCATGTATCAAAACATAATCAAACATTCCTTCAAAGTATTTCGGCAACTGTATTTCATCTGATAAAATACTGATGCAAGTTGAAGCTAATGCATTCAGCCAACTCCTTTCATTTGCCAAGCTCAACTTTTAGATTGACACATTGAAGGGATAAAACAAAATGTACCTTTACTGAATTAACCCTTAACCAAACAACAAAATTTTAGACTGGTCCAAATTGAAAGCACCTGCAGACAACAAAATAAACGTAACTTAAAAATTAAAATTTGCTTCCAGCAGGGTAGAAAACGCAGTGGGAAAAGGAGAAAATGCTGGTTACCAGCATTTTCTCCTTTTCTCACAATGTTTTCAAAAGGCTTCTATTTCAGAGTCGTAAAAACCAGGGATTACTTGGAAAAGGGTTAAAGTGTATGTTAACTTTCTGCAGCTGTGTCATTTTAACTTTAACTCTTTGGAAATAACAAATTTCTAGACTTGGCCATGCTCAAGGCATTCGCAGACGACATTATTCTGGTATAGCTCCAGACATAACATTTGTCTTTGAAATGGTAGAAATCTTTAATGGGAGCCATTCTTGGAAATTAAATTATCTCCCTTACCAGATAAACACTAAAGGTAACCAAATAACACAGTGGTACTTTTACCTGTATTCCTTTGTTTTTATCCTTGGTTCCCTTGGGGATATTGCGATACTTATAACAATGATTTATGATGTATGTTAAGGTCCACTTGTAATTCAAATCAAATTCTTTTCTTACTTACCAGGACCTCGGTATATATCGATTTGTAAAACAGTCTAACTAGATTTACTTGAAATATTGGCTCAGGTAAAAAGCTGTTCAGTGCAAGATAATCAAGGATAAAATCCAAGTAATTCCTTTATCAGGACCAATGTAGTACTGGAGAAGAATCAAGGGAAATAAGTGAAGAATGGTCCTCATTGTGCTGATTACCAGCATTACGTCCTTTTCCCACATGGTTTTCAACATCCTTTTCCCAAGGGGTCATTACAACATGGGATATCCTGGTACAGGGGTAATTAGACAACAGCTGGGTAACATAAAAATATTTTCCATCTAGTTTCAAGGCTAATTGACAAAATCAACTCTCAAAATGCAAAACTTAATCCATCAACAATCAAAACTAGTTTTCTGTGCAGTCTGAATGTGTTTTACACTGTTGGAAAAAGCACCTTGTACTGGCTTTGGCATGTTGAAAAAATACTGAGCCTGAATTACTCGTGTTAATATACCATATTCAAAATTATTTCAGTCATTAAGTAGTGACAGCCAACATATTCATGTATTACCAGGGTTCCATTTCTAGGCTGGGGCTCTGAAGTGTCTTGCCCAAGGACACTCTCATGGAAAACCCAGTGGATCCATTAAGTCTCCAACCCAGGACCTCCAGGTCACCCCAACCTTGAGCACGAACTCATACTTGAACTTGTTTCCATACTTTTGTTTTAACCCTTTACCAAACAATCCCTGGTTTTTACCATCCTGAGATAGAAACCTTTTGAAAACATTGTGGGAAATGGGGAAAATGCTCATAACTAACATTTTCTCCTTATCCCACAATGATTTCTACCCTGCTTGAAACAATTCCCAATTTGTAAGGTACCTTTATTTTGTCATCTGTAAGTGCTTTCAATTTGGACCAGTCTAAAGTTTTGTTGTTTGATAAAGAGTTAAGTTCTGCTAAAATCATTCACTTTAAAAATATTCCTCAAGTAAACTTGTACTTAAAGAAGAAAATTCCCTTTTTGTATGACTTTTTAAAGACTCAGTTACACCAGAAAGTAAACAATCTTGTGTTTTACAGGAAGAAACATTCTGATTATCAGCACATTTTTGTTCTCCCACAATGATTGTAGTGCGTGAAAGAACTTCAAATCATTTCATAGACTATGCAATTTAGTTTCTGCAGATGCTTTAAAGTTGAAATCTTAAAATTTGTTACATGGCCAAAAGTTATAATTTTTAACCCATTACCACTCAATCCCTACTTTTGACGCCCCTGAGAAAGAAGCCTTTTGAAAACACTGTAGGAAAAGGAGAAAATGCTGGTAACCAGCATTTTCTCCTTTTCCCACAGTGTTTTCTACCCTTCCTAAAACAAATTTCATTTTTTCAGTTACCTTTACTTTGTCGTCTGCAAATGCTTTCAATTTGAACCATTCTAAAATTTTGTCGTGTGGTAAAGAGTTAATAGCTTGTAAATTTATTCCTTTTTTTTTCATTCTGTGAAGAGGTACCTGAACTGAAAAACCTTAAATACTCTTTACAAAAAACAAATTTTTATACTAGTCCAAATTCAAAGCATTTGCAAGTTGACAAAATAAATGTGACTGAAAAGTTAAAATTTGCTACGGACAAGGTAGAAAACTTTGTGGAATTAGGAGAAAATGCTCAGGTTACCAGCATTTTCTCCTTTTCCTACAATGTTTTCAAAAGGCTTCCACCTCAAAGTCGTCAAGAGTCATCAGCATGTGGTAAAAGAGTTAGGACCAGATTGACTTAACTAGCCTCATAAAACTTAATCTACATTAGCCTACATTTCTAGGAGCAAGTTGCAATGTACAAATTTCTAAAGCAGCAATACTCCCTAATTGATGAGGAGAAAAATAAAGGAGCATTGATGGAAGACATAAAAGGAGAATGGCTGAGAGTTAATTAAAGAGATCAAACAATGAACAATGAAACCCACAGCTATCATCTGAACTAAAAGCTCCATTGCACGATGAAGCTTTACTTCTATTGCACCTGAAAAAAATGGAAATTCTTTCAGAATTTGATATTCATTAATTCTTTTCCCAATCTAACAGTCTTATCATGTCTGATAGAGTACGATTTATAAGAGTACTTTTGTGTCATACAAAAGAGAGAAAGAAATTCTCTCAGCTGTCATTTAATTTCCTGGTCACCAACATTTAAGTTCTACTCTTCCAACCAATGTCTTCAAATCTTTTGTCCTAAAGATTGTAAAAAAGAAGGAATGTTTGGCCAGCAACACTGTAGGACTGTATGGCAAAGGATTAATTAAAACATACTTTCAGGAGTATCACTTAGTGTGGTTGTTCAGTGGTTAACTTGATCTTTACCAAACGACAAAAAATTACACTGGTCCAAATTGAGGGCATTTAAATTGAGACGCCAAATCGAATGTAACCCAAATGATGATTTCCGACTTGGTAGGGTAAAAAACATTGTGGGAAAAGGAGAAAATGCTGGTTACCAGCATTTTCTCCTTTTCCCACAATGTTTTTTTAAGGCTACTTCCTTGGGATTCATTAAATAAAAGTCCGGATTGTGTGGTAAAGAGTTACGCCTCCTACCTTTAATTTTACAATCATTAAAAGGTAACAGCTTCAAGTAATATTGTGATGCATTTGAGTCATACCCATCTATAGACTTAGATATTTTCACTAATTCATCGCGCCATCAAAATTCAAATTTATCAGTAAATTTCCCCAGTCAAAATGTAGGCGCTTGTAGACATGGAGGTACTTTGATACAATAATACTGGAGTTCATTTTCAGCAGTCGTCCCTACATAACCATTATTTCACATTCAGTGAAAAAACGATGAAATTTTCAACCCACAGGATCATTATTTTTTCTCTCCTGGAAAACTATTGACATCTCAGGTAGTATGACAGCCATAAAGCTATCAAAGATTCACAGCCAGCTCAGACATTATAGTTTATTTCCTTACAGTTCTTCACCAGACATTCAAGTTTCTGTTTCTTCCATAATGGCCTGCAACCGTGACACAAAAAGGGGCATTCAGACATTTGCGTAATGTGTCCTCTCAAATAAGCCTGTGCAGTCCACACAGGCTTATCCGACACGGCACCTTCCATTTTTATGTAATTTTCTTTTTTGTGCAAGTCTGTTGTTGCACAAAATCTAATGTAGTTGTAAAGTGTTGTCTCAGATCAGCCTGGGCTGACTGCACAGGCTGATTTGAGTCAACACTTTACGCAAATGTCCACAAAGGCCCTTTTTCGCATGTTGCAAGCCATATTGAAAGCAAGTCACATCTGACTCAAACTATGGATATGTGACCCATCACCCAAAAAGGACTATCTGGGAATTCTGTACATCAATTACATGAAAAAAGATCAACAATAGCATAGGTCAGTTTAAGTTGATAATTCAAAAATGATTGTATAACAAGGTTACAATGACTCAGCCTGGCAATTCGCCCAGTCTGATCAGGGTTGACACTTTTCGCATTTCCCTGAAGTTCCCTTTTTAATGACTGGTCACATAATTATGTAGTAAGACACTGTGACTTTGTTTCCCAAATCATTTCACCAAATTTTGAGGATGTCTTATATCATAGAAATGTATACACAAAGAAAATGATACAGTAGTTTACTGATATCCTTTTTTTTGTTATATATGACTTTCTATAAATTTGAGCTTGTGACCTATCTTCTATCCTTAATGACAAAGTCTCCATCTTGCTTCTGATGTCATGAGGACATAATTCTCACTTATTCTTAATGACTTGGTTTCCGGCTTTCATCAGATACAATACAGACTATCCGGACAATGTTTCATCATAATTGTATGAAACTTGCAGCCTCTGTAGAAGGAATTAGCATGCTTTATACACTCTGACAGTGGTGATGGAATTGCTCAATTTAACCTCACATGACCGATTCCCTAATTTGAACCATAAGATATGTTCAAAATGAACATTTTAGCCTACTAAGCTGGAGATATAAATCTGAATGGGATTTTCTAACAGATTAAACCAATATGATTGGTGTCTGTATTCACCAACCATTCTTACGAACATTCTTAGTCTTATTCAGAATTCTTCATAATTTTGTTGGTGTGAAAGTAACAGAACTTCTGATTGGCTGAACCAAATGGTTTAGCCAATCAGAAGTTCGGTTACTTTCACAGTCAGGAAATCTTGAAGAATAAGACCAAGAACGTTCTTAAGAACGGTTGGTGAATATAGACCGTTCGGGTTTTAGGCTTGGCCTATGATACTATTGAGAAAAACATTCTGGCAAAGTTTAATCACAGATGAATGATTCTTGTGGCATCAACAATGTTTCAACGACCTCATCCACTGACCTAGTAATGACCACACATAACATTACATAGTTATTCCCTCCCATAACACTAACCTAGTTATGACCACACATAACATATAACTATTTCTGACCTAGCATGACACTAACCTAGTTATGACATCAAATGACACTTACCTACCGGTAGTTATGGCCTCACATTAACACTAACCTAGTTCTGACCACACATAATACTATTCTATTTATGACCTCATTAAAAGACTAACCCTAAGTTATTACCTCATATAACACTATCTTTTTATGACCTCATTATAAGACTAACCTAATTATGATATCAAATAACACTATTCTAGTCATGCCCTCATTATAAGACTAACCTAATTATGACATCACGTAACACTATCCCAGTTATGACTTCACTTAAAACTTTATTATGACCTATATAGTACCAACCTAGTTACTCACCTAGTTATGACCGCACATCACAAATTTTTAAAATGACCTTGACAATCATGACTGACTCCTCCTAAGGTTGTTGCCTCTCAAGTTTTAACAAGCATTTTTTTTTTAACTCTTTACCTTGTACAAAATTCTATAATATCCGTGTGTGACATCAATTGAGATACTTCCTTCAAACTTTAGTTAGCAGATAAATAATCAAACAAGTGGGCCAAGATGGCCCTGGATCGCTCACCTGAGGACGAATTTTAGCCTTTTATTTCTGAGGTATTGAAACACTGGAAACAAAATCATTATTTTGCCAAGCAATTTTCAAAAGGTCACCTGTAAAAATGTTTCAGAAAAGAAGAATTTTTAAGAGTTCCTAAATTTCCATATAGAGCAAGTAGCCCCCATTCACAAGAACCATGTTTCTTGACCTATCAAAATTTCGCGTACAATTTTTGAAAATAGTAATTCAAGGAACATTTCTGTGATACGAGTTTAAAATCTGACCAGCAGTTTCAGAAAAGAAGAATTTTCAAGAATTTCTTTCATGTCTGTATAGTGCAAGAAGCCCCCATTCACCAGAGCCATGTTTCTTGACAGATCAAAATTTCACAAACAATTCTTTAAAAAGTCACCCAAGGAACACTGCCATGAAATTATTTCAAAACCTGACCACAGGTTTCAGAGAAGAAGATTTTTAAAGAATTTCTTACAAAATTCCATCTGGTTGCCATAATTTATTGGCAACCAGAGTTTTTGACGGAATCAAATTCTGTGAACATTAGTTAAAGAGGACCTCCCAAGGAACATATTACCCAAGTTCAGTCCAAATTGGCCCAGCGGTTTAGGAGGAGTTGATGTTTACAGAATTGTTGAAGACGCATGACGGATACCGGGTGATCTGAAAAGCTCCTCTTGAGCACAACGTGCTCAGGTGAGCTAAAAAGGGACCAGTACAATAGGGGCAGTTAACCATCTGAATACCAAAATACTTTATATATATATATTTTTTTAAATTATATTGTCCCTTCTTTTTACTTTGAATGTTTACCCTTAAAGCAAATGCAGTTAAGGACTGGCATCTCCATACAGTGCTCTTGTTAGTCCATATGAAATCAGTCATAAGCCATTATAGGTTCAAAGCCTGCTTGATTGTTAACCAAGCTCAAAATTCTGTATGAAATTAATCCTTATGGTGCCATACAAATTTCAAAACCATTATAAAATGTATGTATCTGATTTCCCAAGAGACTCACAATCATTTAGTATGTAATTGTTATTTAACCCTCTATCACAGAATCCTGAATTTTAACGACCCCCCACGAAAGATGCCTTTTGAAAACATAGTAGGAAATGGAGAATGTTGAAAACCAGCATGTACTCCTTTTCTCATATGTTTTCTACCTTTCCCTTGACAAATTTCAATTGTAAATGCTTTCAATTTCAACAAGTCTAAAATTTTTCGTTTTGTACAGGGCAAACAACTACCCAAAACATTGTGACAAATGGAGATTTCTGAATTGGATCAATGTTTATTATAACACCTTTATACAGATCTATGGAAGATATTTAGGAGAGAATGAAATAAAATCTAACCCTTTTACACAAAATCCTGAGTTTTCACAACCTTAGAAATAAAGCATATGGAAATATTAACTCTTTACCACATGACAATATTCAAGACTGGTTCAAATTGAAAGAACACCCTGAGGACATATTGAATGCAGCTCAGATGTTGGTATCTGTGTCTGAAAGAGAAGAAAACATTGTGGGAAAAGGAGAAAATGCTGGTTACCAGCATTTTCTCATTTTCCCACTATGTTTTCAAAAGGCTTCTTTCTCAGGGTTGTCAAAAGTAGAGATTGTGTGGTAAAGGGTAAAAGGAGAAAATATGGCATTCAACAGTTTCCTCTTTTCCCACATAATTCTCTACCCTTTTATAGAAAAATTTCAGGATTTGCAGTACCAGTTAACCCTTTACCAAACGACAAAATTGTAGACCAGTCCAAATTGAAAGCATTTGCAGACGACAACCTACGTATGGCTCAAAAATTGAATTTTTTCTCGGGAAGCGTAGAAAACATTGTGGGAAAAGGAGAAAATGCTGGTTACCAGCATTTTCTCCTTTTCCTACAATGTTTTCAAAAGGCTTCTTTCTCAGGGTCATTAAAAGTTAGGATTGTATGGTAAAGAATTCATAAGTTGTCTACAAATACTTGCAATTCCGACATGTCTACATTATCCTTCATCACATAATCGCAAGTTTTACCAAACTGAGAAAAAAGGATATTTGAAGATATTGTAGGAAAAGGAGAAAATGCTGATAACCAGCATTTCTTTCCTTTTCCCACAATGTTTTCTACTCTTTCAGATAATGATACTATCAAAAATTTTCAAAATAGAAAGTAGGGATTAATTTAAATGTAGCTACTACATTCAAATTAATCCCTACTTTCTATTTTGACTTATCTACATTTTTGCAGTGCGGTGAAGGGTTCAGACAAAACATAATGTCAATTAACCCAAAACCACTACTACTTTTAACGTCCCTGAAAAAGAAGTCTACTGAAAACACTGTAGGAAAAGGAGAAAATGCTGGTAACCAGCATTTTCTCCTTTTCCCACAGTGTTTTCTAACCTTCCCAGAACAAATTTAAATTTTTCAGTCACCTTTATTTTGTCATATGCAAATGCTTCCAATTTGAACCAGTCTAAAATTTTGTCATGTGGTAAAAAGAGTTAAGGCATACAATTGATACGTTTCAGCCCTGACAAAATTAAATACATTATCAAATTCAAATTCACAGATGAAAAAAAATGAGAAGTGGATCAAATGGTAAGGTATTATAACAATACAAGGTAAGGTATACAATAAGGTAAAAACATTGTGGGAAAAGGAGAAATAGCAAAGTTATTCAAATTTTTGGCTATTCCAACAATGTATTCCATGTCCACCTTCATCAGGGTTGTAAAATACTGGATCATTCAGGAACTGGTTATTATAAAAGACAAAGAATGGTATGCACTCTAAAAGTTATTGTTCAACAATCAATTCTGATTTTAATTTTCAGGACAGGCTCTCTGATTACCTATGACAACATTCTGTCTTCACCACTTAGATTGACAAGTCTTGGAATTCAGAATTTGAATACAATATTCTGGGAATCCATCATTGATTAATACAATGAACCCAGATAGATCAGCATTAACACTTAACCACAAGGAATACTTTTAAGATAAACCCAAATTGAAGGCATTGAATTGCAGACTTCACATCAGATGTGGTTCAAATATTAAAGGGATAGGAAAGATTGAGCCAAAAGGCAGAGAATGCGAGCATTTCTTCTTTACTTGCAATGTTTTCAAAAGCTTTTTTCAGGTTTGTTAGAAAATAAAGGATTCTGCAGTAAAGCTTTAATGTCATAACCATTAGCTGTGAGGAAGCTGCCAATTGGAAACACATTAGGCCATCTCTAATGACAGCATTACCATTTCAGTTCCTGCCTTCAGATAAAACTGAGAAACTCAATTACATAGAATGGAGTCTTGTCACATCCCTTCATCCAAGGCAAAGATAAGTATCTGATATGAGAAGAAAACCACTTTTATCATTGCAGCCAATGCACCTATAATCTTTTTTCTGAGTTTCTTTAGGAGTACATGCACATTCCCTTACAAACTTTTCAATCAACTTGCTACTTTCCTTCATATACCAGTACACTTAGACTGGTGTCGGTCTGTTAAACAGATCCTTTTCATTATAATAAAATCATCAAGTAAAACTGAAAAACGAAAACTGTGTTCCAACTCTTCTGAATGTCTAATTTAACGTATTTCTGCATTTCATCAGAAGGGCAAGTAACAACACATTATGTCTGTGATTTTGCTGTAGTTGTGTACCTTGTTTATTAGAACGACTTAAATGCAGGACCTGAATGCCAGGCTACAGTATACTGTACATCTTCCAAATAGCACAACATCCTTTTCACGCAATTGGATGCTTTTCCCCCTACACATCTGGAGTTGAGACAGTTCCAAATGCTTCCATACATGGTTGAAACAATATTGATGTTTTCTCTTTTCCAGGGGACATAACTGTAGATTCGTTCAAACTTAAAGGTGGCCCTTCAAATTTTAGGACGAAAATTTTACAAATGTACAAAAAAAAATCATCTTTATATTTCCAAAGCCTTTCAATTTTCATTCATAAAACCTCAGTCACATGTGCCAGTCACTTAACATTCCCACAATGCTTTATTGATTTCTGGTGCAAAATCTAAAAATACCTCAAGAGCCTACATAGCCTTTTAACCCTTTACTCCATAGATACTCATTTCTACACATCGCTTGTAGGAGCATTTGGAAAACATTGTGACAATAGGTGAAATTACTCGTAACGAGCAATTTCACCTTTTGCCACAATGTTTTCTATGCTATCAAAAGGTGTCATATACACATAAGAATCAGCTTCATTCTTGCTGTTATTTAGGGTCAATTAGAGATACCAAAGAAATGCCTTATGTGGTAAAGGGTTAAGGGAATACAATCAATTTTTTTCTTATTTTATGATTCTTAATTATTGATGATGTGTTTTGTTTTTTAATATAAATTTCAGAGATACATATATTTCTTAATTTGATGAGATGTAAAAAAAATCTAAATACCCACCTTTAAAGCAGTTAAAGAGTGCAACTTAAATGTGTCTCAGTTGAAAAGGTAGAAAACATTGTAGGAAAGGGAAAAAATGCTGGTCACAACCCTTAACCCCTTACCACACTGCAAAATTTTAGACCCATCCAAATTGATAGCAATTGCAGATGACAATTTCAGAGTGGCTTAAATGGTGCAATTTTGCTTTGATAGAGTAGAAAACTTCGTGGGAAAAGGAGAAAATGCTGGTTACCAGCATTTTCTCCTTTTCCTACAATGTTTTCAAAAGGCTTCTTCCTCAGGGTCGTTAAAAGTTGTCATTGTGTGGTAAAGGGTTAATTCTTTACCTCCCTGAATCTTGAGTTTTAAACAAAACTGACTAGGAAAGTCTTTGGAAACATTTGAGGGTAAAAGAGAAAATGCTGGTAACCTGCATTTTCTCCTTTTCACGCACTGTTTCTACCCTTTCACCGAAAGTTTCTTCATTTGGGCCACATTTGTTGTCTGCAAATGCTTACAACTTGTGAACTGTGGCAACTGGTTTCCCTTTACTAAGGAACAAAATTTTAGACCTGTCAAAATTAAAAGCATTTTCAGATGGTTTTAGACAAGAAGATTTTCAAAGACTTTCTCAACATTTTTTCAGTTTTGTTGCCATGGCAACCAGTGTTTTTTAAGGAATCAAATTCTTGCAAGAAATTCTAAAGAGGACCATGGATCATTTCTGCTCTGTAAGGGTAGAAAAAACTTGTGAGAAAAGGAGAAAGAGCTGGTTACCAGTATTTTCTCCTTTTCTCACATCTTTAAAAGCCTTTTTCCTTGTGATTGTGTGGCTACAAAGAAAAGTGCTCAGCACTAAAATTCTGTCATGAAACAAAAAAGTTTCAAAAGCTATTTCAAGGCTGGTACTAGCCAAAATGACCGATAACATAGTGTAAATTCAAGATCAGACTGCATGTTTTGTATAAGTCCGATCTTCATCTTCACTGGCTGCAAAAGCAACTTAGTAGTGACAGTCCTGTACAACTAGAGCTGTCACTGAGTGTGTCTGAATACCTCCGCCAGCACTTTGACAGGAACAGGCAATTATTTGTACACAGATGGACACAGATGGACAGTCACACAGATAGACAGGCTGATTCCAGTATACCCCCGAAAAGAAAACATTTGTTTTGCTGCAGCGGTGGTGGGGGGGGGGGGCAATTAAACCTTTACCATATAATCTAAAGTTTTAATGTTCCTAGAGAATAAGCCCTTTGAAAACATTGTGGGAAAAGGAGAAAATGCTCATAATCAGCATTTTCTCCTTTCCCACAATGTCTTCTACCCCATAAAGGACAAGTTCGATCATTCAACTTACATTACAATTGTTGTCTGCAAATGCTTTGAGTTTGGACAGGTCTATGATTTACCGTACTTATTTGGTAAAGGGTTAAGTCTTGTTTTATCTGATATTGATTTCTAGAAAATATGGTGAACTTGGTTTGTAATGGAAAATAAACATCTAACAGAACTGTTCCAGTGACATTTAAGAAAATTCATGATCTAATCTACTCATTTCCTATCGGTCAATCTAACTGGTTTATCTCTGCCAAGATATTCCAGAAAAATCTGTGCTTAGGATGGTCTCCCCCCCCATCATACTTTTTCCTTTGTTTATCAAGTATGTTACTTTTGATGAACAGGCACAAAACAATATCGTTCTGTCAATATGTGCTTTTATATCTGTGGTTATGAGCTTATAATGTATTGCACATAGCAGAAAAACTTGAAAAAATACTTTAACCATCCGGTTTAGCCAATCAGAGGTTGTGTTACTTACAAATGCAGAAAACCTTGGAGAATAAGACTAAGAATATTCTCAAGAATGGTTGGTGAAAACCGGCCCTGGACATCCAAGGAGAGGCTTTTTGATCCATTAACATTTTTTGAGTTTTCTGCCATTATAAGATTAAGGACTTTGTGTACACTTGAAGGAGTAAGATGAAAAATCTGGGTTTGCATTCACCAACCATTCTTAAAAATGCTCTCTGCTGTATTCTCCAGAATTTTCTGTATCTGAAAGTAACACAACTTCTGACTGGCTTGACCATTCTGTTTTGGCAATCAAAAGTTGTGTTACGTAGAAATTCAAAAAATCTCGAAGAATAAGACTAAGAATATTCTCAAGAATGGCTGGCAAATACAAGCGTAGGTCTGTGTACGCTAGCTTATACTGAAAGTAGAATGAGTAGAGTGGAAGTGTGTACGACATTGTTTGATTAAGGTCAAACTGACGAGATAGCTTATTCAATAGTGACAGTGAGTGCGAATGCATCATTATGCATGATGTACATGGTTCCAGCCTGTTAGAATCCACTAAAAAGCAGCAGCTCTTGGTGGGAGAAAAAGAACTGCAAACACATTAGTTGGAACAGTGAAACTGTGTGATGTAGATATAATCGTGTCTGGTTTCCGTATGGTAAACTAGAAAGCTCTTAAATTTCTGATGTATTCAAGATCTGCCAGACAAAATGTCCTCAGGGGAAACATTACGTTTCTCTGCCTTTGTCATGATTCAACTGGACAATATATAATTATGCCCATATATACAAACAGAACTGTCACAGACTCAGTTCCCTTGTTACCTTGTCACCATATCAGGAAACAAATCTACTCTACACTGGTTCTAATATAGGCAGAGCTCCAGATAGAGGGAGTTATTTTGTTTTCAAAGTTGAAAATATCAATAATTCTCCACTAAATCCTATGTTATGGGTATTCATTAGAATCGTCTCACCAAGACAATTCTAATGAATACCCCCAACACAGGGATTGGAAGAGAAATAACGGATTAAAAATGCCATCACTCCCTCTTATCTGGAGCTCTGTCAAAGTATTAATTTTGCAAATGACAAATACAGTACAACCTGTATTCAGAGACCACTCAAGGGAAGTACTGAAATTTGTCTCTTACAGCAGGTGGTCTTTAAATACAGGTTATATTAGGTTAATGTAAGAAGGGCTGATGTATCAGAACAGTGGTCTCTTAAAGCAGGTGGTCTCTAACACAGGTTTTACTGAATATGATATTCAACTGATAGGATTTGTATCAGAAAAGACAGAAAATACTGTGGGAGAAGGGAGAAATGCTGCTTTTTTTTGCTTTTACCGTAATGTTTCCAAAGACCAACAACTCAGGACATTTCAGACTCAAAATTGTGCTGATGGTTTAAAAAGGCAATAACTCATGTAATAGTGTTTCAATCATAATGAAAATAAGAACCACAAAAATGCATGTGTACAAGTGCTAATGGTGGACAGATCCATTAAAATCAGTTGAAAACTAGCTGAGGAGATCCAACAATAAAGTCTGTTGATGACATTATCCAGCATACCCTTCATAAAGGGACCTAAAGTGGGGCCTACAGTTACACGAGCTATGCTCTGTGAAAAGGGGCACAACTCTTTTCCACATGACATAGATTTAGAGTATGCGAATTCTAAAGCATTTGAAGACAACAAATAAAATGCTTCCAAAACTTTGAAACTGGTAGAAAATATTGTGGGAAAAGCAAAGAATGCTGGTTACAAGTATTCCCAAAATGTTTTCAAAAGGATTCTTTTTCAACGTTGTTAAAAGTCAGGAATTATGTGGTAAAGAGTTAACACATCTGCCAAAAGTAGGCTGCTTTGCCACACAGTCTATGCAACCTGACCTAAGGCAAAGTCTTTTGCTTATAGTAAATTTTTGGCATGCACAAGGACCAATCTACCACAAGAGTCAGTTGCTTGTTGAACAAAATAAATACAGTTGACTCTCATTATGTTGAAATCGCTTATCTCAAAACTCCTGTTAAGTCGAAGTCGAAGCAATGTCCAAACTTTGAGCCTCTTTACATCATATTGAGTTTAGTTTTATCTCGAAGCCGTTGCATCCCAAAACCTTTTATGTCGAAGTAATTTGAACAGCAATTTTCTTACATCAGGTCATATTTTCATCCATATATCTGCTATTGTTTGTAGATAATAGGGTGCCAAATTCACACGATGCTTCACTATCTTAATTGATTCAGTAGATATTGGATTATAAAAAGAGTGAATAAGTTTGAAGCAGCAGTTCATGTAAGACTTACACATCATGAAAAATACACTGAATGGCGAGGCTTGTCAGTTTGTCTCTCTTGGTAATCGCTCGTATTTTAAATCGGTCTTTCGTGTTTTTAGTCAATATGCACAAACTCGGCCTATTTGTTTGTTGAATGCGCATAAATGTCATTAGAAATGCAACTTAATTGTGCTTTTGCTAATATTGCTTAAGCAAACCAGTGAGGGACCTTTAAATTTTCGGGGTTTGTTCCACAAGTCCACGACGATAATTTATCCCTGTTCTTATTTCATGTTTACTCCCGGTTTTTGAAGTCGGTCCTTGAATTCTTATATCGAACTCCTGTTATGTCAAACTATTTTTGTTGTCCCCAGAGATTCGAGACAACGACTACTGTATTATGGTTTCATAATCAAGTGATGACTTGCTGACCAGTAAAATGCATCACAGGTTATGCATTAAACCCCCTTTTGCTAAGACATAGCTCAAACATAATACATCTACATTTACCACCTTCACAGAATAAAAAGCCATAAATATCAATGTTCTTCAAAAAAATGTCAGATAAAATGTGTACCAAACAATAAAATTTAAGGCATGCCAAGATTGAAAGCATTTACCAGCGACAAATTCAAAGTTACTCAAAACCTGATTTTTTTCTCTCAAAGGGTATAACAGATTGTGGGAAAAGGAGAAAATGCTGGTTACCAGCATTTTCTTGCTTTCCCAGAGTGTTTTTAACAGGACTCTTCCTCCAATTTGTTTTAACTAATTACTAAACGACACTATTATAGACTTGTCCAAATTGAAAGCATTTGCAGAGAACAAAATAAAAGTGACTGAAAATTTGAAATTTGTTTTGTGAAAGGTAGAAAACATTGTGGAAAAGGAGTAAATGCTGGTTACCAGCATTTTCTCCTTTTCCAACAATGTTTTCTAAAAGCTTCTTTCTCAGGGGCGTCAAAAGTAGGGATTGTGTGGTAATGGGTTAAACCTGGGATTGGATGTTAAAAGGTTCAACTCCCATGTGAATGACATATCTTTTCCAGGCAGTAAAATATCCTGGTTTAGCTCATTTTGAAACCAATTGCAGTAGTAAAGGAGCCGTCACACCATGACATTTGAGGAAAAGTTGGTAGTCGCTCATGGTTGCTAGGGTACCGCCAGAAGAGCGTTGTGTGAACGCTAGTGACATCATTAGTGATCGCCAGGAATTGGCAGAGAACGCTAGTCCGTAAAAAAAGTTTTGAACATGCACAAAAGTTCTTACAGACACCAGCATTCTTCAACGTTTAATTTTAAACGCTGAGGAATGTTTAAGAACATTCATTGAACTTTTTAGTAACATTCACCGAGCACTGCACATGTTCGGCTATCGTTAGTCAGTCGTTACTCTAGCATTACTTGTTTGTTACTAATCATTTGCTTTACAAAGAAAAACTCACTGGCAAACTGTCAACAATCGCTGAATGGTCCCTAGCGCACGCAGCGTGTAACAAATCGTTTGTCGCTCGCCAGTAGCATGTTAGCATATGATAATGGTTTTCAGGGGTATCTTCCTTGGTCACTGTTACACTCTTCTCAAGCGTTACATACAAGCTAGTCATGCGCTAGGCACACGTTGATAACATGCCTGATGTGCCATCCTCATTCTAGAACGCTAAAAATCGAACAATTGAAATGTTCAGAGAACGTTGACCAGAACGTCATGGTGTGACGGCTCCTAAAAGAATCGAAATGCTCCATTTAAGAAATAGATCTTTCAGAAGGCATGAAAACAACAGGGAATGAAGGATAACTGCTAATTACCAGCATGTTCTCCTTTTTCCATGATATTTTCAAACGCCTAATTCTTTATCAATTAAAAACTAGGGAGTGTTCGGTTAACAATAATGACTCTTTACCCCCTCATAAACAGTTGCAGCAAACAGCTTTGAGAAATTATCCATATAAATTAGGGACTGTTACATCTTAATCCTTCGGTTGCTACTTAGCACGACTCACTGACCCTTTGCAGACAGACTAAATCAAGATCAGACTTCAAAGAATGTCCAGTCCGATTTTTTAACTATACTGTCCAAAAAGGGCATTTTTCCCTCAAAAATTTCCTTTGAAATAGCAAAATTCTGGTCATTCCTATTGGCTGAAAAAATTCACTTCATTCATTAAGCAACATAAGGGTTAATAATTGCAACAGAAAAGAAGAACTTGCTGCAACAAGCAATTTATTCTTTTTGCCAAAACATTTACAGAAGTGTGGAGCCTGCATGACAGAAAAAGTAATATGAAGGAGGCAGAGTGGAAAACATCATAAATTGATCATAAATCCAGACAACAGAAGCCTCCATTCAGATTCCTGCAAACTTGTCTTCAATTCAATATTACAGAATTTTAACTCTTACAGTCCTTAACTTAAACAGTGCTGAGCCTTTTCAGTTAAAAAAAAAAAAATCATTGCTTGTTCCAGGTTGTTTCTGCCTGAATGTGTAACAAAATAGTTGACAAGCGCAATTTCAAGACCTGTACAGCCTGAACATGATCTGCACTGTCTGTAGACAGCTGTTTGATCTCAATCTACATTCAGCTTTCAAAAACAACTGAAGTTTTGCCAAGCACTTTCTGGGAAAATGCATTTGGGAAAGAATGAGGAAAACACAATTCAGTATTTTGCCGTCAGCTTTTGGGTTCAATTCCTGTTGAATATCAGTGTTCTCAAACCATGTTAAATTTCTATAAAATTTATATTGGTAGAAGATTTTGTAAATGATGTAAGGAAGTATTACATCCAAGTATCTGCATGTGCGATAACTGGTTTAGCGAATCAAACACACATCTTGTTGTTATTTGTGCATGATAATTATTTTTCAGAGATTGAAATTGCTTACCGTTTCTTTTTTCATATAAAAACGCAAGATTGTAGTATTGGCTGTGAGTGCAGATGAACACACTTGGCTCAGGAAATTTGTATGACAAATGACAACTCGGAGAATTCTATAGCGACATGTAAATTATCAACAGCCGTCGAAGGGTATTCTCAGTGGCACATGACCTGATGTTAATCCAGAACAAAAAGAATCAGCTTATTCATATTCACATTATGAAATTTAATAAATTTTGATAATTGCTCTTCAGTAATTTGCACCCACATTTCTTTATCAAGCACTAGAAATTTCAAGTCACATTTTCCACTTTTGACTCACATTTTTTTAGTAAATACGTGGGAATTTTAAACCCTGGCAAAAGAATTTTTAATCTTTACAGTTACCTTATCATAAATTATTTTCAAGCAAAGAGTATCATACCTAAGACCTCACTCTGGTCATCTTTAAATGAGTTTAGACAAACCAAAGAAAAGGGGTACTTCCTTAGTTTTCTCCTTTTCCCACAATGTCTCTCATCTTATGGAGGACAGATTTCAACTTTTGAGTCATCTTCAAATAATTTAGAACAGTCCAAAAATTTGTAATTGGGTTAACTCTTTACCACACAATACCAACGTTTAACGACCCCGAAAAATAATTTTATAGAAAACATTGTGGGAAAAGGAGAAAATGCCGGTAACCAGCATTTTCTCCTATTCCCACAGTATCTTCTACCCTATCAGTCAGAAATCATCAGATAATAAATAAAATCTAATTTGTCTGTAGATGCTCGAATTTGGTCCAGTTGAAAAAAAAGTAATTTGGTAAGGAGTTTTAACCCTTTACTCCATAGATACTCATTTTGACGCATCAGCAACAGACAGCTTTTGAAAACATTGTGGGAAAAAGAGAAATTGCTCGTAACGAGCAATTTCTCCTTTTCCCACAATGTTTTCCACTCAATCAGATATTTGTATCCTCATTTATCCGTATTTTTGACATCATATCTTTATTTGCTGTTGAAATGGAAGAGCCTTAACTTGGCATATCAGGTAAAGGGTTAAAGAGTTAATTCGGAGAGAAACTAATAACATTTTGAAATCTAGTGCTTTGGCAACCTCCCATGTTGGCCAGTGGGAGCACTAGGATAGTTTACGCAGCAAAATGTTTCTCCCCTATATAACTGGTTTTCACATTAACCTCCATCAACCAAATCGTTTGACAATACTGAGGATAGAGGCTCTTGAAAACATAGTGGGAAAGGCGAAAGTCTAGTAATCCCCTCTCCCCACCACCTTTTCTACCCTTTCAAATTCAAATCCGCCATTGCTTTTGAGTTAGAACTATCTAGAACTTTGCCCTCTTGTAAAGGGTTAACTCTTTACCGCACAATCCCAAGTTTTAACAACCTTTTAGTTCAAGGCCTTTGAAAATATTGTGGGAAAAGCAGAAAATGCTGGTAACCAGCATTTTCTGCTTTTCCCACAATGTTTTCAACCCTTATGCAGACAGTTTCTGTCATTTGAGTCTTGTTGGGTAACGTTATAACCTACAATACTTTCAATTTGGACAAGTCCAAAACTGTGTCCTTTGGTAAATAGTTAACCCAAAAATCTGTACTTTACCAATAATGCTGCTCAAGATTGCAGAATATGTACAGTCTGATTTATGATTTACAATGTCAGAGAAACCCCCATTTATGATGACTGAAGCGCCCTCATCATATTTTCGCTGACCTCAATGCCAACCACAAACAAATCTGCAGCTGAAAATACATGTTTAAGAAATGCTGAACTTACAATACAGGAGCAAGATTTAGCGGCCAGCACATTCTGTATAGTTTGATCTGGACTGACCTTGTCCTCAAAGCAACAGAAGTTGTGCTTGGTTACTCAGAGGACAAATTTACACAAGAACTACAAACTAGTTGGGCTTACTCTGCAGGGAGATCGGGTGCACCATCTTCCTGTCCTGGGATGTCCACATGAATGAAGGAAGCCCGAGTACTGATCTGTGACATTGACTCATGGTTTAGGAAGTTGAACCAACTCTTATCTGGAAACAGAAAAGTGAAAAAAGTGAGACATCCACATTTATAGACCTAAACATGGAATGAATCCTGTTGAAATAACCATTAACTCATTATCACACTGCAAAATTTTGGACCTACCTGAATTCAAAACATTTGCAGACGACATTTTCAAAGTGGCTCAAATGGTGCAATTTTGCTTTGATAGGGTAGAAAACTTTGTGGGGAAAGGAGAAAATGCTGGTTACCAGCATTTTCTACTTTTCCCACAATGTTTTCAAAAGACATCTTCCTCAGGGTCGTTGAAAGTCGTCACTGTGTGTTAAAGGGTTAATCCTTGAAAACAGTAATTTTTGGAAACAATACCATTGATCCAAGGGTTTCAAGTCCTCAACATTACCAATGGAGCTATCAGACTCTGTCGGCTCTTAACTCTTTACCACATGACAAAATTTTAGACTGGTTCAAATTGAAAGCATTTGCAGATGACAAAATAAAGGTGACTTAAAAACTGAAATTTGTTCTTGGAAGGGTAGAAAACACTGTGGGAAAAGGAGAAAATGCTGGTTACCAGCATTTTCTCCTTTTCCCACAATGTTTTCTAAAGGCTTCTTTCTCAGGGGCGTCAAAAGTAGGGATTGTGTGGTAATGGGTTAATAAAAATTAAGAAAGACTTGTCCAAATTGAAAGTTGCACACAACAAAATAAAAGTGACTAGGAGATTTGACATTGTTTTGGGAGGGGTAGAAAACATTGGGGGGAAAAGGAGAAAATGACAGTTGCCATCATTTTTTTCCTTTACCTTCAATGTTTTCAAAATGTATCTTTTCAGGATTGCTGAAAGACTGGATTGTGTGGTAAAGGGTTGAGATAGAGGGTTACATTTATCCAGAAAGTAACACCCTGAAGTGCTACAGATTCCAGACAAAATCTGGGATGCAGATTGACAATATCTTTCAATAGATACTCCATAATAATGAGACAAGACCCTTAATCAATATTCAATATTGGATATTTTCCTGGCACTACCCTTAACCTTTTACAACACAATCCTGAATTTTAACGACCCTAGGCAAGAACCCTTTTGAAAACATAATGGGAAAAGGAGAAAATGCTGGTAACCAGATCTGGTAACCAGCATTTTCTCCTTTTCCCACAATGTTTTCTACCCTTCCAAAAACAAATTTCAATTTTTTAACTATATTTCTTCTGTTGTTTGCAAATACTTTCATTTTGGACCGTTCTAAAGTTTTGTCATTTGGTAAAGAGTATCTTTGCGAGCCAAGGTTACGATCATTATGCGGATCTTACCATGGCAAATCCAGGCCGATTTTGAGATGCCCTATTGGATGCTAGTTATTATCCCCCTTTACATCATATTTCTGATAGCCAATGAAATATCGTTTTACAAACCACCTACGAATACAATAATTCTACATGAAGCAATAACAACAAACTAACTTCGACATTCCATCATCAGGTGCTGCAGTATAACCCAAAACCTCCAATAATTGATCGGTTACACTGAAACTTTCTGTTAATATTGTTCATCTATGTTTTTTGAGAAATGAATCATTACAGATCGTGCACATATCAACGGTGGTATCTATGTTTACCTTCTATTTTTACTCAAAAGGTCATGAGCTTGTTCTATCTTTATCAAAGATGAAATGCTACGACCGATTCAATTTCGTGCAGTTAGAGTTAGCTGCATCCAATGAAAATGCTTATCACGGGAATGTCAAAATCAAGCTTGATCTGCCAAGGGTAGAGTAGCGTAGTGGATTGTCATCCTTGGCTTGCGAAGATGGTAAACAGTTAAATCTCTTCCAGACTACAAATTTGCAGACTTGTCCATATTTGTCACAGTAATAGATGACTAATCACATGTAGCTCAAATGGAGAATTTAACTTTGAAAAGGCAGAAAACATTAAAGGGAAAAAGAGTAAATGCTGATTATCAGCATGTGTTCTCCTTTTCCCACAATAGTTTGGAAAGCATCTTTCCAGCGTGGCATTTAAACACAAGTTTGTTTAGTGAAGGGCAACATAATTATAACTAGAGCTGTCACTGAATGTGACTTATTTCAGTACCCACCCAGCGCTTTGACAGAAAAAGGTGTCAAGTTCAAGAGGAGATAATTCCTCAACCAGGAAGAGTTGACACCTGAAAATGGCAATTCCTCAATATATGCTCAGTGTATGTGCAAAGTTTCAATACAATTGAAGGAATCTGTAGGAGGAGTTTGTGACACAAAATTACTAGTATTTTGTACACACACGGACATATGGACACACAGACAGACAGACAGGCTGATTCCAGTATACCCCCGAAAACATTTGTTTTGGAGGGGTATGATAAGCAGTTGACAAAATCTTTGGCTTAAGTCACTCGATTGAAAGAATTTGTTGAAGGTTAATGTACTTTCCATTGGTGTGATTCCTCTCTGAAATGGTTAAAAAATAATGACGAGAAAGTGCTCATTATTCTCATTATCTCCTTCTCTAGAAAAGTTTTCACAATATTTCTTCCTATCTTGTGTTAATCCTTTACCAAACAACCCCTAGTTTTTATGAACCCAAGATAGAAACCTTTTGGAAAAATTTTGGGAAAAAGAGAAAATGCTGGTTAACAGCATTTTCTCCTTTTCCCACAATGTTTTCTACCCTGCTGGAAACAAACTTCAATTTTTGAGTTTTGTTTATTTTGTCATTTGCAAGTGCTTTAAATTTGGACCGGAGTCTCAAATTTTGTCACTTGGTAAAGACTTAATTTGAACTACTATGCTTTACAATTCTACAAAAAAATCTAAACCCCTCCCTTCCCAAAACACCAAAAAGAACCAATGGATATCTTCAATCATCAAGAAACATGAACAAAGTAAAGGCAGTTTCAAAATTGCTTTTATCCACAAGATCTAAGCAAAGCAAACAATGTAGATATAAGATCAAACTCCATGTTGTATGCAGTTTAATCTTGATCAACAGTGGCCACAAAAGTACTTCTGAGAGGCATTTCAACTCTTTACGAAACAACAAAATTTTAGACTCGTCTTAATGGAAACATTGGCAGTTGACATTGAATCAATTGTGGCTCAAAGTATGGTATCATCATTGACAAAGGTAGAAAACACTGTGGGAAAAGGAGAAAATGCTGGTTTCCAGCATTTTCTCCTTTTCCCACAAGGTTTTCAAAAGCTGTCTTTCTTAGGGTCTTTGAAAGTCGGGATTGGGTGGTAAAGGGTTAACCCATTACCACACAGCAAAATCTTAGGCCTTACCAAATTGAAAGCATTTGCAGACCACAATTTCAAAGTGGCTGAAAATGGTGAAAATTTGCTTTGAAGGGGTAGAAAACTTTGTGGGAAAAGGGGAAAATGCTGGTTACCTTTTCCCACACTGTTTTCAAAACGCTTCTTCCTAAGAGCTGTTTAGTCATCATTGTGTGGTATAAAGGGTTAAGTAGGTGGGGTTGGGATACAAAATGGAACATGGAGCGAATAGAAAAGGGGTTATAGAGGCAGAAGTTAGTAAATTGTTAAAAGAGACCAGAATCTACTGTATATTTGTGAGATTTAATTATGGCTCAGTGTAATAGGGAAATATTATAGCCCACCAGACATTTTTTGTACCGACTTCTCAGAAATTATTATTGATTGTGTGTGTCTAAAGGATTTGACAAATATCCGTTGACCAATATAAACCTTACATTTCTCCGAAGGCTTTTTCTGTGACAATTTACACAGCTATCTTACAGTGCAGATGAACTGAAAATTGTCCTCTGGCTAGTAGGAGCACGGCATTAACTCATTACCAAACGACAATATTTTAGGCTTGTCCAAATCGAAAGCATTTGCAGACGACAAAATAAAAGTGACTGAAAATTCAAAATTGTCTTCTGAAGAGTAGAAAACATTGTGGGAAAAGGAGAAAATGCTAGTTACAGCATTTTCTCCTTTTCCCACAAAGTTTTCTGAAGGCTTCTTTCTCAGGGTCGTTGTTGACTCTTTTCCATACAACAAAATGTTAGACAGGCCCAAATTGAGAGCATTTGCAGATGACAAAATAAATGCTACTCAAAAACGGAAATTTGTTTTAAGGAGGGAGGAAAACATTGTGGGAAAAGGAGAAAATACTGGTTACCAGCATTTTCTCCTTTTCCCACAATGTTTTCAAAAGACTTCTTTCCCAGGCTCGTTAAAAGTCGGGATTGTGTGGAAAAGGGTTGAGGAACCTACTGATTAATGCACTGTGATTTTTGTTAACAGCTCCTTCTAGATAAGTTAACATCTCTTAAAAACAATGAGGGAAAAAGAGCAATTATTTGCACTAAGGAATGGCCTCTTTTCCCTCGGTACTGTCCTTGCCGATTACATAATAGAAAAGCACATAAATCCTTTCCAAGAAAATTTTAGACTGGTCCAGATTTAAATCATTTGAAAACACTGGTTAAAATTAATATTTGATATGGTGGAAAAAATAGTAGAAAAAGAGAAAATGATGGTTACACGAATTTTCTCCTTTTCCTACTACTTTTTCAAAGGCGTTCTTTCTTAACTCATTACAAAACAACGATGTTTTAAGCTTCTCCAAATCAAAAGTATTTGAAGACGACAAAATAAATGTGACTTAAAATTTTAAATTTGTTTTTTGAAGGGTAGAAAACATTGTGGGAAAAGGAGAAAATGCTAGTTAGCAGCATTTTCTCCTCTTCCCACAATGTTTTCTAAAGGTTTCTTTCTTAGGGTTGTCTAAAATAAGGATTGTGTGGTAATGGGTTAAGGTCATTCAAAAGGGGTTGTTATTTCCCAGATAATAACTTTCTGTCCTAGTTCTTGAACAGTCGAATATAGACCAAGAGGCAATGGGTTATTCGCTAAGAACTTCACCCTTTACCAAACAACAAAATTTTTGAATGGTCCAAACTGGAAGCATAATGCATTTATGACAAAATAAACGTAACTCAGAAATTAAAATTTGTTTCCAGCAGGCCGGAAAACATTGTGGGAAAAGGAGAAAATGCTGGTTACCGGCATTTTCTCCTTTTCCAACAATGTTTTCAAAAGGCTTCTATCTCGGGGTCAAAAAAACCAGGGATCGTTTGGTACAGGGTTAATCCATCTGACAGACAGTCAAAATGATAGATTAGTTCATACTGAAAGCATTTTGCAGACATGTCAAAGCTGTCTATAGTAATGGAATTTGTCGGTATAGCAACTACAAAACATTGTGGAAAAAGAAAAAAAAACACCGGTTAACTAGCATTTCCTTCTTTTCCTACAGTGTTTTCAAAAGCTCCCTTGCCTCATGGACACTAAAAGAAAGGATCATATGGCAAAGAGTTAACTCTTTACTACAACAACATTTCAGACTTGTCCAAATGGAAAGCACTTGCAGATGACAAAATAAATGTGGATAAAAATTTGTTTTGGAAAGGGTAGAAAACATTGTGGGAAAAGGAGAAAATGCTGGTTACCAGCATTTTCTCCTTTTCCCCCAATTTTTCTAAAGGCCTTTTTCTCAGGATCGTACAAAGTCGAGATTGTGTGGTAAAGAGTTAATCGCTTTAGCAGACACATTAAATGATAGACTTATTTATATATTAAACAATTGCAGAGAAAATACTTGTTTACAATAATCTTATTGTTACCCATATAGAGAGAACTGCTATTTGAAAGGTAGCAAATATTGTGGGGAAGAGGAGAAAATTATGGTTATATGTCTCACCTGGTACCTGTCCCTTAGGTGTTTTCCCCCTAATCATAGAAATAAGGTTACGGTCCCTAACTCATTAGTAAACATGAACCTTTTCGTAAAGGCCATTCAGCTAATCTTGACAGCTTCCATCTTTTAAAATGAGAGTAAGGGACAGTAGACTAGACACACTAACTGATCAGTACATACCATGTAACATCAACTCTTTTCTACAGGCTATTTGGCAATCTTGACAGTTTCCATCTTTTAAAACAAAAATATGAGTCAGTAGACTCACTATCTGATCAGTACATATCATGTAACATCAATTCTTTTCTACAGGCTGTTTGGCAATCTTGACAGCTTCCATCTTTTAAAACAAGAGTATGAGTCAGTAGACTCACTAACTGATCAGTACATATCATGTAACATCAACTCCTCTTAAGGCTGTTTGGAAATCTTGACAGCTTCCATCTTTTAAAACAAGAATATGAGTCAGTAGACCCACTAACTGATCAGTACATATCATGTAAATGCAACTCTTTTCTCATTAAGGCTGTTTGGCAATCTTGACAACTTCCAATTCTTTTAAAATGAGAGTAAGGGGCAGAAGACCCACTAACTGATCAGTACATTGTCATGTAACATCAACTCTTTTCTAAAGGCTATTTGGCAATCTTGACAGCTTCCGTCTTTTAAAAAGAGAGTAAGGGGCAGTAGACCCACTAACTGATCAGTACATATCAAAGGGGCGTAAACCTTAACCCATTACCACACAATCCCTACTTTTGATGCCCTTGAGAAAGAAGCCTTTAGAAAACATTGTTGGAAAAGGAGAAAATGCTGGTAACCAGCATTTTCTCCTTTTCCCACAATGTTTTTTACCCTTCACAAAACAAATTTCAAATTTTCAGTCACTTACATTTTGTTGTCTGCAAATGCTTTCAACTTGGACCAGTCTAAAATATTGTCGTTTGGTAATGGGTTAAATGAATGGGTTTTTATCCAGATTTGAACATTTTGTAAGTCATTTTTATCATGGTGACACAGCGCCCGCATTAGCGCAAAACAATGTGTCTAGGACACAATTTAACTAACATCAGTCTTGAAAAAATTACCCTCTGTGTCCGCATGATGCAAAGCACCTTTTAAAGTTTGTACAGGGTATAACTATTTTCTTTCTTCTCTTTATTGGTAGTTTACAAAACATTGACAGTAGGTATGTCTGTGAGTGCTTCTCCTATCAAGGACGTGAAATGGCCCAAAGACGCAAATTTTCAAGCTTCTGTATCTACAGGACGCTAAGTAGAAATAGCTGGCATTAACGATGGAGACGGCTAATTTATTCATACAGTTTCCGGGTTTCGCCAGTACCAGGCTAGGGCTCCACAGCATTTTGCCAAGAAATACTCCTATGAAAAACCTAGAACTTTGAGATGGAGCTGAACCTTATGCTTCTGGGTTATGAGTTCAACACCTGTCCAGCTGAGGCAAGAAAAATGCTGTGAGTTGTAAAATATGTAATTAAGTTTTATGATGATGGGTTAAAAGATGCTGATGAACAGCATTTTCTCCTTTTCTCACAATGTTTTCTACCCTTCACCAAAAAAATTTTCAGTCACTTTTATTTTGTTGTCTGCAAATGCCTTCGATTTGGACAAGCCTAAAATATTGTTGTTTGGTAATGAGTTAACCCTTTACCCCTTAAGGTATTTCTATGGCATCTCTATTTGACCCTAAATGACAGCAAGGATGAAGCCATTTCTTGTGTGTAAATGACACCTTTTGATATAATAGAAAACGTGACGATAGGTGAAATTGCTCGTGACGAGCAATTTCACCTTTTGCCACAACGTTTTCCAAAGGCTCCTACAAGCAATGTGTAGAAATGAGTATCTATGGAGTAAAGGGTTAAGCAGCCTAAAGGTTAAGCTAAGAGGGAACCATTCCTCTGGCATTTGCATCATATTTCCTTTCACATTTATCTTATAATGTGACAGGAAACCAAACCTGATGCAGTAATCAGAACTGGGTATTAACTCTTTCACCCTTTACAAAAATGAAAAAAAAATAGGGTGGTCCAAATAGGAGCATTTTGCAGGCCATTAATCAAAATATTACTAAAAAATCTCTTTGAAATTGTCAGAACATAATTTCAGGAAAAGGAGAAAATGCTAGTTACCAGCTTTTTCCCCCATTTTCCAAAATTGTTTTCAAAGGCTATAATTATTCCTTAGGGTCTAAAAACTCATGAAAGTGTATTAAAGTCCTGAGTTTTAATGACCCTGAGAAAGAATGCTTTACAAAACACAACTGGTTCCCACAATGTTTTCTGTCCTTTCAAAGACAATTTACAGAACTTTTGCCACATTCATCATCTGCAAAGGCTTTGGATTTGAACAAAATTTTGTCATCTGGTACAGATCCAATCAATACAAAGGAAGACTCAAATAAGTGCAATTTCAATGTTGCTTTTGTCCAAGTTATCTCTGGAAGGAGGATGGTAGATCAAAGATTGAACTGCATGTTCTGTACAGCCTGAACTTGATCTATACTGTCTGCAAAGGCAATTATAAGGGTCTTTAACTGTTAACCAAATAAGCCTGCATTTACACTGTCCTGAGGTAGAACTTTTTAGCTTTTCAAAACACTGTTGGAAAAAGAGAAAAATGCTGATAGCCAGCATTTTCTCCTGTACCATCAATGTCTTTTTTTTTTCAGATAAAAAAATTTTTACTTCCTATGTTAAAATTTTGGAAAGCTTTGCTGCAGATGCTTCCAGTTTGGGATGAGTCTAAAAGTTGTTATTTGGAACTGGATCTTTCTTAGAAGACTTAAAATTCACAATTTTTTAGCTTGTTGGATTATATTGTAAAGTTTGCTAAATTAGTTCAGAATGTCTACGCAATATCAACAATGTAGATCAAAGACTAGAGCTGTCACTGAATGTGACTTGATACCCCCACCAGCGTTTTTGACGGAAACAGGCAATTCCTAGTATTTTTTACACAGACAGACACACAGATGGAGACAAGGACAGACAGGCTGATTCCAGTATACCCCTGAAAACATTTGGTTTGGGGGGTATAAGAATTCCTGACATGTGATTTTGATTCAAGAAAGCTACTACAGTCCACAAAACTGGTGACACTAAGGGCTAAATAATTATTGGAAAATTCATTGTCCTTTGCTTTTGGCTTCATTATTGTCTGATAGCATCTGCCACTAAACCTGTTAAGCCTTTACCACTTAATGACAACTTTTGACGACCCCAAGTAAGAAGCCTTTTGAAAACATTGTGGGAAAAGGAGAAAATGCTGGTAACCAGCATTTTCTCCTTTTCCCGCAATTTTTTCTATCCTATCGAAGAAAAATCATTCTATAGGAGTCACATTGAAACTGTCATCAGCAAAATGCTTTCAATTCGGACTGGTCTAAAATTTAGAGTTAACTCTTTACCAAACAAAAAAAATTTGGAGTGATCCTAATTGATAGCATTTGCTGACGACAATATTGATCGGACTAAATTTACAGATCTGGCCATAAAAAGAGTAGAAAGAAAAGTGGGAAAAGGAGACAAATCGCTGGTAACCAGCATTTTCTCCATTTCCCACAATGCTTTCTAAAGCTTTCTTTCCCAGGGTCATTAAAACTCTTGATTTTGTACTAACGGTATAACCCTTAGACTGCTATGGGTGACTCGAAACTCTTTTGCTGATAATGTAGATCAAGATCAAACTTCATGTGTCTGCAATTTGATCTTGTATCTACACCCACCAAAACCATGGCCTTTTACACGCAAAAACACCTTTAAAATGGAAATGTGTGAGATTTCACTGCAGCTAAACTACTGAGCCATGCAAGCCCTTTGGCTTTTCAGAGAAAGTCTGCATGTAGTTCGGAAGGTAGAAATGATTGACGATACTCACGATTGCACCCAAGGTCATGCACTGTCATAACAATGAAATGGCTGTGTTTGAGATCTCCCTGTAAATAAAGGAAGAAAAAGTATACTTATTATATTGATAGATTCATGTTCATTGCCATTTTCAACATTATTTCCTTTCCGTCAGTGCACTTACACATATTTACTGGAGAATCATAATAATACTAATATACCACACCATATTTTTTACGAGGCCCTTTTATTAGGAGAAATGCGGTAAATAAAATAGACCTTCTCAGAGAAGAAAACAGATCAAAGCCGTGTAAGATCAGCTTGCACACAATATGCAGTCTGATATTATGGTAATTCTGATGGAACAAGAGTTATCCCCTTTAAGCCTTTCCCATGTGGAAATTGAAAACTGGTCCAATTCGAAAGCATTTGCAGACGACAGATCAAATGTTGCTACAGTGATGATTTTTAGCTTTGAGAGAAGGGAAAAATACTGTTGGAGAGGGAGAAATGCTGGTTACAAGTATTTTTCTCCTTTTCCAACAAATATTTTCAAAAACCTTCTCTTTTATGGTTGTTCAGAGAGGGAACGTGTGGTAGGGTAAAGTTCTGCTTTGTGCTCTCAGGAACATTCATTACCATCTTCCTGTAATAAATCTGCAGCAGACTAATTCATCTGACACATTATAAACCCTCAACTGCATTGTAAGTTTAGATCACCAAGGAAGCTTTAGAAAACATTATAGGAATAGGATAAAATGCCAGTTAGCTGCATTCTCTCCTTTTCAAACAATGTTTCTACCCTTCGAAAAACCAACTGCAATACTTCACTTGTATTTATGTTTGTTGCCTACATAACGGTTATAATGTCAGCTTATCTTCATGCCGTAAAGAGAAAAAATAAAAGCTGACTTGAGCAATAATATATCTTTTAAATCTTTCTTTTAAAAAATGTCCTCTTTTCCCTCCCTTCTCTGAACACCTGCACTACTGAATGAGTAACCTAATAACTCATTACCAAACGACAAAATTTTAGACTAGTTCAAATTGAAAGCATTTGCAGACGACCAAATAAAAGTAACTGAAAATTTGAAATTTCTTTTATGAAGGGTAGAAAACATTGTGGGAAAAGGAGAAAATGCTGGTTACCAGCATTTTCTCCTTTTCCCACAATGTTTTTTAAAGGCTTCTTTCTCAGGGGCGTCAAAAGTAGGGATTGTGTGGTAATGAGTTAATACCGCCGCAAGCACTTTGACAGAAGCAGGCAATTACTAGTATTTTGTTAACAGATGGACACACGGACAGACACACTGATTCCAGTATACCCTCGAAAACATTCATTTTGCCAGGGTATGAATAGTGATCAGAGATCAGGCTGCAATTTTTGTGCGGTCTGATCTTACACTACTCTGTCCACAAAAGCTTCTCATGTGGTGAACAGTAAGGAAAGTGTTAAGCTGATGCTTTCATTTTTGTGTAACTCTTTCATTTTTTACAAAATGAAGATTTTAGACTAATCCAAATTCAAAGCATTTGCAGATGACAAAATTAATAAGACTCAAAAATTGAAATTTGTTTTGGGATGGTAGAAAACTTAGTGGGAAAAGGAGAAAATACTGGTAACCACCATTTTCTCCTTTTCTAACAATGTTTTCAGAAGGCGTCTTCCTCAGGTCACGAAAACCCGGGGTTGTGTGTTTAAAGTTTGCAACCAGATGAGAAAAAGTTAAGGACGGTTATGAATGTGAAGAGAGAGGGTAAGATTGTGGCTTTATGATTATTGTGTCTAAGGTCACTTCAGATATCATCAATAATTCATGATTTTCCTGTTTAGAATGACCAGGAGTGCAATTGATTATCTTTTCATTACAAATATTTATCTTTCAGCCTTCCTACCTGCTTAGCAGATAAATTATGCCCCTCAGTTTTATGACTGATCTGTTTTTCATGTCTCGTTACCTTGTGCCCTGGATTCTTTACTAGATGACAAAAAATTTAAACTTGTCCTAATGTGAACATAGACATTATTATCATGACACAGTCATACCTACTAGAATTTTTTTTTTAATTTTCCCTTAACCCTTTACCCCATAGGGCATTCTATGTTATCTGTAATTGACCCTAAATAACAGCAAGGATGAAGCCGTTTCTTATGTGTATATGACACCTTTTGATAGCATAGAAAACATTGTGGCAAAAGGTGAAATTGCTTTTCATGAGTAATTTCATCTTTTGCCACAATGTTTTCCAAAGGCTCCTACAGGCAAAAGCATAGAAATGGGCTCGTATTTATGGAGTAAAGGGTTAATGCATTCAAATGTCTTCAAATGTCTTATTGCAGATGTTAAAATTTGGAGCATCTTGCCAGACAATTTTATCCTCTTTGTTTTTAATGTAAGCAAATAGTATATTGGGTTCAAAACCAATCATTTGGTAAAGGGTTTGGTAGCCAGCTTTCGAACTTTCTGGACCCTGAGAAAGAACGAAGCCTTCTGAAAACATTGTGGGAAAGGGGGAAAATGCTCCCTTTCCACAATATTTTCTACAAGTTGGACAAGTTCAAAATTTTGTGGTTTGGTAAAGAGTTAATGGGCCCTTTCCAAAACCTCAAAAAAGGAACCCTTTAAGATCAGCTCTTCAAGGGCCTTTCATGTTTGTAGTTGCCTTTGTGTCTATCTGTGTGTCCGTCCATGTGTCCATCTGTGTACAAAATACTAGTAATGGCCTGTTTCTGTCAAAGTGCTTGCGGCTGTATTAACTCTTTTAACCAAACAACAAAATTTTAGACTTGTCCAAATTGAAAGCACTTGTAGATGACAAATGTGACTCAAAAATTGAAATTTGTTTCCAGCATGGCAGAAAACATTTTTGGAATCCAGGATTTTCTCCTCCTTCCCACAATGTTTTCAAAAGGCTTGTCTCTCAGGTTCTTTATAAGTAGGAATAGTGTGATACAGGGCTAAATATCCATATTGGGTGCATCATTGCTGGATGATAAACAGTTTCTTTCAATAATAGAAATCAAAGGGCCATAACTCCTGTGTTAATCCTGTTATATTATAGTCAACTAATCAAAACCAAAATTCCAGGTCAATAAGTTACAAAGGTAGGGAGGCTTCCCTTAACTCTTTACAAAACAATCCCGACTTTTAACGACCCCAAGGAAGAAGCTTTTTGAAAACATTGTGGGAAAAGGAGAAAATGCTGGTAACCAGCATTTTCTCCTTTTCCCACAATGATTTCCACCATTTCAGAATCAAATTTCAATTTTTCAGAAACATTGATTTTGTCGTCTGCAAATGCTTTCAATTTGGACCAGTCTATAAATTTGTCGTTTGGTAAATAGTTAACCCTTAGAGTGCCAGATAAACCCAACATGCAATTTGGCATAGAAATACGACGCAAGTAATAACAATTTCATGGTTACTTTTTGTCTAGACTGTTTACACAAAACAGACAGTACAGAGCAAAGATCATGCTGCATATTTTGCGCAACCTGCGATCTTGCTCTGTACTGGCCAAAAAGATAATTTTAGTCATGTGAAGCTCAATTTTAGTTCTGAAGAGGGCTTTCAGGATTGAAAATTTCTGGCATACTGGTTTAACCCTTTACCACACGTCAAAATTTTAGACCTGTCAAAATTAAAAGCATTTGTAGGTAACAGTTTTAAGATGGCTCATATGAAATGATTTTTCTGTAATAGGAAAGAAAACACTGTGTGAAAAGGAGAAAATGCTGGTAACCAGCATTTTCTCCTTTTACAACAATCTTTTCAAAAGCCTTCTCTTTCAGGGGGCATTAAAAGTCGTCACTGTGTGGTAAAGAGTTTAAAGTTTAAAACTGCAGCAGAAGAAGGCATGAAATTGTTCAAAGTTGTGTACAGAAAGATGGTGAATCTGATTCTAGAATTTCTTTTGAACTTGGTTTTTGTATTCAAAATATCACGATTACACATTTTTTTTTAAAAAACCTGAAATACTTAGAAAAACCAAATAAGCATACTCTGCAGACCAAGATCAGCCTACATGTGCTGTGCAGATTGATCTTAAATACATAACAGACCAATTAACCCATTACCACACGATCCCTACTACAGATATGTCTTCAGATGACAAACTAAATACGAAGAAAATAAAAATAAATATCATTTAGAAAGCTATTAATACATTACCATACAATCCCTACTTTTGACGCCCCTGAGAAAGAAGCCTTTTGAAAACACCGTGGGAAAAGGAGAAAATGCTGGTAACCAGCATTTTCTCCTTTTCCCACAGTATTTTTTTCCCTTCCCAGAACAAATTTCAATTTTTCAGTCACCTTTATTTTTTGTCTGCAAATGCTTTCAATTTGGACCAGTCTAAAATTTTCTCGTGTGGTAAAGAGTTAAATGTTGCAGGAATAGGGGAAAATTACCTGCACTTTTCCCTTTTCCAACAATGTTTTCAACAGTCCTCTCTTTCAGAATCATTAAACTTCAGGGCTGATAAAGGATTAATCCATCAACCTAATTCTGTCATGAAACAAAATGACTGCTGTGTGTTAATGTAGCATAAATAAGACATTATTAAGGCAAATGAATTTATAAATGGCTGACATTGCTGTCATTTGAAGGTCATGTACGAATATTTTGTCAACATTCAAGACTTCCACATAAAACAACAGTCCAGTCAATTAAAATACAGAACACAGATTGTGAAGAATTGGTTGATTGATTGATTTGTGCTCTAGTGTTGCTTTTAACATTACTTCAGTCATATCATGGCATTTAGTGACTACTGCTTGCCCAGCCTTTTATAGGTGCCAGGCTAGCTCTCTGATGCTGAAGTATCTTGTTCACAGATAGGTGCCATAGAAGAAATAAGCGCTTCAAGACAGATCCAACATATGGTGCCTCCAATGCCAACACCACTACGGCACACATAATCTCTGGAATATTCGTGAGACAAGACAAGAGGGCCATGATGGCGGTGAAGTTGCTTACCTGAGCCTTTTGACAAAACATGACCCATTTCCAATTTCGTCGGAGATATGACAAACATTCCAAAAAGCTTTAATGGGTACTGAACGCAAAATTTGGCTTCTAGTCTGTGCACAAGCTTTTTCTAGAATTTGTCTCTGTGACCTACTTTTAAGTCCAACATGACCCATTAGTAAAAGAAAACAAGGGGGGGGAGGGGGCACAATGGTCCTGTATTGCTCCACTGGCTAATAAGTAAAAACACTACAAGCCAAACAGTACAATATTTGGCCAATTCGTTTCAAATTTGAAGACATGCAAAATTTTTCTATAAAATCCTACAAGAAAGTTATGACCACCAGACAAAGCTATTTTTGACCATAAAGCAATAATTACTTGAATCCTGGAGGAGGTCCACAAGATAAAACCCTATACCAAACAATACAAGTCTAGAATGTGTGGCTATGAACAATAAGATTTTCAAAGTTTCCTCAATAAAAGGCCCTGTAAAACATGAGCCCATGAGGCAGAGCTAAATTTAGTAGCCCTATGCCTTATTATGGTTAGTAACAAGACCATTTATTAAGTTTTCACCACAAAAGCCCATGTAAAACTTGTGACCCCTGGTGTGGAAACAAATTTTTAACTTGACCCAAATGCTATAATTTGGGCCCTCCTGGTAGAGGTCCACTACAAGATAAAACTACAAGCAAAATTTGGTAGTACTAGGCCTTATGGTAAGGTACAAGTAGTTTTTTAAGTTTTCCCAAATAAGCCCACATAAAACTTGTGACCTCCTTATAGCTAAGTAATAGAGATTTTTAATGTTTTCCCTTTATATAAGCACATAAAGAAAACTTTTGACCCCCTGGAGGGCCGGGCTAAACCCCAGGGCTATAATTTGGGCACTCTTGGTAGACGCCCACTTGATAAAGATACATGCCAAATTTAGTAGCCCAACTTCTAGAGATGGAATTTAAGGAAGATCTTACACAACCCTCTAGTACCGTGATGCATCACAATATGGCTCTCATGATACCGATAGTATCATGATATGAATCCTGTGATAGTATGCATGGGCGGATCCAAAGGGGGGGACTGGGGCTCCGAACACCCCTGGAATTTTGGCAAAAATGCGTTTACCGGATTCGTGAAATGGTACTGGTTTGATATTGCACAGCATTCATGTAAAATACAGTCATAAAAAAAAAGGGGGGGGTTTCCTAAATGTGGAGACTTCCCCATGGTTAGAACTGGAAATGTTGACTTTTTCTTGTAAACGGCTTACATCCACTGAAATCCGGAAACCAAAGTATCATATAATAAGACAAGTGCTTTTTCGGTGGGACCCCCCCTAAGAAAGATATCTGGATCCGCGCTTGGTATGAATATCATGACAGTCACTTCTCACGCCGAGAGTCAGTTCTTGTAATAATATATACCACTGCCCTCATTTTGAATAGCTGGTCTATGTTTTACCTAAACAAAATAGATGTATACTGTCATACAAGCTTGCACACTGCTCTTTCTATCCTCAGATTTAGGTTTGGGAATTGGAGCTGTTTGATTGGGTCTTATTTCTGGACCTAAAATGGGTTTTATTTTTCATTTTTGCCAATATATTCTCAGTACTGGAGATGCAGATATTGCTATTTCACAGATGATTTTATCTTATAATCTGGCAAAAATAGTAGACAGAGTAGATCAAAGATCTGACTGCATATTCTGAGTAATGTGATTATGATTTATACTTTTTCCATAAAAGAGTGTCATGATTCAGTGCAACTAGGGTAAATGTAATTTGTGATTTTTCCTCTGACTAAAAAGTATTTTATCTGCCAGACAGGCAAAATGTTATCTTATAGGGCTGTAGACAATATCTTGCATCATTTCCCGTGGGACAAAGTCCATCTTTCCTACAGAAAAAAACATCAGCCTTTGCTTCTCCATTAATTAGGATTCAATTGATAAACCCATTTCCACATAATCCCTACTTTTGAGAAAGAAGCCTTTTGAAAACTTTGTGGGAAAAGGAGAAAATGCTGGTAACCAGCATTTTCTCCTTTTCCCATGTTTTCTACCCTTCACAAAATAAATTTTAAATTTTCAGTCACTTTTATTTTGTGGTCTGCAAATGCTTTTGATTTGGACAAGCCTAAAACTTTGTTGTTTGGTAATGAGTTAACACTGCACTAAACTGTCTAATTTCTATTTGACTACTTCCTGGAGGTATTGGCTCTTGAACACTTCAAGTCAAATGGGAAAAGACCGATAACCTGCATTTCCTACTTTTCCCACAATACAATCTGTCTGAAGACAAAATTCATCAATAAAACCGCAATTGATTTTTCATTTGTAAATGCTTTAAATATCAGGTTCCAGTCCAGTCTTGTGTCTACAAATGTAAAGAGTTAACACCAAGAGAAGATCTAGTATTTTTTCCTTTTCTCACAATATTATTCAAAAGCAATTCTTTCTCTGCAGGTTGCTAAGTGCAGGATTGTCTGATAAGGGGTTTAATCTGCAGTTACACTTAATGTTGCCATGCATGACAATAGTTACCATGGATTTTTCTTTTCTAACAGTCTTAACTCTTTACAAAACAATCCCTGGTTTTCATGACTCTGTGAAAGGAGCCATCTGAAACAATGTGGGAAAAGGAAAAAATGCATTTTCTCTTTCACAATGTTTTCTACCCTTTCAAAAACGAATTTCAATTTTAGAGTCATATCCATTTTGTCATCTGCTAATGCTTTGAATTTGGTACAGGGATAAGTGGTGAGAATTTAATTACATTTTGTTAGGCCAGGATAAAGATCTTTTTCCTTTCCATTTTAATGATCTTTTTTTTAATGTACAGCATTCAGAAGTCTAACTTGGTCTTTTTTAAAAAAATTTGCAGCCAATGGAGCTGCCCCTGCGAAACAAAATGCATGAAATCAAGAATTTTTCACTCCTTTAAGAATACTTCATGAACAATTCTTAATCAATGCTTGAGGTCATATTCATGAAGTTTTATTCATGAAGTATGTCACTATCCACTTCATGAAGTGGTCAAGAATTATTGAAGAGTTCCAAATGTTCATGAAGTATTCATGATAGTATCACAGGGATTTTTTTTGAATATTTCATGAATAAATGTGTTCCTTAAAAGTTCAAGAATCATGAATTACTAGTTTTCAAATTAACATCAACCTGAAATGGACAACCTTTCAAGAATAATTCATGAATTTCTAAAGTAGTTGGCCAATTGTTTTAAGAAAGTTGTGTTATTAACCAAGGGTGGTTTTACATAAATGAATGAATCCTATATAATTATTCTTTAAATATTTTACAAAAATTTCTGTATTCATATTTAATACACAGCTGATTTTTGGACACTTAATACTTAAAAGACTCAGAACTTTTACTGACCCTGAGGAACTAGGCTTTTGCAAACATTAGAAAAGGGAAAAATGCCAATACCAAGTTTTTTCTCCTCTTCATACTATAATTTTCACCTTCTAGACATAAAAAGGAACATCTCTTTAAAATTATTTCAAAATCTGACACATGGTTTCAGAGAACAATAATTTTTAAGAATTCCTCCATTTCTGTATAGTGCAAGTAGCCCCTATTCACCAGAGCCACGTTTCATGATGCATCAAAATTTCACGAACACTTTTTGGAAAGGGTTACCCAAGGAATATCTCGGAGAAATTATTTCAAAATCTGTATTGCGGTTTTAGAGAAGATCTTTAAAAAAAATTTGTAGAAAATTCCATTTGGTTGCCATGGCAACCACAGTTTTTGATGGCATCAAATTTTGTGAACATTTTTTTTAAAGAGGACCTCCCAAGGAACATTCCAGCCAAGTTTGGTCCAAATTGGCCCAGTGGTTTAGGAGGAGTTGATGTTTAAAGAATTGTTGACGACGCATGACGGACACCGGGTGATCCTAAAAGCTCCGCTTGAGCAGTAAAAGACAAAAGCAGAAAAGAAGAAATTGCTGTATACAGGTGTTTTCTCAATTTCCAACAATGTTTTCTATCTTAAGGTTACAAATCCCAGCATTTGAATCATGTGATGTAAGCATACCAATTTTTTTTTTTTTCCTACATGTAGATCCTGACATAACAGTGCATAATGCCTTTGCAGTTGATTGTGATTTTGATTCCATAATTCACGAGTTGAGAAGTAGCAAATTGGTATTAGTCTTCAATAAAATTAAAAAACTGCCACAATAAAGCTTAGCTTTGTGTCCTGGATTAAGTGTTGTGAAGAACAAGAGGCTCTTGGAAGCCTGAATTTGATTGACCAACAAGGATTTTGCTTATTTTCCAGCAAAAATCACTAATTCTTGACGGAAAAATGTAACATTTCGGAAGTGAAATAAAACTTTTTGACATTTTAAAGGATATTTTGCTTAAGTATTTATATTTCATAATCATTGATTAAGAATGGGTGCCAGCCAAGTTTAGTAGGGTGCCGGGTCACACGTGAGCAAGTAAAAGATACTGCGAATGGAATGGATTAGCAAAAAAATGAACGCAAACGAAAATAGGGACGAATGTATTCCTACCATTTTACCCGTGTTCGCCATACAAAGATTTATGAAAGTAATACCATGTGTCGGCCAAAGCAAATGCTTACAGACGTTGAAATTTTTCTACTGATAAATCGCCTTTTTACACATTGTAGCAAGACCTTTCGATGTTTTACATCACTCATCTCCGTGACTCTTGGACGACGTAAATAGATGACGAACATTACACCGGATATTGTTTTTAGCCAATATGCGGGTTCCACCTAATGTGATCAGTATTTCCGAAACTTGACTGAAAGAACGTTTCAAACAGATCATATTTTGCACCTGTTAAACTTCTCTTAGTGTTTGTATCATTTTTTTCGATAGAAATCTCGTATTAATTCACATTTTCACGGCATTCCTTTCCAAATGAAATTAAAGAAATTACCTCGGAAAGTTTCGGCAATTTCCGACATTTACCATGTGTTCAAACTCGAAGCGGGTCCTGTCGTAGCAAAGAAACAGAACTTTCGAATACATTTCCTGACGATTTGGACCCAAGAAAATGCTTGGCTGTTGCAAACACCGATGGAAGGAGACAGGACATCGACGAGATTTAATGGAATTGTTTATCAAGCTCTAATAGCGGACTACAAAAACTGTAAGTGGATTTCTTGGTGTAAGTATTCGCCCCCTTGGCTTGAGTTATCACCCCAATTTGATTGGGAACCAATTCTCTGGAGAAATCGTACCAAAGTTCATGTTGGAAATATAAATTCAAGATGTCAACTTTAAAACCTTTTTCCTTTTATCTTCTAAGTATTTTATTTACCCCCTTTCCTGCTTAATGGGTGAAATGAAACTCAAACCGATAGAAAAATTCAAATTTAGTTGTTTTTAACGTATTTTTTAGGGAATGATAATACTTCCTTTGAGAGTGTAGATCTAAGATCAGATTGCACGTTCTGTGCAGTCTGATCATAACCTACACTAGCTTTAAACGATCAGTGAGTCAGGCTTAGCAAACTAGTAAGAAATACAAGTGTTGTTTGATTGCCATGTCATTCTTGCTAGTGTAAATTTCACACAAACGGGGTTGTTTCAACACCTGTCACAGACATTTATGGATGAAGAGCGAGCGAGTGACTGGCTCAGATCATAATGACTTGCTAATACATTGGATTCCAGTAACTTGCAAGTCTCATTTATTGGGGTAAATATTTTGATTAAACCTTTACCACACAGTCCCGACTTTGACGACCCAGCATCTTCTCCTTTTCTCACAATGTTTTCTAACCTGCTGGTAACAAATGTCAATTTTTGAGTTACGTTTATTTTGTCGTCTGGTAGTGCTTTCATATTGGACCAGTCTAAAATTTTTGTCCTTTGGTAAAGTAATTTTTGTTGTAAAAGTAAACAAAGATCAGACTAAAAGTAAGTGCAGTCTGATCTTAAATCAACTATGTCCATATTTTTACCAAAACAAGATAAAAGAAGCCACATTTTTGCCATTTTTTTCTGCCTGAAAATTACATTTCATTTATTTCTACACTAATCAGTTTCCAGATTTAACAACCTAGACATTATAGGCTTATGAATACATTGCGGAAAAAGAAGAAAATGCTTGTACCCTTCCAAAGGTAAAAACCAATTTTGAGACAGTTTTAATTTTTTGTCTGCAATTGTGTCGACCGATGCACCAGCTTGATACAATATACAAGCAAAGGCTACGTTGTCACAGCCAAGATATAGTTGTATGCATTTATTTCAGATTAAGATTATGTAACAGAGAAAGGTGCATATTTACAAGATTTCGTCGATGTTGTCTTGATGGAGAATGAGTTAGAGGCATCTGAACATGTGGAGAGGATAAGATAGGACTATGGTAAGCATGAATCATCATTTATCTATATTTTAATAGTTTTTTTTTTTCCTGAAACATTTGATAGACAGTTGACAAAATTTTTCAAACATCGACTGATCATCAGGGGCACTTAAAACTATCTTTTCATTTTTTATGATGGATTTCAAGAGTAAATAACATGGTGTACACAAATTCATGTTTAAAGCATTATCAGTATAAAAATTACGAAAAACTGTGGTCGCATTTGGAATGAAAATATGTAACAACCAATGGATTAGATGAGGATGCGGAAAGAATGGAGGTTGGACCTTCTTGTTTTACAGCATAAGCACTTAATAAACAAAATATCAGAGAAGAAGTAAATAGACAAAAAAAATGACTAAATTTAGATTTCTGCAAATGTCTGGAACATGATTGAGTCTCTAACTTTTGTTGTTTATTTAACAGTTATAAAAATGAATGCATGCCAGAGCTGCAAGTTTTTCTTTCCACTTCATTCTAAGTCTGTGTACATAAGATCGGTATTCCCACTAATTTTTTAAATCAAATGTTCACTTGCCCCTAGGCTAAAAATCTGTAAGATTTCATATTAGAGGGTATAGCACTAATGGTTCCCATCCAGGGGTAAAGCAATCCATATTGAAAATTTGCAGCAAAAAGGTCCGTTATATTAAGATACTTATGTAAATCTATTGCTTACAATCAATAAAAAAACTGAAAAGGCAATTTGAAGTGGCTGATTGGACAATGGGTAGAACAAGGGAACCTGTAAAATATTAAAAATCATTCTCTGTAACCAATCGCCAGATTTTGAAATGATTTTGTAGTTCACTAAATACTGTTGTGAACCCTTTTAACCGGCTTTACCCCATAAGGTATTTCTATGGTATCTCTAATTGACCCTAAATAACAGCAAGGATGACACCATTTCTTATGTGTATATGACACCTTTTGATAGCATAGAAAACATTGCGACAAAAGGTGGAATTGCTCGTCATGACTCGCGAGCAATTTCACCTTCTGCCGTAATGTTTTCTAAAGACTCCTACAAGCAACGCGTAAAAATGAGTATCTATGGAGTAAAGGGTTAAACTAGTTACCAAACAAGGAAATATTAGATGTCCAAATTGAAGCACTTGCACACAAATTAAATGGAACTCTAACACTGAAACTTGTTTCCAGCAGGGTAGAAAACATTGGGAAAAGGAGAAAATGATGGTAACCAGTATTTTCTCCTTTTCCCACAATGTTTTCCAGAGGCTTCTATCTCAGGGATTGTTTGGTTAAGGGTTAGAAATTGTCTGATTTTTTTTTAAACCATGGCAGCCAAAAGGGGGGGGGGCTTATTTTTACTAGGTGCAACCTCAACAAACGTTGCATGAAGTTGACTCACATATTGTAAGAGTTGTACATATCAGACTTGACTTCAAATTCAAACAAACGAATCACTGTTTTAATTTGATTTTTACAGTGCAGTTGTGAAGAGTCCACTCTTGGTCGCAAATTTGTGACATAGAACCAGGAATACTAAAGGCTTACTGAATCTGCTCAAACATGACAAAAAGGTAGAGAAGAACAAATGAGCTGCTAATAAGCCCCATGAAGAGGAAACTGAAGAAAAAATTCACAGATTTTAGAAAAAACAGATGACGGAGAAAATCCAGTTAATAAAGAAAAAATTCAGGAAAAATGAGAATACAGATGAAGATAAATCTTACAGTCCGATTTGATGGTAACCAAACAATCCCAAGTTTTAAACACTCCTATGAAGAAGGTGGAGAAGAACAAAGTGAGCTGCTTATAAGTCCCATGAAGAGGAAACTGAAGAAAAAATTCAAATCACATTCAGTGACCGCTCTAGTTGTATTTTTGTGTTAGATCAATGAGCAGTTTCAGTTAGACCATGGTCAGTTAGGCCATAATGGTCACTATCACCATAAATTAAAAAAGGAAATATTCTACTGTATGAATTGTTCTTGAATCTCTATTTCATGCCTGAAATACTGTTGAAAACAGCGTAAAACACAATTCAATCAATCCACATTTCATGAGATTTTAATGCATTTTGCACATCTTCAGCTTGCCTCATATTCATGAAGTATTCATGAATTTGACCAATTTAAAAACTACTTGTTTTCATGAAGTATTCATGAATACTCTACTAGACAATATTCATGAAATTTCAAGAATATTAATTCATGAAGAATTCATGAAGAAGAAGTGAACAGAAAATGAGACATTGAATTTATGAATAAAAAATGCATGAAAACTTCATGAAAAATGTATGTTCATAAAAAATTCATGAATTTTTCATGAAGATAAACCAATGCTTCATTCATGATTTTTTTAAGAACTTGTATGTGTTCTTGAATTATGAATGTTTTATGCATTTTATCCTTCATGAACAATTCATGAACCATCATTTCACGATTTTTTCATGAATTTGTCTCATTTTCTGTTCACTTCTTATTCATGAAGTATTCATGAATTCAACTCATGAACACTTCATGTTGTTTTCATGAAATGTTCATGAAGAATTCATAAACACGACACAGGGGCTGAACACAAAAGTTCTTTTCACTAACCATTTTGAGAACATTCTTTAATTCCTATCATAAATCTAGAACTTTCTACATTTGCAACTGCCACACCCACCCTCTGATTGGCTAAACCATTTGTTTTGACCAATCAGAAGTTGTGTTATTTTTAAATTTAGAAAACCATGGCAAAGAAAACTAAGAACATTCTCATAAATTGTTAGTGAATATTGTTTGGTAAAGAGTCAATCATAATCTGAGGCAAAGGTTCTGTTCTGTTCTGTTTTGATACAATGGATAAGACCTTGCAAACAAATATTATCTCTTGAATTATAGTTTATCCAATGTAAACTGACAGATGGTTGACCTTTTTAACTCTTTACAAAAAATTGGCTTAGAACCCCGCTTTTGATGACCCTGTAAAAGAATGTGTTTCGTTTAACCCATTACCACAAAATCCCTACTATTGACCACCCTGTAAAAGAAGCCTTTAGAAAAGATTGTGGGAAAAGGACAAAATGCTGGTAACCAGCATTTTCTCCTTTTCCCACAATGTTTTCTACCTTCACAAAACAAATTTCAAATTTTCAGTCACTTTTATTTTGTCGTCTGCAAATGCTTACAATTTGGACCAGTCTAAAATATTGTTGTTTGGTAATGGGTTAAAAAAAAAGAGACTAAAAAAAAAAGCTAGTGTTTTCTCCTTTTCCTACAATAGTATGAATGTTAATCACTTCTATGGAAAATACGATTATTTGAGGAACTTACTTAATTTGCCATTAGTTCTGCCACTGATTTTTATGGAAAAAGTCTAAATTTTGTCAAATACCAGAGAGCTACATAACAGTAATGTATAGCTAAATCAGGTTCAAAACAGGTCATTCATCTTTCCTTTTTTTTCTGCTGTTCAAATATTGACCTTTGACGTGTCCAGTTAACCCTTCACCACAAATGAAGACTTAACGAACCTGGTAACCAGCATTTTCTCCTTTTCCCAAGCTGTTTTCTACTCCATCAGAAAACAATAATATTATTGTACTGTTTGATGTTTGAGATACACTGAAACCATCCTCGGATACCCGTGGGTCTCCCTATTTGCTACGCTACATCGACCCCTGGGACAATTGACTAATAAAACTTTGAATCAGCCGCCGAAAATCGATACGAAACGTCATAGTGTACATCGACTCGCCCACCACAAAATGATGATGGAACCAATGAAAAGCCAGCATTCAGCCAGCGGTAAAGCGAGGGAAATTCAATTAATTGTCCCAGGGGTCGATGTAGCGTAGCAAATAGGGAGACCCCGGGGTATCCGAGGATGCACTGAAACTATCATCGGCAAATGCTCTCAATATTTTAATTCTCCCCACCTTCCCCAGAGTTTACAATCCCCGTGGGGTCCCGGGGGTTTTTACTGTATAGAATAGGACCTCGGCCTTTCTCTATGGCATGTCGTAGAAGGCGACTAAAATTAGAGACAAACGGCTGCTTTCCTCGTAATTCGTAGGATTGCAGCAGGCTGGGTAGTTCTTATTCCAAATCCTATATTTTTTCTCGATGTAAATAGGGTTTGGAATGGGAATCAATCAGCCTGTGGGACCCCGTGTGGTTTAATCGGGGGTATAAGAATAAACCACTGCAGTCCCGCGATCGTCACATCTGCCATTTCATCTGGCGGAACAAAAGTGACAGCATGCATGTCGTAAAAGGCGACAAAAGGGGCATCATTTTGTGTTTCATCCATTCCTCATTTATCATGTTTGTCTTGTGTTGTTCGACATGTATGTTATTTTCACCTCACATTATTGTTTACTAAGTAAGTGCGCCCAATATGACCTAAGTTGTCGACGGGCCTTAAAACACCATTCATTCATTCATTCATTCCAGAGTTTACAAAACACCAGACAGTCCTATGAAGAGAGACAACTGAAAATGACATCCTGTAGCCAAATGGGACAAACAGCTAAATGACAATAAAGTAAAATCGATGACAAACATCTCTCTTATTCACACAATGATCTTGAAATGAGCCAAATGGGACAAACACCTAAATGAAGATGAAGTACAAAATTAAGAGTAAGGAACATTATTTCCTTTTCACCCAATGATTTGAACTCTTTCCCAAACGACAAAATTTTAGACTGGCCCACATTGAAAGCACTTGCAGATGACAAACATAAATCAAAAATTGAACCTTGTTTCCAGCAGGGTAGAAAACATTGTGGGAAAAGGAGAAAATGCTGGTTACCAGCATTTTCTCCTTTTCCCACAATGTTTTGAAAAGGCATCTATCTCGGGGTCGTAATAACCAGGGATTGTTTGGTAAAGGCTTAAAGGTCTTCTTCAAGCTATAGGGTTGATATAGGACCAAATTTAACCCATTACCACACAATCCCTACTTTTGACGACCCCGAGTAAGAAGCCTTTAGAAAGCATTGTGGTAAAAGGAGAAAATGCTGGTAACCAGCATTTTCTCCTTTTCCCATAATGTTTTCTACCCTTCACAAAACAATTTCAAATTTTCAGTCCCTTTTCTTTTGTCGCCTGCAAATGCTAACGATTTGGACAAGCCTAAAATATTGTTGTTTGGTAATGAGTTAATCCACACATTAGAAAAACTGATAAGAAGTAAAGGGAGCAAATAGCTGAATGACAACAATGATTGTACTTTATCAGTCCAAGGTCACATCAAAAATTCCAAGGATCAACCTGAATAACACTTCACTTAGCTCTATACAAAACAATCAAATGAATTTAACCCCTTACCCCATAGGGCATTTCTATGGTATCTCTAACTGACCCTAAATAACAGCAAGGATGAAGCTATTTTTTATGTGTATAATTATGACACCTTTTGATAGTGTAGGAAACATTGTGGCAAAAGGTGAAATTGCTAGTGACGAGCAATTTCACCTTTTGTCACAATGTTTTCCAAAGGTTCCTACAAGCAATGCGAAGAAATGAGTATCTATGGAGTAAAGGGTTAACCATCCTTGGAGAGAAAATTTTTGAAAAAAAAATTCTTGTAAAAGAAGAAAATGCTGGATACCAGCATTTTCTCCTTTTTCAACAATCTTTTCTATCCTTCCCATAACGAATTTGAATTTTTCTGTCACATCTATTATGACATCTGTAAATGCTTTGAATTTGGAACGGTCTAAAAATTTGTCTGGTAAAGAGTCAACCCATAACCAAAGCAAAATTTTAGCCCTGTCCAAATTCAAAGCAATTGCAGAGTGACATTTCAATGTAGGTAAAAAGTGCCATTTTTCTTTGACAAGAGTCGAAAACATCGTTGGAAAAAAAGAAAATTGGTTACCAGCATTTCCTCTTTTTCCCAAAGTGTTTTTTGGAGGTTCTTTCCCCAGATTGTTGAAAGTCAACATCAGTTTGCATCATCTCAACAGTTTGGACTCATCCAAATTGAAAGCATTTTGCTGACAACAAAGACAAAGTGTCTAAAATGATATACATGTAGATTGCCTGTGAAAGGGTAGAAAACACAGTGGGAAGAAGGAGGAAATGCTGGTTGCAAGAATTTACTATTTCTCTCAATGTTTCAAAAGGGTCTCGAAAGTCTGGATTGTTTTGTACAGATTAATTCTTTACCAAGCAGCCAAATATTAAATCGAGCTTGATTGAAAGAAATGGCCACCTAAAATTATTGCAATTAACTTGGGGAAACTCAAAAATTATTATTGCTTGGAAAAGAATAAACTCTTTACTCCATAGATACTCATTTCTATGCATTGCTTGTAGGAACCTTCGGAAAACATTGTGGCAAAAGGTGAAATTGCTCATGACGAGCAATTTCACCTTTTGTCACAATGTTTTCTATGCTATCAAAACGTGTCATATACACATAAGAAACAGCTTCATCCTTGCTGTTATTTAGGGTCAATTTGAGATACCTTAGAAATGCCTTATGGGGTAAAGAGTTAACCCTTTATTCCATATATACTAATTTCTACACATTGCTTGTAGGAGCCTTTGGAAAACGTTGTGGCAAAAGGTGAAATTGCTCATGACGAGCAATTTCACCTTTAGCCACATTGTTTTCTAATTTCACCTTTAGCCACATTGTTTTCTATGCTATCAAAAGGTGTCATACACATGTAAGAAACAGCATCATCCTTGCTGTTGTTTGGATCAATTTGAGATACCTTAGATATGCCTAATGGGGTAAAGAGTTAAACATCTGACCTACAGGGCTGGGCTGTAACAGGGCTATCTATCACCCCAGGAAAACCCTATGAGCAACTTTGATAAAGAAACCATTACATGATCGCAACATACCAGACATCAACACTCTGGGCCTTCAAGTTCTAGACTTCTAGAATGACTTCACTCTAGTTTTCCCAGCATGACTTTATGTAACCCAGGGTAGGGTCATCTTTTAACCAAGATGAAACAGTATGAGCTATATCATGTTACATAGTAAAAAAAGAATATTACTGCCCAAGCTCTTGTAATTCTTAACAAAAAGATTTAGTCTATAGATCAGTGGTGGCTTTCAGTTAAGACTGCTAAAAAAAACGTCAATATCATGTGAGCTATACAGAAAACTACAAAATCATGACTGTGAGCTATATAGAAAAGAAAAACGTCAATTATCATGTGAGCCATACAGAAAACGTCAATATCATGTGAGCTATACAGAAAACAAAAACTTCAATATCATGTGAGCCGTACAGAAAACAAAAATGGCAATATCATGTGAACTATACAGAAAATGTCAATATCATGTGAGCCATGCAGAAAACGAAAAACATCATGTGAGCTATACAGAAAACGTCAATATCATGTGAGCCATACAGAAATGGCCATATCATGTGAACTATACAGAAAACATCAATATATTGTGAGCTATGCAGAAAACATCAATATCATGTGAACTATACAGAAAATGTCAATATCATGATTGTGAGCCATACAGAAAACGAAAACGTCAATATCTTGTGAGCCACACAGTAAACGTCAATATCGTGTGAGCCACACAGAAAACGTCAATATCGTGTGAGCTATACAGAAAACGTCAATATTATGTGAACCATGCAAAAAACGAAAACGTCAATATCATGTGAGCCATACATAAAACGAAACCGTCAATATCACGTGAACTATACAGAAAGCTACAACATTATGTGAGTCATACAGAAAATATCAATATCATGTGAGCCACACAGAAAACATCAATATCATGTGAGCCACACAGAAAACATCAATATCATGTGAGCCACACAGAAAACGAAAACATCATGTGAGCCACACAGAAAACGGCAATATCATGTGAGCCACCCAGAAAACGGCAATATTATGTGAGCTATACAGAAAATGTCAATATCATGTGAGCTATACAGAAAACGAAAGCATCATGTGAGCCACACAGAAAACGGCACTATCATGTCAGTTATACAGAAAACGTCAATATCATGTGAGGCATACAGAAAAGGTCAATGTCATGTGAGCTATACAGAAAACGAAAACATCAATATCATGTGAGCTATACAGAAAATGTCAATATCATGTGAGCTATACAGAAAACGTCAATATCATGAGCTAAATGCTCTGTTCAAAAGCAGTCAAGATTCTTCATGGTTGTCACTCTTTACAAAACAACAAAGTTTTAGACTGGTCCAAATTGACAGCATCTGCAGACAACAAAATACATGTATATGTGAGTAAAAACTTCAAATTTGTTTATGGAAGGGAAGAAAACATTGTGAGCAGAAGGAGAAAATGCGGATTACCAGCAATTCTCCCTCTCCCACAATGTTTTCAATAGGCTTCTTTCTCAGGGTCATTAAAAGTCAGGATTGTGTGGTAATGGATTAACCTTATGAATCATATATTTCAAAACAAGTCTAATTATTAAAATTCTATGCAGAATTACTGAATAATAATATCTCATCTAAATGAAGTTTTGTCTCTTCCCTCTCACTTGAACAAATTTTAGATATAAGCATTTTCTCCTTTTACCACAATGTTTATATACCCTTTCAAGGGCAAAAATTTTCATTTTCACAACATTTTAACCTTTAAAAATTGCTTTCCATTTGGCAAGTCGGGAAATTTTTTGTCTATTGTCTATTGAATGCTCAACTCGTTACCAAATAACAAAATTTTAGACTTATAATATTTATCCAAATAAAAGCTCCCAGAGCTATGATGCAGAACATAGGGTACCCAATTTGCAAAGCAAAAAGTCTGTTCAATTTTGTATTTCTCTCTGTTTTAGTTGGTCCAACCCAAAAATTTATTGTTTGGTAAAGAGTTAATCAAATAATGTACATGAGGTTATCATGATTCCGGGGTTTTCCTTGGAGGGAGCTTCTATTTACCTTTTCCCACACAATGAGGACTTTTGACGCCCTTGGAAAAGAAGCCTTTTGAAAACATTGTCCCCTTTTCCCACAATATTTTCTACCCTTCCCAAAGCAATTTTTAACTTTTCAGTAACATTCATTTTGTCGTCTGCAAATGCTTTCAATCTGGACCAGTCTAAAAAAATTTCTCATGTGGTAAAGAATTAAAACAATAGTACTAGCATCTCCTCCTTTTCCCACACTGATTACTATACTTTCTGTAACATTTTCAATGTTTACCAGACTATGTAATAAAAATCCCATCATTTGTGACAAATAAAATTTTATGTTGTCACCTGCAAATGCTTTCAAATTGGACCTGTCTAAGTTATTGTTATTTGGGGAAGAGTTTAAGTTTATTTTAACTAGCTTGGAATAAGTCATCTGCATATGCTTTCCATTTGAACAAGTCTAATATTACATCGTCTGGATAAAGGGTTACGGCAACAAACACCATGTACAGATATTCTTTAGCGAATAATTTGCATAATTATGCATGGGATCTTACTAATATTTCTTTTGCACAAACATGAATATAATTTAGGAGCATATTAGATAAAACAAGTCTAAATTTATGCCATGAGGGTAGGATTCAACCCTTTACCCCATAGGGCATTTCTATGGTATCTCTGATTGACCCTAAATAACAGCAAGGATGAAGCTGTTATTTATGATAGCATAGAAAACATTGTGACAACAGGTGAAATTGCTCGTCACGAGCAATTTCACCTTTTGCCACAATGTTTTCCAAAGGCTCCTACAAGCTATGCATTGAAATGAGTATCTGTGAAGTAAAGGGTTAACCCTTTACCAGGACAACAAAATTTTAGCCTAGTCTAAATTGTGAGTATTTGCAGATGACAAGTTCAATGTGGCTCATGGAGAAGTCTTTCATTCATAAGGTAGAAAACATTGTGGAAAAAGGAGAAAATTCAGGTTACCAGCATTTCTTCTTTTTCCAACAATGTTTTCAAAAGGCTTCATTTCCAGGATCGTTAAAAGTGGGCATCATATGCTAAAGGGTTAAAGCCTTTCACATCTACAGGTTATGTTTGCTGCCTAAGTGTACCCCAAGATAATACTGCACAAAATATCAAGTCTGAACAACAATTTACAGTTTAGTATATAGCGATATTCAGAGGAAGAGCATGGTTGATACATCTGGGTTTTTTTAACTGAAAACATAACAAGCTAGGAATCCACTTTTTTTTAAATTTCACACAATGTTCTAGATCTCTACCTAGATGCATTTAAAAACAAATCTCATAATTGGAGCCACATTTCATGTCATCTGCAAATGTTTTCTTGTGGGTTCACAGTTGCGAGGTAGAACGTCACTCTCGTAACTATAGGGCTGCAATCACATAGAACTATACTGTATAATGTATTCGGTGTACGGATATACGCTATTCAGTATACGCTATACGCGATATGGGCACAGCGAGTCACATAGGATAGCACAAGTGCCCCACTCGAAGATCTGGCCCTACTTTTGCTAGCCGATGCCGAGGAGGTTAGGCCCCTGGTCGAAAAAAAAAAGAACGATATAGGTACAACAGCACTTCCAAGTGAGACCTACATTGGGGGAATTGTTTGATGAGCTTTGGGATTTTTCATTGGCCCACACATTCAGCACAAGTACTGATGTACTTCCCAGGAAGCAGAATAGAGAAAGATTAGTAAAACATGTAGGAACTTTTTTCAATCAGTGTAAAATAAATATGTTAAAACTAAACAAAATGTTTTCAATTTTTGCACCTCTAAAAATGTCCCCTGGAAAAGAGTTAAATTGACATCTGCAAATGTTTTTGATTGGACAGGCAAAAAATTTCGTCATTTGGGATAGAGTCAAGTAAATCTCACATTAACACTTTATGGCACACATTCCAGACTGCTACCATCCTGGAGAAAGAAGCCTTCTGAAAAGGAGAAAATGCTGGTAACCAGCAATCTTTCTTTTTCTACATAGTATTTTCTACCCTTTCTAAAACAGATTTAACCTTTTCAGTCATGTTTAAAGGTGGCCCTTCTTATTTTGGGACGAAAATTTTACAAAAATGCAAAAAAATCATCCTTATACTCCCAAAGACTTTTAATTTGTGTTCATGAAATCCCAGTAGTCGAAAACCATCCAATAACACGAGAAATTAGAGATTTATTACGGACCAGGTTGACAACAACTATTTTAGATTATCAATTCTCTCATTTAAATACAGGAAACACTGATGAAGTTTCAAACATCCGTCCAAAGAAGGCATTATGGAAAATAATTATTACATGTTTGTTACGAAATGGAATTTAAGCATTATTTGTCATGTGCCAGTCACTTGACATTCCCACAATGCTTTATTGATTTTTGGCGCAAAATCTAAAAATAACTTAAGAGGCTACGCAGCCTTTTAAGGGAATAGCATCAAAAATATTTTTGGGGGCAATTTTATGATTCTTAATTATTGATGATTTGTATTGTTTTTTCATATAAATTTCAATGATATAAAATTATATTTTTTAATTTGGTGTGATGTGAAAATTCTAAATACCCACCTTTAATTTGTCTGAAATGCTCTCAATTTTGACATGTAGAAATAAATGTGGTAGAGTTAATTGAATCAAATTTGTCTGTAGTAAAATTTGCAAAAGATATACTAAATCAATTACCAAAAAAAAGAAAAATGCTTTCCCCGGTCTTTTCTCAATTTTTCCACAATACTTTCAACCTCTCTCAAAGATGTTTCAATCCTATCATTTGAAGTGCATTGTCATCTGCAATTGCTTTCAGTTTAGACCTGGAGGCCTTGAATTTTGTGGTCTTAAGAAGAGAGTCAAATGACATTTGCATGAATTCAATCTCGCAGACTTCTTTGGGATAAAACTTTAAAGGTGGGTATTTAGAATTTTCACATCACACCAAATTAAGAAATATTTATATTATTGAAATTTATACGAAAAAACATTACAAATCATCAATAATTTAGAATCATAAAATTACACAAAAAAAAATTTTTGATGGTATTCCCCTAAAAGGCTACATAGCCTCTTAAGCTATTTTTAGATTTTGTGCCAAAAATCAATAAAGCATTGTGGGAATGTCAAGTGACTGGCACGTGACTAATAACACTCAAATTCCGTTACATAACAAACATGTAATAATTACTTTCCATAACGTCTTCTTCGGACGGATGTTTGAAGCTTTGTCTATGTTTTCCTGTATTTAAATGAGAGAATTGATAATCTAAAAATAGAACGTGTCTCCCGTTGGTGTCAACCTGGTCCGTAATAAATCTCTAATTTCTCGTGTTATCGGATGGTTTTCGACTGCTTGGGTTTTATGAACGCAAGTTAAAAGGCTATGTAAGTATAAGGATAATTTTTTTGCATTTTTGTAAAATTTTCGTCCCAAAATCTGAAGGGCCACCTTTAAGAGGCAGAATTACAGAATTAAACATCAAACCCCAAAAAGCTTAGCAGTCTTTACTACATTTACTGTGATGCACGTAACAGGTACATAACGCTATCATTAGTTCTGTTTACCACACCACATTTTGGACATGTCCAAGTTTGAAGTATTTGAAGATGACAAATGATAGAAAACATGGTGGGAAAGGAAGAAAATACTGGCTACCTGCATTTTCTCCTTTTCCCACCATGTTTTCAATAGTTAACATCCACAAGGTCAGCAAAATGTAGGAAAGAACATTAACTGATTACCAAACAACAACATTTTTAAGGCTTGTCCAAATTGAAAGCATTTGCAGATGTCAAAATAAAAGTGACTGAATATTTGATTTTTTTGTGTGAAAAGTAAAAATATTGTGGGAAAAGGAGAACATGCTGGTTACCAGCATTTTCTCCTTTTCCCACAATGTTTTCTAAAGGCTTCTTTCTCAGGGTCATCAAAAGTAGGGATTGTGTGGTAATGGGTTGAAGCACTATGCTCATGCTTTTGATTTTGGATAGGTCTAAAAATGTAGTTATCTGGTAAAGGGTCAAATCAATCTTGCATCCATTGAATCTCCAAGACAAAATGTCAGAGGTAAAATTTACAAGAAAAAGAAATACTGGAATCAATTATCAGTCCCGAAAAAATTTACCCTTGTCTGACCTTTAACGATCAGTATCAAGGAATCTGTTTCTGGCTGGAATTCCAGTTCTGCTGCAGAAGTTGGCACAGATTTTCTCACACCTTCTCCATTCCAGAAGTGAGGACTCAGGATGTTTACAAACTGGAGTATCACAATCCATGTAAAACAACTTACTTCTCTACGACCCTTAACCCATTACTACACTTTATTCCAGTAATACCAAACGACACAATTTTACATTGGTCAAAGTCGAAAGCATTTGCAGACGACAAAATAAATGTGACTGAAAATTTGAAATTAATTTTGTGAAGAGTAGAGAACATTGTTGGAAAAGGAGAAAATGCTGGTTACCAGCATTTTCTCCTTTTCCCACAATTTTTTCAAAAGGTTTCCTTCTCAGGGTCGTTCAACTCTTTACAGTCCAGTCAATCCCAACTTTTAACGATCCTGAGAAAAAAGCCTTTTGAAAACCTTGTGGGACAAGAAGAAAATGCTGGTAACCAGCATTTTCTCCTTTTCCCACAATGTTTTCTACCCTTCACAAATCAAATTAATTTTTTCAGGCACAATCATTGTCATCTGGAAATGCTTTCAATTTGGACCAGTCTATAAATTTTTCATTTGGTAAAGAGTTAAAGTTGAGATTGTGTGGTAAAGGGTTAAGAGTAATTAAACCACACACATCTGATTATAATCATTATGTACACTGTATAATGCATTGTCAATTATTTACTTTTTAGTTATTCATCAACCAATTTTCCTGTCCTGAATTATCTAACTCTGTTTTAGACATGAGCGGATCTAGAAATTATGGGGGGTCCCACCGAAAACGCTCTCGTCTTAGTATATGATTCTTTGATTTCCGGCTTTCAGTGGACGTTAGCCGATTACAAGAAAAGTCCACGTTTCCAGTTCTAACCATGAGGAGGTTTCCACATTTAGAACCTTTTTTTAAATTTATGACTGTATTTTACATAAATGCTGTGCAAATATCAAACCAGTCCCATTCACGAATCCGATAACCACATTTCTGCCAAAATTCAAGGAGGGAGGGGGGGGTGGGGTCCCCCGGTCCCCCCTCTGGATCCGCCCATGTTGGACTCCCAACTATGCAGATCTGCATTAAAGTCAAAATTTTCCCCTGAATATTCCATCTCATCTGAGTAAAGCCACCAAACAACACTGGGTTTTTAGGCTCTGAGAAAGAAGCCGTTTGAAAACATTGTGGAAAAGGAGAAAATGCTGGTTACCAGCATTTTCTCCTTTTCCCACAATTTTTTTATCCTTCCCAATAGAAACTTTCAATTTTTGAGGTCACATTAATTTTGTCATCTGCAATTCAGTTTGGACCAGTCCAAATTTTGTCATTTGGTAAACTGTTAAGCATAATTATTCAATATTCCATGCTTCAATTAATCCTTTACCACACTGATCAACGTGAGCCGCGGACACCATGTGTTCTCGGTACACCAGATCAAATTTTTCCATGGAAGAACCAGAGGTGGTGTAAGTATTTTCATTTTTATGGACCTGATTAACCTAGATAGAAATGTTGATTTACAGCAATGTCAAGACGAATGATTGACCTGTTTACACACATACTAGGGAATAATAATACCATCATATAAGCGAGCTGTGGCTTTATGAGCAACTGGGATCTTTTTGTTTTGAAGTTTGTTGGCGATTTTCGGACAAAATCTCCTAACCATTGTTCATTTTATAGTTTGTATGATAAGATAAATGTATTCCCTAAAGGAACACAAAATTTCACTTAGAAATGTCCATCCAAAGCGAATATATATGTTTTTGAATGGACCTGGGTAAAGGAAAATATGCTAACAAGACACCATTTTCATTTTCAGAGTATGTACATGGACACCAGATCAGAAACAGATTGTGGTAACTGGACACCAACCTTTAAATCATCAATATTTCTGCCTGAAACTGGATGCATAGGCTGTATACGAAGACTATTTTTATAAACATTATGTCACTACGGTCCATTACCTGATAAAGAGCATGTTCAACGTAATTTCATTACTTGTAGCACTTGCTTTTTTGAAATATTTGCAAAATTACGGCAATTTACGAGGTAGACCTAAACGATGCTTGATCACAATTGACCGGTCATTGCCTCCAATGTTGGTGCAAGACATGTTCTTTTTTTACAGCGTTTCAGTTTTATGAATGGCGTATTAACCCATTACCATGCAATCACGAGCTTTAATGTCCCTGGGAAAGTTGGCTTCGAAAAACATTGTCTATAAAGAAAAACCCCTATTAACTAATACAGAGTGTACATTATTTACCACATTTGGCCCGATTCTTAGTTTAAATAATTTTCAAATCCGCTTGGCCAACTGCCAGCGAGCTATTATTATAATGGCGTTCTGCCCTTCGTACATTTGCATGCGTGCGTTTGTTCGTCTACGCGTTTATTTCTAAATTTTTTATTTTATTGACTTCTCCTCATAAACCACCAAGTAGAAATCAACAAAATTCAACGTGGATGATTCCATAAATTCCTTCGAGATACTTCGATCCTTTAAAAAAGATGGCTTATGTGGAAGGAGCCATTATTTTCCGCGTACGGCGCGTTGTGAAAATTGTAAAATTTGTCCTCTCAAAAGAACTCTATCACGAGATTGGCATTGGGTAGCTTTCTATCACATTCCTTCAATAAATTTTGATCTGCTGAAAAACATGGCTTTTGTTGGTGGGGCTTATTTTCTCTTTGTGTCATAAAGCGGAAGTACTTGCAGCTCTTTAAATAAATTCATTGATAATGCATGTAAGTAGATATATATGTATTTCATAACGCAGATGATCACTGATAATGTTTCATTGTATCCAATATGCTTGGTGATCATGATATATGAGATATTAATTTTTATTGTTACAAACTTACATAATTCTTAGAAATGCAGCATTAGTGCTCAGAAATAGTTTTGTACGTAGTGTGTTAGGAAATTATTAGAGAGGTTAATTGCAGCCATGGCAAATTACTAAATTAAATCTTTTCTAAAATTCGTCATTTATAAAAAATAAACCACCCCTATTTCCTGTTTCGGTTTTTTTCATTTCGCTTTATTTACAAAACCATGACGAAACAGACTGTGTATCAGAACAATTACGCTCGAAGAGATAGAATTAGACAGCAAATTCTGTGGCAGTCTGCAATTTGAACTCACCATTGTTGGAGGGTCTGATGACCTCTCCAATAAATTTCAGCAATATGAAATACAGTAAAACCTGGCATGTTGGCCACCTGTATTAAGCAAGCAACCTAAATAAACAAGCATACATGTAGTTCCCGACAAATAGCAATGCACAGACATTCATCTGTATCAAACAAGCACCTGCCTTTGGCAAGCTCTTTTGACCGTCTCTTTGGTAATTGATTAATATAGGTTGAACAGTATCTATTTCTGAGCACTAATGCTGCATTTCCAAGAACTATGTAAGTTTGTAACAATAAAAATTAATATCTTATATATCATGATCACCAAGCATATTGGATACAATGAAACATTATCAGTGATCATCTGCGTTATGAAATACATATAGATCTACTTACATGCATTATCAATGAATTTATTTTAAGAGCTGCAAGTACTTCCGCTTTATGACACAAAGAGAAAATAAACCCAACCAACAAAAGCCATGTTTTTCAGCAGATCAAAATTTATTGAAGGAATGTGATAGAAAGCTACCCAATGCCAATCTCGTGATAGAGTTCTTTTGAGAGGACACATTTTACAATTTTCACAACGCGCCGTAAACGGAAAATGAGCTCCTTCCACATAAGCCATCTTTTTTAAAGGATCGCAGTATCTTGAAGAAATATATGGAATCATCCACGTTGAATTTTGTTGATTTCTACTTGGTGGTTTATGAGAAGTCAATAAAATAAAAATTTTAGAAATAAACGCGTAGACGAACAAACGCACGCATGCAAATGTACGAAGGGCAGAAAGCCATTCTAGTAGCCCGCTGGCAGTTGGCCAAGCAGATTTGAAAATTATTTATCTAAACTAAGAATCGGGCCAAATGTGGTAAATAATGTACACTCTGAATTAGTTAATAGGGGTTTTTCTTTATAGACACAGTTTTTCGAAGCCATCTTTCCCAGGGACATTAAAGCTCGTGATTGCGTGGTAATGCGTTAATACGCCATTCATAAAACTGAAACGCTGTAAAAAAAGAACATGTCTTGCACCAACATTGGAGGCAATGACCGGTCAATTGTGATCAAGCATCGTTTAGGTCTACCTCGTAAATTGCCGTAACATTGCAAATATTTCAAAAAAGCAAGTGCTACAAGTAATGAAATTACGTTGAACATGCTCTTTATCAGGTAATGGACCGTAGTGACATAATGTTTATAAAAATAGTCTTCGTATACAGCCCATGCATCCAGTTTCAGGCAGAAATATTGATGATTTAAAGGTTGGTGTCCAGTTACCACAATCTGTTTCTGATCTGGTGGCCATGTACATACTCTGAAAATGAAAATGGTGTCTTGTTAGCATATTTTCCTTTACCCAGGTCCATTCAAAAACGTATATATTCGCTTTGGATGGACATTTCTAAGTGAAATTTTGTGTTCCTTTAGGGAATACATTTATCTTATCATACAAACTATAAAATGAACAATGGTTAGGAGATTTTGTCCGAAAATCGGCAACAAACTTCAAAACAAAAAGACCCCAGTTGCTCATTAAGCCACAGCTCGCTTATATGATGGTATTATTATTCCCTAGTATGTGTGTAAACAGATCAATCATTCGTCTTGACATTGCTGTAAATCAACATTTCTATCTAGGTTAATCAGGTCCATAAAAATGAAAATACTTACACCACCTCCGGTTCTTCCATGGAAAAATTTGATCTGGTGTACCGAGAACACATGGTGTCCGCGGCTCACGTTGATCAGTGTGTTTACCACACAGCAAAATTTTAGATCCATCCAAATTGAAACCATTTCCAGACAAAAATTTCATGGTGGCTCAAATGACACAGTTTTTCTTTGACAGGGTAGAAAACTGTGGGAAAAGGAGAAAATGCTGGTTACCAGCATTTTCTCCTTTTCCAACAAGGTTTTCTAAAGTCTTCTTTCCCAGGGTCGTCAAAAGTCGTCATTGTGTGGTAAAGGGTTAACACAAGATGTTTGTGAGGGTCTCATTTGGTCCACTAGCTGTAACTTTTAATTTCAAATTTTACTTAGATCTATATGGAAATCTGTTTCAATTATTCATGTGAAAAGTTAAAAAGGGTTCCATGTCTTCAAATGAATTTATCTGAAATTTTCACTGTGTGATTTCTAACTCATTAACTGTGTGGTACCTTTTTTCCTCTTTCCATGCCATCAGTTAGACCTCAGCAGTTCATTAGAGTCTTTTATGTTCTTTGCCAGTTAATGATGGTATATGGCAGCCTTGGCCAATAAATGATTATGTACTGAGAAAGTCAATGTTTTCTATTCTGCCCTATATTAACATAAAGTTTCCAACATGATATGCAACACAATACTGTAAAACCTGTCATTGATACAAATTCTATTACAGGCTTTTTGAATTGTTCAATCTATAGTAAGTCATACAGTCTTGATAGTACAATTTACATGTAAGCTGCTTTTTAAAACACTCTTTTCACTCTTTACCAGACCAAAAAATTTTCGATTAATGTCCAAACCTAAAGCATTTGCAGACCACACATTGTGGCTCAATTGTGGAAACTGCAATTGAAAAGGAAGAAAACATTGTTTACAAATGGTAGAATCATTTAATATAAGTACACTATGAGCTAAAGCTCTATCAGAATGACCAAGACATTTTAATCTTATCCAAATTAAAAACATTTTCAAAATTAATGCTGCATGAAAGAGTGAAACATGTTTTCTACCACACCATCCTGACTTTTTAACAACCATATGGAAGCAGCATTTCGAAAACATTATGGGAAATAGAAAAATACTGGTAACCAGCATTTTCTCCATTTCAAACAATGTTTTTCTACCCTGTCAAAGGGAAGTTCAATCATATGACTAATATTGAAACAGTTCTTAGCAAATGCATTTGATTGGGATAAGTCTATATTTTTCTTTTGTTGTAATGGATTATAAAAGAGCAAACTACTGGATACCAGCATCTTTGACTTTTTCTACAATGTGTTCCAAGTCTTCTCTAGGGCTGCTAAAAACCCAGAATGGCTCAGTACAAAGGGTTACAAATATCAGGACTAATGCCTAAGCAAATCAGCTCAGAATGGCAACTCCCATGAGAGCTTTATCTTGTCTATTTGTGTTCAACCAGTCTCTGCTTTCAGTACAGGATGGTGAAAGTTATAGATTCCTAAATATAGGTACATCATTAGCAGACAAAATGTTGCCTTTTAACCCATTACCACACAATCCCTACTTTTGACGCCCCTGAGAAAGTAGCTTTCAGAAAACATTGTGGGAAGAGGAGAAAATGCTGGTAACCAGCATTTTCTCCTTTTCCCACAATGTTTTCTATGTAAAATACATTCATTAACCATATAGCCCTTTACCATAATATTCCAAGTTCTACTGACCTAAGTAAGAAGACTTTTGGAAACTTGAGCTGTTTACATTCCTGAAAACACAAAATATGGCCACCATGCACAATTAATTTCGCCTGTGATTTTCCAAGATTTACATGTTATAAATGACTTCTACAAACTTTAGGTAATAAAAAGTGTAACAATTTGTCTTTGTTCATGTTTGTTTCTTAAAGTTAATTGCATTTCACATCAATAGAGATTAAACAGACAACACAGAAAGTCAGTACAGAGCGCTTTATCTTTGCCACTGGAAAATTTACAAAGGACATTATTGAGACGGTATGGTGTACAATAAATGTCCAAATACGAAAAAATTACTGTAGTTGTCTCATATATATTGAGACTTAAGGGTAGATAGAAACAAGATATGACCACCCAATTAATGCAGACTCAATAGCAACAATCCCTGCTATAGCAAATTCAGTCATTATGTCAAAAATGGTGTTTTAGATTATACAGTAAGACAGGAATAATAATTTGGCAGCAACATGGACAAATCTGAACACATATATAAATCTTTCATTGACTTAATTTAGAAATCAAGTTCCGGACCTTGACTTGGGTAGTGGGTCTTAATTTGAGTGAATTTTGTCCACAGAGAAGATGATCAGGTCACTTCACAGTTTAAGTTCATTCGTTAGTTGACAAGAATGAAAAGCAAGTTCAGATCGTAGTACATGTAGTGAAAAGTAGTAAAACTTGAAAATTTGATACCAAGCACTTCTGCCGTACAGTTTTATCATGCAGTATGAGAGGACAGGTCTAAAATGTGTTTCTGAAGTAAATTTGATTATTTCTTCAGAGAATAAATAGATTTTTATGTATTTCTTTTAGAACTATTTTCAGGTATGTGACCTGAGGCAAAGGCATGTTCTATCACTAGTTTCGGCCTAGACCCACAGCAATTTTCCACGGTCGATGTGTTTGAAGAGGAATAGCACATCGGTCATCATCAGTTGCCATTTTCTGGCTGCTTTTACGGAGAACATTGTATATTTGTATATTTTATGTTTTTTAAGGAAATAAAATAGTCTAAGGCCCCACTTCATCAGGGACTGATCAGTCAATGTGAGTGGTTTTTACTGTATTTTCAATTAGCCAAAAAGTTACTGGTGTGACACCTTACACGATATCAGAAATATGTTATGTATATGGTAATTACATGTCAGGATTACTACATCTTCGCGAGCCAAGGTTATGATCACTACGTGGATCTTACCTTGGCGGATTGAGCCCGATTTCGAGATTCCTCCGATGCGCCCTCTATTGGATGCTGGTTATTACCCCCCTTTACATCATTTTTTAAAAGCCAATGTAATATCGTTTTACAAACTGCTTACGAATACACATGAAGCGATAAGCAGACATCCACGTGGGTTTCCATGTTTACCTCCTATTCGAAAGGTAGCGACATTGTTCTATTTTGATCAAAGATGAAATGCTACCAGCGATTTCATTCGTTACAGTTAGAGCTGGCTGCATCCAATGAAATAGCGTATCGGGTGAATGTAAAAATCAAGCTCGATTTGCCAAGGGTAGAGTAATGGTAGTGAATTGTCAGTCTTGGCTTGCAAAGATGGGATTACTAGGGTACCTTTATTTTTATAAATAGATGTTGGATGCAAGCATAACAAAAAGCCATTCCCCTTGTGGATATCAAAATATGCCTGCAGTCAAAACATCACCCCTGAAGACATCTATTCCAAAGTTTGCTGACCGTTTAATGTGGTTACACAGGGCATTCACCTCCATCTACTTAAATCTTTTCCAAACAATCCCTCAGGTTTTTACATGTCAGGAATAGAAGCATTTTGAAAACATTGTAGGAAAAGGAGAAAATTCTGGTAACCAGCATTTTCTCCTTTTCACACAATGTTTTCTACCCTATCATATAGAGAAATCATCTTTTTAGCAAATGTTAATTTGTCATCTCCAAAATGCTTTCATTTTGTTCTGGTCCAAAATTTGCATGCATGTCATAAAAGGCGACAAAAGGGGCATCATTTTGTGTTTTGTCCATTCCTCATTTGTCATGTTTGTCTTATGTTGTGGCACATGTATGTTATTTTCACCTCACATTATTGTTTAGTAAGTAAGTGCCCCCAATATGACCTAAGTTGTCGAAGGGCCTTAAAACGCTATTTATTCATTCTGGTCCAAAATTTCCCATTTGGGAAAAGGTCAAATCTTTTCCAACTACTGTTCCATCTCTGTAAACAGTCCAGCTTGAAAAGAATGCTGAGGCCATGTTAGAAAATTACAGGACGGCATTCATCCTTTACCATACACCCCTATGTTATGGTAACCTTGATGGAAAGGGCTTTGGAAAAACATTGTGGGGGAAAGAGAAAGTGCTGGTAACCCTCATTTTCTCCCTTTTCCACAATATTTCTAACCTTTAACCCATTAACATACAATCCCTACTTTTGACGACCCTGAGAAAGAAGCCTAAAGAAAAAATTGTGGGAAAGGGAGAAAATGCTGGTAACCAGCACTTTTTCCTTTTCCCACAATGTTTTCTACCCTTCAAAAAGCAAATTTCAAAATTTAAGTCACTTTTATTTTGTCATTTGCAAATGCTTTTAATTTTGACAAACATAAAATTTTGTCGTTTGGTAATGATCAGTAAGAACAAATATCATTTTTTTGCATGAAATCAAATTTGCCAGCCACTAGGGCTTTCCAATGAGATGGTTTCATTGTTTGGTAGAGATTGATAGATTGTATAGTGTTTAATTCCATTTTCAACATTATTTCACTTACATCGCAACAGCCTGTCCACCTATCAACGCTTTCCTTACCTCACTTTTACCAGTACTCCGAACAATTTTCTTTCCAAAGCAATGGCTGCTTTCGTACATAATCATCATCGAAACAATGGGGATGGGAGACGAATGAATCCTGTTTCAATTACTATCATCAATCTTTGGGAATAAATTAGATGAGCTGGGGATCGAACTCACAACCCCCTGTTTTCAAGTCCTGTATACACGCTTCAGACTGTGCTACCAAGGCTCTGCTGTTTGGTAGAGTTAAATCAAGCCAGTATACCACTCCTATCCAGATCCTCATCCCACTCTCATCTTCGCGAGCCACGGTTACGATCACTACATGGATCTTACTTAGGTTGATTGAGCCCGATTTCGAGATTCTTCCTGCGATGCACTCTCTATTGGATGCTGGTTATTACCCCCTTTACATCATATTTCTAAAAGCCAATGAAATATCGTTTTACAAACCGCTTAGGAATATACATGAAACGATAAGCAGACATCCACACATCTTCGCAAGCCAAGGTTACGATCACTACGTGGATCTTACCTTGGCTGATTGAGCCCGCTTTCGAGATTCCTACGATGCACCCTCTATTGGATGCTGGTTATTACCCCCCTTTACATCATATTTCTAAAAGCTAATGAAATATTGTTTTACAAACTTCTTACGAATACACATGAAGCAGTAACATCCACATGGGTTTCCATGTTTACCTTCTATTCGAAAGGTAGCGACCTTATTCTACTTTTATCAAAGATGAAATGCTACAAGTGATTTCATTCATTGCAGTTAGAGCTGGCTGCATCCAATGAAAAAGCATATCGGGGGAATGTAAAAATCCAGCTAGATCCACCAAGGGTAGAGTAGTGCAGTGAATCGTCAGCCTTGGCTTGCGAAGATGACATCCACATGGGTTTTCATGTTTACCTTCTATTCGAAAGGTAGCAACCTTCTTCTATTTTTATCAAAGATGAAATGCTACGAGCCATTTCATTCGTTGCAGTTACAGCTGGCTGCATCCAATGAAAAAGCGTATCAGGGGAATGTAAAAATCTGGCTCGATCCGCCAAGGGTAGAGTAGCGTAGTGAATCGTCAGCCTTAGCTTGCGAAGATGCTCACTCTAAGAATCTGAGCACGCCCATAGCTCAGTGGTTAGTATATTCGACTCATCTGACCTGGAAATTGTAAGTTTGACACCCATGTGGGGCAAGTTTCTCTTTGTGGGTTTTTGTTTTTACTTATCACCTCTAATGCATGTGAGAAAAGTAGTCAGTAGCTTGGGAAAGGAAGTTGTGTCAGTACTTCGGTGCGAGAAAGCCTGGAAACACATGGATGCATCAATGACCACCATATGACCTTCAAAAACTTCAAATGTATATTACAGTTATACCATTTTTCTTGTTGGACAAGTATATCACCATTAAACTGGCAGGAAGCCGTGTCTTTTATTAACTTTTTGCCTGCTTTTTTTTTTTTAATTCTGGCAGCAACTAACATATGGCCCGACCACACAATAACAGACTGTCATCTCCACAATATTTGCCATACTTTTTAATGGTATGATTTAAAGTTAAATGTATTACGATACCCTGCTTTTATATTTTGGCCTTTACTGGGCCTTTAAAATAGTTTTCCGCAATCATTATTTGAAACTGGATTATATGACATGCAAAGGGTTAAAACAATACAGTCTGGAGTAGTCAACTGACCTTGCATTATGCCGAGTCTGCCCCTGTAAGCTGGGTCATGTAAAGCATTATTCAGCTTTATTAAAATAATTTCTGCTAGGAAAATTGCAATGGTAACTTGCTTCACCAAGACATTTCAAAGTCAACTGTTACCAATTTGTTCCAGGACTGATAGGTTAACCCTTTACCCCATAAGGCATTTCTATGGTATCTGTAACTGACCCTAAATAACAGGAAGGATGAAGCGGTTTCTTATGTGTATATGACACCTTTTGATAGTGTAGAAAACAATGTGGCAAAAGGTGAAATTGCTCGTGACGAGCAATTTCACCTTTTGCCACAATGTTTTCCAAAGGCTCCTACAAGCAATGCGTAGAAATGAGTATCTATGGAGTGAAGGGTTAACCCTCTACCACACAATCCCAAGGTTTTTTACAATCCTGAGAGGGGTCTTTTACTCTTAAAAACACGACAAAATTTTAGACTGGTCCAAATTCAAAGCACCTTCAACGACAAAATAAACACAAATCATTACAAATTGAAATCTACTTCAAGCAGGGTAGAAAACATTGTTGGAAAAGGAGAAAATGCTGGTTACCAGTATTTTACCCTGCTCTGAGAATGTCTTCAAGCTAAAGGGCATTAAAAACCAGCACTATATCACTGTATGGAAACTCTGTACGGGAAATTTCTTCGGTGAATTCAAGATGGCGGACACGTGTTATCGACAAAGTAAGTGTCGTTTAATTTTGGTCCAAACTTGTTTCAAATTGCATCCCCTACAACGAGTAAGGTACCAATCTAAAGAGCTTTGATTGAAAAATCAAGCGATAGTAGCTGATGAGAAAACGGGAGTGCCTTTTGTTCGTAATCCCTCGCTGAACATGATGTTTTGATGAAGTTGAAAAACTAAGTGGGAGACCGGAAGAAAACTGGCTTTATTTCATCGAATAGAAAGCTAATGATAAAAGAATGTACCTCGATCGGTGGGGAAATGCCATATTCTTACAACTGTACCAAAATACGTTGCTTATATTTACTAATTTAGCTGTTATTAAGTTTTGAAATTTTGCATGGTGTACTCTTCGGTGCAAACCGAAACTAAACTACTGTATGGTTGGGTGATCGGAATTTCTGTACGCTTCGGTAACAAATATGAAGTCAAAAATCTGTACGCTTCGGTGAAAACGATTAAGGGAGGAAAAAAGGAAATGTACGAACAACCTACATGGGTCATTTACTTGATGTTTTTATGTTGAACTCCAAGAAACGTGATGTATAAATCCGCAACTTCGTACACTAAAATGGCTCGTTTTTGAGAAGTGCCGAGCAACATGAACAGAAGCATCTTGTATACATGTATATATTGGCCTTTAACATAAAAATAATAAACTTAAGGTTTTTGTCTTGGTCTGACACCAAAAATGTAGAAGCCATCCAAAGTATAAATTTCATAGATGCCTTATGTGAAAAGCGAAATATAGAACCGTACCTCCTCTATCATCATTTATTGATCAGAGGTCCTCCGTGGTGCAGTAGGTAATGCAGATTTTTAATAACTTTTTGTGGATGGTGTTGGTTAGAATTCCACAACGGATACAGGTTATGTTTGTATGTCTGTTGGCGACGCACTTTAGAGCCCAAGCCCAGTGCTGATGAACACGTGAAGCACTTGCTGAGCAAACTTTGTGTTGATCGGACCAGAACCAGTTGGAAAGCCATATAAACCCGAATCAAACAATGACACATCTCTGAGCTTTGGCTTGACTTTTCAAACACTAAGAAGGCTGTGAAAAATGCAATACAAAACTCTTTTGTGCACTGCCTTGTAGCTATATAGCTCATTTTTAATTTACATTGATATCGCCTAAGCGATCATTTGTTATTCTTTATACCTTAAGAGACCTTTTAAAAAAGATAATCGCATGCCTGTTGTTAAATTCACATTTAAGAGTTTTACTTTAGCATAAATTATGCGTTTTTTCATTAATTGAAACCGACAATTTTCACACATCGATAGAAATGAGACATTCAGCCTAGAAGAACCATAGCTCTCTTTTCATTTAGGGGAAAAAAAAACAACTAATTTCGATCTTAATTTTCAAAGTATCAAATCCTTTGACTAGAAACTCCGGATGACTATACAACACACTCAGGCAACTCTGTCTTCATTACATCGTTTTCTGAGTTACGACCCCTTTATATCATCCTTTTGTAAGCATTTGCAAGGGACATATTGTTCTTATTCCGTAGCTTTCATTTTAAAGCTTTAATAAACTCACACTTTTTATGTTTCAGTTACATGGATGAGGAACTACTTCAATGATATTTTTTTCTTCTGCTTTCAGTGTTCTACCATAGAATTAAACACATGGAACTTAAAAAAATTTTCTTACATTCTGTTAATAACATATCTTTATTTTTTTACACTCCGGTGTTTAGTATACCCGAATAAAAGGTCTTGATCGAAGTCATCTGAATACATTGATACATTGTACTTTTATCTTGGGATAGGTTTTTTTTTTTTTCAAATTCACATTAATTTTAAACATTATTTTAAAATGAATCGTACTTTTCCTTTAGAAAATGGCAATAAAAAAGAATTCTCTGTCAAATCCTTACAAAGCCAGGAAACACTGGTGTGACTCATTTTTAAGGCATTATACGGTTTTTATATGACAAACAGAGTATAGAGTAAATGACACAAATTGGTTTCTTGTACTTGTATAAGGAATTCTCGCTGTGCGGGAAATACAAATAGACTGTTTTAGCATTTTTCTCCTTTAATCAATTTCACCGAAGCGTACAGAATTTTGACTTCATATTTGTTACCAAAGCGTACAGAAATTCCGATCACCCAACCATACAGAAGTTTAGTTTCGGTTTGCACCGAAGAGTACACCATGCAAAATTTCAAAACTTTATAACAGCTAAATCAGTAAATATAAGCAAAGTATTTTGGTACAGTTGTAAGAATATGACCTTTCCCCACCGATCGATGCACCTTTTTTTATCATTAGCTTTCTATTCGATGAAATAAAGCCAGTTTTCTCCCGGTCTCCCGCTTAGTTTTTCAACTTCATCAAAACATCATGTTCAGCGAGGGATTACGGACATGAGGCACTCCCGTTTTCTCATCAGCTACTGTCGCTTGATTTTTCAATCAAAGCTCTTTAGATTGGTACCTTACTCGTTGTAGGGGATGCAATTTGAAACAAGTTTGGACCAAAATTAAACGACACTTACTTTGTCAATAACACGTGTCCGCCATCTTGAATTCACCGAAGAAATTTCCCGTACAGAGTTTCCATACAGTGTATATGGCAACAGGTTAAAAACATTGACGAAAAGGGAGGACATGCAGGTAAACACAATTTGAATGTGGCAGAAATGATGAAATTTGTCTGTGAGAGGGTAGAAAACTTTGCAAAAGGAGAAAATACAGGTCTCCTTATCCCACAATGTTTTCAATCTAAAGGACATTAAAAATGAGCACTGTATGGCAGAGATGAAAACATTGTAGAAAAGGAAGAAAATGCAGGTTACCGGCACTTTCTAGGTGTTCCAATTGCGTTTTTTACCCTTTGAAAGGAGAATCCTGTCATTAGAGTAAAATTCCATTATGTCAAAATGAAATATTTTCAATTTGCCACGATTAATATTTTATTGCCTAATGAAGAGATTACTCTTTACAACTACACAAAATTTCAGACTTGTTCAAATTGAAAATATTTGCAGACAACTAATTCAGTGTGGTTCAAATCATGTGGTATGTCTTTGAAGAGATAGAAAACATTATGGGAAAAGGAGAAAATGCTAGTAACCAGCATTTTCTCCTTTCCCCACAATGTTTTAAAAAAAAAAAGCCCTCTTTATCAGGGTCCTTTAATCATGAAATTATTTGGCAAAGGGTTAAAAGTTTACAATCAACAGCAAATAGGAGCCCAGCATGTGTTGTGGACTGTGCCACTGATGACAATCAATGGTGGGCTATCTGTCACATGTTTGTTTCTGTACAATGTATCACCGATGTAGTGCACTGAACCAGTCCAGTACTCCTTTCGGAAAATCAATGCCAACCTATTATCCCTTTTCTTCATTTTTTTCCTTGCCTCTTTTGATTCCCGAGCCATCCGCTAGACGCAAGAAAATCTTTATTTGTCTACAATCCCCGTCTACTACAGGAGGCTTTAAAGCACGATGACAAATGAACGCAAAGCTCAACATGCCGTATTCCTCTAATAATTCAAATGTTTCCATGACCATTTTCAGGTTTTACTAGTTTTGAAAGCAAGTTAACTTAGATTGACTGCCCTATAGCAGCTTTTGGAAAAGTCTTTGCCAAAAACCACAAAAAGCTGTGGAATAATCATTTCCTGTTTATGTCCTAGATTTTGATGACAATTGTGTCATTCCCTTTCCTTACAATTTTTTCCTCTTATTTTTTCAAAGACAAAATCAATGCCATTTTCTGAGCTACACAAAAATCTTGGCTTAAATACTTATGATATTGACAGGTTTAATTTTTTCCAGCTGGTAAAATTAACCCTATCCCAAACAACAAAATTTTGGGCTAGACCAAATTGAAAGCATTTGCAGATGACAAAATAAATGAGACTCAAACATTGAAACTTTTCCTTAGAAGAGTAGAAAACATTGTGGGAAAAGGAGAAAATGCTGGTTACCAGCATTTTCTCCTTTTCCTACAATGTTTTCAGAAGGCTTCTTCCTTTGGGTCGTAAAAACCAGGGATTGTTTGGTAAAGAGTTAACTCAATAAATTAAATTTCATTTACTGTGATTGATATAATATTTCTAGCCTTGTTTAACTCATTACCAAACGGCAATATTTTAGGCTTGTCCAAATCCAAAGCATTTGCAGACGATAAAATAAAAGTGACTGAAAATTTGAAATTTGTTTTGTGAAGGGTAGAAAACATAGTGGGAAAAGGAGAAAATACTGGTCTCCTTTTTCGCGCAATGTTTTCAAAAGGCTTCTTCCTCAGGGTTGGTAAAAGTTGGAATTGTTTGGTAAACGGTTAATTCAGTTTCTGCATATTTGAATGTTAGCCAGTAAAGCATTTTATTCATAGCACAAAATATTTGTTTTACAAGCTTCAATCAACATAAAGTTGTAAAAATTAATATTGATGTTCCCAGCAAAGAATATTCTGGCATCAGCACACCATGTTTTTAAAATAAAATATTGAAAGAATTCATTAGGCCTAAAAAAGAAATATCTGTGTTTAGGGTTTCAGTCGGAGATACTGTAGGTGGGGTAGGTTAAGGGATTTATCTTTTTTTCTCTCCAAAAACTTTTTACATGGAACATACAGTAAAATCACACTCAAAGGATTTTTTTTTTCACGGCGAGAAAGTTTAGGGTCAGCAGCATTTTCTAGGTAAGGTAGGTAGACCAGGGTATTTTTTTTAGTCCTTATGTGTACCAGCAAAAAATAGACAAGTAAGCAACTAAATGACATTAACCCTTTACCAAAAAATCCCTTGTTTTTACAACCCAGCATGCTGGTAACCAGCATTTTCTCCTTTTCTCACAATGTTTTCTACCCTGCTAGAAACAAATTTCAATTTTAGAGTTACATTTATTTTGTCATCTGCAAGTGCTTTCGATTTAGACCAGTCTTTATAAAAATTTTGTTGTTTGGTAAAGAGTTAAAGGACCTTTGTCCTGATGAATCAATCACTGTATGAAATATACCCCACCCATTGTTTCTGATTTGCTTGTGCAGCGGTTGCAACTACTCTTCAGGTATCACTGCTTTGTTAACCCTTTACCACACCAAGAAAATTTGGACTCTTCCAAACTGAGAGCATTCACATTATGACAAATGTGACTCAAATGGTAGAATTTGTGTATGAAAGGGAGGAAAAACTTGTTAATAGCATTTTCTCCTTTTCCCACAATGATTTCAACAGGCTCCTTCCTAACGGTTGCTAAAATTCAAGATTGTTCGATAACGAGTAAATGCATCAAATGGACATATGTATCATGGTACAAAAGATGCAGATATTGCAGTTTGAAGGTGGTTATTGTCAGTATATCTAGCCCAGAGAGAAAAACAGACCAAGAGAGAAAAAGAGACAATTTTCTCCTTCTCCGACATTGTTCTTAAAAGCTATCTCTATCAGGGTCTTGAACCCATTACCACAAAATCCCTACTTTTGACGACCTGGAGAAAGAAGCCTTTAGAAAACATTGTGAGAAAAGGAGAAAATGCTGGTAACCAGCATTTTCTCCTTTTCCCACAACATTTTTTAACCTTCACAAAACTAATTTTAAATTTTCAGTCACTTTTATTTTGTTGTCTGCAAATGCTTTCGATTTGGACAAACCTACAATACATGAATATAGTTGTTTGGTAATGAGTTAAAATAACCGGAAAGGTACATAATAATACACCAATAATTTCCATATGTCAGGTATCAAAAGTTACTGAGGTTGACATTTACGCATCTTCAGTCTTCATGCATAAGCACACAATTTATATTTTAGATATGTTCATTAACCCTTCACCACATAATCCCAAGTTTTAACAATCCTGAGAAAGGCGGCTCTTTAAACCCATTACCACACAATCCCTGCTTTTGAAGACCCTGAGAAAGAAGCCTTTTAAAAACATTGTGGGAAAAGAAGAAAATGCTGGTAACCAGCATTTTCTCCTTTTCCCACAATGTTTTCTACCCTTCCCAAATTAAATTTCGATTTTACAGTCACATTTATTTTGTTGTCTGCAAATGCTTTCAATTTGGGCCAGTCTACAAATTTTTCGTTTGTAAAGAGTTAAACATTGAGGGAAAAGGAGAAAGTGCTATATCAACCAGCATTTTCTCCTGCCCCCATAAGTTTTTCTACACTTCCATCTAGACACTTTCACATCTTCAGTCTTCATGCATAAAATCACCATTTATGTCATACATATATTCATTAACTCTGCTGTGGCCCTTAACCCTTTACTACACAATCCTGACTTTTAACACCCCTGTCAAAGAAGCCTTTTGAAAGCAATGCTTTCTCCCAGTCCTAAAACAAATTTTGATTCTGTAGCCTCATTCATTTTGTCATCTGCAAGCGCTTTTAAGTCATTACCAAACAACAAAATTTTAGGTTTGTCCAAATCGAAAGCATTTGCAGACGACAAACAAAAGTGACTAAAAATTTGAAATTTGTTTTGTGAAGGGTAAAAAACATTGTGGGAACAGGAGAAAATGCTGGTTACCAGCATTTTCTCCTTTTTCCACAATGTTTTCTAAAGGCTTCTCTCTCAGGGGCATCAAAAGTAGGGATTGTGTGGTAATGGATTAATTTGGACCAGTCAAAAATCCTTATCCTGCGAAACTAAACTAAAATTAAATTGTCATACCGTTATCAAAAACCTAAATTTTGCTATTTCAAAGTTATGTTTTAGGGAATAATATCTCCTTATTAGACAATGTTGATCAAAGATCATACTGCACATTAGAATGTGCAGTCTGATCTTGATCTACACTGTCCACAAATAGGCAGTGAATGGTGCTTAGCTGCCGAAGGGTTAACCCTATACCAAACAATCCCTGGTTTTTACGACCCTGAGATAGATGTCTTTTGAAAACATTGTGGGAAAAGGAGAAAATGACCCACATTTTCTCCTTTTCCCACAATGTTTTCTACCTGCTGGAAACAAATTTCAATTTTAGAGTTACATTTGTCATCTGAAACTGCTTTTAATTTGGACCATTCCAGAATTTTGTCGTCTGTTAAAGGGTTAAGTGTTTTGTCCAAGCATACTCCCACTAAAAGTCCAATTTTTTTGACATTCTACCAAAGAGCCACATAGGACCATTACTTAGTCTTTTAAGGTCCGTTTATACAGAGCGCAAACGCGAACGCGTCGAACGCGAACGCGACTTTTGAGCAGTTTTGTCATTCAAATAGAGCAGGAACCCGAACGCGGAAAACCGTCGACAGCTTTCCAGGCAGCTCGTCTTTTTCTTGCTGTGAGGGATAAAATTTGGTCATTTGGAATCATGGCGCAGGTAGTCAGACACGGAGGAGATCATAGTACTGTATTTGTACGCAAAACAACGGAGGAAGAGAAAGAGGCGTGTGTCAGTGTACGAACTTTTCAATTTCAAGAATCATGGCTTCTGTCTTGTCCATTGTCTTGTCCATTCTTATACCATCTTCACAAGCAAAGTAGACTGACGCTAGTGCCTAGCTTATTCTTGGAACGGTCAGGCGTACAAGTTTCTATTTGTGGAAATGATGCAAGGGAAGTACCTGCTGATTGGCTGATAGCAAAAAAGCCGCGCGACTTTCTCAAAAAATTCGCTCTGGGGGCAATCAAGGCGATCGTTCGCGCGAACAAATATTTGTTCGCGTTCGCACTCTATTTGAACGGTTCCTCTAGAAATGACTAAACTATTCCAGGACGAAAAACCGCGTTCGCTTTCGCGTTCCTGTTCGCGCTCTGTATAAACGGACCTTTATAGTTCAAAATGTTGTATTTATAAGACTTCCATTTTCAAAACGGAGACAGTTTCTCCTGCATAGAAGAACCATTGCATGGTTCTGTAAATGTACCACAGACCTGGGTTTGAAAATGATACAAGTCACTGGGTTTTTAGTAGAAATTGTCTTTTGCCAAAATAACAGCTTAGCTAGATCTAGTAGCCTAGTACTCCAGTCTCAATAGTGAAACTCTAAGGAGATATTTTGTCATATTTGGACATTTATTGTGCACCATACCGTCTCAAGTCCATCGTAAATATTCCAGTAATAAAGTGCTATACTGCCTGTGTCGTCGGTTTAATCTGTACTGCAGCAAATTGCAATTAAATTTAAGTAAAATAAATTATTAAATCTTTCATTACCTAAAAAGCTTGCAGAAGTTGTTTACAACCTGTAAATCTCGGAAAAAAAAAACAGACAAAATTTATCGTGCGTGGCGGCCATTTTGACTATTTTCGGGAATGTAAAAAACTCAAGTAATAGATGATATGCATGTTTTTTCTCTTGTGCTCAGGATTTGAATTGAAAATATTTGTATTTCAAATGAAGGATTATTAAATACACAAGCAACAGGTGGGTTTAAATCCTAGTTTTGTGCTCTATTTGCGAAATTATGAGAGTTCAAACTAGCGCACAAAATCTGTCGTCCAGTCAAAAAGTTAACATTGCCTTTGGGCACAGTTATCTGTACTACCTAGTACAGTGGAGCTCCGTTATAACGCTGTCGGTGGGAGCCATGGTCGTCAACAGCGTTATATCCGGGGTTACGTTTATAACGCTGATCCCCCCCCCACACACACACACACACACACACTACCCGCAGCCCATCCGCCAATCATTGCCAAACTACAGAACTATGGCTTATTAATTACAGTTTATCGCAAATTTATTCTGACAAAAATGAAATAGCAATGTTCCAAATACTAAAACTAAGATATGGCTATTTACGTTTAAACATTATTTATACGACATTGAACAATTTAGATTCTTTTCTACGTAACGCCTGAACTATTCCCAGTTAGTTTCTGTCATCAAATAATGTTACAACTACGTAAAAGAGCTTATTTTACCTTTAGGACCGTTTCTTTTAGAATTATTCAGCTGCTGTTTTGCTAAATTACTGCAAGATTCATTCCAAAATTAAATTAAACGGTATCGTTTTGGATTGCAGACGGTGCCGCCGCCATGTTTTTTAATCATGCTGATGATTGCATAACGAACCCTAATCGGCAATGACAAAAGAAATCTCTTTCATTATCAAACGAGATAAGATCCCCGTACATAATGAAAGTCACAGGGGAGTTCAACCTACTATCACATCAGTCGCTTATCCACACAATGTTTGCAGTAAAGTTTGCATTAGTGGTACATGTATGACGTAACACACCAATAATGCAAAGCGAAAGGGTTGTAATGCAAGCGTTTGTCGTACACACTTAAACCGTTTCGCCTGTAAAATTTACACCTGGCTATGGGCTGACCTCCATTCAAAACTATGCAATCACGCAATAAGCCAGTATCTCTGCTGCTTTATATTTTCTGATACAACCCTTCTGCGTATCGTAATGATAACATGCAAGAGTACCCAAGTCGTGTCACATCCACGTTGTGTAGTCGGTAGAAAGAGAGTCATTCGGCTATTTTCTGATATCGCCGTTACGATCTACATACAGACAGACATATTGACGTAAAGTTTGTATAATGCAAGATTGTTTGCAAAGACAATTATGGGACGAGGGCCTTTTGTTACCTGCTGTGCGTGTATTTGTCAAAGTAATTGTGCAAAGCCATAGGTGATAAATGTAATCAACAAGGTAAAGGTGTGAAAAATTGTCACGTTATTTGTACGGTATCGATTTTTTTTTTGACCGAGAGGTCTTTTTTTTTTACATCGAAGATTCTTGTGAGAGCAACGGTGGATTCGGATCAGACTCGAAAATGGTCAACCCCCGAAATTTTGGGAGCCAAAGGACACCCGCGTTATAACGGAATCAGCGCTATAGCGCACTTCGTTGTAACGGGGTTCCACTGTACTCTACTGGTAAAACTCAGGATACATCAGTAAGTGAGCTGTCATATTTATATGATTGAAGCAACACTGAGAGCAAGTAGAACAGCGTTCAGTCAACAAATAAATAAGTAGACAGACTAAAGATCTTAAGATAGAATTTAGATAATAGACTTGTAATAGAAAACAGCTTTTTCCACTGTAATGTTATCCTACAAAATTTGCTATGATTAAAAAATAGTCCAGGTCTCCTGACAGCCTAAATAAGCATTATTGTACTACTGTAACCAAGCCATTTTTTCATTTTTTTCCTTCTTAGAATTATCATTTATAAATTGAAAACCACTATACGCACAATACAAAGGGAGATGATAATTAACTCCCTTTTCTCGGAACTAACAAAAGTATCAACAAATAATTTCAAGATAGACATCAAAGGAATTTCTGGTCAGTTAAAAATGTGCAAAAGTATTATAATGTGAATAAATCTGTATTTATCAACTATTAAGAAATTCTATTCCATGCTGCATTGAAAGTGTTACAGGTCTACTATCTTAATACTTTACTCTTTACCACAAAATCCAAAGTTTTAATAACCCTATGGGTAAAGCCTTATGGAAACATTGTAGGAAAAGGGGAAAATACTGGAAAGCGGCAGTTTTTTCTCCTGTTTTCACAATGTTTTCTATCCTACCAGAGATACATTAAATCATTTGAATAAGATCTACACTTAACCCTTTCCCAAACAACAAACTTTTGGACCAGACCAAATTGAAAGCATTTGCAGATGACAATTCAACTCTTGCTGAAAAGATGATTTATGTCTATAATGGGATAGAAAACATTGCGGGAAAAGGAGAAGGCTGGTTACCAGCATTTTCTCCTTTTCCCACAATGTTTTCAAAAGGCTACTATTCCAGATCCGTAAAAACCAGGGACTGTTTGGGAAAGGATTAAATTGTCGTCTGCAAATATTGCAGACTTCTATACCTTTGTAAAGTTGTAAAGAGTTAGATTGATAGACTAGATCTATGTAGGCACTGGCGGATCCAGGGGGGGTTCTGCGGGTTCTTTTTTATTGATGGATTTACAACTCATTGGCGACTGATGTGTGCTATGGGTTCGTGTCTGCATATCTGAGATTGACTGAGTTGAACCCCCCCCCCCCCTGAAGAAATCCTGGATCCGCCCCTGGTAGGTCACACAGCACAGTACATGATGTATTCTGGTCTTAGGTTTACATATTCTGTAAGGATTCTTCAAGCATAAAACTACAGTTCTGAGCTATAATATTGTATGAAACTTGACTCTGACCAAATTATCATCCAATGAAATTTATATCTAGGTGACCTATCTTGTGACATATTTGTTTCTATAAATAGAACACTTTCGCGGCTGCACAAAATACTGTCAAACGCAAAGCGAAAATATAAATCTAAGGCTTACCTACATCTGAAACAATAAAAAATATAGATCAACAACTATAGAGTTCGTCTTGAAGTTATTGACTAGGGTATATAGCAGGAGAAATGACATCGCAATTCATTTGTTAATTTCAGCCAAATATTCGCAAACCTGACTTGCTTCAGATGCTGAGGCTGAGCTCCTTTGATAGAAAACTGGAGAAAGAAATAAATGTTTTTCCTACCTGAACATATACGTTGAATTTGCTGACCCTAGGCGAAGAAATTTCCCGTAACTGAAAGAGACAAAATAAACATTTAAATACTGATTGAATTATAGTAGTTTAAAAAAAAAAAACAGCTTGCATCAAATTAAATTTTGTAAATTGACCCGATTTTAGGCCAAAGCGTGTTTACTAAAATTTGCAAGATGCATCTGATATTCAAGAAAAACGGGTTATTTACTTAAAAAATCTTACCTCGCACTCTGCCTGCGACATTTTCGATGATTCTTTGCGAAAGTGCAACAACTTAATTAATGATATTTTATGCTTGCTTATCCACTTGAAGTTTCTTCGCGTCAAAGTACACTCCAGTCTGTTTCAAATGCGTTACTCGGCTTATTTCGTCACTCTTCGTGGAGACTTCGTTTGGGTAAAATATTGGCTGTTAACCAAAATATAAACTGTAGTAGTTTAACGTTATAGGCGCTAGGGTTAGTACTTGCTTATAATTTTACAAAACAAACACAAGTCTAAAACTTTCCTTTTGTGTGCAGTGGTCTTGGATCGTTATCTCCAAGCAAAATTTTATACTTACGATCCTTGATAGAGAAAACTTTACTCCATCTTTTTAGTTGTAATTATTTATCTCATTCTTGTCTTGATAAAATACTCTGAGCTATCGTACAGTATATAAATAGAAAAAAAAAGAGTTGATGTTTGGTTATTTTTTAATATTTTTGTTGCTCATTGAAGACAGGATGTATTATGGGATCATCCATGGCATACAGAGGTCCGGGCAGGCGTCTAGGCATTCGGGCGGGTTGGCGGAGGGCGTTCAGCTCTGAACACAACTTTGTCGTCTCCAATCTGCTTAACATGAAACTCTGCATTTGTGTTTGTTGCAATAATACAAATTATATGATATATAAATTAAGAATTATTTATGTTTCATAATATTATGACTAGGCTAAAACTGTTCAAGAAATCCTGAAAACCAAAACTGGTCAAATGATTTGACTGCTTCCATTCAAGTGACTGGGAATTATATCCTGCCGTTTGCACGAATGGAACATCTCAGTTATCATGAATGGTGTTAAAATCAATTTGACATCTTAGACATATTCAGCTCAAGAAAAAATATCACCTGTCATATTGTCAATATATGATTTTTTCGTTAAATCAAACAATAGAGAGAGAGAGAGAGAGAGACAGAGAGAGAGAGAGACAGACAGACAGACAGACAGACAGACAGACAGACAGAGACACAGAGACAGAGACAGAGAGTAGAGAGACAGAGACAGAGACCGAGAGACAGAAACAGACAGAGACAGAGAGACACAGAGAGACACAGAGAAAAGGGGGGACAGAGAGAGAGAGAGAGAGAGAGAGAGAGAGGGGGGGGAGACAGAGAGAGGGACACTGAGAGAGACAGACAAACAGACAGACAAACAGACAGTTAAACAGACAGACAAACAGACCAAAAGTTCTTTTGATGATGAATCCTTTTTTCTGGTAGATACATTTGACGATTAATCATTTTAACAAAGCCTCAACTTTTGTTTGATAGTTAATTGCCCATATTTAAACAGAATGGCGGCAATATCAGGTTGTTAATTTTGTGACTTAAAAAAATCACTAAGACGAGTTTTTATATTCGAGAAAAGAATTTACTAGTTTTTGGACATTGTGTAAGTTTCTTCAACTTCGCTGAACTAGTTAGAGTTTTCACAAATTTAGGGCGAGTTGTTTTCAGCTTTGCTCCAGGGGCATTTTTTTGTGGGACGAGCTATCTTGGGGCGAAGTGTTTTTGGGGCGAATTGTATATAATTTAGACCACTGACCCCACTTAATTGTCATCACTTTTCTCTCAAAATGTAAACAGCTGCTGTCGCTCATCGGACGAATTTATTCCTCAGTATCTGTTTTATGGTTTGATCGGTGGAATAATACTAGCGAACTCAGAGGGTACAAACCATCCGTTTTCATGATACTTTTTTTTAAGCTGTGTGTACTTCTGTTCATCAGATATTATCGAGAATTTCCATCGTTTACAGCGGTTGTCTTAGATACCAAAATGGCGGCTTACGTTTAACTAGAGATTGTCCAGCATTTGTATGAACCAGTGCGTTTTTGAAAGCCTGCGTTCTCAAGTATTGAAGAAATCTGTATGCGAATTTTTTTGCTTCCATTACAGGACCAAAATGAACCACAAAAACCTTCTAGAACACTGTGTTAGAGTACTCGACACTTACAATAGAGATGTAGACGCCATGGACGAACATGTCAACAAATATTTAAAATACAATGGAGTAAGTACAGGGAAAAGCTCTTATAGCCTTGAAACAATGCAGGTTCCTTAAATAGTTTGTGAAGTAGATTCAATATATAACCAATAAGTGAGTTATTCTTGTAATATGAAAAAAGTAAAAAGTAGTGAAAAGCAACTAACTTAATTGCCCATTGTTGATGGACTAATTTAATAAACTTGGACAAGTAAAAATGTTGTTTGTACTTAAAGAGTTAGCCTTTAGAAACACCCTTCATAACTCACGCTTGCGTTGTAGCCAGTGTTGATCAAGATCAGACCACATAAAACATGCATTATGATCTTTGACCATCACTGTAAATGTTTTCTGGGAGAGTTTTGGCAAAAGCACCCTCAATATTGAAATTGACCTGGTCTTATTTCTAGACAATGATGACTGTTTATTGTGTACACTAAATTCTCATCTTTTTCTATATCTATAGATTTATGATGAAGAGGAACAGACTTTTATTGTTGAAGTGTTTTCTGGCTGTGAACGATTTATCAATGTAATGGGAGTGGTTATGGGTGGCTTCTATGCAAAAGATGGTAGAAATATTCTGCGCTCAGAGCAGAATCTATACTCAGGTAGAACATTTTATTTTGCAAACTTTTGAAGCACCAAGTGAATGAAATGAAAAGTTCATGTCATTAATGGTACTTTCACATATTGCTCTGCAGGGGCTGCTATCTGTGGCTGCATAGAAATTTTCTGTTGTGGCCATGAGATAATATTTTAGGAAATAGCTGAACTATTTTGTGTTTAATATGTTGTGATTACAGGATAATTATCAGATGAAAACAGATTTCGTACATTACCTTATTGCCATTAGCTATAAACATGGCCACAAGTTATTAAATCATGACTACTAGATGACTTTTTTTTTCTGGCATGTTGCCTCTCCACGGTTGTGGCTTTTTGATAATATATAGCTAAAAAAATCTAGAACCAATATCAATCTCCATATTCCATGCCGTTGTATTCAGACAATGTGGGAAACATTCTGAAGGGCAAGAGCATCAGTCTCTCACAACAGTTTGAATTCTGTGATTAGGAGGATCAACCTTTGAAACTGCCCATATCATGGCGGGAGTTACCAGCATTCTTTCTGAGTCCCACAGTTTTCTACCTTGCCAAAGATAATAAGTCTGCTAATTGATTGTAAGGTGTTTGATGCTGTTTTCAACAGTATTTTAGTTACGGAGTTCCCGATCATGCAAAATCGTGCGTGAAACACGTATAAATGAAATAAAACACATACAAAATTGCAAACCTATACGTGAAATCACGCACAAAAAATACAGAAGATCGAACAAAAATCAAGCAGGAAACGCTTGCATAAAAGGCTTACGTTTACAAGTGCGATTTTCGGAAAATATAGATCATCAGAAAAATTTTGGATTTCCAGCTTTCCATTTTTAGAACATTTACATGGTCGGCGTACTCGGTCTTTATCATCGCGATCAATTATATTGCAGACTGGGACCCGTTTGTTTCCTAAAAAGTCCTTAATTCAGCTCCCCTCTGTTTAACGCAGTCGGTAAAAAGCCTTTTGTCGACGTCAACGTCTTTCGTCTGTAAACCCACATATTGGGAATAGCTCGGAAATATACTGTAGATGCTTTCAGGTTTCAGAATTCGGGTTCCCGTAAGCAAGCAAGGTACACTAGTACAATTCAAAATTTAGTAAAGGGAGTTCATTTATTGCAGAAATATTTATCCATAGTTAAACAGACACGAAAAAATGATCGGTCCAAAAAACGCAGAAACCCATGACATAACAAAATGCTTTTTTTTTTACATTGTCCGATCACAGTCACTTCATACTGTTTTTTCAGCTTTTAATGGTGTAAGCTGTAAATTTCCACAAATATCTGGATGTAACAAACTTTTTTGGTGCAAATTATCAGTATGGAATGGATTGCTTTGAGAATCATTATTGTCATACCCTCAAATATGAAATCTAGCTGCCCCCCCCCCCTCCCCCCCTCCGGGTTTACAACTCAAGGGGGTAAGTGTACCCCAGAAATAAAAAGCTAGTAGGAACACTGCTTATTGAATACAGCAGCTTTCAGTCAGAATTCGACAATGATTAATGTAGATAAGGCATGTGGAAAGATAAGCATATAGACTACTAGTTTGCCAAACAATTCTTTAAGTGTCATTTACATCTAAAAATGTTCATTTACATACTAGATCTATATGATTGTTCTGCATTGGATCGAAAATGAGGCATTAAGTAAACAATTTAGAATTGAGGGCATACTAGTTTCACTCTGAATTTGTACCCCCATTTTTTTCCTTATACCCCCATTTTTCAATTGTAGGGGGTACAAAACCCCCAAATAAAATTTTCAGTGGGAACACTGAGCTATATCACAGTGGGCAGTCCACCTATATTTGCTTTCCTGGAGTCTCTTTTAACAGTACTCGGCACGATTTTCTTTCCAAGCCACTGGTTGCTTTCCCACATAAACATTGTTTAAACAATGCTTATTTGAGCCTTGGTTGATATCTCCCCAGCAAATGCTTTCAGTTTTGGAGTCTAAAACTTGCTCCTAGGGCAAAAAAAATAAAGGTCAGTCTATGTATTGCCAGTTTACTTCACAAACCTTGTAACTACAGCTTCTTACAAGCTGTAGTTACAAGGTTTTTGAAGTAAACTGACAATATGATTGTGATGTAGTCACAATTTCAAGTATACTATCCATTAAAGCAAATTAAGTTATTCATAAGCACATTGTGAGTTTAATATTTACTCTACAATGGTACTTAAGCCCAAATTTAATTGTTTACATTTTGTATCATAGATTACAATTCTAAAATTTCACTTGTTTTATTTTTAAAAGATCAGACTGTATGGGGTAGGTCCTTTTATTGTAAGAAGTAGCTGTAGTTATTAATGAGTCACACTATGAAAAGGGGGTTTAATGCATTTTGAAGTACAAGGTGTGATAAAAAAGTTCTTGGCCCCAAGTGCCTCCGATTACTAGGGAATGAGAATCTAGTCATTACTTTTCAATATAATCCCCCTTCAATGCAATGCACTTAGTCCATCTCTGTTTGAGCTTGCTTATCCCTTCAAAATAGAAGTCTTTTTCCTGGTCCCCCAAGTACTGGTTCACTGCCTCTGTGACGCCTTCATTGCTTCCAAACTGTGTTCCACGAAGGTTGGATTTCAATTTTGGGAACAGATAGAAGTCAGAAGGGGCCATATCAGGAGAATATTGGGGGTGTGAAAGGACTTCAAATCCGCATTCAGTCGCAGCAGTCATGGCAACTTCAACATGTGAATAGGTGCATTGTCCTGCAAGAGCAGAACACCGCGAGTCAATTTTGCAAGTTTGACACTCTGCCCTCTCTGAATACTGTCATACAAAAGCAATCAAGCGTGACCAAATGCCTTATACTCTCCAAATTACTTTCAAGTCGATAGAATGAGAGACTGAATAAGATTTTTGTCCAATGAAATGCCTCGATGTGTATCAGGCCAAGAACATTCTGATCACACCTCGTATTGACCTTTGTCAGCCTAGGCAGTCAGCACAGGCTTAACCCTGTACCACACAGTGACGACTTTTAACGACCCTGAGGAAGAAGCCTTTTGAAAACATTGTGAGAAAAGGAGAAAATGCTGGTAACCAGCATTTTCTCCTTTTCCCACAAAGTTTTCTACTCTATCAAGAAATGAATGCATCATTTGATCCACAATGAAAGCATCATCAGCAAATGCTTTCAATTTGAATGTGTCGAAAATTCTGACATGTGGTAAAGGATTAAATGGATCAGAACTTTTGCAATTTGTAAATATTCTGCATGTTCGTGGATCATTCTACCTCATGATTCAGTGGTTGTTTTTTACTAGACTGACTTAATGGTTCCATGATTTTGTGATGATCTATTTTGTATAATGTATTAGAGAGATGCAATGAATTCCCTTTTCATAGAGCAAAGCTTAACCCTTTACTCCATAGATACTCATTTCTACGCATTGCTTGTAGGAGCCTTTGGAAAACATTGTGGCAAAAGGTGAAATTGCTCGAGACGAGCAATTTCACCTTTTGCCACAACGTTTTCTATGCTATCAAAAGGTGTCATTTACACATAAGAAACGGCTTCATCCTTACTGTTATTTAGGATCTATTAGAGATGCCATAGAAATGCCTTATGGGGTAAAGGGTTAACTATTATTGCATGATAGATTTTGTAAAATTTTAAATCTGGAATCTTTACTAAACAAACACATTTCAACTAAATGTACCCTGAGAAAAGAAGCTTCTGAAAGTATTGTGGGACAAGGAGAAAATGCGAGTATAATGTAATAGCTTTTCCTCTCTTTTTTCCCCACAGTATTTTCAATCTTTCCCAGACCAAATCAAACACTGACCCATATTTTATGGGTCAAAAGCAACTTCTTGTACCCTTAACCCTATACCAGAGGACAAAATGTCAGCTTTGTCCAAGTTGAAAGCACTTGCAGAAAACAATTTCAGTATGATTCAAATGGTGCAATCATGATTTGGTAGGATAGAAAACATTGTGGAAAAAGGAGAAGATGCTGGTTACAGGCACTCTCTCCTTTTCCCATAATGCTTTCAAAAGGCCTTTTTTATAGGATCATGAAAACCAGGGATTATTTGGTAAAGACTTAACCACAAAATGATGTCGTCAGAGAGAAGGCATTGTACGAAAACATGAAAATGCTGGCAGTCAATATTTTCTCCTTTTCCCCAATCTTTCACTAACTTTTCAAAGAGAAGTCCATTCATTAGAGCTACATAGAATTTTTAACCAATTACCACACAATCCCTACTTTTGATGCTCCTGGAAAAGAAGCCTTTTGAAAACATTGTGGGAAAAGGAGAAAATGCTGGTAACCAGCATTTTCTCCTTTTCCCACAATGTTTTCTACCCTTCACTAAACAAATGTTAAAATTTCAGTCACTTTTATGTTGTCGTCTGCAAATGCTTTTGATTAAGACCAAGTCTAAAATAATGTCGTTTGGTAATAAGTTAATCTGCATGTAAGCTTTCCATTAGTGGACAAGTCTACAATTTTGTTATCTGCTGAAGGTGAGAATTGAAAAAGTAAGATTATGTCCTATTATAAAGAAATGACCCTCTCACTGGTTTCATTGTAAATATATTTTTTTTCTATTTGATACCTTTACTCTTTTCACCATACAATCCTGAGTTTAAAAAAAACTCTTAGGAAAAGTACCTATAAAAACTTTGTCCAAAAATAAATTCTGGTAACCATTACTTTCTTTTTTGCCAATAAATGTTTTCTACTCAGCAAAAGACAAATTAATTTTATGTTTTGGGTAACATTTTGATTTTTTCTGTTTAGACCAAGCTAAAATCTCCCTGCTTTGAACAGAGTTAGGTATCCGTCCCAAAGCCAAATTCTGGCAGATTGGTTTGAAAACATCCTTCTAAACATGGTTTCCCAACTAAGATTAAGGTTCAGCGCTTAACTCATTACCAAACAACAAGATTTAGACTGGTCCAAATTGAAAGCATTTGCAGACGACAAAATAAAAGTGACTGAAAATTTGAAATTTGTCTTGTGAAGGGTAGAAAACATTGTGGGAAAAGGAGAAAATGCTGGTAACCAGCATTTTCTCCTTTTCCCACAATGTTTTCTAAAGGCTTCATTCTGAAGGGCATCAAAAGTAGGGATTGTGTGGTAAAGGGTTAACTGAAAATCCTGTTTTGATAACCCTGACAAAAAAGGGTTTAAAACATCATTGGGAAAGATGAAAATACTGACAATTAAATATTTCCTCCCTTTCCTACAATGTTTTCTACCTTTGTGAAGACAAGACCTATTTACCTGAGCCATGTCTAAACTGTTGTCTACAAGTCGGTCATTTTGGACTAGATTAAATATTTGGTATTTTTTTTTGAAATGATAATGTTAAAGAGAAACTGGAAAATTACATACAGTACATAATATGTTATATTAAATACTATAGTACCATAGAATTGTACCAAAGAATAGTGTAGAATGTAGCCCTGGGTCCATATTTACCAACCATTCTAAAGGGCATTATTAGTCTTATTCTTCAGAATTTCTTCAATGTGAAAGTAAGAGAACTTCTGATTGGCTAAACTATTTAGTTTAGCCAATCATCAGTTCTATTACTTTCACAGTCAGGAAACCTTGAAGAATAAGACAAAGAATATACTTATGAATGGTTGTTGAATACAGACCCAGAATGTATATAAATCTGTAGTTTTTGTAATGATTATAACAGAAGAGAAATGCTCTGCACCAACAATTCTAAATCACATTCTCATTGTAACTCTCAGTTATTTTTCAAACTCCAGGAGACCATGGTTTCTGATTGGCTAAACTACGGTAGCTGGTTTAGCCAATGAGAAATTGTGTCACTATCAAGATAGATTTGGATAAAGAATGCTTTTTAGAATGGTTGGTGGCTTCAAGCCTAGAGCTGAAAGATCAGTATTCAATAAACATTGTACATAACATTGTAGGTCTACTTCTAAATTTAGAAAGTAACACAGTTTCTGATTAGCTAAACCATATGATTAATCCTATCATACTTTTTTTTCGAATTTATAAAAATTCTTCAGAATTAGAACTATACTGTATGAAAACAATCCTAGATGTACATATGAATAGCCCCGGATCAAAAAGGGCATCTGAAAGGATTGTGGAATAAAGAAGAAAGTGCTGGTTTCTAGCATTAATTTTGTTCCAGTTTGTTCAAATACCTTCATTGGAGCCATATTCATTTGTCATCTGCAAGTGCTTTCAGTTCAGACTGGAATAAACCTTTATCATTTGGTAAAGAGTTAATAATTAGTAATCTGTATAAAAGAGTCTACTCTAGGCAGCTTAACTCTTTACCAAACGACAAAATTTTACACTGTTCCAAATTGAAAGCAATTATAGACGATAAAATAAATGTCACCGAAGAATCGAAATTTGATTTAGGAGGGATAGAAAACATTGTGGGAAAAGGAGAAAATGCTGGTTTATACCAGCATTTTCTCTTTTCCCACAATGTTTTCAAAAGGCTTCTACTTCAGGGTCGTCAAAAATTGTCATTGTTTGGTAAAGGGTTAACAACAGTGCATTGTACTTTAACCTTTCATTACTTTATTTCGTACGCCTGAACTAATTTTACTATGAAAAAACTTTAACTCTTTACCACACGAGAAAATCTTATGACAAAATAAAGGTGACTAAAGAATAGAAATTTGTTCTGGGAAGGGTAGAAAACAATTTGGGAAAAGGAGAAAATGCTGGTTACCAGCATTTTCTTCTTTTCCCATAGTGTTTTCAAAAGGCTTCTTTCTCAGGGGCGTCAAAAGTAGGGATTGTGTGGTAATGGGTTAAACTGTTTTTAAACCTTCACCATGCTTTCTCAGGTTTGAATGACCCTGACAGAAAAGACATCTGAAAACATTGTGGGAAAGGGAGTAAATGCTTTCTTCAGCGTTTTCTTCTTTTCCCAGAATGTTTACTCCTATTTCAAGAACAGATATCATGTTCTAAGAAAAGTTTGAATTTGTCTTCTTCTGATGCTTTTAATTTGGACAAGGCTAAATTTTTTTATGTGGTAATGGATTAACTGGAAAAAAAAAGTGTTTCAAAATAAAAATTGCAATTTACTTCTCTATTTCCCATATTATTTCAATTACTGTACCTGATGATTGTCCAAAGTTTCAATTTTTTTATTGGCAGTTTTACAAAATTAATTGCTCATGAAATAAGAACATTTCTTTCCAGGGTAAAATCAAGTATAATGTATTTAACTCTTTGACAAAGTCATATAAGACATTTAATGATTTAACCAGTTTGCAGGAAATTTGAAGTTGAAGCCATAATTTTACTATAATTTCAGTGATGTTTCATGCTGATTTGAAGGTATAGATTATGCCATATTTATCTATCCCATTACCAAACAACAAAATTTTAGACTTGCCTGAGTTGAAAATTTTTGCAGACGACAAAAGAGATGTGGCTGAAAAAAGAAATATATGTTTGCAAGGATAGGAAATAATGTGGGAAAATAAGAAAATACTGGTGATGAGCATTTTCTCCTTTTTGTACAGTGTTTTCCAAAGACTGTTTCCTCAGGTTTGTATAAAAGTAGGGATTGTGTGGTAAAAGGTTAAGATCCAATATCTAATATATGATTTAACCCATTACCAAACAAACCCTGCTTTTTATGACCCTGAGAAAGAAGCCTTAAGAAAACATTGTGGGAAAAGGAGAAAATGCTGGTAACCAGCATTTTCTCCTTTTCCCACAGTGTTTTCTACCTTTTACAAAACAAATTTCAAATTTTCAGTCAAATTTGTTTTGTCATCTGCGAATGCTTTTGATTTGGACAAGCCTAAAATAATGTTGTTTGGTAATGAGTTAAGAAAACTTTTTTTTATTTTTTGTTTATTACAGTGTTATGCTATCTTGCCCTGTTCCGACTAGACGAGATTGGGATGGCTAATTTCAGACAATTTGTTCGCTCCCAAGATATAAACAGAATGTATAAGGTAAGTCAACAGGGTAAAATGCTGTCGCCACCTACATGCGATGCTCTTGTTTTAGAATTTTAAGGATGTTATGGTCACGAGCATTTTCACCTTTTGCCACAATGTTTTCCAATGTTGCTCCTACAAGCAATGCATAGAAATGAGTATCTATGGAGTAGAGGGTTAACAGAAGATGACTCAGTTGTTTTTGTTCCAGTTTTTCAAGTTTTTCCTGGACGAGAAAAGTATAACAACATGGATGAAAGATGCTTGGCAGAAATACTACGAGCATGTCTTTGTTCAAACACAGCTTGTGTCTCCACTGAGAAGGTAAGGCCATTTTTTTAAACCCTTGTTGGCAACAAAATATGGGACTTATTTTGTACTAAAAGCACTTGCTGATGACGAATAGGTGTAGCTCAAATAATGCGATTTGTGTTTGATAGATAGGAAAGAGTGTGGGAAAATTCAAAAGTTAACTCATTACTTAACGACAGTATTTTTGGCTTCTCCAAATCGAAAGCATTTGCAGAAGACAAAAAAAAAGTATTTAAAAATTTGAAATTTGTTTTGTGAAGGGTAGAAAACATTGTTGGAAAAGGAGAAAATGCTGGTTACCAGCATTTCCTCCTTTTTTTCCCACAATGTTTTCTCAATGCTTCCTTTTCAGGGTCATCAAAAGTAGGGATTGTGTGGTAATGGGTTAACTGTTTGTTGGACAACAATTTTGGGATTTATTTTGTACTAAAAGCACTTGCTGACGACAAATGGATGTAGCTCAAACATTGCGATCTGTGTTTGATAGATAGGAAAGAGTGGGGGAAAATTCAAAAGTTAACGGTTATCTGCATTTTCTTCTTTTCCAAAATGTTTCATAAAGGCTACTTCCTCTTGGTTATCTCTTTACCACACAATCCTGACTTTTAACAACCCTGAAAAAGAAGCCTTTGGAAAACATCATGGGAAAGGGAGAAAATGCGGGTAACAAGCATTTTCTCCTTTTCCCACAATGTTTTCTACCCTTCCAAAAGCAAATGTCGCATTTTCAGTTACTTTTATTTTGTTGTCTGTAAATGCTTTGATTTGGGACTAGTCTAAAATTTTGTTGTTTAATAAAAAGTTAAAAGGGAAAGTAGTAACTTATTGCTGTACAGTTTTATTCTAGAATGTTCAAAGGTTAACTTTTTGGTGTAAGGCAAAATGTTAACCCTTTACCAAACAATCCTTGGTTTTTACGACTCTGAGATAGAAGCTTTTAGAAGACATTGTGGTAAAAGGAGAAAATACTGGTAACATGCATTTTCTCCTTTTCCCACAATGTTTTCTAGCCTGCCAGAAACAATTTTCAATTTTTGAGTTATGTTTATTTTGTCGTCTGCTATTGCTTTCAATTTGGATCAGTCTATTGTGTGGTAATGGATTGTGTGGTAATGGGTTAATTCATGGATCAGTATATTTACATGTGAAACATGACAAAATGGATAAACGGCCTTTTACAGGTAATTCCTTGTTTTGCCACAATGTTTATATGTAATAAACAAGATTTTATATTTAAGATGGCTACCAGAACTAACTGACATGCTTGAGCAGATGAAAGAGAAAATTGATAATGTTACAAAGCCAAGGAAGAAAGCACTGACAGCAACAGGTCAGTACAGAAATTTAAGTTTGGAAGTTTTACTCAGACTACATTCATTTAGAACTGACAATAGCCGGAAGTTTATGGTATCGGAATTGTACATATATTCAGATAGTTAGGTGTAAATGTTACCGATCTGTAAAGTAATTTGCATTACATTGATGCCAAAGTTTATTCCTGCTACTTAACTTCAACTTTATCGATGAATTTAGCTGTCATGCAGCCACGCATTGTGGTGAAGGGGACCAATATCAAAATGTATGGCATCCTGATATGAGAAATATCGGCATCAGTCATTATCGCCAATTAGCATTTTCTTGCGCCAGATTTAAAAACCTATTGCAAATGGCGCCAAATACGAAGCCCAGCGGTAACCCTGTAACTCTTTTCCAAACAATCCCTGGTTTTCACCACTGTGAGAAAGAAGCCTTCTGAAAACATTGCAGGAAAAGGAGAAAATGCTGGTAACCAGCTGATTGTAGTTGCCTTTGCAGCAATTGTAAATTAAGATCATGGTGCAGTATTCACCAACCATTCTTGAGAACATACTTGGTCTTGATCTTGAAGATTTTCTAACTTTGAAAGTAACACAACTCCTTTTGCACAAACCATTTGGTTAAGCTGATGAGGAGTTGTGTTACTTTTAAAGTAAGAAATTCCTGGAGAATAAGACGAAGGAAGTTCTTCAGAATGTTTGGTGAATATGGGCCCAGACTGGTGCAAAAGTAAGTAGTAAGTTTAAGCAAACTATGATTTATTGAGCAAACCATATTTCTACATAAGATTTGTAATTAAAGTAGACTTACATATTAGCAAAGAGGATTTTTTTGAAATTCTAAATTCAAAGACCAGTTTTATGATTGGCTGAGACAGTAATGCCTCTGCCAGCTAGGTAACTGGTCTTAGATAGAAGCATATCTTAATTCTTTACCACACAATCCCTACTTTTGACGACCCTGAGAGAGAATCCTTTTGAAAACATGATGGGAAAAGGAGAAGTTGCTGGGAACCAGTATTTTTTTCCTTTTTCCACAATGTTTTCTATCCTATCAAAATAAAGAATTATAGTTTTACCTACTTTTATTTTGTCATCTGCAAATGCTTTGAATTTGGACTGGTCTATAATAAACTTGTGTGGTAAAGAGTTATAGGTTGATGAATGTAGCTTTACTGAAAAAGCACTGGGATAAAGGTATAATGTAAATATGTCCAAGTTTTTGAAGAGATTTTTGTTCCTATAATATATCATATGCTGTATTTGTTTTGTTTATTTCACTACAGAGATTAAACCATTCAACATAACCCAACCCAGACCAAAAAGTGTTCCAGTTCCTGAGCCTGTAAGTATTAACCCTTTACTGAACGACAAAATTGTAGACGTGTCCAAGTTGAGAGCATTTGCAGACGACAAAATAAATGTGGCTCAAAAAATGAAATTTATTTTTTGAGGGGTAAAAAGACACTGTGGAAAAAGCAGAAAATGCTGGTTACCAGCATTTTCTCCTTTTCCTGCAATGTTTTCAAAAGGCTTCTGTCTCAGGGTGGTAAAAACCAGGGATTGTTTGGGAAAGGGTTAACCCTTTACCAAACAATCCCTGTTCACCAGCATTTTCTCCTTTTCCCACAATGTTTTCTACTCTGCTGGAAGCAAATTACAGTTTTTGAGGTAGATTTATTTTGTCATCTGCAAGTGCTTTCAATTTGGACCAGTCTAAAGTTTTGTCGTTTGGTAAAGGTATAAAACAAAGCTTTTAACTCATTACCAAACGACAATATTTTAGGCTTGTCCAAATCCAAAGCATTTGCAGATGACAATATAAAAAGGACTAAAATTTTGAAATTTGTTTTGTGAAGGGTAGAAAACATTGTGGGAAAAGGAGAAAATGCTGCTTACCAGCATTTTCTCCATTTCCAACAATGTTTTCTAAAGGCTTCTTTCTCAGGGGCATCAAAAGTAGGGATTGTGTGGTAATGGTACCTGTTATGAGTTTAGAACAGATATATGGCCTGTGACACAAGAAAAGGGGCATTCTGACTTTTGCGTAAAGTGTCGTCTTGGATTAGCCTGCAGGCTAATCAGGCTAATTTGAGATAGCACTTTTCGACTACTCTAGATTTTTTTGCTAAAGTTGACTTGCGCAAAACAGAAAATTACATAAAACTGGAAATTGTTGTTTTGGATAAGCCTGTGCAGACTGCACAGGCTGATCTGTGACTACATTTTACGCAAATGTCTGAACGCCCCTTTTCGCCTATAGCAATCCAAAGAACTCTTGTATTAACCACAACAACAGTTCTTTTGATTTAATTTACCACACAATCCCTATTTTTGATGCCCCTGAGAAAGAAGCTTCTAGAAAAAATTGTGGGAAAAGTAGAAAATGCTGGTAACCAGCATTTTCTCCCTTTCCACAATGTTTTCTACCCTTCAGAAAAAAAAAGATTCAGTCACTTTTATTTTGTTGTCTGCAAATGCTTTCGATTCGGACAAACCTAAAATTTTGTTGTTTGGTAATGAGTTAAAAGATCAATGAAAGTGTAATAGACATATGAGAGGCTGTCTTGCAAAAGTAGGTTTAATGCATTGCCATGACAACATCATAACAATCAAGTCAGCCCACAATTATAAATTCATATCTGTTTTGTAAAACAACCTACTGAATCATGAGGTAGAGTGGTCCCTGGACATACAGAAAATTTACAAAGAGCAAAGAGTTCAACCCATGTCAGCCTTTTTTAACTCTTTACCACACAACAAAATTTTAGACTGGTCCTAATTGAAAGCACTTGCAGACGACAAATTCAACGTAACTCAAAAAAAGAAATTTGTTTCCAGCAGTGTAGAAAACATTGTGGTTACAAGCATTTTCTCCTCTTCCCAAAATGTTTTCAAAAGGCTTCTTTCTCAGGATTGTAAAAGTCGGGATAGTGTGGTAAAGGGTTAACTGGGCAGGTTGACATTGGGAAATACTTTTTGCGTGAAAGCCTTTTTTCACAGATCATGGTTCATCTTTATGTGGACTGTCTGATTTTTACCTCAAAGGAATCTGTGAGTTCATAAAGCGAATGACATTGAGTGTTAGATTTTAAGAATAAGGGGTTGTTTTAAACTTAGAAATTTTGCAGATATATGTTGTCAGAATCCAATGATTTCTTATTACTATTTTCTGCAGATAAAGTCCACCCTCTCAGAGCAGGTATAAATGTGTAACTAGACATACTGCATGTTTGTAGCTTATACATGGTGTAAAAATTGTTTGAATTATTTTTTTCCTTTTTTTTATACGCCCGTCGAAGACGGGACGTATTATGGGATCACCCTTGGCGGGCGGGCAGGCGGGCGTCCGGGCGGGCGGGCGGCGTCCAGTTCTTTGTCCGGAGCATATCTCCAAAACTATACTAGCTAGGGTTATGAAATTTCATGGGTGGATACATCTCATCGAGGGGGAGTGCAGTACACAAGAATCATAACTCTTGCTCGCTTAATTTTTGAGTTATTGCCCTTTGTTGTTTTTCATACTTGAATTTTGTCCGGAGCATATCTCCAAAACTATACTAGCTAGGGTTATGAAATTTCATGGGTGGATAGATCTCATCAAGGGGGAGTGCAGTGCTCAAGAATCATAACTCTTGCTTGCTTAATTTTTGAGTTATTGCCCTTTGTTGTTTTTCATACTTGAATTTTGTCCGGAGCATATCTCCAAAACTATACTAGCTAGGGTTATGAAATTTCATGGGTGGATAGATCTCATTGACGGGGAGTGCAGTGCACAGGAATCATAACTCTTGCTTGCTTAATTTTTGAGTTATTGCCCTTTGTTGTTTTTCATACTTGAATTTTGTCCGGAGCATATCTTCAGAACTATAGTAGCTAGGGTTATGAAATTTCATGGGTGGATAGATCTCACCGGGGGGAAGTGCAGTGCACAAGAATCATAACTCTTGCTTGCTTAATTTTTGAGTTATTGCCCTTTGTTGTTTTTCATACTTGAATTTTGTCCGGAGCATATCTCCAAAACTATACTAGCTAGGGTTATGAAATTTTATGGGTGGATAGATCTCATTGACGGGGAGTGCAGTGCACAGGAATCATAACTCTTTCTCGCTTATTTTTGAGTTATTGCCCATTGTTGTTTTTCATATTTGAATTATGTCCGGAGCATATCTCCAAAACTATACTAGCTCGGGTTATGAAATTTCATGGCTGGATAGATCTTACCGAGGGTGTGTGCAGTGCATAAGAATCATAACTCTTGCTTGCTTAATTTTTGAGTTATTGCCCTTTGTCTTTTTTCATACTTGATTTTTGTACGGAGCATATCTCCAAAACTATAGTAGCTAGGGTTATGAAATTTCATGGGTGGATAGATCTCATCCATGGGGAGTGCAGTGCACAGGAATCACAACTCTTGCTTGCTTTATTTTTGAGTTATTGCCCTTTGTTGTTTTTCATACTTGAATTTTGTCCGGTGCATGCCCCACCTTTACAACTTGGGGTAAGACGGGCGTATCTTGCGACAATTTGCCGCTCTTGTTTTCATTTGAGTTTGATCTAGTAGTGGATATCTAGTTTTTTAAAAAAGAATAGTACCAATTATTTTTGTTTAACCCTTTACTCCATAGAAACTCATTTCTACGCTTTGCTTGTAGAAGATGTTGGAAAACATTGTGGCAAAAGGTGAAATTGCTCGTGGCGAGCAATTTTACCTTTTGCCACTATGTTTTCTTCACTATCAAAAAATGTCATATACACATAAGAAACGGCTTTATCCTTGCTCTTATTTAGGGTCAATTAGAGATACCATAGAAATGCCTTATGTGGTAAAGGGTTAACAAGTAGCCTGATAAAAGCTAGGCACCAAATTCTGGCACATTTAGCAGCAACTTCTTTTTATGTTTTTATACCAACTTTATGTTATTTATAGCAAAATAAAACATGTAAGAAAGCATAGATGGAAAAAGAGAACATGATTGCCAGCACTTTCTGCATTTCCACAATGATCTTTCTACCCTAAAAAAGATGATTCACATTCTTATCACTTAAGTCACATTTTATTTGTTGTCTGTAAATGTTTCATTATCTCCCTCTAGATGTCATTCTACAAATACACATCTATCTAATTTGGGCATTCTTGGTACAGAAGCGGACTAATTTTTTCAAAACAAGAACTGTTACTTTGGATTTCTAAATGAAATAAACGTTTACTCTGTAAGATGCTACCTGATGTGATTCATTCAGCTACAATCAGCAAGCATGTAATCTATGCATCGGTCATTTATTAACCCATTACCACACAATCCCTACTTTTGACGACCCTGAGAAAGAAGCCTTTAGAAAACATTGTGGGGAAAAGGAGAAAATGCTGGTAACCAGCATTTTCTCCTTTTTCCCGACAATGTTTTCTTCCCTTCACAAAACAATTTTCAAATTTTCAGTCTTTTTTATATTGCCGTCTGCAAATGCTTTCAATTTGGAAAAGCCTAAAGTGGTGACGTTTGGTAATGAGTTAAAACAGCCCCTATATGCTTGGGTAAGAAGCAAATAGCTTTGGTGTAAGCCCTACTTTTCCTTGGCATTGGATGGGGGGGGGGATGGGTGATCCGTCATAGCAGACAGGACGAATCTTCAAAGAATATGACATGCGCAGACAATGGTAAATGTTTCTAATATGTGCAGGTCTAAAATTTCAACTAGTAGAGTATATGTGAGACAAACGCCAGCTACATTTCCAAAGAATTAGAAGTAGAGAATATAGTACTACTTTTTTCGACATACTGGCATGATGGTGTATGGAAACACTTATATATTTTTAGTGTTTCACTGTAGTTAGTCTGTACCACACATTGAACTCTTTACCACCGATAGAATTGTAGCCTGGTCCAAATTGAAAGCATTTGCAGACAACATCAAATGTTACTTGAAACATAAAATTTATCCTTCCATGGAAAGAAACCATTGCGGGGAAAAAAGAATATGGTGGTAACCGGCATTTTCTTTCATTTCCCACAATAGTTTTAAAAGGCTCTTTCTTCGGGTCATTAAGACCCAGTATTGTATGGTAAAGAGTTAAAGACCCTAAGGAAAAGAGCATCTTAAATCTTTCTGGGAAAAGGAGAAAGTGCAAGTAACCAGCGTTTTCTCCTTTTCCCACACTGTTTTCTATCCTATCAAAGATAAATCACACCATTTGAGCAAGAAATTGATTTGTCATCTGTAAATGCTTTCAGCTTGGACCAATCTAGAATTTTTTCGTTTGGTAAAGACTTAAAGAATGATCACTGTATGTTTGTACCCATAGATGATGTTATAGCTAGCAGTGAAGAACTTATCGTTATTATATTGTGAAGAAATTTCTCATGATCTGATTGGTTAACATACTGGGAACATAATTATATATCATGTTCCCTGGCAAAAAACATGTAAAGCCAGTTTTCCTTTTGACTGCCCCGTAAAAACACTACACATGCAACACAACATCCAAAATGGTGGCATGGATCCATCACCAGACTGCACTTTAATGCACCAAAGTGCACGTTTAAGTGACGTCAGCTTCCATTTTCATTATATTGGGGCACTCAAAAGGGAATTTCTATTTCGTCAGCACACTTGATTCATGAGATTATAATAAGGGAAAATTTCGCTCAATGCGCTTTGAAAGGGTAAAACTTTGCAGTATAATAAATTTGTTTTACGGTCAGGTGGCAGGGGACTTGGAAACTTGTTCACGGCTGTGTTGAATCATCTCACCACCTCACCTTCGGCTTGGGACGACATGATTAACCACAGCCGTGAACAAGTTTCCAAGTCCCCTGCCACCTGACCGTACGACTAATAAAGTACTGTGGGGATAATACATGTAGTATTCATCAATAATTGTAGACTTGTCCAAATTTAACTCTTCACCACACAATTCCGACTTTTAACAACCCTGAGAAAGAAAGCTTTTGAAAACATTGTGGAAAAAGGAGAAAATGCTTGTAACCAGCATTTTATCCTTTTTCCACAAAGTTTTCTGCCTTACCCAAATATAATTTCAATTTTTCAGTCAAATTTATTTTGTCGTCTGCTAGTGCTTTCAATTTGGACAAGCCCAAAATTTTGTTTGGTAAATAGTTATCCCATTACCACACCATCCCTACTTCTGATGCCCCTGAGAAAGAAGCCTTTAGAATTGTGGGAAAAGGAGAAAATGCTGGTAACCTGCATTTTCTCCTTTTTCCACATATTTTCCCCCCTTCACAAAATAAATTTCATATTTTCAGTCACTTTTCTTTTGTCGTCTGCAAGTGCTTTCAATTTGGACAAGTCCAAAATTTTGTCGTTTGGTAAATAGTTAAGGTATTTTCAGATTAAAAGTAGAAGGATCTGAAATAATGGAAATTTTGTCTCTGACAAGGTAGGATGTTGTGGATTCAAATAGAAAATTCTTGATTCCTCCATTGTATCCTTTTTTTTTATAAAATTTTCAAAACGGCTCTGTCCTCATCGTAAGAAAACTTTGGCATGGATGCTGGTTACTGGCATATTAGTCTTTTCTCACCCAGTCTTCAAATGGCTCTGTAGTTAGGATCAGAAAACACTGGATTAGTTTGCATAGAGTTAATACCCATAAACATCTTGTATAAGGACAGGTGCTTGCTTGGCACAGGGATATTACAAAATCTTTGCCTTCCCTTAGCTCTTTACCACACGAGAAAATTTTAGACCATTCCAAATTGAAAGCATTTGCAGACAACAAAATAAATATGACTGAAAATTGAAATTTTGTTTGGGTAGGGTAGAAAACATTGTGGGAAAAGGAGAAAATGCTGAATACCAGCATTTTCTCCTTTTCCCTCAACATTTTCAAAAGGTTTCTTTTTCAGGGTCGTCAAAAGTCGGGATTGTGTGGTAATGGGTTAGAGCTCAATATATTCTTGCTTAATCCTTTACCATACAATCTTGAATTTTAACGACCCTAAGGAGAGAGCCCGTATCAAATGAACAAAAAGCTTGTTTTCCCCAATTGTTTTCTTTCATGCAAAAACCAAATTAAGAATTTTTACTCACTGTTAACTTGTCATCTACAAATGCTTTTAATATGGACAAGTCTGAACCTTTGTTATTTGGTAAAAAGTTGAAACAGATTGCTAGAGGTGACAACTGAGGCAGATTTTATTGTATTTAATAATAGTAAACTATGTAACATATATTAAATCATATACTCTAAGAAAATCTTGTTGTGAATACAGAAGTTGCAATTGGCATAATTACGTTGCGAAATGCCAGAGAAATTTTTTTTATTCTTTATTTGTAAACTTTCAGATACCGAAGTTACAGAAACACAAGCCACCACCTGACACATTATACAAACAACCATCGGAGTTGACCAAAATTCAGCAGATACGACAGGCCAATAGGAGACAGGCCGAGGTACTGAAACCATTTTGATCTTTTATCAAACCATTATGTGTTAACCCTTTACCAGATGACAAAATTTCAGCCATTTTCAAATTGAAAGCATTTGCAGATGACAATTCCAATGTGGCTCAAGTGGTGCAACTTTTTATTGATAGGATAGAAAACATTGTGGAAAAAGGAGAAAATGCTGGTCACCAGCATTTTCTCCATTTCCCACAATGTTTTCAAAATGCTTGTTTCCGCGGGTTGTCAAAAGTCGTCATTGTGTGGTTAAGGGTTAAATGCGGTGTCCGTGGTAGTGAGGTAGAGCGTCGGCCTCATAACCTAAAGGTCCTGAGTTCGATACCCGGGAGCGGGTGCCAACTTTTGGATTTTTCATTGGTCCACACATTTGGCATGAGTACTGGTGTAGTTTCCAGGGCCCGTATTCACCAACCATTCTCAAGAACGTTCTTGGTCTTATTCTTCAAGATTTCCTGACTGTGAAAGTAACAGAACGTCTGATTGGCTAAACCATCCGGTTTAGCCAATCAGACGCTCTGTTACTTTCACATTGGCGAAATTCTGAAGAATAAGCCTAAGAATATTCTCAAGAATGGTTGGTGAATACGGGCCCTGGATGCTGAATGAAGAGAGATTAGTATAAGTTGCAAGAACTTGTTTCTCAATCGATGTAAAATAAATATGTTTAACCCTTTCCTAAACAGCAAATTTTCAAACTGACCGAATTGAAAGCATTTTGCAGATGACAAATTAACAGTTGGGAAAAAGATTATTTTTCTATATGATAGGGTAAAAACATTTTGGTAAAAGGAGAAAATGCTGGTTACCAGCATTTTCTCCTTTTCCCACAATGTTTTCATAAGGCTTCTATTCCTGACCTGTAAAAACCAGGGTTTGTTTGGGAAAGGGTTAAACTAAACTAAAGGGTTAAATGACTCTGACAAAGAAGGCTTCCTAATTTTGATTCTGTAATAACAATACTAGATACAGTTTGGAAAGGACTATGCCAGGGACAACACTAGTCTGACAATTACAAAAACAGTTAAATTGAATTACAAAAACAGTTAAATTGAACGTTTTTGTTAGTATGAAAACATGAAACTTCTGTACTAACATGAATAAAAAACACAAATCTTTGACTATATGGTAGATTTTCTCTTGACCAAAGGACTAATGATGATTTTAACATCACTGATGGCTTATTGTATTTCAGCCTAGAATAGATTTTTTCTCTTCTTCGTGAATAGGAAAGACTAATGGAAGCTTCAAGAAGGCAGTTTGCTTGTGCAAATCCAGAGAAATCCACAAAAACCAAAGAAAGAATAGAAAGGATCTTAACAGAGGAGGAAAACAAACTAGAATTTAATAAGCCTAAGACTAACAAAGCCCCATCTTTTTTGGTAAGTACTTTAGGTGTAGAATTTAAGTCATAATCTGGGGCAGTATTCACAAGCCATGTGAATTGTTGATCTAACTCTCAATTCCAGGACTAGCCATTTGATTGACTGAGATTGTAGGACTCAGCCAATCAGATGCTTGTCTTTGAATATATGGTTTGTATACATGGCTCGCAGGTAGACATTAACTAAAAGGACTTGTTGTTAGTCGTTATGCTTTAAAAGTTGACAAGGTTTTTGTTTTCAGTTCATTGTATCAATCCATTACCATAAAGGCTAAATTTAAACTTGATGTAACAAACTACAAATACTATTGGACATAGGAGAGATATTTAAAGGACATTTATTTGACTATTTATGATGATACAGAAAATATGGTAGTACGAGTAGAATTTCCTTCTTCTGAATAACTGCACCTTCTTTTGTGATGTTTTTAAAGAGTTTCTTTTGCAGACATTTGGATGACTTTACAATTTATTCTAAACCATTCTGAAATTCAAGAATTAGCTATCTTGACCTGTCTTTTAAAATAAGGTAGCATTCTTGGTCTTATTTTAAATAAAGAAGGCAACACAGACTCAGATTGGCCAAACCATTTAGTTTAACCAAAAATGGTGTGACACTAATCAAACATTGTATTCATTTAAAATTTAGAAAGCCCTTGATAAATAGATTAAAAAAAAAAAAGTTGGAATAATTCAGATTGGTGAATATGTCACTTCACTGGATAAGACAGAACCTCCTAGCCAATCAGTAAAACATTATGTTGCTCTGGGATTTAGATATAGAACAGGTTTTAGAATGATAGGCAAATGCAGTCCCAGAATGCTATTAACCCATTACCACACAATCCCTACTTTTGACGCCCCTGAGAAAGAAGCCTTTTGAAAACACTGTGGGAAAAGGAGAAAATGCTGGTAACCAGCATTTTCTCCTTTTCCCACAGTGTTTTCTACCCTTCCCAGAACAAATTTCTATTTTTCAGTCACCTTTATTTTGTCGTCTGCAAATACTTTCCATTTGGACAAGTCTAAACCTTTCTCGTGTGGTAATGGGTTAAAAGGTATTGAAACCAAAACAACATTGAAGTTACATGACATTTGTATGTAACAGATGACTCCAAGGTCCAATGGAACTGGGACATCTCGCAGACAAGTAAGTTGTGTGCCACAAGTGCCAAGTGTGCCACTGGTATTTGCAGTGTGACTTTAACTTTGAGTGCTTAAGACTTTCATCCTTAAAACTTTACTGTGTGGATTCATACCTTCCTGTGTGCAGAGTGCCATACCCCACATTATCTCTAATCTCCAGGCTTAAAGTAATTTACCTGTATTTGTTGCAATCCTGTGTTTTACCCTTTACACCACAATCCCAAGTTCTAACAGACCTTTAAGAAAACCTTTTGAAAACATGTGGGAAAAGGAGAAAATGCTAGTAACCAGCATTTTTCTCCTTTTTTACAATGTGTTCTGTCCATACAAAGAGAAGTCTTAATCTTGTACTCACATTGTCTGCAAAAGCTTTCAATTTTGTAAGATAAAGGGTTAACTCATTACCAAACGACAACATTTTAGACTGGTCCAAATTGAAAGCATTTGCAGATGACAAAATGAAAGTGAATGAAAATTTGAAATTTGTTTTGTGAAGGGTAGAAAACATTGTGGAAAAAAGGAGAAAATGCTGGTTACCAGCATTTTCTCCTTTTCCCACAATGTTTTCTAAAGGCTTCTTTCTCAGGGGCGTCAAAAGTAGGGATTGTGTTGTAATGGGTTAAACAGCTTTGAGGTAGATAGCTTTTGAAATCATAGCAGGAATAGGAGAAAATGCTGGCAACCAGTATTTTCTGTTTTTCCCATAATGTTTTCTACCTTAACAAAGACAAATTCTGTTTATTGGATCGTATATAATTGTTCTGCAACCACTTTAAACATGCATTTAAATTCCCCACTTACCAAGACCATTTAGTCCCATTTTAGTTGTATTACCATGACCAGATATCAAATTTTGTAAATTATTACCGGAAAGTCTGTTTTGTCAAGAACTGGTTGTGAACCCTTTTGAAAATTACTTTTATTTATAAACAAGACCCATGTCGTGTAAAAAACATGCACTACACCATTTGACAGTTAACTCTTTACCAAATGACAAAATTTTGGACAAGTTCAAATTGAAAGCATTTGGAGATGACAAAATAAATGTGAATCAAAAATTGAAATTAGATTTGGAAAGGGTAGAAAAAACTGTGAGAAAAAGAGAAAATGCTGATAAACAGTATTTTCTCCTTTTCCCACAATCTTTTCGAAAGGCTGTATTCCCAGGGTAGTTGAAAGTCGGGATTATGTGGTTAAGGGTTAAAGTAACACAAACAGTTTTAACCCAACACCAAAACTGTCTATCTGTATGTCTATCTTCAAGCTTTTCATCAGTACTTTTTTCTTTTAGTTTTTTTATTTAATTTTGGCTTTTTTTGAGAAAACATTGAAGTATCATCATAGCCTGGCCTGGTTGTTGTCTATCGTCAGTGAAAATTTTACGTAAAAAGTGGGATATAACTGGGTCAAAAATACTTTGACCACCTAAAAACTTTGACTTTGAAAAAAAAAATGTTTATCTTGTTTCTACCAAAGAAATTTACTTCAGACTTGAATAAGTTAAAAAAAAATGTTTATCTTGTTTCTGCTGAAGAAATTTACTTCAAACTTGAGGTAATTATCCCTTAACCACACAGTGCGGACCTGAAGAAGAAGCCTTTTGAAAACATTGTGGGAAAAGGAGAAAATGCTGGTAAGATTTGAATTTTTTAGTCGCATTTATTTTGTAGTTTGTAAATGCTTTCAGTTTGGACCAGTCTATAATTTTGTTGTTTGGAAAAGATTCAATCCTTTATCATGCGAATTTTAAATAACCCAAACTTTCTCCATTTGCTACAATGTTTTGTACCCTTTCATATAAAGTCTCATAATTTGTCATCCACAGATGGACAGGTCTAAAATTTTATCCTTTGGTAAAGAGGTCAGTGTATGAAATGTGAAATATCAACAGCTGTGGGAAAAACAACATTTCTAACTTTGAACAGAATGTATACACTTCATCAAGATTTTTTTTACTCTTCTTACAGAATCAGGAGGTGCCTGTTAAAATGACAGCTGCTGCTATCCTGCGAGAAGGACATTTATATCAAAAACGAGAATTTGAAGAGATTAGAAGGTAAAATGATTTGGATCACAGGAGTGTTATGTTTACAAAATGGTGTGGTAAATTACAAAGGCCACCAATGTGCCATGATTTTCTTTAAATCTTTACCAAACAACAAAATTTTAGACTGGTCCAAAATGAAAGCACTTGCAGACTACAAAATAAATGTAACTCAAAAACTGAAATTTGTTTCCAGCAGGGTAGAAAACATTGTTGGAAAAGGAGAAAATGCTGGTTACCAGCATTTTCTCCTTTTCCAACAATGTTTTCAGAAGGCTTCTATCTTAGGGAAGTAAAAACCAGCGATTGTTTGGTAAAGGGTTAACAAAATCACAGTTTTAAGTGAGTTTCAGTGATTGCCCTTTCTTTTCTTTCAGGTTCTAAAGCTATACCTTGTAAAACTGAAATTAGATTTAGACTTGTTTTCAAGGCAGAAATTTGTTCCTATGTACAAGGGGTGTTCGAAAAGTTTTGGGACAATTGCCACCATTCTTTTATATTTTGATATTCTTTAATGAGATTTTCGGTAATGATAGCTACAGCAATATTCTATAGGTTGGTTGAAACAAATAAACAAAGATATACAATTAATCACATGTGGCATATATCTTTGTTTATTTGTTTCAATTAACCTATAGAATACGGTTGTAGCTATTACTACCAAAAAAATCATTAAAGAGTCTTAACAAATAAAAGAATTATGCCAACCATCCCGAAATTTTTCAAGCACCCTTCAAATTATAATCTAGGAATACAGCTAATGAACAATAGAATTTACCCTCTACCATAATCTGTGTTCATAAGATCCTGAAGAAGGAGCCTTTTGAAAACATTGGGGGCGAGGGAGAAAATGCTGGTAAGGAAGCATTTCTCTCCCATTTCCAATTTTTTTTAAGCCATTTAAAGACAAGTCAAATCATTTGAGGCATAATTAACTTTGTGTCCGATTCATGTATACAAGTCCAAAATTTTGTTGTGCTTTAACCCATTGCCGGTGCGGATGGCTCAGTGGTGAATGCGTCAGACTCTCGACCTGGTGGTTGTGAGTTTGATACCCAGTTGAGGCGAACTTTCTTTCCGGCGTATTTTAACCTCTCACCTCTGCTAAAGCATGTGAGAAAAGTAGTCAGTGGTTTTGGAAAGAAAGTTGTGTAAGTACTGGTATGAGAAAGCCAGGAAACACACATGCGTCACTGACTGTTATGATATGACCTTAGCTGTTAAAGTGCCATTAAACCTCAATACAACCAACCAACCAACTTTAACCCATTACCATACAATCCCACTTTTGACAACCCTTAGATAGAAGCCTTTAGAAAACATTGTGAGAAAAGAAAATACTGGTAACCAACATTTTCTCCTTTTCCCACAATGGTTTCTACTCTTCACAAAAGGATTTTCAAATTTTAGTCACCTTTATTTTATTGTCCGCAAATGCTTTCTATTTGAACCAGTCTAAAATTTTGTTGTTTGGCGCTGAGTTAAGGAGTTAAGTTATTATTGTTATTATAATGTTATCAAAATTTCGTAGCCAAGCTATGAATGTGAGCAATTTTTTTTACCATTTTATTTGCACTATGTTTAATGTTACTGGAGTTTCATATCATATTTGCATTTTTTTCCCCTATCCGCTTGATAGATTAGAGGATTTGGAAGCCGGAGCCAAAGACAAGTCTGAGTTTGAAAAATGGCAGTCGGAGATGAAACGTAAAGATTTGGAAGCACAGCTTGCGGACATTGAGAGGCGTCGTCTTGAAGGCAAACTTAGCCATGAGGAGGCTATCCTAGCCAGACAAAAACTGATTAAAGAGAACAGACAGAAAGTGGTGGAAATAAAAGAAGAGGTAGATGATTTTACAGTTTGTACTGATGATACTAAATGTTAAGAGTACCAAAGGAAAATTCAGTGGATGTTTTTCAGTTTGTTCCTTCTCACTGTCTTGAAAGTCAGAAATCAAGGAAATAGACAATTTCAGTCTCTTACATTGTAATTTATCACTTTTTCCAAAGACCAATGATAATGTTGTTACTTAATATTATTCTGTAACCTTTTACCTCACAACTGAAGACCCTGAAGAAGAAAGCCAGTGAAACTATTATTGGAACAGGAGAAAATGCTGGATACAGTTATTTTTCTCTTTTTTTTTTTCAAACTGTTTTCTAGCATTTTTAAGATAAATCCCATTATTTTGAGCCGCATGTATTTTGTCAGCTACAAATGCCTTGAACTGGGACTTGTCTAAATTTTGTCATCAAGTTACTTTTAGTTTGGAACACTTAACCCTTTACCACACGATCCCAACTTTTAATGACCTTTTAAAAACATTGTGGGAAAAGGAGAGAATGCTGGTAACCAACATTTTCTCCTTTTCCCACAATGCTTTCTAGCCTTCCCAAACAAATTTCAAATTTTCATTCACTTTTACACTGTTGTCTTTCAATGCTTTCAATTTGGATCAGTCTAAAATTTTGTAACTGGGTAAAGATTTAACCCTTTACCACATGACACGATTGAAAGCATTTGCAGACAGCAATTTCATAGTGGCTCAAATTTAGCAATTTTTCTTTGATAGGATAGAAAACTTTGTGGGAAATGGAGAAAATGCTGGTTACCAGCATTTTCTCCTTTTCCCACAAAGTTTTCAAAAGGCCTCTTCGTTAGGGTCATTAAAAAGCGCCATTGTGTGGTAAAGGGTTACAGTTTTATCATCTGGTAACAAGCTGATTCCATGATCTCCCATTCTACAATGATTATAATTGTATTTTGTGTTTTCTTTATTCAGACCCAGAAGATGATGGATGATTTCTTACAGGAGAAATTAAGGGAAGAGCAACAAATGAAGTAAGTGAACCTTTTATCACCCAACAAATTTATAGGCTCACCCATAATAAAAGCATTTTTAGATGAAGGCATGGCTGAAATAATAGAATTTGTCATTGAAAGGATAGAAAGCGTTGTGGGAAATGGAAAAAATACTGGTTACCAGCTTTTCTCTTTTTCCCATGTTTTCTAAAGCTTTACTTCTCAAGGTGGCGTATTTTCCCCTCTCACCTCTGCTGAAGCATGTGAGAAAAGTAGTTGATGGCTTTGGAAAGAAAGTTGTGTTAGCGCTGGTGTGAGATACCCAGGAAACACATGTGCCTCACCCACCCACATTATATGACCTTAAAGTGGTGTTAAACAACCAACCAACCAACCAACTCCTCAAGGTTGTTAAAACTCAGGATGTGCAGAAGACTGACTCTATGTGCTTTTTAGCAGGCCACTTTTGAAAACCTAGTAGCAAAATTAGACATCATGCAAGCAATTCCTCCTCATTAGGGGAAATTAATATGTAACATTTAATTTTCCTCTTGTATATCAACATTTTCTCATTTAATCCATGTTTTAACCTTTTACCAAACAATGCCAAGTGTCGACAACTCAAAGGATGAAGGCTTTTGAAAACATTGTTTGAAAAGGAGACAATGATGAAAACCAGAAATTTTGCCTAGTCTCACTATAACATCCTACCTTATGAAGAGCAAGATCTGTCACTTGAATCCTATTTCATGAGTCCTTTACAAATACTTTTAACCCTTTACCACACAATGATGACTTTTGACGCCACTGGAAGAGAAAGCTTTTGAAAATATTGTGAGAAAAGCAAAAAATGCTGGTTACTAGCATTTTCTCCTTTTCCCTCAATATTTTCTACCCTATCAAAGAAAAACGATTTGATATAAGCCACATTGAAACTGTCATCTACAAATGCTTTCCATTCGGACTGGTCTAAAATTTCGCTGTGTGATAAGTGTTAAACAGGTCAGGCCTACAATTCTGTTGTTTGGTAAATGGTTAACTCTTTACCAAACCACAATGTCTTAGATTAGTCAAATATGTAAATAGTTGCAGACAACAATTTAGATATACTCAAAAAATTGATGATTTCTGTCTTTGATAGGGTAGAAAATATTGTGGGAAAAGGAGAAAATGCTGGTTACCAGCATTTTCTCCTTTTCCCACAATGTTCTCAAAAGCTCCTCTCACAGGGTTTTTAAAACTTTGGAATCTTTGTTAAAAGGTTACACCTTAATACATATTGATTGTCCTTACTTTAACCCTTTACTCCAGAGATACTAATTTCTACGCATTGCTTGTAGGAGCCTTTGGAAAACATTGTGGCAAAAGGTGAAATTGCTCGTGACGAGCGATTTCACCTTTTGTCTCAATGTTTTCTATGCTATCAAAAGGTGTCATATAAACATAAAAAACTGCTTGATCCTTGCTGTTATTTAGGGTCAATTAGAGATACCATAGAAATGCCTTATAGGGTGAAGAGTTAAAAGAATATTTTTAAAGTTGTTGTTTTGTTCCAGTAAGGATATTAATAACCCTTGTCCTACTAAACAAGTATAATGAAATTTTCAGGCAGATAGTTAAAATCCACATGTTGCTATGACAAGGTTATTTTTTAGGGGTAAAGATATTTCCTGATTGGGCAGTGTAGATTCAAGATCAGACTGCACATTCTCTGCAGTATAATCTGGATCTACATAGTCTGCAAACGGTCAGCGAGTTGTTCTTAGAGAGAAAGTAGAATTTCATTAAGTAAAAGTAAATCTGTTTTAGAGCTTATCCAGTCTTTATACAACTGTCATATTGTTATTTATTCTAGACAACTTGTTGAAGAGACTATGAAAGGTCACAAAAATGCCAAAGAAGCCCAGAAGAAATTACAAGAATATAAACAGAAACTAGGTGTGTTTTTACAGAACAATATCCAAACCTTTCTAGATACGTTTGTTGTATCTTTATATTTTCTTGAAATCTGAGCCCTTATTAACCCTTTACTACACATTGCCGACTTTTGATGCACCTAGAAAAGAACCCTTTTAGAAAACATTGTGGGAAAAGAAGAAAATGCTGGTAACCAGCATTTTCTTCTTTTCCCACAATGTTTTCTATCCTATCAAAGAAAATTTGCACCATTTGAGCCATATTGAAATTGTCATCTGTAAATGCTTTCAATTTGGCCAAGGTTAAAATTTTGTTGTCATGTAAAGGGTTAACTAGCCTTATGCAATAAATTCATAGCCAAATTACCCAACCAGCCAGATACAGCTTAACTGCTTTGCCAGACCTTTAAATTGCAGACAGCAGGCTAAGGCATTCGACATTTTGTTAGAAAATGCCTTTACACATTACCACAAATTCCAGAGTTTAACCCTCTACTCCATAGATACTCATTTTGACGTATCAACAAGAAACAGCTATTGAAAACATTGTGGGAAAAAGAGAAATTGCTCGTACGAGCAATTTCTCCTTTCCCCACAATATTTTACACTCCATCAGATATTTGTATCCTCATTTGTCCATATTTTTGACATCATATCATATTTGTTTCTGAAATGGAAGAGCCTCAAATTGGCATATCAGGTAAAGGCAGAATAGGAGAATTGTCTGGAAACCAGCATTTATCCCCTTTCCATGATGTTTTCATTTGTATCACAGAAGTAGGGTTCATTTTTATCAATACTGAATTTGTCATCTGCAGTCACTTTAAATATGGAAAAGCCAACAGTTTCTATTTTTAGAAAGGGCTAAGTCTTTACTCTCAACTCTTTGAAAATTTAAATTCAATGTAGGAACATTTTGGTTACCAGTACATTATTCCTTTAGTGTTTTCTTAAATTTCTTATTCCTTATGAAGGGGCCCGCGTGGCTCAGTGGTAAAGTGTAGGACTCCTGACTTGGAGATCCTGGGTTTGAGCCTGACTGGATGCACTGGGTTTTTTTGTTGAACTGTCCTTGGGCAAGATACTTCAGAAGCCTAGTTATATTCGTTTTGTGGGGGTATACTGGAATCAGCCTGTCTGTCGGCTTGTCCGCCTATCCATGTGTCCGTCTCTGTGCAAAATACTAGTTTTCCTTCAGTTGTATTGAAACTTTGCTCAGTCATGACATTGATCATATACATGTATTGTAGATTTGCAAGATGCAGTTTTCAAGTGTCAAATCTTCCTGGTTGAGGAATTATCTCCCTTGAACTTGACACATTTTTCTGTCAAGGTGCTAGCGGGGTTATTAAGTCACATTCGGTGACAGCTCTAGTTTAGTACTGGTAAAAATTCCGTTCAATCCAACTATTTCTTTTTAGCAGAGGATTATAAGTCAAAGATGAAACAGTGTTCACAAACTAGTGGCCCTAAACTTGTCCCCAGTGATAGACACAACTTAAAAAACGGTTCATAAGTGCTGACCATGGTCCGTATTCACCAACCATTCTTAAGAGCATTCTTTGTCTTGTTCTTCAAGATTTTCTAACTGTGAAAGTAACAGAACTTCTGATTGGCTAAACTGAATGGTTTAGCCAATCAGAAGTTCTGTTACTTTCTCATTGACAAAATTCGGAAGAATAAGACTAAGAATGTTCTTGAGAATGGTTGGTAAATACTGACCCAGATTTATTTAGATATTCTTTTCTTTGTTTGACAGTCCAAGATGTTGCAGAAGAGAGTCGGGAATTAATGCAGCGAGCAATAGAAGAGGCTGAAGCAGAAATGAGACGGAGAATGGAACTCATCCATCAGATCCGAGCCATGGAAGCAGTTCCGATCATTCGACAAAAATTTGTTGACTTAACATCAACTGCAGGCCATGGTCTCCTCTCAGAAATGTCGATAGCAGAGGTAACTATTTTACCGTAGTCCAACTTGCATTTCAGGCTTTATTGTTATTAACTCATTCCTAAACTACAAAAATTTAGACTGGTCCAAATTGAAAGGATTTGCAGACGACAAATTAAGGTAATGGACCCATAATACTTCCAGTGCAGCATGGCATAAAATTTCTTGACAGTTGATAAAGACAGATTTATACAGATATAGTACTTTTGCACATTTTTAACCAACCAGAAATGTCTTTGATGTCTATCTTGAAATTATTTTTGATACTTTTGTTAGTTTTCGGAAAAGGGAAGTAATTATCATATTCCTTTGTAATGAGAATATATTGGTTTTAGATTTATAAATGATAATTTTAGAAAGGACAAAAAAGAAAAAGTGGCGCGGTGAAAATAGTACAATAATACTCATTTTTAATCTTAGCAAATTTTGTAGGATATTATTATAGTGGAAATAGCTGTTTTCTGTTATGGATCCACTACATTAAATGTAACTGGATTGATGGTTTCTGTTTTGGATTGGGTAGAAAACATTGTGGTAAAAGGAGAAAATGCTGGTAACCAGCATTTTCTCCTTTTCCCACAATGTTTTCAAAAGCCTTCTTTTACAGGGTCGTTTAAACTCAGGATTGTGTGCTAATGGGTTAAACAAAGCGTCAAGGTATGGTCAAAGCTCTGTCATCATCCCACAAAAGCTTTGTCATTTTTCAATATATTTATCATACATTAAACTCAGTCTAGGTGTTAATTGTCAAAAAGGGAACACGTACCAGAAAGGAGAGTGAGGCTCAAAATGTTTTGGACACTGTTATGTCCCCTTTTCACCTTCAAATTTTCACTGAAAAAGCAGCTGAACTAGATCATTAGTACCCACATATGATTCTCTTGTTTAGTGTTTTCTTCAATAGCTAGGCCCTCTTAACCCATTACCAAACGACAATATTTTAGACTGGTCCAAATTGAAAGCATTTGCAGACAACAAAATAAAAGTTACTGAAAATTTGAAATTTGTTTTGTGAAGGGTAGAAAACATTGTGGGAAAAGGAGAAAATGCTGGTTACCAGCATTTTCTCCTTTTCCCACAATGTTTTCTAAAGGCTTCTTTCTCAGGGGCGTCAAAAGTAGGGATTGAGTGGTAATGGGTTAAACCAGTTACCACGCAACCCTTACTTTTGATGACCCTGAGAAAGAAGCCTTTAGAAAACATTGTGGAAAAAGGAAAAAATGATGGTAACCAGCATTTTCTCCTTTTCCCACAATGTCTTCTACCCTTCACAAAACAAATTTCAAATTTTCAATCACTTTTATTTTGTCATCTGCAAATACTGTCGATTTCGACAAACATAAAATTTTGTCATTTGGTAATGAGTTAAAAAATTTTGTCTATTACTACAAATATGATGCAGCTTCAGAAAGCATTTTCAGATGAGGAGCAATCACTTGTTACAAGCAATCACTCTTTTTCTCTCAATGTTTTGCATACTTTGAAGGAAATCATACATGTACTAAAATAGTCTACTTTTGGGTGGGAGGGTGGCAGGGAAAGAGAGAAAGTTGCTGTTATATAAATACCACTGTCCATCTTTCTGAAATATATCCTGTCCTTTTAATGTAGCATTGATTGTTGCAAAGGGTAAGCATAAGTATTAGAAGGAAGAAAAAACTGCTTTTGTGAAATGATGTAAAAATATTGTGGAGAAAGGAGCTACAAGCAATTGCTCCTTTTCCCACATTTTTTTTTTAACTGTAAGAATGGAAATACTTACACAGTTAAACCTGTCTTAGATGCCACCTGTATTGAGTAAGTCACTGCTAAAGGATTTTTGTACCTCCCCTGGATGGTCTCAGAATACAGGTTTGACTGTAATTGTAATCTAATGGGTTAACTCTTTTATCTTTACAGTTGAAGGAGAGAGCATCTCTCATGAAGATTGCTATTAAAGAGGAGGAGGAAATGAGGAGGGATGAAATACTCTCTAACAAGGAGGTATGTGTCAATGTCTGACTGTAACATAGCTTAAATCTGTCCTTTCTTTCATGGACCAGAATTTTAATTATGATAAAAAAAGAAAAAAATGCAGACAACATTGCTTTAAATGTTTGATATTGCAAGGTATTAGAAGAGATTTTTATTTAGGAAAAAAGTATGCATACATTTAATAGGAAACTTGTGTGAATACATTTTATGCCCAGTTTTTTTATAATCAACAAAACGAATGTTTTCAGGGGTATACTGGAATCAGTCTGTCTGTTCGTGTGTCAGTCCATGTGTCTGTCCGTCCATGTGTCTGTCTGTGTACAAAATACTGTAAAAGCGCTGGTGGGGGTATAAGGTCACACTCAGTGACAGCTCTAGTTTTAATTAGATAGTAGATATGTTGAAATATCCTTACTTTTTATTACAGGCTAAAGACCAGCTGCTTTTAGATACATTAGAGACAATATCCAAACATAGATTAGAACAGACCAAGAAAAATGCAATCAAGTATGTATCAAAGGAATTACCGAATCTGAGTTGTAAGAACTTGTTTACAGACCTTTTTGTTGGACTAATTTTTTTCATGTAATGTACATATATAGTTTGTATAAAGATAGCAATGTAATATGTGTAGGTATGTAACACTCATAATATTATAAAGTCACAGGTAAAAATGATATACCGAGATTTAGTGATGTTGGGAAAATATGTTCAGTCTTTAACAAACATCAGTAATCTATTTGGGTTGTTGTTTGTCTACAAATTGTACCGGTATGTGGTTTATGTATCCCTGCAAAAAATATTTTAAAATCATTATAGATACTAATATTCTTTGTTCTTTAATGTACATAAATCTCTTGAGAGACAAATTGATTTTATATATTTTCTTCTTTAATTATAAAAAGAAAAGTAAACTATGGTTGAGTGTTACAGTTTGAAAAGCTTGAAGATGAAGTTCAAGAATAAGTGGACTTGGTAGATTGTTATCAAGATCTATATTAACCCTTTACCAAACCACAAAATTTAGTCTTGTCCAAATTGAAAGCATTATCAGACAACAAATAAAATGTTATCTAAAACATGAAAGTTTTCTTTACAAGGGCAGAAAACATTATGGGAAAAAGGAGAAAATGCTTGTTTCCAGCTCATTGATCTTTTGCGTACAGTGTAGATCAAGATCAGCCTGCACAGAACGTGCAGTCTGATCTAGGATCTACAGTGTCCAATCTGGAGAAATTATTCCCCGAAACATATCTTTGAAATAACAATTTTTTTTTTTTACTTTCGAAATTTAAATTTTGTTTTAGTTACTTAGCATGATAAGGGTTAAAAGCCGGGATCGTCTGGTAAAGGATTAAGAGAATCAGCCACATTTTACATGTTATAAACTTTATAACTAGGGTCATCTTACTTGAAATTTGATAGATTATAACCTAGATTTTTTTTTTTTCATGAACTTGTCTTCAGATTAGAAGGGAGGAAGAAAGGTGAGCCCAAAAAGATGCAAGTACAAACACAAGAGCTGACTGACTTACAAAAACGGCTTGAGGAAAAACGAGAACAACGTTTACGAGAGCAACAGATCAGCCGAGTGGCTCCAAATTCAAAATCATCAGCCAGAACCAGAAATCTCATCACTCAAAAAGTAACTGAAAATTTTTTAAACAATCAGTTATTCTTATTTTTATAAATTATTGTTGTTGATTATTTTCAATGTATTACTCCTTATTTTTCTGTGGTCATCTTAAGGTTTTTTGAGAAAGCTTCAGTTTTTCTGTATTCTTACCGATTTATTCTCTACTTTTCGACCTTCTTCAATAAAATAAAACTGTGCCTTGGATAAGTACCAAATTATTTGATTTTTCTATATGCCCAAAAGGGTTGTGTTATGTTATGGCACGGGTCATCCATCTGTCAGTCTGTCTGTCTGTCCATCTGTGAGCAATTTCTTATGTACACAACTCCTACAGTTTTCATCAGAATAAGTTCAAACTTTACACAATGAATCCCTGTCATGTATAGTTTTGCATGTGACTCTTAAAATCTGGATTTCTTGGGGTGTTCTTGATTTTAACCTATTTTACTGTCAAGCCCCTTGGGCGTATATACGCCAATCTATGAAACTCTTGTTTTTAAATCATGATCAAATTTTAACTGTCTGGTAGAGTCCTAATTGTAAATTAATGTTTCAATTCAGTTGATAGCTTTAAGATTTAATATCAAGTCTTAGTTGACAAAGAAAAATATCGGTTTTTACTATACTTTACAATCAAAAGCATATTTACCAACTCATTATCTCATTACCAAACGACATAATTTTATGTTTGTCCAAATTGAAGCATATGCAGGTGACAAAATAAAATTGACTGAAAACTTGAAATTGTTTTGTCAAGCTGAGAAAACATTGTGGGAAAAGGAAAAATGCTGGTTACCAGCATTTTCTCCTTTTCCCACAATGTTTTCTAAAGGCTACTATCTCAGGGTCATCAAAAATAGGGATTGTGTGGTCATTGGGTAATTATACTCTGTACCACATAACCCCAATGTCTAAATACCTTAAGTGGCTTAAAAGACATTATTGGAAAAGGAGAAAATGCTGGTAAGTAAGCATTATCTCCTTTTTCCACAGTGTTTTCGACCAACTCGTGGAAAATACCATTGGTCAGACCACATTTCATTTGTCCTCTGCAAGTGCTTTCAGTGTGAGATGGTCTGAAGTGAAGAGTAAAGAGACTTTCTAAAGATCAACATTACCGTTTACTTTCAGAAACATTTAGAAGAAAACCGATGGAAGGAATTAGAATCCAGTCATGAGCGTAAAACAAAGATTTTAATGGAGCAGGGATACTCGAAGTCTGCCAGTCGTTTAAATATGGCAATATCAGCTACTTAACATTACTTCAGTATTGGGTCCTATATAATACATGAAATAGCAAAAGGGCATATTGTTTCTTGAAAAGCATATTTTCAGACGTTATAAAAAACCTTTTTACCTATCAGTATATTTTATCTGTGATAAAGTGGTTTGTGAAGGTAGTGAAAGTCAAAATAAAGAAATCATACCCTTTTTATGATGTTGCTGGAATGTTTAATAGTTTTTTATATAGTTACATATTTATTTATGTATATATATTGTTAATGGTTTGTGATAATGAAAAGAAAAGATAGAGATAAATTCACTTTTTTAATAAAGAAGCACTTTTGAAATTATATTTTAAGTTATTTATGGTCTGGTCTGTTTCACCTTTTCCCCCGAAGCGCTTGGGTTTGTTATAGATTCATCTAGGGATCCATATGTCCCTTTTTTTCCCCCATCATCACAGACCCTTTATCCTTTTACAAATTCATTCAAGGGTTACCCACCCTGTGGAAGAAGGGTTTTTTACCCTTTACAACACAATGACCCCAGAGGAAGAAGCCTTTTGAAAACATTGTGGGAAAAGGAGGAAATGCTGTCACCAGCATTTTCTCCTTTTCCCACAAAGTTTTCTACCCTATTAAAAGCAAAATTGCACCATTTTAGCCACTTTGAAAATGTCGTCTGCAAATGCTTTGAATTTGGATAGGTGTAAAATTTTGCTGTGTGGTAATGGGTTAAAAAGAATGCGAGAAAACGAGAATGTTTTATTTCCTTGAAAGTAAATGCTCTTTGGAATTAGAATGCAATTTTTGGGATAATTGTTCAAAGAAGCATCATTATGCGTACTGAACGGTTGCAGAACACAGTAGCTATAAGTTGGTTACTTATTATGAAACTGGAGAAAAGCATCGATAGGTGCATGGGCCACTCTGATATAATTGCAACTACCTGTATTTTGAAACCTGTGTCAACCCTTCAACTGCTTAGCACGACTTAATGCACTTAGTGTAGATCAAGATCGGACTGTATAATCGTTGGTCTACACTACCCGATCCGATAAGATACAAATATATACGGGTCTAAAAGAATTTACTAGTAATTCAAATTTGTCTGGAAATATGGTTTTAACTTATTTATCAGTTTAAGAGCTGAACACCAAACCTAAGCCAGCTATCGGGGTCAGGCACGTTTGATTTACTGCTTAAGTCTTTACCACACAATTCCTACTCTTGACGTCCGTGAGAAAGAAGCCTGTAGAAAATATTGTGGGAAAAGGAGAAAATGCTGGTAACCAGCATTTTCTCCTTTTCCCACACTGTTTTCTACTCTTCACAAAACAAATTCCAAAGTTTCAGTCACTTTTATTTTGTCGTCTGCAAATGCTTTCGATTTTGACAAACCTAAAATTTTGTCGTTTGGTAATGGGTTAACTCTTTACCAAACGACAAAGTTCCACACTCATTACACTTTAACTCATTCACAGATGACAAATGAACTATTGCTCAAAATTATATATATATTTTCTTATCATAAAGGGTTGAAAACACCGTGAGAAAAGCAGAAAATGCTGGATACCAGCATTTTCTCTTTTCCCACAATGTTTACAAAAACATCCTTCGTCAATGTCGTTAAAATCCACAGGGTTCTTTGGTAGAAGATCGAGAGCGTTTGAGTGAAATGAAATGTGTTTCATCGTTTTAATTAATGCATATGAATATCTATATCTAATACAGATCACCATGATTAATGTTCTTCAAAATGTGCACTGTTTATCCACCGAGAGTTGATTGAAGTCCATTGACCTTAAAAAGTAGGGGGGTGGGGGAGGGGGGTCAGAATTTGTAATCATAAAGGCACCTTTTACAACCATAGTTGCATTTGCAGTCGGTGTTGATCAAGATCAGACCGCACAAAACGTGCAATCTGATCTTTGACCAACACCGTCCGCTTTACTAGAACACTGAAGACAAAAAAAGTATTTAGGTCTTATTACAGACAGGATTTATTCCGCGCTTTGAGGCAGTTAAAATGGTTTAGCAGTGTTGCAATATAAGCAAGCCATAAATGAATAAGTAAGAGCATGGAAAAAGCATTGCTTCAGTTTTTGAGTAGTAGATCTATTCAGTTTTTGAGTAGTAGATCTAGATCTATTTCGTTTTAGTGATACAAAATTTCACTGTGTAATTTTGGATTACGCGCCTGAATTTCGCAAAGGCTTGTGGGAACGTCGATGGTTTGAGGTTGCATTCAAATTGATACGATGACGTCAGATCTGGTGCCATAGGGGTGGCTAATCGGATTGCCAAACGACCATCCCAATATTTAAATGCCAAAATGACACCTTTGCATTGAATGTAACTGTCCGTTTACGTGTATTTACGCATGTACAGAATACACAAGAATAAGACTAAGAACTGTCCGTTTACATGTATTTACGCATGTACAGAACAAACTGTATGATCCATGCTCTGGCAAAAGGGGGCTTTATGCTTCACTTTGATGCATGATGCCAAACAAGTCATTGCAGTATCATACATCCCTAAAATCCATTTTGTAAAAGAATCATAAGGTAAACTGGTCCAATGACACATACAGAAAAATGACTAAAAAACGAAGTTTCGACCAGGCTGACCGATACTTTTTGCAGTTGCATTTAAGTCCCCTTTTCACAGAGCATGGCTGAAATATATAGTGGTACATGTATTTTACAGTTCATCAAATTTTTACCAAACAGTTTCAGCCGCTGCAAAAAGAAATCCACATATGTCCCCCTATAATCGTTTAAGTCTTTACCAAACAAGTCCGGGTTTTCATGACTCTGAGAACAAACAGCCTTTTGAAAACATTGTTGGTAACCAGCATTTTCTCCTTTTCCCACAATGTTTTCTTCCCTTCCCCAAATAAATTTCAATTCTTCAGTCACTTTCATTTTGTCGTCTGCAAACGCTTTCAATTTGGACCGGTCTAAAATCTTTTCGTTTGGTAAAGAGTTAACCATTCAGCCGAATCATTATGTACACTGGTCCTTCGACATGCAGAAAATTGACTTAAAGCTAAAATTTTCGATCCAGATCAGTATATGCAGATTGCGTATGCTGACCTGGATCAATACTTTTTTCTAAATGCCTTTAGCTCCCTTTTCACAGAGAAAGATTAATTATTTAGTTTCCTGCTTTGAATATGGCCAATGCTAATCTTTATGGTCTAGTAAACAATTCCGACGCACATAGTGAAACATCCTCGCGAGCCAAGGTTACGATCACTACGTGGATCTTACCTTGGCGGATTGAGCCCGATTTCGAGATTCCTGCGATGCGCCCTCTATTGGATGCTGGTTATTGAAACCCCCCCCCCCCCCTTCCCCTTTACATCATATTTCTAAAAGCCAATGAAATATCGTTTTAAAAACCGCTTACGAATACACATGAAGCGATAAGCATACATCCATGTAAGTTTGTTTCCATGTTTTACCTTCTATTCGAAAGGTAGCGACCTTGTTCTATTTTTATCAAAGATGAAATGCTACGAGCGATTTCATTCGTTGCAGTTCGAGCTAGCTGCATCCAATGAAAAGGTGTATCGGGGGAATGTAAAAATCGAGCTCGATCCGCCAAGGGTATAGTAGCGTAGTGAATCGTCAGCCTTGGCTGGCGAAGATAATAGTGAAAGAGAGGGGGAACATTAACTCATATCTAAACGACAATATTTTAGGCTTTTCCAAACCGAAAGCATTTGCAGACGACAAAATAAAAGTGACTGAAAGTTTTAAATTTGTTTTGTGAAGAGTAGAAAACATTGTGAGAAAAGGAGAAAATGCTAGTCACTAGCATTTTCTCCGTTTCACACAATGTTTTCTAAAGGCTTCTTTCTTGTAGGGTCGTCAAAAGTAGGGATAGTGTGGTAATGGGTTAAATAAAAATACATGCTGCAAATTTATCAGGGCGTTCATGATGGTTTCTTTTAACGTTATTGGGGCAGAGGAAAGGCAGTGCTAGTTACCAGTACTATTTTCTCCTTTTTCCCCCACAATGTTTTGAAAGACATATTCCACAGGGCCATTTAAACACCGGGTTCCCTGTTAAAAGGTTCGTGGATAGATAGATAGATAGATATTCAACCAGGTCAGGCGGAACATGAAACTTTGGACGAATCGTTCATTGTAGTACCGTCCGTGAAGGAGCCGACTTGATTAATTATTACCTGACAGGTATGTCATATTCGTTCTTTGTCACGCTGTTTGGTTTCAAAAATAAACATGAAACACTCCTGTCTGTTTTAAGTCATTACTAAACGTCAAAATATCTGGCTTGCCCAAATTGAAAGCATTTGCATTCGACAAAATAAAAGTGACTGAAAATTTGAAATTTGTTTTGTGAAGGTTAGAAAGCATTGTGGGAAAAGGATAAAATGCTGGTAACCAGCATTTTTTTCCTTTTCCCACAATGTTTTCTAGACACAATGTTTTCTAAAGGATTCTTTCGCAGGGTCTGTCAAAAGCAGGGACTTTGTGCTAATGGGTAAAGTTAACGCCATAACTTTAGGTATATGTTAACGACTTTGTTCCATCTTTTAGCTCCTTAGCAAAGGACAAAATTTTAGACTAAAAAAAAAAACACACACACACACACAAAAACTGCTACAGTACTTACCAGTATTTTTTCTCCTTTTCAACGATTTTTGTTTTTTAACACTTATAACCCTTTGCCGACTTTTTAGGGTCCAAGAAAGGAGGCCTTTTGAAAACATTGTAGGAAAAGAAGAAAATGCTGGAAACCAGCATTTTCTCCTTTTCCCACGATGTTTTCTTCTCTATCATAGACAAAATTACACCATTTAAGCCACACTGAAATTGTCGTCTGCAAATACTTTCAATTTGGACAGAGCTAAAATTTTGTCGCCTGATTAAGGTTTAAAGGATCGCTTGTACCAAAATTTTATTTGTCATTTGTAAATGTCCCATTTGAAAGGCTTTAAAGTCCTGTCGTTTGGTTAAGTTTAACCTTTTCGAGAGAATGTAGCTTGTGTGTAGATTCAGAACTGACGTAATTGATTGAATTTATGTTTATTTATCGTTGCCACCGGTTGCCCATATGGGCGACGACTCCTGAAGGCTGTTAGTATTGTCATGGGGAATAATAGTGCAGATATAGGATGAAACCCATCTTAGTTACGCCTGTTTCTTTTACGTGCTCGGTGTATAGCACCGTCACACGGGACCTCGGTTTAAAGTCTCATCCGAAAGACTGTTAGTAATTTTAGATGGCCAGCCGTGGGGATCGAACCCACACCCTCAAATGTTAACCGCATATACTTTGAATTTATATAAGTACAGGGTGTTTCATAATATCTGTCCCCATTCTATACAATTCTGGTTTCGTCAAAACTTAACACACAACTAAAGCGAATACGCGTCTGAATAGCAGACAAAACAAATTTTACATTGATATATAATTTGTATTAGTACCTTTGGAAGTGTCAATCCTGCCTGATCTCCATCTTTATAGACTTTGTTCATTATGACGTCCGTTTTGGGCAATTACGACGTCAAGTCTTTGTCTGAAATTACTGATCACGTTCCTACATGTTTCTTGACAAATGGAGCGGATCTCTCTCCTGATGGCACTCTTAAGTTCATCTGTATTTGCTAGTGTGGGTCTGTATACGCTGCGTCCTTCAAGTAACACCACAAGAAAAAGTCATGAAATATGATCAATAATTTCAGACAAAGACTTGACGTCGTAATTGCCCAAAACGGACGTAATATTGAACATAGCCTATAAAGATTGACGCCATGCAGGATTAACACTTTCAAAGGTACTGATACAAATTATATATCAATATAAAATTTGTTTTGTCTGCTATGCAGATACGTATTCGCTTTAATTGTGTGTTAAGTTTTGACGAAACCTAAATGGTTTGGAATGGGGACAGATATTATGAAACACCCTGTATAAAAATCTATAGTATGGTAAAGAGTCAAAGTTCTTTCCTCTAAGAAACAGATCTTACCGTCTCGAAAAGTGTAGACTGAAGATCATACTACACGTTCTGTGCAGTCTGATCCTAGTCGACAGAGTGCGAAAAAAAGCATTAAATGATGCTTTCTTCTCAGAATAAGTTTCAAGTTTCTACCTGTTATTTAATGAGTGAAATACAATGGCAAAAAATCTTTTTGTCCAAACTTATGCAATAGCCTAGGGCAAGCTTTTGTTTTGTTGATAAGCTTACGACAAATTGTTTGTGTTTGGACATGTAATATTCAGTCATTAAATTTTGTAGTTGTTGTTCAAGATGTCACATATTTTAGCAAATAGCCAACAATGAAAGAATTTAGCAGCTTAGATTATTTGATAAAGACTCAAAGGCCTGACTAGCCGTTCCGAGTTTTTTGAGTTCTGTTACTTCATATTACATTCTATAGTAGGTGTGAAAACATTTTTGACCCCTTTTATAACAGATTCTCAGAAAACTCGACTCTACATATTGTTTCAAGCTGTAGTTTCGAGGTTTTTGAAGTAAACTGATGATATCTTTTAATGGGTATATGAATATAAAAGCTTTTTTTCTTCAACCAGTGAAAGCCACATCCGTGTAGTCGCCTACGAGTTGTACTTCAATTGAAGAGAAAAAAAAAAAGGAAATTAACTAGATATCATAAATTTAGGTATGTAAATTAATATTATTTTTAAATGTTTTCATTAAAGGCTTTATTTTCTTGCGGATGGCTTACTTAGAACTGTTCTGTGAGTTGTAATTAAATGATTTTTTTAAAGTTGAATGTAGTTAGTATTTGTGTTGTATGCCAACTAAAGATGTTTTAAGAAATTGGAATATGTGCCAATTGATGGTTGCCATCCGAACTTTCAGTGCTGTGTTTAAAAGAAATGAGAACTAATGATATATTTTTACTTTTTATCTAGTAATTTCAAAAAAAGAAAGAAAAAATTGTTTTTCGTAAAATTGATGTGTCGCAAAGTCGACAATATCTTCACACCGAGTTCATCCTGATATTCCATATACGATCGTCAGTTTCCGCTGTTGATGAATAGAATCTGCGAAGGAAATGAGGCAACATAGTTCGCCTACTATAATATCAAATATATCATGTAACATTCGACGAAGTTTGGTCACGATTTAAGTGCCTGTAGTCCTGATGTCTCTCTCTCTCTATGCTTTTAAATATTCCACTTTTAACTAGAAGAGGAACCTTATGATATGGACAAAAATAATCCTGTTGTGTGACTCTTGATTTTAGCCGCATTGGCCTCTGTTATTTCGAAATAATTATAATGGACTATAACCGAAAATATATCAGGGTTTATATTACAAAGCACGCCCATTACAAAGCTCGATCTCTTGATATAGCTGAAAGGTAAACCACCTGACAAGTCAGTGTCATATATCATGTGAGTGCCAAATTAGTTTTAATTCTTTACCATAACACAAACTTTTCAGCGCCAAATTAGTTTTAATTCTTTACTATACCACAAACTTTTCAGCGCCAAAGTAGTTCAAACTCTTTACTATACCACAAACTTTTCAGCGCCAAAGTAGTTCCAAAGTAGTTCACTCTTTACTATACCACAAACTTTTCAGCGCCAAAGTAGTTCAAACTCTTTACTATACCACAAACTTTTCAGCGCCAAAGTAGTTCAAACTCTTTACTATACCACAAACTTTTCAGCGCCAAAGTAGTTCAAACTCTTTAATATACCACAAACTTTTCAGCGCCAAAGTAGTTCAAACTCTTTACCATACCACAAACTTTTCAGCGCCAAAGTAGTTCAAACTCTTTACCATAGCACAAACTTTTCAGCGCCAAAGTATTTCAAACTCTTTACCATAGCACAAACTTCAGCGCCAAAGTATTTCAATTTTTTTACTAGATGACAGAACTTCAGACTTGTTCAAATTAACCCTTTACCGCAAAATCCCAACTTTTGACAACCCTGAGAAACACAGCTTTTAAAAACATTTTTGGAAAAGAAGAAAATGCTGGTAACCAGCATTTTCTCTTTTACCCACAATGTTTTGTACCCTTCCCATAGCAAGTTCCAATTTTTCAGTCACATTTATTTTGTCGTCTGCATATACTTTCAATTTGGTCCAGTCCAAAAATCCGTCGTTTGGCAAAGAGTTAAAATCATTTGCAGACGAAAAGCTAAAATGCACTCTTATAAATGATAATATTCGTCTTTTAAAGGGTAAAAAACATTATTTGAAAAAACTAGATTTGATTCCAGCCTTTTTGCTACTCCCAAATCGTGAACACTGTGACATTACTAAAAGACAAACTTTAAGGCTTATTTCAATTTAAAGCATTAACAATTCGGTTCAATAATGGGTTTTGTTTTTGGGAAACATTGTGTGAAAAAGGAGAAAAAGCTGATTACTAGCATTTTCTCCTTTTCCTGTAATAATTTTAAATGCTGTCTTCCTCAGTATAGCAAACTCATCATCTGTAATCATAGACAATTAAATGAGCCTATTACTTATATCATGCAGAGCTATGTCTACCCGTATATTCATATATTTCAAATCCATATTTCATTCATTCTTGAAATTAAATTATTATTTCTATTTATTATTATTATTATTATTATTATTATTATTATTATTATTTCATTTATAGTATATAACGTTATTTTTACTGCCAAAAACGTCGGACAGTGTAGAACGTAAGATCAGACTACACATTCAGTGCAGTTTGTGCAATTCTGTACACTCTTTGCTCAAAAATAAAGGTCTATTTTTTTCTCCTTAGTTGACGAAAGGGTTGAACAAATAATGGCTGACTTGAAATGTTTGTTTTTTCATCGTGCTTGTTTTGTAAGGGACCAAAATATGTAAATTTAGCCTTGTCGTGCTATATAGATAACTCTTTACCAAACGACAGAATTTTAGACTTGTCCAAATTGAAAGCATTTGCAGATGACAAAATCAATGCCACTCAAAGATGTCTGCTTTGGAAAAGGTAGAAAACATTGTGGGAAAAGGAGAAAATGCTGGTTACCAGCATTTTCTCCTTTTCCAACAATGTTTTCCTAAGGCTTTTTTTCTCAGGGACGTGAAACCAAGGGATAGTTTAGTAAAGGGTTACAGAGACTTTTTCTGTCAGAATATCTGATGAAAGAGTAGGCAGTGTGGATCAAAGATCACCTTACACGTTCTATGCAGTCTGATCTTATTCAACATTGCCAAATTAGGCTGTTAAAATTGTTTTAGCCCTTTTCCAAACAATACCTGGTTTTTATTACCCGGAGATAGAAGCCTTTTGAAAACATTGTGGAGAAAGGCGAAAATGCTGGTAATCAGCATTTACTCCTCTATTCCATAATGTTTTCCACCCTGTTAGAAACAAATTTTAATGATTGAGTATCTTTTTTTTTTTGGTCGTCTTCAAATGTTTTCTAGCTGAAATATTAAAATTTTGTCGTTTTTATTAAAAGATTGAACGCTTCAGAGATTAACTTGAGTCCATATTCATCAACTGTTCCTCAGAATGTTCTCAGTCCTGTTCTCCAGAATTTTCTAGATTTGTCTGGGAAAAGTACCACAACCTCTGATTGGCTAAACCATTTCATTTATTTTAACCAATCAGAAGTTTTGTTACTTTCAAATTTAGAAAATCTTGGGAAGTAAGACCAAGAACATTCTAATGAATGGCCATGGCAGTAAATACGGACCTCTATGAATAAAGTCGGTAACATTTTAATATAATTGATCTTTAAACACTACCGTATTTTTACTACCCTAATTATGAAAATTTAGTTTTAAAAAAGATTGAAAAAAAGGGGGAATGAAATTATAAACTGCTCTTTCTCCATTTCCCGCATTGTTTATCTGTTTGAAGACGGACCCTACAATGGTTGATTTGCCTTTTGCTAATGCTTTCAAACCCACAAGTCTAAAAAATTGGCGTCTGGTCGCATGTTAATCTACACGTAGTACAACTTTTGTATGTGACCGTTTATTTCTAACGTTTTCTATATACAAGATTCTGTTTCTGTTTCAATCTATTTCTAATGTTTTTTTTTTGTTCTTGTTAATATTGTTTCTTTCTACTCTGAAATTATTTTTATCGTATTGACTATGAAATACATGTACCTTAACCGTTGTCTGGAAATTGGAGAAGAGCTGTAGCTTCCGTTCTGATCCATTTCTTCAGTACATGTGTAATATGACTAACGTTTGTTGCTAATTGTAATATACTGATGAATAAAACATGTTTAAACTGTATAAGAGGACAAAGATCGAGGACCAACAACAGTGAGGTCTATTCTAGGTATTGGACCAGAGCATATACATGTAGTTCATGACTAAACATGTCGAAATTTTGCTGAAAAAAGAAAAAAAAAAAGCACTTTACTAGCAGTTTCTCCTTTTTCTATACTCCAGTACAGTAATGATAAATTGGAAATGTTGTTTAATCCTTTACCACACAATGACGAATTCTAACGTCCCTGAGGAAGAAGCTTTTTGAAAACATTGTGAGAAAAGGAGAAAATGCTGGTCACCAGCATTTTCTCCTTTTCGCACACAGTTTTCTACCCTATTAAAGCAAAATTGCACCATTTCAGCTACTTTGAAATTGTCGTCTGTTTCATGCTTTCAATTTGGAAAGTTCTCAAAATTTGTTGTGTGGTAATGAGTTAAGGGTTAAATTGACCATAGGTCACATCCGAACGGCTAATCACCTCACATGCTATATTAATGCATCCCCACACAGTACTACTTTAAAGGTAGACAGTTATTATATGGCCTTCGGCACACAAAAAGGGGCATCTGGACGTTAAGGTAAAATGCCGTCCCGTTTCAGGGTGACCCTGGGGTTTGCATAGAATTTTGAAGAGTTCTTAAAAATAGAATTTATTGACACGTATCTTAACATATAGTACCAATCAGAAGCCAGCTAGAAGCGCTGGCCAGTTTTTTAATTCACAAAAAGAAAAAAAAAAAAACCGAAAAAACAAAAAAAGTAAATAGAATGTATAATTTCCAGCACCCACAGAATCAAATAAATATAGATCTATATGTATTTAGTTTGTACATATTTTTTGTGGCCATTTTACATAAAGGGTTGTGACGAAAGCTAACTAAAGCTTATAAAAGTTCCCCTCCAATGGAGAAATCTAAATGGCATTGGTGTAGGATTAGCAAATGTTTATCATTTCAATGGGGACGATTTAAGATCCGAAAACGCATTTTTTTCTACGACATTATAAATTATACATTTATAGTCCTCCTAAAAAGTACCACCGCAAGGCGGGTAATTAGATTTAGCAAATATTTACATAACATTTTTTTTTAAGGCTCTTTATCAATATTTTAGACTAGCCCAAATTGGAAGCATTTGTGGACAAAAAAAAAATATTGTGACTCAATAATTTGTCTTGGATAGGGTAGAAAACAATGTGGGAAAAGGAGAAAATGCTGGTTACCAGCATTTTCTTCTTTTCCCACAATGTTTTCAGAGGGCTTCACACTTAGTGTGATAATTGACCCGGAATTGCTTGGTAAAGGTTTAAAGTACAAAACCAGGTTAAGTTGCCCCAATTTAACAAGACCAGCCTTAGTTGGTAGAGCGTAGGACTCGTGATCATAAGGATGTGGGTTAGATCCCCACGGCTGGCCATCTAAAATTACTAATAGTATTTCGGATGAGACGTTATTTAAACCGAGGTCCCGTGTGACGGTTCTATACACCGAGCACGTTAAAGAACCAGGCGTAACTTAGGATGGGTTTCGTCCTTTATCTGCACTATCCCCCGTAAAAATATTAACAGTCTTCAGGGGGGCGTCGCCCATATGGGCAACCGGTGGCGACAATAAATAAATGCAAATTCAATCAATCAACCAATTTAACCATTTATAACACAGGCTTATTTCAGACCTTACATGACTTTGCTACAGCAAAAGCGGGTTGAATGCAACTCTGTGAAGTATTATACATAGCAGGTCAGCACAGTATTAGTTGTACGGTCAGGTGGCAGCGGACTTGGAAACTTGTTCACTGCTGTGGTGAATCATGTAGCCCCGTGCCTTGGGCTCGGGGCGACATGATTCACCACAGCCGTGAACAAGTTTCCAAGTCCCCTGCCACCTGACCGTACAACGAATTTATTATACTGCAAAGTTTTACCCCTTCAAAGCGCGTTAATCGAAATTTTCCTGTATTATAACCTCACGATTCGAGTATGCTGACGAAATAGGAATTCCCTTCTGAGTGCCCCGATTCAATGAAAACTGACTTCACTGGAAACTAACGTCACTAAAACGCGAAATTTGGTGCATAAATGTGCAGTCTGGTCATCGGTGGACGCCGCGATTTTGGATGTAGTGTTGCACGTGTAGTGATGTTTACGGGGCACTGAAAAGGGAGACTGGCTTTACGTGGTTTTTGCCAGGGAACATGATATGTATATTCCCGGCGGGTTAACCAATCAGATCACGAGAAATTTCTTTTAAACATGAGGTCATGAAATGCAATAAACCCCTGTTTGTACATCACTGCAATTAATGTGCTAAACATCGTTATGAAATGACAACAGGCACCGGTTTTTTTTTACGAACTTCGCCCTTCATTGAGAGATATTTAAACCCTAGGCTGCTAAACGCGACTCAAGGCCTCTTGCGGTAATCGAAGATCAAGATCAGACCTCTCAGAACGTATAGTCTGATCTTGGATCCACACTATCCGATGAAGAGATACTCCCACCAGAAAAATAGTTTTTTTTTTCATCTAAAAGTTTGATTTTAATTATTTGATAGCTTAACGGTTACCACACAATCCCTACTTTTAACGACCCTAAGAAAGAAGTCTTTAGAAAACATTGTGGGAAAAAGAGAAAATGCTGGTTACCAGCATTTTCTCCTTTTTCCACAATGTTTTCTACCCTTTACAAAACAAATTTAAAAATTTCAATCACTTTTATTTTGTTGTCTGAAAATGCTTTCAATTTGGACAAGCCTAAAATATTGTCATTTGGTAATGAGTTAAGCATACTATGTACTAGGTCATGGGCAGCAAGGTTTGTATGGAGAACTCAAGAGCCTGTGGAAACAGCCCAAAATGTACCCTAGATACCCGCGTTGCGTTGTAACAGCGTTAAGAACAAACTTGATATATAGTCACATATTTTATAACCCCGAGATGCGTTTCGATATAACCTGTAACCGTACATGATATTATTCTATACAAGTTTTTAAACTTTTTTTTTTATGGAGAGCATTGCGAGAAAATGACAAATTGCTTCTGATTTAGGTTAGTGTTAGCTCTTTACCACACAATCCATAGTTTTCACAATACATTGCAAAAAAAAAAAGGATTTTCAATACACTGTGGGAAAAGGAGAAAAAAATAATGGTAACCAATCGAGTATAAAAATCTTAACAAGCACAACATCAGTGTTGTTTTTTGTCCATCATGTCTCAGTTAACCTTTTGCCATACAATTCCGGCTTTTTATGACCAAAGAAAGCAGCCTATTAAAAACATGGTGAGAAAAGGAGAAAATGCTTCTCCCACCATGTTTTTCTATTCTCGCAAAAGTAGATTTCAATTTTTGAGTCAAAATTTTTGTTGTCTGCAAATGCTTTCAATTTGGACCTATCTAAAATCTTGTCGTTTGGTAAAGAGTTAAACGGACATCAAAGATGTTTTGTGTAGTCTAATCTTGACCTATACGGGCTGCAGGGAACAACCATAGTAACAGGCACTTTAAAAGTTTACACTTCACACTGGCGAGTAACTTACTAGTTGGGGTAGCATGTCCGTCTTTCCGCTTATCAAAATCAAAATTCTAATTTCAAACTTTTATTCTTAAACATGAACATACTTCACAAGGGAGCACATGAAAATAGAGCACGAACTCATTTGAGCCAAAGGTCAAGTTTTAAGCCTTATGACTTTATCGAACGAGTGAATGAACGAAAGAACGAACGAACGAACGAACGAACGAACGTAATGGAATATTATAGATAAATGGTTTTGACTTCAAAGTAATCATTATCCTGCTATAATGCTATAATGCAAATTGAATTTTCAATTCGACATTAAAAACCCAAATACGTGTATTGCGATTTCTAGGTAATGTTTCTTGGTTAAAATATCTCCTCCTCATACAGTCCAGATCAAAGATCAGACAGCAAATTTTGTGCAGTCTGATCTTTGATCTAAACTGTCCGCAAAAAGGTCAGTGAGTCGCGCTTAGCAGATCGAAGGGTTAAGACTTTTTCTGTAACAAATACCGGTTTGTGCAGTGTGGATCAACATCAGACGGCACGTTCTGTGCAATTATGGGGATAGCCAAGAATGTACTGAGCTGAAGTGAGCGACATAGTCCTGGGAGGAGCTGCCTTTCATCGAAAAAACCACGTACGTCCTGTCTAAAATTGATAGCCAAGACCCGTGTCCCATGTCTTTAAAACTTGAACCCATGCTTAACTGAGAGTTTGTGCAGACTTCAATCCTTATCCTGCTAGGGTAGAAATATTGTGGGAAAAGGAGAAAATGCTGGTTACTCCTTTTCCCACAATGTTTTCAAAAGGCATTTTGTGCAGCCTGATCTTGATCTACACATGTCTACTAAAGATCAGTGAGCTCATTTCTCAGCAAGGCGGTATGGAAATCATAAATGAAGACTTGGATTGAATAAGCAGAAACAATGAAAAAAACTGTAATTGTACAGAAGTTACCCACAAGGTTTTAATCATAGTAAATTTTGATATTCATGCTCACCTTAATTACTCAAGAAAAATCTTTTACATGCATTGACTCAGGGCTCGAAGGCTTCCACCTGGCTTCGCATCTGTAGTCTGATCTTGATCGACACTGTATAAAAAAGCGCAAGAAACGTACGGATCAGCTTAACGGTATAAGAAAAGGCCACGATTTACACATCATCCAGTTCCAAACATCACTCCAAATGTGAAGTAAATTTTTCCTACACGTCTTTTTTTCCTCTTTAGGATGGTGCAATCCTATGAGTTACAGAGAACCGAAAATGGCGGCAAACTTGACGAGCCCTACGGAATAAAAAGAGCAGAGAATGGAGCCAAACCGGAACAAGATGAGTCCTACGGGATAAAAAGAGCCGAGGCTGGCAGCAGACGGGAACCAGTCGAGGACCTTGATAATGAGAAAACAGTGTTGTACGGGGTCACGGACAACCCCTCTCCTGCACTTTGTTTTCTGTTTGGACTTCAGGTATATTTTGACATTACACATGTACACATTAAATGGCTAAACAATAATTACTGTCTGAAACCTCTAAGGACTTATACCAGGACTCCAGACATGTATATGGCCATGATTATCCCAAGACAAAGCGTATCATGGTCTAAGTTTCGTGCAAAAACTTTAAACAGCAAAGACAAACAAAATGTCCGTGTTGTTTACTTTATGGCTCATGATTAAGCCAAGACAAACTAAGTTTCGTGCAAAAACTTTAAACAACAAAGACAAACAAAATATCCGGGTTGTTTACTTTATGGTTCATGATTAAGCCAAGACAAAGCGTATCATGGTCTGAGTTTCGTGCAAAAACTTTAAACAACAAAGGCAAACAAAATGTCCGGGTTGTTGTTTACTTTATGGTTCATGAGAGAGAGAGAGGGAGAGAGAGAGAGAGGGAGAGAGAGAGAGAGAGAGAGAGAGAGAGATTATTATCAGATCATATTTTTGATAATCTTTTTGCATTATCCAACTACATCTCATATCAATACATGTACAATAAAAAAGCTCTTTGACTGATCGGCCACAAGGTGAGGCGTCCAAACTTTGGCCAATGATGAAGGCTAATTTTATAGGCGTTTAGTGCTTGACGCTATGTTTTAACTATTTCTTGCAGCATGCAGTCATGACAATCGGTGGAATTCTCTCCATACCTTTCATACTGTCGAATCTCCTTTGCGCAGCAGACCAACCGGAAGTGACATCAAAATTATTAAGCATTACAATGTTCATGTGTGGCGTTGCAACCCTCATACAAGCTGTGTTTGGTATAAGGTAGGATTCAGTTTTTGTAATTTCTCAGTCTCTCTCTTCTACTCACGAGTTTTTTTCAGTATACCACGAAAGTTATCAAAGTAAAATGGCTCAAGACAAAGAACTCGTCTGCCGATAGAAATTTGTGAAAGCAGAGCCCAAAGGAAAATTTTTCGGTCTGCTCTTGATCCACACTGTCCGTTAAGAGAACAATTTCCTCTATAATTCCCTTGAAATGGCAAATATTGGGCTTTTACTATCGGATTAAAAATTTTATTTTACTTTATTTAGCAGGACAATATTTATCTCCACTTTTTTTTCCTTTTTATCGACTTTATTTCAGACTCGGTATCATACAAGGAGGGTCACATACATTTATCGCCCCTATTGTTGCGATGATGTCCGTTGCGAAGTGGAAATGTCCGGAAGCTGGTAAGTTTTTTTAATCACCATCAGAATAAAATTTTGCGGAACTCTCAACTTGTTCTAGGAACTATGATATAATACTGATTGTTTTTCTTAAATTTCATCGAAAGTTGCAAGAGTAAAACCGAATGTTTTAACTCTTGATTAGTCGATCAGTCTGAGCTGGTATTTTCTACATTTGTAAGTAACACAACTTTTCATTGGCTAAACCGAATGGCTTAGCCAATCAGAAGTTATGTCACTAACGAACTTAGAAAATCTTGGAGAATAATACTTAGAACATTCTTAAGTATGGTTGGTGAATGCATGCTCAGTTCTCGCCTTTTCTAAGATCTACGGCCCCTAACTCACCAGTGAACATCATTCGGCCAACCTCGGCAACTTCCGTCTTTTAACATGAGAGTTATGTGCCTCAGACTCACTTACTCATCGGTAAATATCGTGTAATATCGACGTATTCGTAAAGGTTATCCAGCCACTCTCGGCAGCTTCTGTCTTTTACTGTGAGAGTTAGGGGCAGCAGACCTTATTTGCTTTAACACGAGTTTTAGTCTATGTTAACGAAATTCTAGTTTTACACGAATCCCTTTTTCAGTGTCGCCTGCTGCAAATTTCCTTCAGAAAATTATGAGTCACGAAAAGGAACTGAAATAAAATTTCATATTTGGTCAGAGTACATAAATCGTGTAAGAATAATGTGTTATTGCTATGGCATAATTACCTCCCTTCGATAAACGAGATAGGCCAGGCAAAATATTTTGATGCTGGTGCAGGTTCATCATCTGTTCAAGCTGTAACATTTGAATTATGTTCTGTGAAAAGGGGAATTAATGCATCTACGACAGGTATCGACACTTATCAGCATGTACAGTTCGCGCAGGCTAACATTGGCGAAACTTTGTGCTGTCCAATGATCATTATACTGCATCATTCAGCCATTGTAAGACAAAATCAGTTTTCTTGATCCATAAGTATTTAATCTCTGACTCGGTATAATGCATCACGGAATTACTTTGAACATCGCCCACCCCTCTCCCCGAGGGCAACTCATTTCTATTGAAATGTTGATTGCGTGAGTCTATTTCTGAGCATTAGGTAGTCAAGGAATCGCGCTTTCACAACACTCGTCTCATTTGCTTTATTTTCTCTCTGTTTCGATGGACTAAATGTACAAAATTTTGGAACTCCAAGGAGGTGGACTAATTAGCTGAATATTTTTTTTTCTATGTACTTGAATCCCATCTTTGTTCTATATCTTTTACATTTATATTTACTTACTGTTATTAAGGAGTCGTTAATAAATTTTGCACTCAATTTTTGTACATGATTTTCATAGCTGATGATCTACAGACAAACACGACCAGCCTTGAGTCAAATCCAGAAATTTGGAAAGAGCGTATGAGAGAGGTAAAATATTATGCCGTGTTTGATTTTTCTATATAACAGTATTGTTTAATTCTTTACCAAACGACAAAATTTTAGACTGGTCCAAATTGAAAACATTTGCAGACAAATATTAGGCGTGGTTGACTTTTTTCTGTATAATATTATTGTTCATCTCTTTACCCAAACGACAAAATTTTAGATTTGTCCAAATTGAAAACATTTGCAGACGGCAAATTAAAAGTGGTTGAAAATTCGAAGTTTGTTTTCTGAAGGATAGAAAACATTGTGGGAAAGGGATAAAATGCTGGTTACCAGCATTTTCTCCTTTTCGTACAATGTTTTCTAAAGGCTTCTTTCTCAGGGTCGTCAAAAGTAAGGATTGTGTGGTAATGGGTTAAAGCAAATTTGTATCAAAGTACACTTAATTTATGAAAAGAAAATCAATAAATAATCAATTAATGTTTGAATTACCGTCTTTGCATCTGTTAAAATGAAAATGGTAAAAATTAAATTTGCAAATGTCTGCTTTCAGTTGTTGAGGACCTATGTACCCTGAAACTTGGACGTCAAAGCACTTGGCGGGTGTGCCCGCCCGGGTGGTTCAGAGGTGAGCGTGTCGGAATCATGACCTGGTGGTTGTGAGTTCGATATCCGGTTGAGGCGAACTTTCTTTGCGGCGTATTTCCGCCTCTCACCACTGCTGAAGTTATGTTAGTATACTGGTGTGCGAAAGCCAGGAAACACATGTGCGTCACCGACCGCCATGATATGACCTTAGCTGTTAAAATGGCGTTAAACCCAAATACAACCAACCAACATTGCGGGTGTATCAGGACACTATATTTCATAATTTCTGGTTCATAAATTGTTCACTAATAACAGTTAGACGTTAATCCTTTCTAATATTTTGATATATTTTCAGATTCAAGGGAACCTCATGCTTGCCTCCCTAACACAGCTATTTCTGGGGTGTTCAGGATTACTAGGATTTCTTTTGCAATTCATCGGACCTTTAACTATAGCCCCAACTATATCTCTCATTGGACTTTCCTTAACAAGTGTTGTGATTGGATTCAATACTGTACACTGGGGAGTGGCTTTCTTGTAAGTGATTTTTTCCCTGTATTTTGCTAGATAGTTAATTTTCCCGCCTTTGCTCAAAATGAGTAATAAATTGGTCGGGGTAAACCTAGACTTTTGATGTATGAGAATGATGACTTGCTGATGTTTAGCTTACATAATTGCAGGAAATTAATAGACATTTAAAAAAAAAAACTGATTCTATACGAAAGTTAATTTGGATTTTTACTTATCTCTTTAAAGTTGTCTGCTCAATTTTTCAGGCTTTTTGTAAATAATTTTTCAAGTAGAATACTAGTGCTTTGTTGACAATAACTCTTCTTAAAATTATTCCTTTATTGTGTTTATTGTACGGTTTTAGAAGGTTTAATCGTTGTCTTAGCATATCTTCGAAGATTCGACCTGTCTTATATGACGCATCCCTTGCCCCGATATCGGGAAATTGTAGTATTACGCTGTATAAAGTAGCGATGTAGAAAATGGCTTTTATCAATACGTTTGAGGAGAAATGAGACCTGCTTTAGCTCCAGATTTCTCTAAAATGCTGATCATAGCTGAAGTAATTGCACGAGGTAACGTTTTATTGAGTAAACATTTATTTTAGTTTGAAATTCAAAGTAACGGTTGTCGCGTAGGAAAGTGGTTCGGTTCTGTACCCAGGATGCCCAAATTAGATAGATGAATATTTATAGAATGCCATCTAGCGGGAGATAATGATGTTTAATAGGATTATTATATTGCAGTGCAATGGCCTTGACATTGATGTTCGCTCTCTATCTACGTGGAGTCAAAGTACCAGTACCAACTATAAAAGGAGGAAAATGTCGCGTCCAAGGCTTTCCGATTTTTCAGCTATTTCCGGTATAGTGATAAACATTTTTTTTTTGTCATGTTATATGGCTTGCAACACGCGACAAGGGGCATTCGGACATTTGCGTAAAGTGTCGTCTCGGATCAGCCTGCGCAGTCCGCGCAGGCTAATCCGAGACGGCAATATACGACTAAATTAGATTTTGTGCTGAAATGGTCTTGCGCAAAACAGAAAGTGATATAAAAATGGAAGGTGCCGTCTCGAAACAGAGTGCGCAGTCCGCGCAGGCTAATCCGAGACGACACTTTACGCAAATATCCGAATGCACCATTTTGCGTGTTGCAGGCCAGTTTTGGGGTCCTTCATGGTGAAAGTATTACAGTGCAGTGCTTTGGTAAATTTGGAGTCTGGGTATCATTCTATGCAGGCAGAGCGTGTTAGGGAGATTGCCTTTAGTCAGTTCACTCCAGAACCAGAACTCTGTGAAAGATAAAATGCTGATACATTACTGAAAAAAAAAACTTCACTTTCCATATTTAACCCAAAATGTGCTGATAGGTATGTTACAGCCACCACCAAGAACAGTACAAGTATATGTATTTAGCATATATCTTAGCATGTATCTTGCCGAGCTTTTGGTCCAAGTGTTGGAAGTTTGAGTATGTCTGCTCTTACATTTATTTAAAGATTGTCGACAGAGATTCTCTGCAATTCGATATCATTCTAAAATTGTGACATGTCATTATCATTGTTGCTTAGATTCATCAAAGATGCCATTTATATTAAAAAAAAAACACCCTAAGCGTACATGTCAAAAGTATTTTCTTTATGTCTGTTTGCTTTCGATTCATTTTTTTTATATACCTACTGTTCAGTAGACAAATGTGTGTAGCACTGTCGAATAAGCTTATATTAAACATATCTTTTGACTTTGCTGAAAGTACTACCCACGTAAATTGTATAATGTAGGTCCTTTTATCTTCTGTCATACTCTCTAGATCTCCTATTATTTCATTTAAAAGAATGGTACTTTTTGTTTTGTGACTATCTACAACTATGTACTTTGTAATAAACTTCTGTTCTGTTCTAAAAACTTTACTTCAAAGCTCTTCTTTATCGCAAATCTCGGAAGCCAGTAGGAATGATGGCTATTTAGTGGTTTTTTTTTTTGTATCAACCAACTTGTGCAAAATAACATTATGACTAAGACCTTGTTTATAGCGGAATTGGTTGGAAGCAGTGTTTGATCCCTTGACCACATAATTCTGAATCTTAAAGACCTGGAATATTAGAAGGCTTTGATTAACATGGGTGAACATGGTGAAATGCTGGAAACCATCTATTTCTCCTTTTTTCCCCCCAATGTTTTTCTTCCCATTCATACACGAACTTAATCAATTTAGCAATATTTAAGTGTCGGCTTCAGTTCCTTTGACTCTGAACTAATGTAAACCTCAGTTGTGTTGTTTTAAAGATATACTAGGTTTGCAATAAGTTGCAAATCTTTATGTTCCATGGCTCCTCACGCCAGCGTTTATATCTATGTTTCAGGTGATACTCAGCATCACTCTTAGTTGGTTGTTATGTCATGTGCTCACAATATCAGACACGATCCCGAACAACTCTACACATCCGAATTATCTGGCACGAACGGACGCACGGACACAAGTTGTAGATGACGCCCCATGGTTCTATATCCCCTATCCTTGTAAGGTTTAATTATTTTAATTTTGTGCCATATGGCAACATTTTAGACTTATCCGAAAATGAACGCACTTGCAGACGAAGATACCATTTTGGCTCAAATCAAGGGATTTGTTTGGAAGGGCAGAAAGTACTTTTTGTTAAAGAGGAAATATCTATTACCTTTCTCTACAACGATTTTCAAAGCCTTCTTCCGTATTGATGCATTTGTAAACACCAACCTGTATTACAGTTTATGACAAATAAATTTATGCATATTACTCTTACTTATTTTTAGATAAACTCTTGCATTAAAAAAGACAATAAAATCTTTTGTTTTGAGGGGTAAAACAGATAAAAATAAAAATAGTTTTCTTATTGTAAACTACAGTATGATTAATAAGCAGGTAATATTGATGTTCACTCTCCAACATTTATTTTCAGTCCAGTTTGGCATTCCAACTGTCAGCGCTGCCGGGTACGTTGGGTTTCTTGCTGCCACTTTGTCCTCGGTCATTGAGTCTGTAGGAGATTATCATGCTGCAGCACGTATCTCAGGGGCTGCGCCGCCCCCAGCCCATGCTGTTAACAGGGGTATTGCCATCGAGGGATTTGCTAGCGTGATTTCTGGTATGGTTGGGGCGGGTCATGGTACAACGTCTTACAGCGGAAATATCGGAGCCATCGGGATTACTAAAGTAAGCAGACTCTTTGTTATGACCCAAGAGTCAATTGTCCCACTGAATCTCTAACTTCCAGTTTTAAACGCCTGTATTTAGATTTTAACCAGAATTATTTCCTTCATTTTGTAGAGTAATGCGTTCCTTGGCGAACTAATTAACTTTTTTCTTTTCCTACGAAAGATTTTTAAATAATATGCAGATAAACGCTGATGAAGTGAGTAGAAAGGGAAATAAGTCGTTCAGTAATTCCTGATTTAACATCCACCGAATAGGAAAATGAGGACAGCCTGTATTCACAAATATAGCCAAGATCGCTACAAACGTATAGAAGATGTACATAATAGATCTCTACCACTTAACCCTTTAAGCGCTGGAACCGACTAATCTTGTTTTTCTGGACAGTGTAGATTAAGATCAGACTGCACAGAATGTGCAGTCTGATCTTAGATCTACACTGTCCACTATATTATTACATATTCTGGCCAAGAAAAAGCTTGGTACAGCAATATTTCGGATGTTTTTTTTTTCTCAATTTTAAAAAGTCTCTTGTTTTAATTCAGCACTTTAAGGGTTAAGACCTATAGACTCGGAAGTAGTTACCTTGTCTCCATGCAATGACAACCATGAAAAACGAGAAAATCATCAAATGAAGCAATGGCTAAATTTATTTGTCTAATGTTAATAATTAATATTGGTTAAGATGCAACAGAAAGACAAATAGGGTCAGCAAGCAAACTTTGCATTTTCCAGGTTGCCAGTCGACGTGTTTTTATGACTGCCGGAGTGATACTGGTCTTGAGTGGGACTCTGGGTAAATTCGGTGCAGTCCTATCTTTGATACCAGATCCGGTGATTGGTGGTACCCTGACTGTGCTGTTTGGTATGGTGTCTGCGGTTGGTATATCGACCCTGAAGTTTATCGACATGGCTTCATCCAGAAACCTTACAATACTGGGTGTATCGCTATTGGTTGGTTTAATGGTGCCACAGTATGTGAACGATCCAAACAACGCGGACGCAATCAAAACAGGTAAACTACCTTTATCAAAATATATATCTGCTTCCTTGTTAAAAAATGTTACATGTCCAACTACAAGAACATTGTAGCTAATGCTAAATAAAGTGCTTTTGTGTACAGGACAGATTAAATCACACTACACAAAATATGAAGTCCGATCCTCGATCACACGCAACTACAATTTTTCAAAGATTTTCTCATAGAGAAAATAAAGTCTTGCTACGAGTAAGCTTTAACTGCTAGAAATTATAAACGCAATATATTTTTTTTTGTCTAAAAATGAGAAACCTAGGCCCGTATTCACCAACCATTCTTAAATAATTTTGATTCTGATTCTCAGTATTTTTCCCCTCAAATTCAAAGAGGCACAAAATCAGATTGGCTTAACAAAACAGTGAAGCTGCCCGGCAGAGAAAATGTGTTATTCTATTGAGAATAACGATCAAAATGAGGCTTGACCCTTCACCAGATACTCTCGAGTTTTTTCGACCCTGTAAAGGGCTTTCAAAAACAATGTCGATAAATGAGAAATTGCTGATAACAAGCATTTTTTCCTTTATTTACTATTCTTCTACCCAACCAACGACAGAAATAATCTTTTTAGATGAATCTTATTTGCCGTGTGCAAAGGTTCTAATTTGGGTCTTATACTGCTGCATTTTCCCTTTCTGGTAATGAGTTATTCCCTTTCTGGTAATGAGTTGTTCCCTTTCTGGTAATGAGTTGTTCCCTTTCTGGTTATAAGTTGTTCCTTTTCTGGTAATGAGTTATTCCCCTTCTGATAATGACTTGATATCTTTCTGGTAATAAATTGTTCCCTTTCTGGTAATAGGTTGCTCCCTTTCTGGTAAGGATATTACCAGTTGTTCCCTTTCTGGTAATAAGTTGTTCCCTTTTTGGGTCAAAGTCGTTCCCTTTCTGGTAAGAAGTTGTTCCCTTTTTTGGTGATGAGTTGTTCCCTTTCTGGTAATGAGTTGTTCCCTTTATGATAATAAGTTGTTCCTTTTCTGGTGATGAGTTGTTCCCTTTCTGGTAATACGTTGTTCTTTTTCTGGTAATAAGTTGTTCCCTTTCTGGTAATGAGTTGTTCCCTTTCTTGTAATAAGTTGTTCCCTTCCTGGCATTAAGTTTTTCCCTTTCTGGTAATGAGTTGATCCCTTCCTGGCAATAAGTTATTCCCTTTCTGGTAATGTGTTGTTCCCTTTCTGGTAATAAGCTGTTCCCTTTCTGGTAATAAGTCTTTCCCTTTCTGGTAATGAGTTATTCCCTTTCTGGTAATGAGTTGTTCCTTTTCTGGTAATGAGTTGTTCCCTTTCTGGTAATAAGTTGAAAATGCTTTGTAAATACAGTTCTCAAAAGTCTAACCTTTTGTTTCTTTCTCTTTTATTCCAGGTAACGAAGAACTAGACCAAGTCATCAATGTTATGTGTGGGACAGCCATGTTTGTAGGCGGTCTGGTTGGCTTTGTGCTAGATAACACTGTTCCAGGTAAAAAAAAACGTTCTTACAAAGCCTTGTTTAGGTCTTTAACCCTTTACCACACAATGACTACTTTTCAGTAACGCCCCTGAAAGAGAAGGTTTTTGAAAACATAGTGGGAAAAGGAGAAAATACTGGTTACCAGCATTTTCTCCTTTTCCCACCATGTTTTCTACCATATCAAAAAAAAAAAAATCATTTCACATGGGCCACATTAAAACTGTCATCTGCAAATGCTTTTAATTCGGACAGGTCTGAAATTTTGTTGTGCGGTAAAGGGTTAAGCGTCATATTATGGTATGTGATGCGCTGACAAAAGGGGATTTCATGCCGATCCGTGATGTATCATACCAAGCAAAGCCTTGTTTAGGTCTTTAAGCGTCATATTATGGTATGTGATGCGCAGATCCGTGATGTATCATTATACCAAGCAAGGCCTTGTTTAGGTCTTTAAGCGTCATTTTATGGTATGTGATGCGCAGATCCGTGATGTATCATACCAAGCAAGGCCTTGTTTAGGTCTTTAAGCGTCATTTTATGGTATGTGATGCGCAGATCCGTGATGTATCATTATACCAAGCAAGGCCTTGTTTAGGTCTTTAAGCGTCATTTTATGGTATGTGATGCGCAGATCCGTGATGTATCATTATACCAAGCAAGGCCTTGTTTAGGTCTTTAAGCGTCATTTTATGGTATGTGATGCGCAGATCCGCGATGTATTATACCAAGCAAACCATCACATAATTAGAAAATCAATAAAATTTATTTGTCTCACAACTGGCTAAATTCTGCGGTGGAATGGTCCTTAGTCATGCACAAATAGCATAAAACTCCAATGTATCATTATACCAAGCAAGGCCTTGTTTAGGTCTTTAAGCGTCATATTATGGTATGTGATGCGCAGATCCGTGATGTATCATACCAAGCAAAGCCTTGTTTAGGTCTTTAAGCGTCATATTATGGTATGTGATGCGCAGATCCGTGATGTATTATACCAAGCAAACCATCACATAATTAGAAAATCAATAAAATTTATTTGTCTCACAACTGGCTAAATTCTGCGGTGGAATGGTCCTTAGTCATGCACAAATAGCTCCAATCTATGTAAGTCTGTGCGGACTGTGCAGGTTGATATAAATTGATAATTTGCGCAGATGCATTAGTTCTTGTTCTGCTAAATAACTAATATAATACTTTCAACTCTTTAGTGATAACTTATATATTTATGTTTCAAAGGTATGCTTTTGAGAATAATATCTCCTCATCGAACAGTGTTGATCCAAGATCAGACTGCACGTTATGTGCAGTCTGATCTGAATCTACACTGTCCGCTAGAGGTAAGCCAGTCGCGCTTAGCAGCCTAAGGGTTGTAATAGGTTCTGAAAAATTATTGGGGTTATAAAATATTTGTTGAGGGTTCTGAGCTGTGAAGTTTGCGACATAGATGCTCTCGGACCGTTCGATCTATATTTAAGTTGTTACATTGTCTTGTTGTAAATTTATGCAAAGCCTAGAACTATCTGCCAACAAGGACCCGGATCAGTCTTCGTTTTGTTGCCGTCTGATTGGAGTCCATGTTGGACGGAAACCTATTCATTGAACACTGTTCTAGTTTTTCTTTGACTATATAATACTTAGCTGCTCTAAATCCCTACTGAACAAGTTCTCCAAATGGTACTTGACTATATTGGTTTGATGGATGATATTGTTATTTGCATTATGGGCCGGTGGCCTTTTGCATAAAATAAACTTGAGTTAAGATAAGGAAATTCGTAATGGGTATATTACGCCGAAAACAAGGGATGTTATGTGATAAAGGTCGAATCTTCAAAAAAAAAAAATGACATGCGCAGACAACGTTAACAAAGTCCGAAATTATCATGATTTTTCTATATCTTAAACTTTGACTTATTTATTTTCATTCACAGGAACGGCAGAAGAAAGGGGCATTCATTCCTGGAGAGAACCCGACGCTGGTGATGGCGTTTACCAAACATCCAAAGAAATTTACGATTTACCCCTGATAATGAAATACATCCGACGGATCAAGTGTTTGTCCTACATCCCTATCTGTCCCACATTTAATATGGAATTGAACTTATGGAAATGCAAGCGTTCTGGAAACAAAGATCAGTCGGTAAAGATAAGATCAAAGGAATTGACGACAAGTGTTGAAAAGATAGAGAATGGCTTTGAAATGAAGAATGTAGCAAGTCATTTCGACAATGTAGCTGTAGTGAAGGACTGATTTTACCTTTGGCTTGTTACTTTTAGCGCATATCTCAGTTTTTTTGTATTTGTGGCCAATTTAGACCAAGATTAGACTGCAAAGTATGTTAATGTATAGTCTGATCTTTGTCAACTACATGGAGATATTCTGCTCAGTAAAAGTCCTATAAAATTCAGTATTTTCCGCTACGACGAAAAATATTCATTTTGCCTATCTGTCGTTGTATGGTAAAACGTAAAACATTTAACTTATTACCAAACGACAAAATTTTAGATTTGTCCAAATCGAAAGCATTTACAGGCGACAAAATAAAAGTGAATGAAAATTTGAAATTTGTTTTGTGAAGGATAGAAATCATTGTGGAAAAAGGAAAAAATGCTGGTTACCAGCATTTTTTCCTTTTCCCACAGTGTTTTTAAAGTCTTCTGTCTTAAGGTCATAAACACCGGTGTTTGTTTGGTAAAAGGTTAAAGTTTGATTGTACAAAGTTTAATAAACAGCATGATCAAAAGTGTGTAAATTTTCTGTGTTAATTTCTTAATGATTTTATAGCGAAGTAAAGATTTACCAGAAACTCTTGTCTTAAAATGTCTTATTTCTTTGTTTTTATTACCGGTATTGTTGTATATCTGATATAACGATTTTCTTTTTTGATACCTTGGAATCAGCACGTCCTCTTTTCTGTCCTTTTATGGCTCGTAAAAGGGTTACTTCATTCAATTTTTGAATTTCAAACGAGCATACCTTTGACTCCCGCGACCCCGAAGCAATCTGATCAGGTATTACACCATATACCGTTAAATATGAAAGGAACAATAATTTGAAGAGTCTTATAAACCTTTACTTAACAATCTCTGGTTTTTACGACCCAGAGGAAGACGCCTTCTGAAAACATTTTTGGAAAAGGAGAACCAGCATTTTCTCCTTTACACACAATGTTTTCTACTCTTCTAAAGTCAAGTTCCAATTGTCCATTCAAGTTTATTTTTGTCGTCTGCATATAATGCGTCAAATTTGGACAGGTTTAAAATTTTGTCTTTTGGTAAAGAATTAACTGGATAAAAATAAAACCAAAGTTAGCCTTGTCGTTAGGAGCCAGTGTGTCAGGAAGCCTGATTTCTCATACGACAATTATAATCAAAGTGTTGAGAACGCTGATGTGGCATTTGTTCCAAAGAATCTATGAACTTACCAAGACGCAATGACCTGATTCACCCTTTCGCAAACAGTTACACGCTTCGACATAAATAACGGAGAGAAGGTTTGGAAATATTCTGGGAAAGAGAAAACAGTTTGGTTTCCTGATTTTCATCTCTTATAACCTTCTACAAAATAATCCTTTATTATGACGACCCCAAGAAAGAAGAAAATCTCCCCGGGAGAAGATACATTTCTCTCATTTACACAATATTTTGACCTTCTGTCAAACAATCCAAGTTTAACGACTTTGTGACAGAAACCTTTTGAAAAGATTGCGGGAGACGGATAAAATGCTGATAAACAGTCAACCGATGGCGATATGGGTTGTACCAAAGACTAAGCCCACTTATCATGAGGTTCCGATGGGATTTCAACCCAGAACCTTTGCTGTCGGAGGCCATTGCTCTCCCACTAAACCAGTGCGACGTGGTCTCCATTGGTTGTGAGCTAGGGCGTCGATCATGGTAACCATAAGTTCCCAAGTTCGATTCCCGGGAGCGGGTGCCAATCTTGGGACTGTTCATTGTCCCACGCAAACGGCGTGAGTGCTGGTACAGTTCCCAGGAAGCAGAATTGAGAGAGATTAGTGTAAGTTGTTAGTACTTTTTTCTCAGTCGATAAAAATAACGTCGGACTACTTCAAAAAACCTCGTAACTACAGCTGGTAACAAGCTCTAGTTACGAGGTTTTTGAAGTAACTCGACGAAATATGTTTAAACTGAATTAAACCACTATCTACTACCATCAGTAAACATCATGAAGTTTAAGTACAGATGGTGCAAGAATGATGAACAGAGATGGACCAGAGATCGTGACTCCCAAACTTTTCTTATCTTCACTCTATATTCGAAAAAAATTATGTTTTTTTCTCAACAATCGTTTGTGGTTAAGGCTGATGTCCTTGTTTATGCTTAACTCTTTCCAAAACAAGCCCTGGTTTTTGCGTTTCTGCAGTACAGGTCTTTAGAAAACACTGTGGGAAAAGGAGAAATTGCTCGTAACGAGCAATTTCTCCTTTTCCCATAGCGTTTTCTAGCCTATCGGAAAACTTTCTGACATTCTCATCAAATTCAAAACTGTCACCTGCAAACACTTTGAGTTTGGGACAGTCTAAAATGTGTCATTTGGGAAAGGGTTAAACGTTTATCATACCAACCCTTTACTTTTTACTAAATGACAAAAAAATTAGACTTGTCCAAACTGAAAGCTTTTACAGGTGACAAAACAAATGGATCCTAAGCGATGAGATTTGCTAGTTCCAGAAAATATACGTATCACTGAAATCAGTGTTAAAAAACAATACAAATCATCAATAATTAAGAATCCTAAAATTACCAAAAAAGTTTTTTTCTTTGATGGTATTCCCTTAAAAGGCTACGTAGCCTCCTAAGCTATTTTTATATTTGCCGCTTAAAAGCAGAAAAGCCTTGTTGGAATGTTAATTGATTGTCACGTGACTAATTAAGTTTATATTCCATAATATAACAAACATGTAATTATTTCCATAATGTCTTCTGCAACGTTTGAAGCTTAATTCTCTGTATATTTCCGGTATGGAAATGAACAAGTTGCTCATGTAAAAATAGACAGTGTTTCCCGTCGGTGTCGACTTGGGCTGTAGTAAGTATCTAATTTTCTCTTGTCGGATGGTTTTTGACTACTGGGGTTTTTTGAATGCAAATTAAAAGGCTTTGGGAGTACGTTTAAGAATGATTTTTCCTTTTATATTTTTGTAAAATTTTCGTCCTAAAATCTGAAGGGCCACCTTTAAGACTGCTGAATAAATAACGACATGAAACTTTGTAGGTACTAGTTCCAGCTCAAAGTATTTCGGTGTCTGATTTCTTTTTCGCCAGAAAAATCTTTTTTAACAATGGAGAGTATAAATCTAAGAGCAGAATTCCTAGAACTTGGAGTCTGATTTTGATTTATACGCTCCGCAAATCGCATTTTGTCGCTATTTTTTAACCCTTTACCAAGAAATGACGTGTTTTTATGACATTTAGAAAATACCCCCCTTGAAAACAGTTTGCAAAAAGAAACAAGCAAATTTTGGTAGCCAGCCTTTTCACCTTTTTCCGCAACGTTTTCCATCCTTCTACAACAATATTTATCATTTGAGCCACATGTTTACTGATGTCAGCAAATGCTTTCAACGTAGACAAGTCTGTGTCTGTTAAAAGGTTTGCTGTAGGCCAGATAAAGCAAGCTTTGTTTGTACATAGTGTGTCAGTGACAAGTTTCACCTGTTTATTTTTTTCTCCTCATTTTTTGGACAACATTGTACGCTTTTGCATTTTGTGACCTTCGAAAACGCAAACAGAATATACAACTAATGTCTTAACTCCCTAAGACTGCTAAGCGCAACCCACTGACCTTTTTCGTATAGTGTAGACTTATGTAGAATGTGCAGTCTGGTCTTGAATCTATATCGTCCGAAAAGGAAGTATTTTTCTTTCAAAAAAGTTTGAAATTGAGCATTACTTAGATTTTTTTTCTCACGGCTTGAAAAATGTTTCTTCTAATTTATCTAGCACGATAAAGGTAAAAAAAAATATTATATTTCATATGTCTATTTATAGAAATGTTATGGGTGAAGAAATTTCGCAATTTAAGCTGGGGGGAAATATTTCCCCGTCACAGTGAATATTTTCCTCCTGCCGAAAATCTGGAACTACTTTTTTTGAAAATATCGGTTATCGGTTAATTGACTTGAGATCACTAGTTTTAAAAGTGGCATTCGTTGACAAAATAATCAGAGCAAACATATAATTTATTTCATTAGCTGGTGGTTAATATGGGGAAATATTTGCATCAAAAGGGAAAGGTCCTCGAAAATAACTCGTACCTTACTGCACTCGTTATTTTCGTATACTTTCCCTTTTCGGCAAATATTTCCCTATATTAACCACAAGCTGATGAAATAAACTCTATAGGTAGCTTCAGAGGTGCTGGGATATGAACATCAAAACTCCTATGTGGAGCTATAGGCAGGAAATGGTGAAAAAACGGGATAACCCTCTTCACATACCCTTCGTTACGATGTGTATAAGATCCGCGGAGTATCGATCGAGAGAAAAGCAACCTTTTGCATCTTGGTGTCATAAATATAGGCATATAGGCCTGCTACAGCCCGCAGAATAAACATCTTCACTTCTTGACCAATCGCATTGTACTATTTATTTATTCGAGACTGACCAATCGCATTCTGTGGTAAATCAAAGCTGTGAGAACGCTGAAGTGGTATTTGTCAAGGAAGCCGTTGTGTGGAATTAGTTAATAATTTGAAACAAAAAGAGAAATATTATTCAAATAATTGCTTGAAAATCAACCAACTATGCAATGAATACATATTTGGTGAAGGGAGAGTACTAAAGACAAAGTTAGGATCATTTGAGTATTGGTGGTCTCCCTAGATAATTAGGAGGGGTCAAGAGTAACGTCCCTTGACAGTAAGATTCATGATAAATAGAGAGAAAAACATGCGAATAATCGAATAAAACTAAGTTTATACCTCAAAACTATGATTTTGAAATATCTTCAGCCGTTAACATTTTAAAAAATTCCCAACATTACAATCATTTATTTCGATCTGTAAATATTCATGCCCAATCAAATAGAGTAGCGCGCAGTCATGGGATGAACAAGCCATGGGACGAATTGGTTATGGAACGAAAAAGCCCAGGACCTAGCAATCGTGAGAAAAACTTTGTATCATCGCGCCAATAGCAGGCTATGAGCAATGAAGCTACTGTCAATAAAAGAATAGTATTTCCTCGATCGATGGCCTCACCCAGAGTATTTTAACATGCCATTTCCAATTATATATCTGCGTGCTACCGACAAAATAATTTACTAGCAAAAAATTGAGTTTAATTGGGTTTATTTCCTTCGGTTCTGCACAAAATACAATACATAGTCTTCAAAATTTAATAGTGAACTCATGGTGGTATTGTCTTCGACAAATACAAAAAAAACCCCCCAGCTTTCCTGGCCCATACAATTCAGAGGCTAAGAGAATAGGGAAAAGCGCGACTCGCTGACCTTTTGGGGACAGTGTAGATCAAGATCAGACTGCACAACGTGCAGTCTGATCTTGTATCTACACTGTCCGAGAAGAAGACATTATTCCTCAATAGAAAACTTTGAAATATAAATATTTGGGTTTTCACTATAGAAATGAAAAAAAAAAGAAAAAAATCCTAGTTATTTTGTAGGATAAGGGTTAATTTCGCGTTTAGGTTTAACAGAAATTGATTTACTTTCTATTTACAGTTGCAAGTTTCTATTCATTATAATTTTATAAATTGTTTTCCCACATTCTTCGCATGTTTTCGCAACGATTAACCTTTCCTGCAACATTCTGGATTTCGTACAAAGGCACAGATCAAGATCAGATTGCACAGAATGTTCAGTTTGATCTTAAATCCATACTGTTCACCTTGTAAATCTATCAGATTAAAAAAAAATATGCCTGACTCCCATGGTATTGTATTTTAACCCTTTCCCAAACAAGCCCTTGTTTTTACGTGTCTGCAGTACAAGTCTTTTTTGAAAACACTGTGGTAAAAGGAGAAATTGCTCGTAACGAGCAATTTCTCCTTTTCCCACAGTGTTTTCTACCCATTAGAAGAACTTTCTGCCATTTTCATCAAATTTAAAACTGTAGTCTGCAAACTCTTTGAGTTTGGAAGAGTCTAAAATTTGTCGTTTGGGAAAGGGTTAAACCGTCAAATATGGTCGATTTTTTTTAACATAGAGAGAATGAAGCTCGTAGTTTTAAGGATAAAGACTTTTTTCCATCATCATTTATGCTCGTACAAGTTGTTGACATAAATAATGCAGATGTGCCCAATTTTTTATTGTTATGTTGACAATAAAAACGTGAAGTAATTCATATGCAAAATGCACTCATTTTTTTTTATTGCAAAACAGACAGTCATAATGTAGTATTTGTAACATATGGATGGATTTTAGTACACTTTTGTCGAGCATTATTACTAATTTTGATAAATGGACAGTCTCATATTAACCCATTACCACACAATCCCTACTTTTGACGACTCTGAGAAAAAAGCAACTCGCTCATTTACAAACCGGAAATACACAGAAGAAGCTGCAAACGTAGCGTCCGAAGAAATCACTATGGAAAATAATTACTTGTCTGTTATGTTATGGAATTTAAGCCCCATTAATCATGTGCCAGTCTCTTGACATTCCCACAATGCTTTTTTTTTAAATTTCTGGCACAAAATCTAAAAATAGCTTAGGAAGCTACGTAGTCTTTTAAGGCAATACCATCAAAAAACATTTTTTTTAAAGTTTTGTTATTCTTTGTTATTGATGATTTGTATTGTTTTATATATATATAAATTTCAGTGATACATACACATGTATATATTTTTTAATTTAATTTAATTTTTTAAAGGGATGTGAAAAATCTAAATACCCACCTTTAAGACTTGTCAAAATTAAAAGCAATTGTGGGTGTGAAATCAAATGCGGTTCAAGTAATGTAAATAGATAAAAAAAAAAGGGTACAAAACAATGTAAGGAAAGTGAGATAACGGTCGTTACTATCATTTTCTCCGTTTCTCACGACGTTTTCAAAAGCCGTCTTTATTATGATCGTTTACTCATTACCAAACGACAAAATTCTATGTATGTCTAAATCGAAAGAATTCGCAGACGACAAAATAAAAGTGACTGAAAATTAGAAAGTTATTCTGTGAAGCGTATAAAACATTGTGGGAAAAGGAGAAAATGCTGGTTACCAGCATTTTCTCCTTTTCCTACAATGTTTTCTAAAAATTTCTCTCTCAGGGTCGTCAGAGGTTGGGATTGTGTAGTAATGGGTTAAAGGGGGGGGGGGAAAGGGGGGGTGTAGAAAAGAATTAATGATAAATGAAACAAAATCGATGCATCAATTGCATTCACAAACAAAATGAACGTAAATCTTTAATTTCTTTTTAAAACGATGGTTGTCAATATAAGAGATTCTAAAAAAAATGGACCTGTTTCCTACAGTGTTGTGTGACATCTCCAAATGTTAAAAGCTTATAAACGTTCATCTAGGGGTCTTTTGTTGATTCCAGTGTCCAGTTTTTGCCTCTTGAGACAAGATATCTGTAAAATAAATGAATCATGATTGATTGATTGAATGAATGAATGAATGAATGAATGAATGAATGAATGAATCAGTCAGTCAGTCAGCGAGTCAGTCAGTCAGTCAGTCAGTCAGTCAGTCAATCAATCAATCAATCAATCAATCGATCAATCGACCAATCAATCAATGAATAAATCAATCAATCGATCGACCGATCGATGAATCAATGAATCGATAAATAAATCGATCAATCAATCAATCAATCAATCAATATAAGGGAAAGATGATAATTTGCAATTTGCAGCAAATAATTCCTGACGAAGGAGTAATTACCAAAAATTACCGACCCAAGCTACACCTGAAAGCTAAGCTGCTATACGGGACTTATTAACCTTTTGCGGACAATGTAAATCAAGATCAGACTGCAAAAAAAGAGCAGTCAGATCTTGGATCTATACTGTAAGATAAGGTGATGTTATTCCCCAAAACATAACTTTGATATAGCAATATTTCGATTTTCACTATCGAATTTAAACTTCATTTTAGCCAGTAAGCAGGTAATGGTTATAATGGTAAAATCAAAGCACTGACGGTACAGAGGATAGAAGACAGACATGTGAAATACTGTTAACCCTTTACCAAACAATCTCTGGTTTTTACGACCCTAAGATAGAAGCCCTTTCAAAACATTGTGCGAAAAGGAGAAAATGCTGGTAACCAGCATTTTCTCCTTTTCCCACAATGCTTTCTACCCTGCAGAAAACAAATTTTAATTTTTGAGCTACGTTTATTTTGTCGTCTGCAAGTGCTTTCAATTTGGACCAGTCTATAACTTTGTCGTTTGGTAAACGGTTAAACCTTTTCCTGCTATTTAACTAAAATGAAATATCTAATTGGCTTAAACCCAAATACTAAAATTCAAAGTTATGTTTTGAGAAATACAATAAAGGTGCATATATACGCATGTCAAAAACTTTGCATACTAGAGATAACTTTTTCAAGTTATATTATATTTTATGTGTCTTTTTTTAGAAATGTTATGGGTAAAGAAATTACGCCATTTAAGCTGGGGGCGGATTATTTCCCCGTCACAGTGAATATTTTCCTCTTGCCGAAAATCTGGTTAATTAACTTAAGATTACTAGTTTTAAAAGTAGGATTCGTTGACAAATGATCAGAGGAAATATAATATATAATTCATTTTATCAGTTTGTGGTTAATTGGGAAATATTTTCCTCAAAAGGGAAAGGTCTGCGAAAATAACTCGCCCAACCGCACTCTTTATTTTCGCATACCTTTCCCCTATTCGGCAAATATTTCCCCATATTAACCACAAGCTGATGAAATAAACTCCTTTAACTCTTTTTAAATTTTAATGCTGCTATATACATGTATTCCTTATTTAACAAGGATGTCTTCTACAGGGGTCTTCTGTCAATTTTGTTGGAGTAGATAACTGACTTTTTACGATTGCGTAGGAATATGACCTCGTAAATGGATTTTTCTTTCTCGGAAGAAAAGTCGAACCGCATATTTTTGTTTCGTTTTTATGATATCTTAAGTGCAAACTAAGAGGAAGAAATAGTACAAAGAAGAAGGAGCAGAAGAAGAAAAGATTACTATAGTTTTAGTATGAAATATTTCATAATAGCTATACCTAAAAGAACCTGGGACCAAATCGCATTGGATATATAGGCCCAAACATAGGACCCCGCCCCCATGGTTCTCCTCCGTACCAGTTATTATCGAAGTCTGGGCTGTCAGGGCTGTCCATATTGAAAAACTGACCTCGAACCACCGACGTAAGCATCAAACAGACAACAGTCAGTAGCAGGAAACAGCAACCAGTGATTCTATCCATAGTGGGTCTCTACGGGATTGCGTCCTTCCGGTATGTTATAATAGGCTGAGTTGTTGAAAGAACACAAATCGATTATTAAAAGATAGACTGATAGATTGATTCAATGAATGAATGAATGAATGAATGAATGAATGAATGAATGAAGGAAGGAAGGAAGGAAGGAAGGAAGAAAAAATAAGGTAAAAAGGAAGGAAAGAAAAAAGGAGAAAAGGGAAGGAAGGAAAAAAGGAAGGAAGGAAGGAAAAAAAGAAGGAAGGAACCAACAAACAGAAGGACGGAAGAACGAACGGAGAGAGAGAGACAGAGAGAGACAAAAAGACAAACAGACAGACATACATCTTGATTGAAAGATACATGTAGATTAGATTAGATTAGATTAGATTAGATTAGATTAGATTAAATGAATGAATGCATGAATGAATGAATGAATGAATGAAATAGAAAACAGATACAAAACTGATAATGTAGATCTACCTAAGTAATGACATGCATTGAATTTTTTAACCTCCCCTCCCATCATTCGATGAATTAATTACCCATTAATTACAGAATACAGTACAATATGAATGGACCGCGGGGAAAATCGATGTGATGGACTTACCTTAGGCAATCCCTTAAAAAATTTAATGGTAATTGATGCCCTTAATTGTTTATATACTGTCTAATGATGGGAAACAACACCACCTTTAAACCATCTTTCACAACTTAAATCACCTTTGCGATCAGTGCAGATCAAGATCAGACTGCACAGAACGTGCAGTCTGATCTATGATCTACACTGTCCGCTCTGCTGGGACATTTTGGACATAAACTAACCTTGAATGTGCATTTGTTTGGGTTTTATTTCTTGACAAAAATGTCTGTTAGGTTTATAAACCCAACGAAGGGTTTCGTTGAAACCAGCCAATATATCAATCTGCTTTTTGTTGTTAGGCCTGAAAAAAAAGTAAGAAAAACCGCAATTATGGGAGGACCTTTAGTCATTGTGCACTAAAATGGATGTAAAGAGAGAGCTGTGAGTCAGTCAGTCAGTCAGTCATTAGACAGCATAGACTTGCACGCTTATTGTTTCATTATATTTTCAACTGGTTTTCATTTTCTTTCGATGGCCAGTGCATCTGTACGTTTGTTCCCGAAAGTATTTTTTTATGCAAGAACTATTCACACCGCCTTTTTTTTGTACGTTTTATACAGCCTGACCTTGTTTTACACTGTTTGCAAAGGGTCTTAACCCGTCGAAGATAATTCAAACTGGTTTGCAGGTAAAGAATCAAATATGGATTAAATGACTGGACATTTGAACCATGCTTTGAGAAAAGATGGCCGAATGCATCTGCGAAAAGTTACGGCCCTGACCAAGGATCGAAACTTTTCGATCTTTGTAAATTTTCTGTATGCCCAAGGACCAGTCTACCTCATGATTAAATCGGCTGTTAACCCTTTACCCCATAGATACTCATTTCTACACATTGCTTGAAGAAGCCTTTGGAAAACATGGTGGTAAAAGGTGAAATTGCTCGTGACCTTTTGTCAGAATGTTTTCTATACTATCAAAAGGTGTCATTTATACACATAAGAAACGGCTTCATCCTTGCTGTTATTTAGGGTCAATTAGAGATACCACAGAAATGCCTTATGGGGTAAAGGGTTAAAAATATGTGGCTATTATGGGTCGATAAGTGCTTGATCACTCACTTTGGTACCGAGATATATTAAGGCCTCTTTTGCTAGAGTATGTCTTATATCTTTTTAACTCTTTACCAAACGACAAAATTTCAGATTAGTCCAAATTGAAAGCACTTGCAGACGACAAAATAAACGTGACTCAAAAATTGAAATTTATTTTCATACAGGGTAGAAAACATTGCGGGAAAAGGAGAAAATGCTGGTTACCAGCATTTTCTCCTTTTCCCACAATGTTTTCAAAAGGCTTCTGTCTCAGGCTCGTAAAAATGAGGGACTGTTTGGTAAAGGGTTAATGGATGAGAAATGAGAAACGTGGAGGGAAAAAGAGAGAGAATACTTTTCATCACGCTCTCTTCTTATGGATTACACAAAAAATGGGGACGTTTTATAACTTTTCAGGAAATAAAAGGTGGACCCCAACGGTTTTTTTTGTTCGAATGATTGATTAGCCAATCAAAAGCTTCGACACATGTACATCCCAACTAAATAGATAGCCAATCAAAAGTTTCGAAACTTCGACACATGTACATGTCAACCAAAAAGAGTCATCCATGTTTCATTCGCAAAATCGGTTGATCGAATACATGACAAAGTTTTATGCTAGTTTTAACTCTAGTACTAATCATGGTACAAATTAGTACATGGGTTCCCCCCCCCCCCCCCCACCTTCGTCCACTCCTTTTTTTTTACTTTTATTCACTCTGTTCCTTTTACAAACAAGAGGTAAATGTACATGAAAAAAATTAACGAGGCAAAATTGTATTTGAACAAACATAGTTCGAGTTCGTAATGTAAAAGAGAGAGAGAGAGAGAGAGAGAGAGAGAGAGAGAGAGAGAGAGAGAGAGAGTTGTCTAACTATAATAATAAGTTGCAGAGAATAGTTAATTTACTTTTACATCAGTTAAAAGGAATTGATGATGATTTGATAAATTTACATAAATTTACAATTTCTGACCGGTCTGTATAGAATTTACAAGACGTTCAAATTTAACGACATTATGTCGCTGTAAAAATTGTTTAGAAATTAAGTTTTTTCTTTGATAACTGAATGAGTTACACTCAAAAATATGGTGATACTCATCACCAATAGAACTGTTACAGAGGTTGTAGAATCGTTCTCTGGTTTCAAGATTTGACCATCTTCCTACTTCAATATGTAATCTATGATTATTTGTTCTAAATTTTATCATATATTTCAAAAGTGCAGGAGGAGTCTGAATTACTAGTAAATATTTTTTTTCCAATCCGAATTTCTTTTTGATCAGTCTGTAAGTATGACAACTATCATCATTTTCGATTTTACTAAACCAGAAATTAATATAAATATCATTTAACTCTTCCGTACTCAGAAGCTTTTACCAAAAATTAGACTGGTGTCAGTCCCTTAACCCATTACCACACAATCCCTACTTTTGACGCCCCTGAGAAAGAGGCCTTTTGAAAACACTGTGGGAAAAGGAGAAAATGCTGGTAACCAGCATTTTCTCCTTTTCCCACAGTGTTTTCTACCCTTCCCAGAACAAATTTCACTTTTTCAGTAATCTTTATTTGTCGTCTGCAAATCCTTTCAATTTGGACCAGTCTAAAATTTTCTTGTGTGGTAAAGAGTTAAATAGAGCCTTTTCATTAAAACAAAATCATCAAGTAAAACTGCAAAACGAAAACTCTGTGTTCTCAATGTTCTGAATGTCTGATTTAACGTATTTCAGAAGAAGGGCAAAGTAACAACACATATTTCTGTGAATTTGCTGTAGTTGTGTACCTTGTTTACTAGAATGACTTAAATGCAGGGCCTGAATGCCGGGCTAACCAAAAATCTATGGTTATGAGAAAAGAAGAAAAATGTTGTTGAACAACATTTTCTCCTAGTCTCACGATGTTTTCTGTTAAAACTGAAAGCACTTGCAGACGACAAGACAAACGTAACTCAAAAATTGTTTGTTTTCAGCGGGGCATAAAACATCGTGGGAAAAGAAGAAAATGCGAGTTACCAGCATTTTCTCCGTTTTCAACAATGTTTTCAAAAGGCTTCCATCTCAATGTCGTAAAAAGTAGGGATTGTTTGGTAAAGGGCGTTTTCTGCGCATGTCATATTCTTCGAAGATTCGACTGTCTTATATGACGCACCACTAGCCCCGAAAGCGGGCTGACTGTAATATTACACTCTATAAAGTAGCAATGTTGAGAATATCTTTTACGTATCAATACGTTTGAGGAGAAATGAGACCTGCTTTAGCAACAGATTTCTCTAAACTGGTGATCATAGTTGAGTGAATTGCACGAGGTAGCGTTTTATTGGGTAAACCTTTTTTTTTGTTTTAAATTCAAAGAAACGTAGGAAAGTGGTTCGGTTCTGTATACCCAGGATGCCCATATCAGATAGATGAGTATTTATAGAATGCCATCTAGCGGGAGATAATGTGGTAAAGGGTAAAACCCATCACCCCCAGCAAAACTACTGATTTTCGTCTTGCCACATATTTCTTTCGAACGACGAAGCAAAAGGAGAAATTGCATTTTATTTCCCAATAAATCTAACTATTTTACTTTCTATATTGTATTACTGCAGCCATAACACGCTGCTCTATTTTATCATTCACTCATTATTCAGAACAATAGAAAACTGGCTAGACTTTCGTTGGGTGTAGAGACAAGAAATAAAGTTCAAGGACGGAGCACCCACTACGCAAGTCACACACGTGCGTACGAAAAAAAGAATCCGGGACAAAAGTTGTAAATCACAGTATCATATGAGACATGCTCTGTGAAAAGGGGGCTTAATGTATTTGCAAAAAAAAATCGACTCAGATCAGCCTGCGCAATCCGCACTGGCTGACCTGGGTCGATTTCTTTTTGCTTTTTGGTAAATTTTCTACCCTTTAACTCTTTACCACACAATCCCGACTTTTAACTCCTCTGTGAAAAAAGACTTTTGAAAACATTGTGGGAAAAGGAGAAAATGCTGGTAACCAGCATTTTCTCCTTTTCTCACAATGTTTTCTTCCATTCCTGAAACAAATTTCAATTCCCTAGTCACACTTATTATGTCGTCTGCAAAGGCTTTCATTTTGGACCAGTCTAAAATTCTGTCGTTTGGTAAAGAGCTAAAGGACCTGTGTTACCCCATGATTCAATAGATTATTACACAACAGGGATTTTAATGGATCTAAAACACTGAAATGACTTAATCATACGTCGCGGAGATGCATTAAGCCCCCTTTTCACAGACCATGGCTCATATGTATCATTAAGTTTTTGGGTCTGCGCACCATTTCAAACGTAATGGATGGATTAAATGCGTGTACAGATGACTTGGGAATTCTATATTTCACAATATTAACACTCCATCCCGCTACTGCCCCTATCGGCACTTCGTACCTAAATGTACGTATAAATATTCTTATCCTGGTTACGGTTCTAGGACAATTGCCCCCCGGACAATTGCCCCCTCCCCCGGACAATTGCCCCTCCGAGCTTTTGCCCCAGGACAATTTCCCCCGGACAATCCCCCCCAGGACAATCCCCCCGGACTATTGGCCCTCGAGGACAATTCCCCCGGGACTATTATATAGTCCGGTGGAGATTGTCCTCGGGGGGCAATGGTCCCGGGGGAATTTTCCTGGGGGGGGGGGGCAACAGTCCGGGGGCAATTGTCCTGGGGGGATTTCCTCAGGGGGCAGGGGGCAATAGCCTGGGGGTGTAATTGTGCGGGGGGCAATATTGTCCGGGTGGGGCAATTGTACTGATACGCCTGACTACGCCCATCAGGTTGCCATAAAAAGAAATAAAACAAAAACCTGAAATAGTGTTTTTTTTGTAAACAATGATAAAGTTAAATTAACCTTTGATATTTGACAAACTGCAAATTGAGGTAACATTTTATCTGTTGAGTAGATTATACAAATTTCATGTCACTCTCTTGCACTACGGATCACTCTCATTCACCTCTGTAGTGGGCTCAGAAAGTAGTCCGTCATCACGCGATATTTTCGTCATATGACCACAACTCAAAATGGCGACACAAACGCCGGTGAAAGAAAGATCAATATCGATTATTTTGTGTGCTGTTTAAACAGCATACGGCCAATCGGACTTAGTGGTAGGAAATAAGAAAAAGAGGGATTTTCTGAAAAGCTTACAAGTCTTTTAAAGGACGATAACTTGTTTTTTTACAAACTTAGCTAAATCGGTGTATCGAAACTGTTGTCATCATTCATGGGCCACCCATTTTTGTTTCAATTGGCGTAAGATTCTGATCAGTAAAGAAGCTTGAAAAAAATAGTTCCATTGTATACAGATAAATTCATCAGTTTGAATGCACCTATAATGTATCCAGAATCACATTTCCTTTGTCTACTTTATTATGTTACACATGAAACAGTTAAACAGTGAGAAAACATGTTCTCCTAGGTTTGACAATATTCTTGTCATTTAGCCCATTGCAGAGATGTATGGTGAGAGTAACGAACGACAACTCTGCTCGGAGATTGATTTCATGTAGGCAGATATGGTTTATACCCCCAAAAGTTGCAGTTTCAAATTTCTCTTTTTCTCTCAAGAAGGTACCAGTATCAGACAGTGTAGTCCCGAGATCAGAGTACACTCTATGTGCAGTCTGATCTTGATCTAAACTTTTCGTAATTAGGCTGACGTTTGCAAACGGAAATCTAAATGTGTTTCAAATGATAGTAATTGTCTTTTATGGGTAGAAAACATTGTGGTAAAAGGAGAAAATGCTGGTTACCAGCATTTTCTTTTTTATCCATAATGTTTTCCGAAAATTCCTTCCACCATGCATCTTGGTTACCAGAATTTACCCTTTTTCCACAATGTTTTCGGAAAGCCACTCCCACCATGCTCTTTGATAACTAGCATTTACCCTTTTTCCACAATGGATTTACCAAAAGCCCCTCCCACCATGCTCTTTGGTGACCAGAATTTCTCCTTCTCCTAAAACATCTTCCAAAAAGGCCCCTCCCAAGTTGTCCTCTGGTACCAGCATTTTTCCTTTTCCCCACAAGGTTTTCCCAAAAATCCCTCCCACTATGCTCTCCGAAACAAGGTTATGTTCGGTATAAGGCTAAACGTAAATACTTGTACAGATGAAAAACATGTCATTTTTTTGTACCCATGAATCAATGTCATATATTTTATTAAGCATTTTGAACCTAATCGTCATGTATCTAAAACAAAACAAAAAAACCAAACCTAATCAGTTATACAACATGTGATGCTCGACCCCTTGCCTTTTCGAATAAATAAAATGTTTGTATACGTATGGTTTTTAACACCAATACTTCGCACAATCCTCTCCCCAAGCAACTGGCTGCTTTTCCTGCATATGCATAAGCGAAACAACAATCCCCTTTGACAGAGAAATTAATAATTTGGAATAACTATAAATCTTCTTCGGAAAGATACTTTTAAAGTCCTATATCTATATACCAACTAGGCTATATCGCCCGGCCCGGCGAGTAAAATGATTAAAATATTTTTTGTCAGTTAAAACTCTTTACCACTCAAACCTTTGATTTACATGTTCCTATACCCCTATGAAGAAGCCTTTTGAAAACATCGTGAGAAAAAGGAGAAAATGCTGGTAACCAGCATTTTCTCCTTTTTCCCACAATGTTTTCAATCCCATCAAAGATAATTTATATCATCTGAACCAAATCAAAATTTCTCAAAGTATCTACATGTCCTTCTGATCATGGATTCACACGGTCCGCATTGGTATACTTCAAAATTTCTCAAAGTATCTACATGTCTATTTTTTTGTTATGATCGATGGATATCACCTGGTTACCAAAAATGGCGTACGAACTCAGGGACCGATTTTAGTGCCCGAGTACTTAAATTGGACTCATTTGAAAGTTCATTTCTGTCTCGAAAAGAGGTTTGATTTGGCTTGCAATATTTGCGTGAAGTATCAACTAGGATCAGCCTCCGCAGACAGGGCAGGCTAATCCGAAACGCCATCCGGTTTTATGTAATTTTTTTTATGGGCAAGTTTCTTGAAGAAAAAAATCTATTATTATACTGCAAAGAAATTTCTCGTGATCTGATTTGATAATATGCCGCGGACATATATATCATGTGCACTGGTAAAACAAATGTAAAAGCAGTTTCACTTTCGTCTACGCTATCAACGCAACATGTTATAGAAAATGGCGGAATCGGTCGAGGTTATCATCCAGATTATGCACCAAGCTGCACGTTTTAGCACATATTACCAAGGTTGCAGTGACGTCAGTTCCCATTGACGTCAGTTTTCATTGTATTGGGGCATTCAGAAGGGAAATTCTACCTCGTAAGTGTACTCATTTTTTTAACAAAAAAAAAAAAGGTAAAATTTGCTCAACAAATGTTGGATTGGTAAAACTTTGCAGCATAATAAACTCGTTCTACAATCAGGTGGCACATCCTCGGATCCCCCGGGGTCTTCCTATTTGCTACACTACATCGACCCCTGGGACAATTGACTAATAAAACTTTGAATCAGCCGCCGAAAATCGATACGAAACGTCATAGCGTACAGTCCACTCGCCTATCACAAAATGATGATGGAACCAATGAAAAGCCAGCATTCGGCCAGCGGTAATACTACAATCACAAATCAGTAAATGCCGTCTGCCGGCGTGGTAACTGCCAGTTTTCACTCAAATTCGGCCGGTGGCAGCCCGGTGGCAGCCCGGTGGCAGCCCGGTGGCAGCTCGGTGGCAGGCACAATCGGCAGGCGACAGGCAGCATTTTAGACGCCGCTAGGACGCTGCTGAAGTTTTAAGAAAAAGTTAAAATTTTGACATCCACCGGCCGATTTTTTTCCAATTGTGGCTGTCGTCAGGGCGCCGGCAATCAAGCGGCAGACGGGCGGCAGCGCGATTTTTACTCGGTCGTCACGGGGTTCGAGGGCCTGTAATCTTCGACCGGCGATCGGTAAATAGGAACTAACTGCCACTCTCCAGCATCCGGCCTGCTACCGTTATGCTACCGACATGCCACCGTGCGATTTCAAAATACCTGCCGGCGGCAGGGCGGAGATTGAAAAGCAGATGGAAGGCGGCTGTCGGTGTTGGTAGGTGGCAGGATAGCGATCTGCCGAGTGCAGACTCCCGGACCCTGAATATAAATCCGAGGCTATTCACAATACGAAATTGTCGTCATGGCGATTCTAACAGCACCAGGGCGACTCAGAGACTTGCATATTGCTGGGTTGAGCTCTGGTCTCTTGCGCTTCGGTACTGGCGCTTTGTCTTGCCCCTTGCCTTTAGGGGGCAACTTGTTGGAAGGAAAAAAATCTTAAAAATTAGATCTATTTATCTTGTGGTTGATGATAATGATGAACACTTTGTAGTGATACGAGAGCAATCTAGCTATATATGTTCCCCGTAAACCAGCCTGCCGCTGTCAGATTATCGGGCGGGCGCCTGTCGGTGGCAGTTCGAATGCCCGATCGCCGGCCGGTGTCAGTTGTAAATGGTCGGTGTCCGCCAGGTCGCCGGGCGGTGACAGGTAAAATCTGACGGCTGCCGGACTGTCGCCTAACTGCCACCGGCCGACACCCTGATGACATCCCACATCCCTCGAACTTAAGAAACTGCCTGCCGCCGCCCGGAATCAGCCAGGCGGCCTTTTACTGGCAGTTATTTATGACCACTCTCACCGATTTGTAAAAAATCGGCCGGCGGCATGTAATTTTAAGAATCCACCGATGTCTAAAATTCGGCAGGCGGCAGTTACACATTGTGACCATAGTGTCAAGCGAGGGAAATTCAATTAATTGTCCCAAGGGTCGATGTAGCGTAGCAAATAGGGAGACCCCAGGGTATCCGAGGATGCAGGTGGCAGAGGACTTGGAAACTTGTTCACGGCTGTGGTGAATCATGTCGCCACCTTGCCTTCGGCTCGGGGCGACATGATTTCCGAGTCCCCTGCCACCTGGCCGTACAACTATAATAATGTAGACGTAAAGTGTCGTCTCGGATTAGCAAGCTTGGACTGCGCAGGCTGATCTGATTCGAAACTTTACGGAAATGCCCAAATGCCCCTGCTCGCCTGTTGCCAGCTATATTATCACTGAAAACCTGCTTTACTGTTGACTAAACTTTTAACTCTTATTCTGCTAAATAACTATTTAATGAAATTTTCAATTCTATAGTAAAAACTCAAAAATTGTTGTTTCAAAATTTCAAAATTAGGGAATAGAATCTCCAGATCGGACAGCGTAGATCCAAGATCAGACTGCACGTTCTGTGCAGTCTGATCTTGATCTACGCTGTCCGCAGAACGTCTGTGAATCGCGATAAGCAACCAAAGGGTTAAGGTGATACGATTTGGTATTTTTCTCTCCATTCCTGTCAAGTAGCGTGCTTTATGGATTTAGTGCTTGCAAAGCCGGCCGGGTAGTTCAATGGTTATCTGACTCGTGACCTAGAGTTTGCGGGTTCGATACCCAGTTGCGGTGAACTTTCTTTCCGTCGAATTTTCGTCTCTCACCTCTGATGCATGTGAGAAAAGTTGTAAGTGGCTTTAGAATGAGAGTTGTGTCAATACTTGTGTGAGAAAGCCAGGAAACATGTGTGTGAGCCATTGACAAAACTGTTAAAATGGTGTTAAACTCCAAATACAAACAAAGCTTTATTGGAAAAGCAGCCATTGGTTGGAAAAGAAAGTTGTGCAAAGTACTGGTCAAGAATCTCCAGGAAACCATAGGTAGGTTCACCTGCCGTCGCGATATAACAGTAGTAGGTTGAGTGACTGTCAGTGTGGAAGTTTGACTGAGATTCTGACAGAATGAAAGTAATGAGTGACATTAACCCTTCGGCTGCTTATCGCGACTAACTGACATTTTGCGGACAGCGTAGATCAAGATCAGACTGCACAGAACGTGCAGTCTGATCTTGGATCTACACTATCCGAACTGGAGATACTTTCCCCGAAACATACCTTTGAAATAACAATTTTTGGGATTTTACTATCGAATTGAAAATTTCATTTTAGTTTTTTAGCAGGATAAGGGTTAAGAGTCAGACGGTGAAAGAGTGAAAATATGTAGGAGATCAAACATTACAATGAGACTTTTATTGGGGGCTTACTATCATTTCAAAATGAATGAATGAAAAAGTACACTGCCAGATTAATATGTATTACATATTGATGATACTATTATAATTATAACCGAAAGCAGATTACCAATTCAGTATTATATTAAGGTAAGACCTGTGTAATGCACTTCCGGTGAACATTTGGCAAAAATTCTAATTGGTTGTTAAATAAGGATAAATAAGGATTTATGCCGAAATAATATTTTTGCACATTTCTAACGGATCAGAAATTCCATTTATGCCAATCTTGAAACTTTTTTCTGATACTTTTGTTTGTTTTTTAAAAAGGGAGGTAATTATTATCTCTTTTTTTCAATTGAGAATATAGCGGTTTTAGATTTATAAATGATAATTCAAAGAAGGAAAAAAATGGAAAAATGAAAAGGTGAAAGTACTTCAATAATACTCATTTTCAATTATAGCTAATTTTGCAGGATGATATTTTAGTGGAAATTGCTGTTTTCCATTACACAGGTCTTACCTTAAAACGACCGTTCTCTGTCCGAACCTCACCCAAGGGATTGTCAGGAGATTGTCCAAGGTCCTTTATTGTAGAAAGCGGTGTAAACATCCCCATCCCCCAAGGACAAAACAATATGTATAGATATATAAGAGTAAGAAAACGGTAACAGTTAGGAAAAAGTAGGAACTTTATTCAAGTTTTATGACTGTCAGAACGAACGTCTGAGTTGTTCAAAGGCTGTTTTGTTCGTTTTCTGAAAACAAGAAAACAAAAAGATAAATCAAAGGTCTGAAAGTACTGAGGACATCTACATCTTATGAGCTGTAATTACCGAACAAACAGTGCAGATCCAAGATCAAATTGAAGGTTCTGTACAGTCTAATCTTGAACCATGTAATTAACAAAGGCCTTTGTTTTCGTCTATGACTCTAAAGAAGTTACAACCAGGGCCCGTATTCACCAACCATTATTGAGAATGTTCTTTGTCCAGAATTTTCTGCATTTGTAAGTAACACTACTTCTGATTGGCTAAACCATTCGGTTTAGCCAATCAGAAGTTGTGTTACTTACAAATGTAGAATTCTTTGGAGAATGGGACTAAGAATATTCTCAAGAACGGTTGATGAATACAGGCCCAGATTTTCTAAAAAACATACTCTCAATCATTGTTCAGAGCTCATTTAACCCTTTACCAAACAACAAAATTTTAGACTGTTTCAGTTGAAAGCACAAGCAGACAAAAAAATATAGCTAAAAAATTTGAAATTTGTTTCCAGCAGGGTAGAAAACATTGTGGGAAAAGGAGAAAATGCCGTATACCAGCATTTTCTCCTTTTCCCTCAATGCTTTCAAAATGCTTCTATCTTAGGGTCGTGAAAACAAGAGATTGTTTAGTAAAGGGTTAACCCTTGAAATGTTAGATGAATAGACTGAAGATTTCCGGGCATTTTTATATACAAAAACATTATAGATTTACAATTTACTTGAAGTTACTCCTAGAATATCGTAAAAACAACGGCATCGTTTGGTAGAAGATTAACAGTTGAATGATTCAAGAGAGGAATATTTCTTACCAGTGATAAAATGGAAACTTAGAAAATGGTCTAGCGCCGGGCACAAAAATTGGTCGAAAACCGAACCCATATGGGAAGATATGTGGGGGGGATATGGCGATAGCGTCTGTGATAAATCTGCGTCCACCGTAACCTCGCCTGTATCCTCCATACCTATTCTGGCCCTTAGCAGAGTCGAAACTCGCCAGAAGGAAAAGTCTAACCAAAGCTAGGGCAAGCAGTTTAATTTGCATGTTGGTACACTGAAATATATATTTTATTTAACATTTAACAGATTAAAAAGTGTTCAATTTAGAGAGAGAGAGAGTAACTCTTCAGTGCCAAATAAATAAACTCGACCTTCTATCGAATGCTCTAAATACATCTACTATCCATTGAAAATTACGAAGATGTTAATTGCATAGGCTTGACCAATCAAGCCGACGGTAGAAATCCCAGATCAGACTGCACGTTTGCGGACAGATTTTCTTTTTAAACCATGTACATACAAAGCTCATCATGTCTTTTGGAGATTACAGTAAAAAAAGATATGAGAACCCATGTTCGTTTCTGAGAAATTTGCTTTTGAAAAGGGTATATACAGTCATAAATGTAGGCTTCTATTAGGTTTATAGCGTTTTTCTTTAAAAGTCGGTCAAACAGTAAAATTACGAGAAACATTTGCAAATGTACAACAATACAATAAAAACTCATATATATCTGCATAAAAGATATATGGAAGCCCGGTTTTGAGCATGATAAATGCACAAATACGCATGCTACAAATAGACCATCGAGTTAAAAAAGGAGATAATTTGATCGAATTAAGGATTAATCTGAAAAAAAAAACATCCTTTCTAACGGACAGAATTTTCTTATAATTTCCACTCTTATATATATTCTTAACAATAAGGAAAAATAAGAATGGCACCTATCCGTGCTTATTTTGTTAGCAGACAAGGTTGAAGGCATCTTCGCAAGCCAAGGCTGACGATTCACTACGCTACTCTACCCTTGGCGGATCGAGCTTGATTTTTTCATTCCCCCGATACGCTTTTTCATTGGATGCAGCCAGCTCTTACTGCAACGAATGAAATCGCTCCTAGCATTTCATCTTTGATAAAAATAGAACAAGGTCGCTACCTTTCGGATAGAAGGTAAACATGGAAACCCACGTGGATGTCTGAGTATCGCTACATGTGTATTCGTAAGCGGTTTGTAAAACGATATTTTATAGGCTTTTAGAAATATGACGTGAAGGGGGGTAATAACCAGCATCCAATAGAGGGCGCGTCGCAGGAATCTCGAAATCAGGCTCAATCAGCCAAGGTAAGATCCACGTAGTGATCGTAACCTTGGCAAGCGAAGATGGGTTGAAGGTTACTGTGGGAGTTATTTTTTCAAAGAAAAAAGTTGGATAAAAGCTCAACAGACATCGTGGGAAAAGGAGGAACTGCTCAATAAGACCGATTTCTCCTTTTCCAACAATAATTTTCAAAGTAAAAAACAGCTATACGTCCACAGATTTAAATTTCCTGCCTTTATTTCCTTGTCTGGTGTGTAACGCCGTGTCAGCGGCATTTCAATCATTGCTCGAGACAGTTCAAAGATCCATTTTTTTCCTTCACAAATATTACTCGAAGAAAGTGCCACCTGTTTTAGAGCACAAATAGTATTACCATTATGTGCAAAAAAAAAATGCATAGTTGCACATTTGATTCAATATCCACGTCAGAATTACATGCGCAGTAGGATGCGCGCAAACATTTGTCATATACGTCGTTAAGTCGCAGAATGAAAACATTTAGGTTTTTTTTTTTGCTCGTGGAAGAGGACACATTTCCATGAAAATTGCATAAATTCTGGTATTTAAGAGATCGATTAATATAATCATACTTGGTCTTTGACTATAGACTAGTTGTAAATGTTTATTTCAGGTCGGTCGCCGAGTTTTCTAGTCTTGCAGAGTTTTCAAAATATGTTTGTCTATTTTTCTTATATATTTTTGGCCATTTTCTGATATACTTTTGGCGACACAGACATTTTCTTCTACCGAAACATTTTTCGTTACGAAGATGATCTGTTTTAATGCCAAAATGGCCTTCTGTCGGTGAAAATATGCTACTACCAATGCAAAGAATATACAGTGAAAGAAACCTACCTCACTTAACAAGACAACAACTATCTCTACCGAAAAAGTATATATTTTTTCTCCGCGTCGTTTTCCGTCACATTTTATAGGACGACAGAAACACCTAAGTGCACTAGATGCACGACATCGAAGCATACAGTCGTATAGCTTTGAGCGTTGATCTAGAATTTACCGCGGTTTTGCACCGAGAGTATGAAACACTTACGTAAGTATAACTTTTACTTTTTGAGCAATTGATATCGATCAAACAGATGAGGGAAATTCAAAACAAACAAAAACAAGCAAACTCGTGATGATATAATGTAAATCATTTATCTTTTATCATTTTACTGAGATTTACTATCTTTTGGATTAAGTAGATATACAGTTTGTTTTTGTGCATTACGGTTCGCCGAATCCCGAAGTAGTTGTTGGAGCTCGAGCCGAAGATGCAAAAAAAAAAAAAATTGATAGCTTTTCTTGCATAATTACGGAACCCCATACAGCGACATGCTCCATCTTTTTTTTAGTGTGCAAATTTCTCAATTTATTTCGTTTTTAAGTAATCCTATTTCGTACATACAAAATGATATTTCGTTTTTACGAAATATTATTTCGTAAAAACGAAATAATATTTCGTAAATATGAAATATTATTTTGTAAAAACGAAATGACTTAAGACATTTGCATATTAAAAGAAAAAAAAAAGTCGAGCGTGTCACTATAGGGGTTCCATAATAATGGATTCTTTGAAACAGAAACTAAGATTTTATATACAAACCGATGGTAGAGAACACCATGTAGACCAATTCAACGTGGCTTTTGTTATGCCTAAGTATATTCTGGGCTTACGCTATGAGCTACAGTGCGGCACCAAGTAGCTTAAATAAATCTTATTCTGGAATTTATTCAATTTATCTCATTTTACTTAACGACAATATTTTAGGCTTGTCCAAATCGAAAGCATTTGCAGACGACAAAATAAAATGGACTGAAAAGTTGAAATTTGTTTTGTGAGGAGTAGAAAACATTGTGGGAAAAGGAGAAAATGCTTGTTACCAGCATTTTCTCCTTTTCCCACAATGTTTTCTGAAGGTTTCTTTCTCAGGTTCGTCAAAAGTAGGAATTGTGTGGTAATGGGTTAAACTGTCACTGACGTTAACCAAGCACTTAAAGAGGGAAAGGTAAAAAATAATCCTGTAAGATAGCTCTAGTCTCTTCATATTCAAATCTCCCGCATTCGACAAACTTCGGGTGTTTCCGTCGATCTAATCCACCGGCTGTTTTACGTGGTGTTACATTCGACTATGTACACCTACAGTCCTCCGCCGGAAATACGCTACTTTACAACTCTTGAAGATGCCACACTACACTATTTGTGTCGGACCACTGCAAGATTGCTACCGGGTCATAGTGGTACGGTGGCACTAAGTGACATGTCCAATTCTTTTTATTTATCTCGTTCCTACGAGATAATAATTCGTTTTCTCAAGTTTTTTTCTTTTATAAAAAGAAATGCAAAAACCAAAATCCTTTTTCTCGAGTTTTTCTTTTTGTCCGTATTCGCACATGTCACCTCAGTGCCACCGTATACTGGTCCAATTTGAAATTTGCTTTGGCACTTGTCGCATTATTTCATGGAGCTGAGAGGGGCTCGGTGGCAGTGGGGGACCACCTAGATGTGTTTTCATTGTATACTACTCAAAATTTGCTAGGCATCATCCTAAAATATTCACTCTAAATATATATGTGGCATGTATCATGTATGGTTTTACAATAAGTTACATTACCACAGTGAGCAATAAAATGACCGGTGGACATGGATCTTTAAGCCTTTACCTCACAATGCCGACTGTTAAAGACACTGAGAAAGAAGCCTTTGGAAAACATTGTTGGAAAAGGTGAAAATGCTGAATACCAGCATTTTCTCCTTTTCCAATAGTGTTTTCTACCAGATAGCATAGTGCACGTTGCATTTAGTTTTTGGTCTGCAAATCCTTTCAACTTGGACAACTCTAGAGTTTTACAGTATGGAACAGAGTTTATGCAAAACTGTTGTTACTTATATACCCATAAAGAAATATGTAAGTGATCCCTATCAAAGTTTGAGTAGTATATATTGACACGATAACGTTTTGTTACTTGAGGGAAAAAAACTAGCGGTAATGGCCGTGAACAGAAGTGTTTAACAGAACTGATTATAGTGTGCCTGTGTTGGTTGGCACTGTTCACGGCTGTGGTTATTCATGTCGCCCCGAGCCTCCTTCGGCTCGGGGCGACATGATTAACAACAGCCGTGAACAAGTTTCAAAGTCCCCTGCCACCTTACCGCACAACTTATAATGTACATGTAGCTAGTCGTACAGTGCCGTATTGGATCAGCCGTTGTGGACACTTTTCTCAAATTTCCGAATGCTCCTTTCCGTGTGTTGCGAGTCATAATAGTGTCCTTTGGCGAGACACCTCAAAGAACCTTCTTTGTAGTTGTGAAATACGGGACACACTTAAATAAGGGAGCTAAAAATGCTGTTGAAAGCGCATAAACACCACATAAGAGAAACAAACGAAAAAGAAATGAATTGCAGTATTAAGACTAACAGTAAAGTTAAAGTAGCAAATTTATGTCTAAAGTTAAAACTCAGTTCTTGTTCAACAGACTGATGTTATTCCCTGAAAGAAAGGAGTGGGGGAGGAAATCAAAGTTCTGAAAGTACTGAGTACACATTATGTAATGTACACAGTTCGAAATATTTTATTTCGAATTTATGTTGTACATTTTACTATACATGTAAATGTTTTTTTTCATAGTAATGCATTTTTTTCACATGTTCTAGTTCATGTTGGGTGCCCATATTTTAATTGGTCCTTTTAACTCTATCACAAAATCATAAGTTTTAACGACCCTAGCGAGCAAGAGTTTTGAAACCATAGTGGGGAAAGGAGAAAATGCTTGTAACTGAAAGCTTATTCCAGTCCCTGAGTCATCTGTATTTTGTCATCTGCAAATGCTTTCAATTTGGACCAGTCTATGAGTTTTTCGTTTGATAAAGAATTAAAGTCATCTGCTAAACACAAATTTTTACCATGCCATAAAAAATTACAGACATCCATTTTGACACTTTTCGCAGACAAAATTTCATTTTGGATCCAATGAGGACGTTGGCACAACGTGCAGTGTGATATTTGATCCACACAGTCCGATAAGGACACAATTCTTTCTCCCATGAAAAAATACCTTTGAAGTACTAAAATTTCGGTTTACAAAAATTTTGTTTCGCTTATATAGCAGGATATGGGTTAAGATGCTTTACGTCCCATTTATAGGATCATAGAAACTTCGAAATACACGAGATGCATGACACAGAAGTATACTCACATATGTCAGTGCGAATTGATTAAGAATTTAACGTGGTTTTGCACCGCGTTTGTGAAAAGCTCACGTAAGTAAAACTTTCACTTTTTTGTTTGGTCGTTTTCTATTATTCTGAAGAGAGAACTAAAAAACAAACAGAAACAAATTTATGAAATTTATTTTGAACAGCTCATCCATTTAAACGTGACTTTTTTAAATTAAGTAATTGTATTATTGTTATCGTGTTTAACTAATACCCTGAATTATGCATGTAATGTTACGTTGTTAAATGTTGGGACTTTTCAGTGCAGGGTGAACCATTTACCAGACAACAAAATATATGACACTGGGGGCACACTTAAGGTAAGACCTGTGCAATGCACTTCCGGTGAAAATTCTAATTGGTTGATAAATAAGAATAAATAAGGATTTATGCAGAAATAATATTTTTGCACATTTCTAACGGATCAGAAACTCCGTTTATGTTTATCTTGAAATTATTTTTTGTAACTTTTGTTAGTTTCTGAAAATGGAGATAAATATTATCTCTTTTTGAATTGAGAATATAGTGGTTTTAGATTTATGAATGATACGAGCGTAATTCAAAGAAGGAAATAACGGAAAAAATGAATCGGTGAAAGTAGTTCAGTAATACTCATTTTCAATTATAGCAAAATTTGCAGGATGATATTTTAGTGGAAACAGCTGTTTTCCATTACACAGGTCTTACCTTAAAGCTAGTTGTTTCAATGATGAGATCGGCGTAAATACATACAAAATAAATACACAAAAACAGGAAAGGATCGTAAGATAGAAAAATAAAAGTAAGGGAAAAGTAGCAACTTTATTTTCAAAGTTACAACAGTCATTACGAACATCTCAGTTCCTGTTCACAGCCTGATGTTATCTCCTGAAAAAGTAAAAGAGGAAGCATAAAAGGCCTGACAGGACCGACAACACAAAATGTATTATAAAACTGCAGATAAATTTCTCGTGATCTGATTGGATAATATGCCCCGAACATAACATTTATCATGCACACTGGTAAAAGCAACAGGTTGTCTGTGCATTTCATATTCTTTGAAGATTCGATCTGTGTTATATGATGCATCACTCGACCCGATATTGGGGAGATTGTAGTAATACGCACTATAAAGTAGCAATGGAGAAAATGGCTTTTATCAATACGTTGAAGAAAAATCAGGCCTGTTTTAGCTCCAGATTTCTCTTAACTGCCGATCATAGCTGAATGAATTGCACCAGGTAGCGTTTTATTTTAGTTTGAAATTCATAGTGACGTTTGTCGCGGAGAAAAGTAGTCCGGTTCTGTATCCAAGATACCCAAATTAGACAGATGAGTACTTCTAGAATACCATCTAGCGGGAGATAATGAAACAAACGTAAAAGCAGTTTTCCTTTAGGGAGCTCCGTATACATGACTACACAACCAACACAACATCCAAAATGGCGGCGTCGATCAAGATTAATATCTATATTATGCGCCAAGCTGCACGTTTTAGCACGTATTACCAATTTTTCAGTGACGTCAGTTCCAAGTGACGTCAGCTTTCATTGAATTAAGACATTCGGACACTCGAACACTCGGCAGAGGTATTCTACTTCGTCAGCGTACTCAATTAAAAAAAAGAAAGTTAAATTGGCTAAGCAAGCGTTGGAATGGTAAAACTTTGCAGTATTTTAAATTCTTTGGACGGTCAGGTTGCATTGGACTTGGAAACGTGTTCACGGCTGTGGTGAATCATGTCATTTACTCGCCTTCGGCTCGGGGCGACATGATTCACCACAGCCGTGAAAAAATTTCCAAGTCCCCTGCCACCTGACCATACAACTAATAATATACACAGCCCGAAATAATTGGTCCGAATTAATTTTACAGGCTTATCTAAATAAGCGAGCTATGTAGACCCAATATTAGACCACACGTCCTGCGATGTTTGCTCTTCGTCCGTAACGTTATAAGAGTGATATTTTGGTGAAATTATTGCAGAAAAGATTTTTTGTGACATCCTACGATACACACATTTTATACACGGCTACAATAACTTTACCAAACTAGACTTACACAAATTAAGACTCATCAATACTGAAAATACTCGTATTGTGTGGTTCAGTAATTACAATCGATTAGTAAAAGTTAGAAAGTTTGTGGAAAAAGAGAAAATACTAGTTACCAACATTCTCTCCTTTTACTTTTCTTCTCTTTTCTACACGGGTCATAGAAGACAAAATGTGACCCAACAGGGTAGACAATATTTGTTACACCCCGGTTACACAGAGCTATCGCTGATAAATGGGTCTTTTTAACCGAAGTAGGGAGGGAACCGACGAAAACCTATTTACCTCCGATGTCACATATTGGTCACCTATTCTCAACCTATCAAAAGCTATCGGGAAAAGATGAATTTTATCGATGAAAAGTTACCGATTTAGATTTTTAAACATGCTTAAAATTCTCAATCGGTGAAAATATTACAAAATAACCGATTGATAACTTATCTACCACCGATATCACCTATAGGCCATCGACAAGCCACCGAACAGCCACCGATTAACTGATACTAATCACCGATGTAAAAAGCTGAGAATCGAAATATGGAATCCATGAGATACATTGTTACACCCCAGTTACACAGACTGTCGTGCTTACATCGATTTCAAATCGGCAGAATTATTTCAATTTTTTTCGCTTTTTTATCGGTTGTCATAGGTGATTTATTTCAAGCCGTTTGTGTAACCGGGTATCGGCAATAAACAGGCGTTCAATCGGTTTTAAGAATATTCCATCTTGCGCTGGTAGAGGCCCGATCGGGATCTGACCGGTGATTAAAGATATTTCATCGATTGAAATGCTAAAATGCCGTCGGATCTCACCGCTTGTAAACCGGTGTTCAGTCGGGCATGTCGGAGATCGATCGGTGTTTGATCAGTGATCAAACATTTTCTGTCGTATGTGGTCGGTGGAAAATATGTGTGCAGATCGGTGGTATCGGTGTTAAAGAGCTTGCGTATCTCTTATCACAAGTTGTTGTCTGTTCTTTCAACAAAAATGTGTATAAGTGATGAGAACCGACTAATTTCATGCAGTTCACTGGCTGACGTCATGGAGGATGGAAGAGTAATCGAGCAGTTTGGCCTTCTGCTGCAGCAACAGGCCTTCTCAATGTCAGACAGGCTATTAAGCTAGTCCATGAGCCCAGAGGAGACCATAGGCGCCGTCGTAGGAGATAAAGGAGGTGGTGGACTGCCGCCTGCACCCCTGCTGCCACAGCCACAACCTCTTTCCTTCACAATGGAGTCTTCTTGGACCTCCAGGACTTAGCTAGAGACAAACATGAGGGTTTTGCCTTTGCCGACGGATTTCTGGGAGTTCCCTTTGACCCACATGCTAAGACAATCCGACACTTGTCACAGAATTGTTACAGAATCAATCAGATATGGCGCTGGTCAATTATTGTGGAAACTGAATTAAAATGTCGCGCATGTAAAGCAGTTTTCTCCTTTTCCACGATTCTTTGGCAAAGGACTAACTCTCTACCACACGATACCAAGTTTAAACGATCTGTGGGGAAAAAAGGCCCTTGGAAAAATTGCGGTAACAGGTTTTTTTTCCTTTTACACATTGTCCTTTCGTCCCTTCCAAAGATATATATCAGTTCTTGGGTCATGTTTGATTTCCCTACCGCATATCGTCGTTTTACTTCCAAAACTTCGCAACTACAGCTTGCTATAATCTGTAGTTACGAGGTTTTGGAAGTAAACCGACGATTTTTACTTTCAAATTTGACCAGGCTTATATTTGTCGTCTGGTGAAGACTGAAGAGAACACTATTGAAAAATTCAACAGAAGAACGTTTCTCACCCGCCATATAATGGGAGCCTGTAAAAAGGCTTGAAGCCAAAATTAATGAACGGTCGGAAGCGGTACTTTTTGGGGAAGAAAAAATGGCGTCTTAGACCATAACCACCACGGTATAGGCCATAAAGAGGTGATCCCTCAGCATAGTCGAAACTTGTCATCAGGAGAAGTCCAACCAAGGCAAAGGCAAGCAGCTTGATTTGCATGATGAATCTGGAATGTCAAATAAACAATCGTTTCAACGTTTCTGTAGAAAGAAAGTAGAAAGAAAGAAATGAAGAGAGAGAGAGGGAGAGAGAGAGAGTTTGTTTTGAATATTTTATTCTTTTAAGTATTTGAGGCCTCCGGCCTATAATACGATACTTGGAAATAACATTAAAATGATACGTATATAATTGTAAACTATCTACAGTGACCATTTGCTTTGTTCCGGTGTAAGCTGTGTACTGTCCTTTGGCATTTCAGAATTTAGTGATAGCAAACAGATAATTAATCATTGTATTTTTAGGAACGGTTGACTTTGAATAAGTCAAAGGTCATAGAGAGAGAGAGAGAGAGAGAGAGAGAGAGAGAGAGGAATGAAGGAAGGAAGGAAGGTAGGGGAGGACACCGCACACGCGCGTGCGACAGAGAGAGGCACCGATGCAGACAGACAGACAGACTAAAAGTACTTGATAGCTTTACGACTCCTATAAAAAGTGTATACAGAGCGGTACATCCGAGTTGTCCTGGAAAATAGCAGGTTTTTGGGTCTCCACTAAAATTGCTCATCTGTTTTCTTATTTAATCTTTTAGATGAGCGAGGGTTGCTTCAAAACTTCGTGACAAAATAGGTAACTTGGCTACTGCGCTAGGGTATTCTTTTTTCCACAAAACGCGTCTATGAAGATTTTATTTTTACTTAAATCAAGTATCCGACAGATATTTGCCCCATTTTCACTTGAAATCACACTACTGATATGGAATCATTTCCTGGTATACGTCAATTTATCTTTTTTTTAATGTTTTTGAACGAACTCATATATCATTCATGGGAGTTAAATTTGCTAAATATGCCATGGAAGTCTTCTTTTAATACTTTGGCGTCATAACAGAAACTTTGAATGTGACCATGCACGTAAACAACGACAATGTACAGAAATACGAAAACGATCTGTACGAGGAAGAAAATTTGAAATGACGAGGTAGAAGATAGCGGGGCCCAGCGGACAATTATGAAATTTTGTGTGGATCATTACAACTGTACAGACTATAACTGTGGCTTTATGAAAAATTTAAAATCGGGCACTGGTATACAAGTACATGGCGTGGCTAAACTAAAGGACTTCTGAACACAAGGAAAAGGAGAAAGATCGAATGAAGAATCTGTACAAACAGCAAGAGCCTATTGTGTGGCATCGTCATGATGATGACTTTGTAGGATTAAGGTCCCTCCGTGCTCTATTCAAATATAGTATTGATCATAAGAGAGAAAGAATAGGATACAAGGATATCCGGGTTCAAGCCCTCAGCTATTCTTCGAATAGACTTGCTTTGTTCTTTAACATGCCCGGTGTAAAGCACCGATACACGCGAGGCTACCTCTGGATTCCAAACCAGTTCACCTCTAGATGGGTGGAAAACACAAGGTGTCTCAGAAAAGTACTGGTTATGCCGAGTATCGAACCTCTGGCCTCAGGATTGACATTCCAGCGCTTTACTCCTACACTACCGGTCCAACCCGTTGTGTGGCATCAAGACAACTCATCAGCTTATACGACAGTCTGCCTTACTGAGATTTCAACGATTAGATCATCCTCCGTATTTGGCTCCTATGAACTTCGCCTACTTTTCCTATTCATCTATCTCTCAAGCAGTAGACAAATGCCTTTAACAAACTCCCCTGTATCATACCAATCTTGGACCCATAAAGTTGATTTTGTCAAAGACCTTAAAGTAAAATGGTACTTGGAGACAAGAAAAAATAAGAATACCAAAAGCAAGAAGTTTCGACAAAGGTTCGCTTGCGCTGACTGCGTGGGCCTACCTGAGTTGATATTTTTCGCAGATACATTTAATTCCATTTTACAACGCGTGTGTCAGATGTTTGTCTGATTCTGGCTTTTCGCTTTGCCTTTCTGACATGGCTTTAATATTTCATCGGTATCTTGACTTATGTTGTTTTTTTTAAAAAAAAACTCACAGTTTAATCGATACTGAATTCTCCTTACAACAATCCCAATATAATTGTCTGCCACCTAAAAATATGAATTTATTTATGCATAGAAGTAATGTCCTGTGAAAAAAGACCTACCTGAAAAACCAAGCCAACAACCAACTCAATCTGCACCATTAAGGTGTTTTCGGCCCATTTTATAGGGTGCAAAAAACGCAAAAAATACACGAGATGCATAACGTAGAAGCAGACACTTGTATATCAATGACCATTGATTCTGATGTTACTGTGGTTTGGCACGAAGAATGCCAAATGCTTACGCAAGTAAAACTTTTCTCTTTTTTTTCTTTTAATCGTTATCAATTAGGCAGAGGGAAAAAAAAAACTTGCAAAGAGACAAATCTATGACATTCACTTTGATTTATCAAAGTCACCGTTTTTAACCGAATTAACTAAAACGAAAGTTTCACTCCGATTGTGAAAACCAAAGTATTGCTATTTTAAAGTTGTATTTTTTTTTTAAATAATATCTCTATATCGGACAGTGAAGAACAAAGATAAGACTGAAGGTTCTGTGCAGTCTGATCTAAATCTACACTGTCCGCAAATGGTCAATGATCTACAGAGTTAAGAATCTACAGAGTTAAGAGAGTAATTAATTTAATGTGGAGTTTTTTTTTTTTAAAGAATATTAGTTAAATTTTATGCAGTTTTAACGGTAATGGCGTTTTTTCACCCTAGAAATAAACAAAAAGAATTCACCCTATTTAGGTCATGCTATAATGTCCAGCTTACAACTAATTTGAAACAGAGGATTTGAAAAATGTAAATGCGAAAGATATAAATGAGCCATGCTCTGGCAAAAGGAGGTTAACTGCAGTTAGTTTAGTTTAATTCAAACATATGTTTAAACGAATGTTTTCGGGGGTATACTGGAATCAGCCTGTCTGTGTGTGCGTCCGTCCGCCCGTGCGTCCGTCCTTCCGTCCGTCCGTGTGTCCGTTCGTGTCTCCGTCTGTGTACAAAATACTACTAAATTTTTGTCACACAAACTCCTCCTACACTTTACCTTCAATTGTATTGAAACTTTGCACATAATTATACTGATCATCTATTAAAGATAGATTTTCTAGTGTCAACTCCTCCTTGTTGAGGAATTATCTTCCCTTAAACTTTACACCTTTTTTTCTTCACATCCATTTGTATATGAAATACTAGTTTTTTTTTGCATCGCAAACTCCTCCTACAGTTTTCCTTCAACTGTATTGAAACTTTCCACATATACTGATCATATATTGAACAATTGCAACACGGAATTTTCAAGTGTCAACTCCTCCTGGTTGAGGAATTATCTCCCTTTGAACATGACACCTTTTTTTTCTTCACATCCATCTGTATATGAAATACTAGTAATTTTGTATCGCAAACTTCTCCTACAGTTTTCCTTCAATTGTATTGAACCTTTGCACATATACTGATCATATAATGAAGATTTGCAAGACAGAATTTTCAAGTGTCAATTCCTCCTGGTTTAAGAATTATCTCCCCTTAAACAAGACACTATCTTTTCGTCACATCCATCTGCCTATAAAATACTAGTAACTTTGTGTTTCAAACTCCTCCTACAGTTTTCCTACAACTGTATTGAAACTTTGCACATACATGGATTATACATTGAAAGTTTGCAAGACTCAATTTTCAAGTGTCAACTCCTCATGGTTGAGGGATTATCCCTCCTTGAAATTGACACTTTTCATACCCCCGCAAAACGAATGTTTTTTTCTTTTTTTTGGGGGGGGGGGTATACTGGAATCAGCCTGTCTGTCCATCTGTCCATCTGTGTGTCTGTCTGTGTACAAATGCAAGTAATTTTGTGTCTTGAATTCCTCCTACGGTTTTGCTGCTAATGTATTGAAAGTTTTTTGATACATTGATTTCATACTGAAGTTGTGCAAAACACAGTTTTCAATCACATTCTCTCTTTGATTCCAGGGAAATCTCCCCTTGAACTTAGAATTTCTTTTGTTAAATTGCCTGTTTGTGTCAAAACCCTGGCGAGGGTATTAAGTCACATTCAGTGACACATTCTAGTTTAACATCGATTGAGAAACAAGTTCATACAACTTATGCTAATCTCTGTTGATTCTGCTTCCTGGGAACTACACCAGTACTGGCGCCGAATGTGTGATCCAATGAAAAATCCGGAAGTTGATAACCGCTCCCAGATCTCGAACTCGGGCCCTTTAGATTACGAGACCGAATCTCTACCTCACAACCACGGACACAAATGCAGAGTTTAAAAAATGCACAAATGCAGTGGCACAAATGCAGTTGTTGGCCATTGTTCCATCAAAGACATCACATAATGATGAATCTGTAAAATCTATTTTGTCTAAAAGTCGATTGAATGCTGGGGTAGAATAGTCATTCGACAATCAGAAAATTGACCAATGGCAGAAGGTGTTGATCCTGGGCGGCTTAGATTATACCTTTTGGAAATGAATTAAACCCCCTTTTTCATAGATAATGGCACACATCTTGATTTTGAATACAGTCGAACCACCCTGTCTTTTACCGAGACTCGATTGAATTGAAAGCAGTGGCAGGTGATAAATTAATTGAGGATCAAATAGTGGGATCCGTCTTTGAAAGTTTAGAAAAAAAATTGTGGATGAAAGGAGAATTGGCTGTTTACTAGCATTTTCCTATAATGTTCATAATGTTTCAAATGCCCAGTATCTCCCGCTAGATGGCATTCTATAAATACTCATCTATCTTATTTGGGCATCCTGGGTACAGAACCGAACCACTTTCCTACGCGACAACTGTTACTTTGAATTACAAACTAAAATAAACGTTTACTCAATAAAACGCTACTTCGTGCAATTCACTCAGCTATGATCAGCAGTCTAGAGAAATCTGGAGCTAAAGCAGATCTCATTTCGCCTCAAACCTATTGATAAAAGCTATTTTCTACATCACTACTTTAGAGAGCGTAATATTACAGTCAGTCCGCTTTTGGGGCTAGTGATGCGTCATATAAGACAGTCGAATCTTCGAAGAATATGACATGCGCAGACAACGTTCAAATGCCCTTTTCCGAAGGATCATCAACATTCGGGGTTGTGTATTGAAGGGTTTCAGTAGGAAAATCTCATAGGAAATTTCAAAATATTTTTGCTCTTGGCAGGTGCATGCCTAGTGTATCAACATTTCAATATATTGATTGCTTCATTGATTGACTGAATGATTGACTGATAGACTGATTGGTTGGTCGATTGGTTGATGGATTGATTGAGTGAGTGAGTGAGTGAGTGAGTGAGTGAGTGAATGCGTGCTTGCTTGCTTGATTGTTTGGTTGGTTGAATGACTGGTTAGTTGGTTGATTGATTGATTGATCAATCGATCAATTGATGAATTAACTGATTGGTTGATGCTTTCAACATTATTTTATCATATCGGGGCGACAGCCCATTTAGTCATTTATGTCTTGTGCTTCACCAATGCGAGACTGGGACTTTGAAGTATCTTTCTCAAGGACACCCCCACGAAAAAGCCCATAGCGTCCAATGTGTACCATGGAGCCACGAATGATCCCAACACAGTTATTGAGTCATGTTCTGTCAAAAAAGGGTTTCAACGCGTTAAAGGGCTTTCGGACATTTGCGTAAAGTGTCGTTATGGATCAGCCTGTACTATCCGCGCAGGCTGATCCGAAACGACACTTTCGGTTTATGTACTTTTCGGTTTCACACAAGTCTACTGCAGGCCCGTAGGAACAGGGGGGGCTGGGGGGGGGGCTGAGCCCCCCCCCCCAATAATTTTGAAAATCATAGTAACTAAAATATGCGTTCTTAGCACAATGAAACAACCACGCAAAAAATCTCAGTATTTCGAAGTTAGCCCCCCCCCCCCAACCTTGAAATGCTTCCTACGTCGCTGTACTGTACGATAAAATCTAATTTAGCCGTAAAGTGTCGCGTCTCGCATATGACTGCGCGGACAGCGCAGGCTCATCCAAGACGAGACTTAACGCAAATGTCCGATTGCCCCTTTTCGCGGGTCGCAAGCCATTCATAGTATCTACCTTAGCAACCCGCGCAGGCTGACCTGATCGATACTTTTTGCTATTGATTTATTTTCTGCATGTCCAAGTTCCATTCTACGTCGTGCTTTAATCGGGTGTTAGACAGAATGCATTTTCACAATCCATCGTTATATGATGACTTACCTGGTCTAATGATTCACTCAGATGAATTTAACACCCTTTTTTTTGGTAGAAAAGCTTATATTACATGAACACGTATTTGACCGAGAACTCATAATATGGTCGCTAACCTTTTCATGGACTGCCCAAAGACATTGGGGTCGGTGATATCTTCCTAAGACCAATGAAACAAGGGATAAAATATATCTCTTCGCGAAAATTGTTAAGGAAAACCTCAAAAGTCTCCCAGTTTTTAATCTATAGATCTATCTTTTTACTACAAAAGAATCCCCCGACATTTAGATGTTCGAACCATAATCTTGTAATTAAGAAAGGGATGTATTAAAACGTTGACGGACAATCTAGAATTTGGAACTTTTTTAAGGAACTGTTGATTCTTTCGCGGATGAGATTCATTGTGCACTTTTGTGTCCGATGAAATGCAGAAAACATATTTCCCTAAAAATCGGTTCATTAGATTTCGTACAAAACATCAATTTACTATTTTAATGAACAGTCAGAAAGTGTGTGATACCTTTTCACTCTCTAGGTATCTGGCATCTGCAATAAAAGAAAGAGATTTATTTTTGGAAACACTGTGATAAATGCGATTTCCTGTAATTCATATCGTTTTAAAGACATGTCTGTTTTTGTATTTAGATTGCTCCATGTTTTTAATGTTGAACTCAATGTACCTTTTTTCATATTTCATTTTGCGAAAAAGGTTCACAACGCGTGGTCCACATTATAATCAGTAGGTTAACGGTACTCGAAGTTGATCCTTCTCGAACTGCCCCATTATTTCAATTTTTGTAGTATTTGTCGAAGACAATACCATTATGAGTTCAATATGGAATTTTAAGGGCCATGTACCGTACATGTATCTTTTGCAAAGCCGAAGGAAATAAACCCAATTAAACTCAATTTTTCTTAGACAAATGAGTTTTTCCCGTAGCCTCTTTACTGGAAATGGCATACATGTTAAAATACACTAGATGAGGCCACCGATCGTGGAAATACTAATTTTTTTCATTAAAAATAGCATCACCCGTTCATAGCCTTCAATTGGCGCAATGATAGACACAAAATTTGCCTGCTGATCGCTTGGTCCTGGACTTTTTCGTTCCAAAACAATTCGTCCCTTGGCTTGTTTGTCCCATGATTGGGCGCTACTCCATTTGATTGTGCATGGATATTAATTTTATAGATCGAAATAAATGATCGTAATTTTAGGAATTAAATCTTTACGGCCAAAGATATCTCAAAATCAATTATGTTTATGTACAAAATTAATATTATTCGATATATATACATGGGTTCTCTTTCTGTCCATCGTTGTTGTTGTTGTTGTGTAAGTCATTTTCCCACACAAGCACTGTGGCACTCCTTCTTGAAGAATATTTTCCCACTGATAAAAATTTGTCATCACTTTCCAGTTTTGTGTGTTTATCTAATTTTTTAGACGTTTCTGTACAGGGTTAGTGAGTCAACAATGTAACTTTCAAACTCAACTTGCAAACTTTTGTGTGACATTGATGTATATGTGTATATTATTATATACGTATACCTGACTGGCGGTGTATGGTGAGAGACACAAAGTGTCTCTGAAAAGATCATACTAGACTGGCATTCGAACTGTAGACATTTGGATTGGTAGTCCGACGTGTTAACCAATAGGGGCCACGGCTCTACCATCATACATCCTACTATGAAAGGACGTTACTCCTGACTCCTCCTAATCATCAAACGAAGACCACTAATACCAAAAACAATCCTAACTTTGTCATGAGTACCTCCACTTCAACCAATGTCAGAAGGTATTGATCTGCGTAGTAGGTTGACTTTCAAGCAAGTATTTGAGCAATAATTCTCTTTTCTTTCGAATAATTCTTTCCACACAGTTACTTCTTTGACAAATACCACTCTAGCGTTTTCAACGCTTTGATTGTTATCATGGAAGACTTTATATTGTGTGAGCAACATCTTCATCTTGTGTTTTGTGCACATATTTGAGCTCTGTGTCGTGGGCCAGAGGCCTTATATCATACTCGAACAGAGAGTAATAATTCTTAAAATATCGTTTTTATTACTTTCGTATGAATCTTCAAAATCTATTATGGTTTGTTAAATCTTCTGCTGTATGTTGTCGGTCTTCAAAGATTTGGTCTCGGTTTATTTTCCAAATGACTAGACGTATTTACTACTTCTGTTGAGATTACATATTCGAAGGTCTTTGGGGTTTGTTTTGTTTGCCTCGTATTTAAAATGACCAGAAAAATGTTTTTTTCCCAATCTGTCCAATTTTAGCTCAAATGGATATAAGTCACAATTATAGAGTGGTATTCTTAAAGGTACTGTGTCTCTTTGACGGTAAAAACTAATCTAACACAATACTTTGGAGCTAGGTCTTGAAATTTTATCAGTTCATACAATGTACTCCGTTTCATTGTATTGTTGTTTGCTATACAGCATGATGTGCTTCAAAGCTTGACTGGGTTTCCGGAAAATATTTATGGTTGGGCGTGAAAAAGACAACAAAATGTAAACAAGTGTGTGCAAGTCTCCGGTAATGAATCATTAATATAAAACCCGGAAAAAGAAAAGATAAGGGTATCAAAAGTTAGAGCTTTGGTGTTCAAACAATAGACGACTATGTACAATTACAGTCAAACACAGATATAAAAAACTCTGAAAAATTTAAGTTGGAAATCTTATTAACTATGAAAATTACTACATCATACATTTCAATACAACAACTAAACCATTTTCCTCAAAGTATTTCAAAGTTTCGGAGGAGAAGGGCGGGACCAGGGAAGGAGCATCTTCGCGAGCCAAGTTTACGATCACTACGTGGATTTTACCTTGGCTGATTGAGCCCGATTTCGAGATTCCTGCGATGCGCCTTCTATTGGATGCTGGTTATTACCCCCATTTACATCATGTTTCTAAATGTAAATGAAATATCGTTTTACAAACCGCTTACGAATACACATGAAGCGATAAGCAGACATCCAAGTGGGTTTCCATGTTTTACCTTTTATTCGAAAGGTAGAGACCTTGTTCTGTTTTTATCAACGATGAAATGCTACGAGCGATTTCATTCGTTGCAGCTAGAGCTGGCTGCATCCAACGAAAAGGCGTATCGGGTGGACGTAGTAATCAAGCTCGATCCGCCAAGGGTAGAGTAACTTAGTTAACGGCCTTGGCTTGCGAAGATGGGGAAGGAGTTGAATGACCATGTGAACTTCAAACTACCCATACACAAGTCGTGCTTGATCTACTGTGAAGGAATTTTGAGTTTAATGCTTCTGATAGGCCAGTCTTAACCATTAACTCCATAGATACCCATTTCTACGCATTGCTTGTAGGACCATTTGGAAAACATTGTTGCACAAGGTGAAATTGCTCGTGACGAGCAATTTTACCTTTTGCCACAATGTTTTCTATGCTATCAAAAGGTGTCATAAACACATAAGAAACAGCTTTATCCTTGCTGTTATTTAGGGTCAATTAGAGATATCATAAAAATGCCTTATGGGGTAAAGGGTTAAGTAGAAATCCGGTAACCATGTTTCGACAAGACCGAGATATCCCCTGCAGCACACATGTGAATATTGTACATCAAGCCATGTGAGTTTCCGCACAGTTTGACAAAACCAAGCTGCTGCCAGTGTAATGCAGAGAAATGATCATCCCCTACGAAATGACCAAAGGGTCATTTCTCTACGTAGAGGAATGACCCAGGTCATTATTCTACATGGAGAAAAAACCCAGGGTCATTCCTCTACGTAGAGAAATGACCCCAGAGGGTTATTTCTCTACGTAGAACAATGATCCGGGTGATTCCTCTACGTAGAGAAATGACCCATGAGGAGGGAATGCTATTTTGCAGATGCGTTAAATCCCCGCAAGGGGAGTCACGGTATTAGTTGTACGGTCAGGTGGTAGGGGATTCGGAAACTTGTTCACGGCTGTGGTGAATCATGGGGGCTAAGTGGCAACATTATTCACCCCAGCCGTGAACAAATTTCCGAGTCACCTGTCACCTGACCGTACAACGAATTTATTACACTGCAAAGTTTTACCATTCCACCATTTGTTAATCGAACTTTACTGTTTTTTGGTTTAGAAAACTGTATACGCTGACCAAGTAGAATTTCCCTTCTAAGAGCCCCAATTCAATGAAGACTGGCGTCACTGGGAACTGATGTCACTGAAATCTTGGTAATATGTGCTAAAACGTGCAGCTTGGCGCATAATCTTGATGTTAATCTTGATCGATGCCGCCATTTTGGATGCTGTTTTGAGAGTGTAGTCATGTGTACGGGGGCTCCCGAAAGGGAAACTGCTTTTACCTTGGTTTTGCCAATGTACATGGTTTACATGTTCGGGGCATATTAATCACTCGGATCACGAGAAATTTCTTAGCAGTATAATATTTTTTTTCCTTTCTTTTCTTTATGTATTTTTTTTTTCTCATTTGGCTGTATTATTTCATAAACTTGTCAACATACGATTTTCGCAAAAATTGTGGTTTTTTTAGTTGTTTTGAATTTGAATTTTTTTTACTTACAACAATGCCAAAATGGTAGTCGTCTGCAAGCCGGAAGCAGCAAAAACATTCATTCATTCATCCAATCATCCACCCATCCATCCATCCATCCACCTACTCAACAGACCTACAGACCGATCGACCTACCGACCCACCTACCGGCTGACCGACCGAACGAACGAACAAAAGAGCCAACGAACAAACGGACGGACGGAGGGACGGACAGACAGACAGACAAACAGACAGATAACATACAACAGGATATTTTGATAAACACAAGTCAGGGTAAAATAGTACGGTCAAAACAGTAACTTTATTTCCACTTGTATAACAAGACAAAACATATAACTCAATTCTTTGCAGACTGGCGGCCTCATCTGAAAAAAATAAGGAAAACTCAAAGTAATGAGGTTTATGAAGATACAGAATGTGTTTTACGCCGATCGCAGAATCTTTTCGGTTTTAGACATATTTTCATGTTAACTCTTATTCAATATTTAGGCAAAGGGCCTTTTTCAAGGAAAAAAAACTAAACATTCACTGCTACTACATTTAACATTACAGCTTGTTTCATGAAACAATAAAAAAAACCACTAATCTTTGACTGCTACTACATTTTAACAGTCCACCATGACAGTTTCATGAAACAAGAAAAAACACTAATCTTTGACTGCTACTACATTTTAACAGTCCACCATGACTGTTTCATGAGGCTAGAAAAAACACTAAACTTTCACTGCTACTACATTTTAACAGTCTACCATGACTGTTTCATGAAACAAGAAAAAACAGTAAACTTTCACTTCTACTACATTTTAACAGTCCACCATTACAGTTTGTTTCAGGAAACAAGAGAAAACACTAAACTTTCACTGCTACTACATTTCAAAAGTCCACCATGACTGTTTCATGAAACAATAAAAAACACTAAACTTTCACTTCTACTACATTTTAACAGTCCACCATGACAGTTTGTTTCAGGAAACAAGAAAAAACACTAAACTTTCAATGCTACTACAATTTAACAGTCCACCATGACTGTTTCATGAAACAAGAAAAAAAAACCACTAAACTTTCACTGCTACTACATTTTAACAGTCTACCATGACTGTTTCATGAAACAATAAAAAACCACTTAACTTTCAATGCTACTACATTTTAACAGTCCACCATGACTGTTTCATGAAAGAAGAAAAATAAACATTAAATTCTCACTGCTACTACACTTTAACAGTCTACCATGACTGTTTCATTAAACAAGAAAAAAACACTAAATTTTCACTGCTACTACATTTTAACAATCCATCACTACAGCTTGTTTCATGAAACAAGAAAAAACACTTAACTTTCACTTCTACTACATTTTAACAGTCCACCATGACTGTTTTTTGAAACAAGAAAAAACACTAAACTTTCACTTCTACTACATTTTAACAGTCCACCATGAGTGTTTCATGAAACAAGAAAAAACACTAAACATCCCCAACTTTCAGCTGCAGGTCGAGCAAGAGTTACTCTCCTTGGAACTTATCGATTATCTGGTCCGAAAGGATTTCCGATAACGGCCTGTCATATAGAATTCAGAAGGGAAAATTTTTTGATCGGCTAAAACACATTTTTCTTCTAAAATGATTAAAATCTATAACGTCTTGAAGTATTCTGTAATATCTCTACTTTACTTCAATATAATTTTAATTCCTGTAGCAAAATGGGAAGTTGCGTCCATTTTGATTTAAAGTTACTGACCCATTCTCCTTATTTCTATAGAAAGGTTTAAGAAATTTGCTCTTGCGCCGTTTTTGACGCTAAATAACATAAAAATGAATTGCAAGAAAAAAATCTATAACGTCTTTAATTATTCTATGTTTTGTTGTGATTATGATCAAAGTATTCGTTTACATTTGTTACATTGAGATCTTGCGTCCATTTTAGTTTAAAAACGACACTATCGTTAGTTTTTGTATAAAAAATGCTGTATCGAGCTAAGTGAGATTTTAAGACCGGAAAAGATTTAGCAACGGATAAAGGGAAGATAAGAACTGATGACATGATAACCTTGTCTATATTGTTTTGTGAAACCTGGATCCTGTTTTTATACATTGTCCAAATATATAATGACTGTATTTATCATTTTTATACATGTACGTGTATATTATTTGCATCAGTGAAAACTTTTAAGAGATTTGTAAAAAAACATTATCTTCCCAGTATCGTCTTTTTTAATTCTTTCTCGGAAAATAATTTCAATTTAGTTAGCATAAATTTCTTTAAATTGCATTTTTATTTCTTTTTCTTTTTGTCTTTATTTCTAAAGAAGATTGAATTTGTTGTACTATTGGATCATTATAATAATTATGCAGTCAATAGACCAGTATCAAACTGTACAAAACAAGCAGTCTGATCCTGGGCCGAATCGGTTTTATTTAATGTGTCGAAATTCTTTTGGCTTCAAAAGATTGACGTTGCAATATCAATATGTGACTGAAATCAGCAGAAAACAATTTGCGTTTTGGGAGTATATTGATGTGACCCGTGCACTTCCGAATTTTAACGGTCCTGCATAAAACCTTTTGTAAACATTGTGAGAAAAGGAGAAATACCAATATCCAGTATTGTTTCCTTTTCCTACAATGTTTTCTACTCTTTTAAAGTGAAGAAAATCAATTTAGCTACATTTGATTTATTTTTTGAAATTTTTTTTTTTCTTTAAAGTTGGTGAAGTCAAAAAGTTCTACATATGGGAAAAACGTTTTAAATTATTGATTTTTAAAAACACATCAGAGGGAGAAAATACATGTGATCAGATTGAAAATAGCGAGGAAATTTGAATATGTGAGCTGTCGCCATAAAATACTTTTGAAAATGCATAAATCATCACACATTTGCAAGTAAAGAGCTAAAGAGAGAAGGCGGCAAATTGGACTTCCTTATACAAAATCGTGTTAAACTTGACTTTTAAATCCTTATAAATAATCTCAAAAAAAAAATTCTGATCTTAGTTTAAACATTTAGTTTTAATTTATTCAACATACTAACATCATTCATTTACAAGAATATGTATTGCGAAAAGGATTGAAACGAAAGCATCAAAACTTATATAGTTCATCTCCCTAAAGAAGTCTGATTTTTTTCCTGATACATGTACTTTCTTTCCGATTACCCCGTATCAATGTATCAATGTATACCATTACGTAACACCAATAAGATATCCGATAGGCGTCTTATCTAACAATGAGACTCGGTCATCATCGGAGAACTCCGGCACAATGCAAACAATCAGGGAAAAAGAAAGAAAATACGATAGTTGCTTTAAAAAAGTGTAAAAAGGGCTAAAAATGTATTTTCTAAATGACTGAAAACTACGCCATATTAAAGAACAATAAATAAGCTTTCTGACTTCCCTGAAGATAATTTTGATTTTCCAACAATATTGTGCAGGCTGATCTATGTTTACCGTGTGATCACAAAACCACTGACTTCTTCTAAAAAATGACTAAATTATTTTAAACAGAACTGACCTATTGAACATAAAGGTTAAAAAATATAATTTGTATACGGTTGGTTTGTTTATGATAGATCAGACGATACCAGTGTGGTCTGATCTACCAACACACTTTCCCCAGCCTAATATACATGTACGTACATGTATTTGTGACGACGCTATGCAAAACAATTACAATAAAATGCCGTCTGCTGACTCATAGCTCTATGCTACAGGTTGGAAATTAATGTTTTCAAAAACATTGTAACAAGAGAAGCCTCTTCATAATATCCTTAACTTTGTGGGTAGCTATTCAGAAATATATCCTACCGAAGTATTTTTACTATTGTACCATTTTTGTTGATAAAACAATAAAAATATCAGAGACTGAATTCAAAATTATGATGAAAAAAATCAGAGATAAAATTCCAAAGATGCAGTAAACATATGTGCTGTTACATTTCGAGCGTTCGTGTCGCGCTCCTCCCCCGGCTTTAGTCTCATCATAAGAAACTTGTACTGCAGATATTTTTCTTTTTTTTTTTAACTCTTCAGGAACTGGAAATGTATGACTGCCCCAATATTTAAAGCAATTGTAGACGACACAATAAATATGGCTCAAATTATTCAATTTGTATCAATTAAGGAATGACAACATTGCTTGAAAAAGAGCAAATGCTGGTCAAAAGCATTTCTGTAGCTGACCATAATTTTTCAAACGCGTGCTTTCGGTAAAATTTGAGGTAGATCAAATTGTAAGACCTGAAAGGAAAACAAATCCTACAAGTTTTGGTACCCCGGTAATTTACAACCCCAGATATCCCGCAGAGTTGTTTTCCAATTAATTGAAACCCTCTACACTCGAAGCGCGAAATTCGGGTTATAAGTGCAAAGGGTTTGCAGAGATCGCCAGTCAATATACAATTCCATATGTGATCGATTTCACGGTCAAAAGGGATCAAACTCTCATAATTTAATTGGCTTACATAGCGGTCAAATAACAGTTACCGGGTTTGATTTGCATGATAAAGTTGGCCATGTTTCACTGCTACTACATTTTAACAGTCCACCATTACAGCTTGTTTCGTGAAACAAGAAAAAACACTAAACTTTCACTTCTACTACATTTTAACAGTCTACCATGACTGTTTGTTTCATGAAACAAGAAAAAAACACTAAACTTTCACTGCTACTACATTTTAACAGTCCACCATTACAGATTATTTCGTGAAACAAGAAAGAAGCGCTTAACTTTCACTGCTACAACATTTTAACAGTCCACCATTACAGCTTGTTTCATGAAACAAGAAAAAAAAACACTAAACTTTCACTGCTACAACATTTTAACAGTCCACTATTACAGCTTGTTTCATGAAAAAAGAAAAAAACACTAAACTTTCACTGCTACTACATTTTAACAGTCCACCATGACAGTTTGTATCGTGAAACAAGAAAAAACACTAAACTTTCACTGCTACTACATTTTAACATTCTACCATGACAGTTTCTTTCATGAAACAAGAAAAAAAAAAAAAACACTTAACTTTCACTGCTACTACATTTTAACAGTCTACCATAACAGCTTATTTCGTGAAACAAGAAAAAAACACTAAACTTTCACTGCTACTACATTTTAACAGTCCACCATGACAGTTTGTCTCGTGAAACAAGAAAAAAAACCACTAAACTTTCACTGCTACTACATTTTAACAGTCCACCATGACAGCTTATTTCGTGAAACAAGAAAGAAGCGCTTAACTTTCACTGCTACTACATTTTAACAGTCCACCCTGACAGTTGTTTCGTGAAACAAGAAAAAAACACTAAACTTTCACTGCTTCTACATTTTAACAGTCCACCATGACAGTTTGTCATGGTGGACTGTAAACCCTTTCCCAAACAATCCCTGGTTTTTACGGGTCAGGAATAGAAGCCTTTTTAAAACATTGGTACCCAGCATTTTCTCCTTTTCCCACAATGTTTTCTACCCTATCATATAGAAAAATCATTTTTTTAGTGACTGTTAATTTGTCATCTGAAAAATGTATTCAATTTGGTGTGGTCCAAAATTTGCCGTTTGGGAGAGGGCTTAATATATCGTAGCAGTTTAGTGCTTTTTTTGTTGCTTTAAAAAGGCCTCTTGCCGAAATATTGAATAAGACTTAACATAAAAATATGTGTTCAATTTATGACCTATCGAATTATAATGAAAACTCGCTTTTATTCTTTTACTAGATCTAGCAATGTCGATCTGAGTATTTTTGCTGATGGAATAGATCACGATCAGACTTCACTGAACGTGCCGTCAGATCTTGAATTTAATCCGTCCTCAGTTTGGTTCTTTACTAATCAGACTGCGAGTTTCATTGAAAAGGAAAAATGATTTTAGACATTGAAAAAATATTGACCGAATGTATTCATTTGGCAGCGACAGTTGAAACTGTCAACATGTTTTTTTTTACTCAAAATTCTGGTTTTAAATCTATGCAGAATAGCTGTGTTGTTATCAAATGTGAAAGAATTAAAAAGTAATGAAGAAAAAGAAGAGGAATAAGAAGAAGAAGAAGAAGAAGAAGAAGAGATGATGATGATGATGAACTTGATAATAATACATGTAATGATAATCATAATAATAATAGTAATAATCGTCGTCGAAAATCTAGTGACCGCAAGTTCCCAGAAGAAGGATTCAACAGAAGGACGTTTCTTACCACTAATAGAACGGATACCCGAAGTATGGATTAAAACCTAAACCCAATCCGAATCCAAATCCAAATCCAAAAGGCCTGTAAAATGGAAATCCAAATCCAAATCTGCGGAATCTGCCAAATCTACCGAATCCGAATCTGCCGAATGGTCTTCTTCTCCCGAAACGGAAACGACGTCGACCAAATTGTCCCTCGGCCGAGTCGAAACTGGTCACAAGGAGAAGTCCAACAAGAATTAAGGCAAGCAGTTTGGTCTGCATGTTGAAACGCTGCAATATTTAGTAGAAAATACGTTTTGTATGTACAAACTATCTGCATTTCAATTGCGATCATGAGATGGTTTTGTCCTCAAAAAGAAACAATGTCCAAAAAAGAAGAAAATACTGGTTTTCAGCATTTTTTTTTCTATTTTCACATTTTTTTTTCAACAGTGTATTTTCCTATAGAATCGTTAAACCTCGGGATTTTGTGGTGAAGGATTTATACAGGTATAATTCAATGTTTCTTCATCCCCAACTTTCAGCTGCAGGTCGAGCAAGAGTTACTACTCTCCTTGGAATTTATCGATTATCTGGTCCGAAAGGATTTCCGATAACGGCCTGTCATATAGAATTTCAGAAGGGAAATTTTTTTGATCGACTAAAACACGTTTTTATTCTAAAATGATTAAAATCTATAACGTCTTGAAGTATTCTGTAATATCTCATCTTCACTTCAATATAATTTTAATTCCTGTAGCAAAATGGGAACTTGCGTCCATTTTGATTTAAAGTTACTGACCCATTCTCCTTCTTATTTCTATAGAAAGGTTTCAGAAATTTGCTCTTGCGTCGTTTTTGGCGCTAAATAACATTAAAATAAATTGCAAGAAAAAAATCTATAACGTCTTGAAGTATTCTCTGTTTTGTTGTGATTACAATAAAAGTATACGTTTACTTTTGTTACATTGAGATCTTGCGTCCATTTTAGTTTAAAAACGACACTATCGTTAATTTTTGTATAAAAAATGCTGTATCGAGCTAAGTGAGATTTTAAGACTGGGTGAAAAGATTAAGCAACGGATAAAGGGAAGAAAAGAACAGATGACATTACAACCTTGTCTATTGTTTTGTTAAACCTGGGTCCTGTTTTAACACATTGTCCAAAATATAATGATTGTATTTATTACTTTTATACATGTAAGTGTATATTATTTGCATCAGTGAAAACTTTTAAGAGATTTGTAAGAACTGTCATCTTCCCGGTATCGTCTTTTTTTCCAGAAAGTAATTTTTAAACTGTTTTTTTTTTTTTCCTATTCTATGATAACAGACCAAAAATAAAATGCACAAGAAATGCAGTCAATAGATCAATAACAAACTGTACAAAACAAGCAGTCTGATCCTGGGCCGAATCGGTTTTATTTTATGTGTCGAAATTCTCTTCGTTAACAAAAATTGACGTTGCAATATCAATATGTGGCTGAAATCAGCAGAAAACAATTTGCGTTTTGGGAGTATCGATGTGACCCGAACAGCACACTCCCGAATTTTAACGGTCCTGAATAAAAGCTTATGTAAACATTGTGAGAAAGGGAGAAATTCCAATAGCCAGCAATGTTTCGTTTTTCTACAATGTTTTCTACTCTTTTAACGAGAAGAATATCAATTGAGCTACATTTGATTTATTTTCTGAAATTGCTTTTTTTTTAAAGTTTGTGAAGTCAAATAGTTCTCCACATAGGAAAAAGTTTTAAATTATTGACTTTTGCAAACACATGAAACAGAGAAAATACATGTGATCAGATTGAAAATAGCGAGGAAAGATGGATATGTGAGCTGTCGCCATAAAAAATATTTTTTGAAATGGCATTAATCATCAGGCATTTGAAAGTAAAAAGCTAAAGAGATAGGAAGGGGGGGGGGTGGCGGCTCAAATTGAGTGTAGGACGAAACCCCCCTAGGACAAAACCCCCCTAGGATAAAACTCCCATGGACAAAACCCCCCTAGGACAAAACCTCCATCATATATAAAAAGCATATAAATTTGAGAAAACACACATAATTTGCAAACAGTTTTAAAGTATTCAAAACAACTCTGTTTGATTTAAGGAAAAAAATCAAACATGAAAGGCAAAAAATGAATTAGATATTATCTTATTTTAATTTTACCTCAAGTTTGTTTATAATTTCTATTGATATACAATTTATCAACCCCCACAAGTATTTAAGGCAGTAAATTTTATTCAACTTAAATTGATTGTACAAAAAGAATCATTTTAAAACCATGGGGGGATTGTCCACTTTTCAGTTAAGGGTATGGGGGTTTTGTCCAGGGGTGTTTTGTCCAGGGGTGTTTTGTACTAGGGGTGTTTTGTCCTAGGGGGGTTTTGTCCGTACCCCAAATTGGAATTGCTTATACAAAATCTTGTTAAACTTGACTTTAAATCCTTAGAATTAATCTGATAAAAAAAGTCTGATCTTATATCAGATCTATAGGATACTTGATACATATTTCACTAGGATGCTGTCATGATCATAAAACCAGGCCATAAACTTCAGTCCATTACTATTTAGGAACTTGTATATCCAAACGGACACAGCATGGGGTCCGTATGTCAATGTATACCATTACGTAACACCAATCAAACTACCCGATAGGAGTCTTATCTATCAGTGAGACTCGGTCATCATCGGGGAACTCCGGCACAATGCGAAAGATCAGGGAAAAAGAAAAGAAAAACGATAGCTGCTTTAAAAAATGTAAAAAGGGCTAAAAATACATTTACTAAATGACTGAAAACTACGCCATATTTAAGAACAATAAAAAAGCTTTTGACTTCACTGAAGATAATTTTGATTTTCCAACACAATGTGCAGGCTAATTTCTGTTTGCCGTGTGCTCATAAAACACAATGACTTCTTCTTAAAAAAAATGACGAAATTATTTTAAACAGAACTGACCTATTGAACATAAAGGTTAAAAAGTACAATTTGTATTCGGTAATTTTGTTTATGATAGATCAGACGATACCCGTGTGGTCTGATCTACCACCACACATTTCCTAGCCTAATATACGTATTTGTGACGATGCTATACATAACATAACATAACATAACATAACATAACATAACATAATCTTTATTTGGCATTAAATATACACATATTTATAGCCAATACAAATACAATAACCACGAGATGCGAAAGAATGTATGTAGATTTTAAAAAAAAAGTGCGTGTCGGTAACACATGAAATAATTTCATGTTTTCCGAAGGAAACATGGGAAGACAGATACTAATTAAGTTAAAAAAAGAATGGCATGTCAACAGTTGAACTTCTAAACCTATCGGTTGCTAAGCGCGCCTCAATACAATATTGCAAACGATGTGGATCAGGGTCGTACCGCACAGTGTGCAATCCGATCCCTAATCCACAAAGTCAGGGAAATGTAGATCGCAAATAATTACGAATATTACAAAGTTATCAGAATTGCCGTCTGATTATAGTTTTACAGTGAAATACTTACATAAATATACACTTACAAATATTTTGACAAAATTAGTAAATAATTACGAATAATAACAGAGATGTTGGCTGTTACGTGTTAAATTTATGAGCGTAATCAAGATCAGACTTGCAAGAATTGCAGTCTGATCCCAGATCTACACAGTCGAATTACCAATATTAATGGAGACGGAAGCAGTCAATTGTAGCTGGCTTAAATTTCTGAGGACGGTATATATCAAGATCAGACTTGCAAGAATTGCAGCCCGATCCCAGACATACACAGTCTGATTACAAATAATATTTGAGATGTAAGTTTTAAGTGTAGATCAAGATCGGACTTGCAAGAATTTCAGCCCGATCCCAGATCTACAGTCAGGTTACAATTAATAATAGAGATGTAGGCTGTTAAGTGTAGGTCGGTTAAATTTCTGAGGACGGTGTAGATCAAGATCAGACTTGCAAAAATTGCAGTCCGATCCTAGATCTACACGGTCTGATTACGAATAATAATGTATACTTATGTAAAATTAATGTACACATATGGTGAGATCGAATTCTTGAAAACAAAACAATTGTGAAAGATGAAACTTTATCATTTTTTTTTTTCATTACAATAACATGCCGTCTGCTGACTATTTAATAGCTCTGTGCAACAGGTTGGACATTAATGCTTTCAAAAACATTGTAACAAGAGAAACCTCTTGATACTATTCCTAACTTTGTGGGTAGCTATTCAGAAATGTATCCAATTGAAGTTTTTTACTATTGTACAATTTTTTTTTTGATAAATAAAAAAAACCCCAGAGATTGAATTCAAAATAATGATGAAAAAATCAGGGATAAAATTCCAAAGGTGCAGTAAACATATGTGCATACTGTTACATTTGGATCGCTGGTGTCGCGCTCCTGTCCCAGCTTTTGTCCCATCATATGAAACTTGTCCCACGGTATTTTTTTTTAACTCTTCAGGAACTGGCAATGTATGACTTCCCTAATATTTAAGAGCAATTGTAGACAACACAATAAATATGGCTCAAATTATTGATTTTGTATCAATTAAGGCATGACAACATTGTTTGAACAAGAGTAAATATTGGTCACCAGCATTTCTATCGCTCACCTAAGTTTTCAAACGCATGCTTTCGGTAAAATTTTGGGTAGATCATGTCAAATTGTAGGACCTGAAAGGAAAACAAATCCTACAAGTTTTGGTACCCAGTGATTTACGACCCTAGATATCCCGCAGAGTTGTTTTCCAATAAATTGAAACCCTCTACACTCCAACCGCGAAATTCGGGTTATAAGTGCAAAGGGTTTGCAGAGATCGCCAGTCAATATATCAATTCGTATGTTATCGATTTCACGGCCAAAAGGGATCAAACTCTCATAATTTAATTGGCTTACATAGCGGTCAAATAGCAGTTACCGGGTTTGATTTGCATGATAAAGTTGGCCATGAGTTTTTTTTCTTTTTCCTTCGGGAACGCAAATATGATTGTGTCATACAGGCTGCTTTCTCAATAGAGGTGACCTTTAATACAGGTTATTTTACTTGAATTCTATCGTTTAGAAACCAGAGCGGGGGAGAGAGAGAGAGAGGCACGCACGCACCCCCCTTGCTTTGCTCGGCCAAATTCTTAGACTACGAAGATCGGCAGTCAATTGTTATCGAGAATGACCAAGATCCGAATTTAAATAAAAAAAAGTAGAAAATGTCTCAAAGTACTGCTTCACGGAAAGTAATTCACTTTGCAAAAAATGGTTTTTCTGATTAAACATGACAATGCTGACACGAAGTACAAAATCTTAACCGCTCAAATTTGAGCGATGTCTACATCTATAGTCAAAGACTCCACAACATGTCATCGATAAGATACAAGATGTGTGTTTATCAAGTCAGTGACCAGTGCAAATCGGGCTTACCCCTATGCAACATTTTTCATTCTCATATTTTCGCGGGTGTTGTAGGTCTCCTTTTGCTACGAGTTTGTTCAATCGAATAGAAAGTGAAAAACTGAAATTTAGAATGAATTCAACCGACAAATCAGCAAATTCATATGTAATTTTTGGTGGTTTTCTTTGCAAAAAAAAAATCAACAAACAGAACTTTTCCATGATATATCCTATTTTGACAAGGAAATTGGCTATGAAAAATAGATGATGTTACTGGATCAAACCATATCTGATTTAATAACCGTATTTGATCGGGCCTTACCGGATCAGATTAATAAACGCACTGGACCGATAATCTTCATAATCGTATTTATCCACTTTTCTTTAATCTTGTGGGGATCAATCAGGTTTTCTCTGTACCAAGGTCGCTAATTTTACATTCGCTAATCTGTCAGTGCTTTCAGTACTTTGATTAATCAGAGGGACAATAATGCATCTAGACAGGACATACGAATAGTAACTATTGTTTATTTTTTTTAAGTTGCTGTGTAGGCACCTACCCTTCTTGATGTAAAAAAAAAATATATGAACCATGCTGCGTGAAAAGGGGGCTTAATGCATCTGCGAAAAGTATCGACTCAGGCCAGCCTGTACACTCCGCGCAAGCTGACCCGAGTCGGAACTTTTCGCTATCGGTCAATTTTCTATATGTACAAGGACCAGCCTGTCTCATGATTAACCCATTACCACACAATCTCTACTTGACGACCCCGAGAAAGAAGCCTTTGGAAAACATTGTTGGAAGCGGAGAAAATGCTGGTAACCAGCATTTTCTCCTTTTCCCACAATGTTTTCTACCCTTCACGGAACAAATTTGAAATTTTCAGTCACGTTTATTTTGTCTTCTGCAAGTACTCTTGCTTTGGACAAACTTAAAATCTTGTCGTCTGGTAATGAGTTAAGTTGGTTGTTAAAAGAAGTGGTTCTTCTGGATCTACACAATATGTGATGGCTTGCTGGGTACCATGGATCACGTAAATGCATTAAGCCTTGACAAGACGAGAAAATTTTAGACTGGTTCAAATTGAAAGCATTTGCAGACGACAAAATAAAGTTGGCTGAAAAATTGAAAGTTGTTCAGGGAAGGGTGAAAACACTGTGGGAAAAGGAGAAAATGCTGGTTACCAGCATTTTCTCCTTTTCCTACAGTGTTTTCAAAATTCTTTTTGCTTAGGGGTGTCAAAAGTAGGGATTGTGTGGTAATGGGTTAAGCCCCTTTTGACAGGGCACGGTTCATACAGTTAACAGAGAGAAATTGTATACAAAAAGAAATAAACAACGTTTCCGCTCTTTTGATTTGTCAGAAAATTCAACATCCTTCTGTAAATTTACAGAAATTGACGATAAAATGATTTGTAATATAAGAACTATTTTTTGTCATCGATGAAACGATTTGATTGAAAAAAAAAATAGGATACTAAATTTATTTATTTTTTTTTTTTCCTTTTTTTAACCCATTACCACACAATCCCTACTTTTGACGCCCCTGAGAAAGAAGCCTTCAGAAACCATTGTGGGAAAAGGAGAAAATGCTGGTAACCAGCATTTTCTCCTTTCCCCACAATGTTTTCTACTCTTCACAAAACAAATTTCAAATTTTCAGTCACTTTCATTTTGTCGTCTGCAAGTGCTTTGGATTTGGACAAGCTTTATATATTGTCGTTTGGTAATGAGTTAAGGTAGTAGACCCCTAATACATCTAGTGCTGCATTGCATAAAGTTTTCTTGATCGTTGATAAATACGGATTTATACAGGTATAATATTTTTGCACATTTTTAACTGACCAGAAATTTCTTTATGCCTATCTTGAAATTATTTGTAGATACTTTTGTTACTTTTCAGAAAAGGGAGGTAATTACTATATCTTTTTGTATAATGAAAATATAGTGTTTTTAGATTTATAAATGATAATTCTAGAAAAGACAAAAAGGGAAAAGTGGCTTGGTTAAAGCAGTACAATAACAGTCTTTTTTAATCATAGCAAATTTTTAAGGATAATATTATTGTGGAAATAGCTGTTTTCTATTAGCAGTCTACTACGTTAAGGTAAGACCTGTGTAATGGAAAACAGCTATTTCCACTAAAATATCATCTTGCAAACTTAGCTATAATTAAAAATGAGTATTATTGAACTACTTCAACCTTTTCATTTTTTCCATTTTTTCCTTCTTTGAATTAGCATTTATAGCAAAAATATTATTTCGGCATAAATCCTTATTTATCCTTATTTAACAACCAACTTGAATTTTTGCCAAATGTTTACCGGAAGTGCATTACATAGGTCTTACCTTAAATCGTTTATATATTTGTGGAAAGCTCGTCACAGGAGTACAGGCTCTTATGTACTGTATGAAAAGAGCATTTTCAATAGATATTAAACGCGAATGTCTTACGTAACTTTGGACATTGTAGACCGAGAATATCAATACTTATGACTACACTCAGTTTTCTATGCGTTTTCACATTATGTCCGTGATACAAATTTGCAAGACAACTTTGAAAACATCCCTACGAAAATGGAAAATTGACGAAAATAACCTATTACCAAACAGTCACCTGTTTTAATGACCCCCAGGGATTTATTGCTTTTAAAACATTTTGGGAAAAGAAGAAAATGCTGGTAACCAGCATTTTCTTCTTTTCCCAAAATATTTTCTATCTTATGAAAGACGAATACCACCCTATGGTCCATTTTTATGTTTTCTTCTGCAAGTGCCTTTAACTGAGACAAATCTAGGATGTTGCTCTTTGGTAGAGGGTAGAAGCTTGGTACATAAATACAAGTGAAAAAAAAGGGTTTTTTTTTTTGCAAAAAGTCTTCTGTCTTTGTAAATTGAGTACTTGTAATGGAAAAAGTTACAGATAAAAGAAAAAAAACCTACCTAAGCGGACAAGAAAGCAACTGTCTTCGTATGAAAAATTAGTTTCTTTTTCACCAGGGTGTTGCATGTCTCATTTTATACGGCGACGGAGACACCACAGTGCATGAGGTGCACGAAACAGAAGCATACGATCATATATCAATAAGAATTGATGAGGTATTTACAATGGTTTTGCACCGATTTCGTGTTACAATTACGTAAAAATTACAAAGCGCAACTTAATTTTTTCTCATCCAATCTTTATCGATCAAACCGAAGACAAAATACCTTTCCCAACTAATATAACCTCAACTTCATGTCTTTTTTTTTTAACCATTGAAGTTAATCGGTCTAGTTTTGTTAAATTTATTGAGATAAAGTGATTTAACTAAATGCGATGATAAACAGTGGTTCAATCTTAAAGAATTATAAAAAAAAGGATGAAACCCAATGGTTTTTTCAAAATGAAAGTGGTATATTTCACAATCAGTATTTCCATGCCGGTTTTAAGGCTTTACCAAACGACAAAATTTTAGACGGGTCTAAATTGAAATTGATTTTATCTTTTTCTTAGCGGCAAGATGGCCCAACAAATGAGATAAGGCAATCATAAACAGTTCGGGAAAAGAATCAATTTTATTTCCACATGTATACAATAAACAGAGAACAGCTAGATTCTTCAACGGTCCATGGCATTATCTGAAAAGACAGAAGGAGAAAAATCAAAGGACTGAAAGCCCTGATAATAGAGAAAGTGTGGCTTCTTATGTCTGTGTTTTTCCATAATACGGAAGGACTAAAATACCGTCACTTCTGTTATAATTGGCTTGCAAGGGGCATTTTGACATTTACATAATGTGTCGTCTTGGATCAGCCTGCGCAGTCCACGCGGGGCTAATCAGAGAAGGCACTATACGAATAAATAAGATTTTGTCCTTCAGTAGACTTGTGCAAAACAGAAAATAACATAAAAAAAGCAAGTGATCGTTTCAGATTACGCCTGTGCAGGCTGATCCAAGACGACACTTCCAGGCCATTTATAATTGTGGATTATCCTCTAAACTGCCATGCATTACACAGTGTGCTTTTGTGAACATGCTGTCTGATCTTTAATATACACGTACAATGTTTTGACAGTATTCTTTAAGACAAGGTAATTTCAACAACAGTTTAGCATAAAAACGAAACAAAAAAAATTAACTCTTAACCACACAATCCCGACTTTCAACGACCCTGAGAAAGAAGCCTTTTGGAAACATTGTAGGAAAAAGAGAAAATGCTGCATTGTAACCAGCATTTTCTCTTTTTCCCATGATGCTTTCTACCCATTTTAAAAAAAAAACAAATTTCAATTTTTTAGCCGTGTTTTTTTTTTCTTCTGCAAATGCTGTCAATTTTGAAATGTCGACAATTTTGTTGTTTGGTAGAGAGTTAAATGTTAACGTGGGCTGAGGAAACATTTGATTTCATTTATTTGCTTTTTTTTTCTTAGTTTCATGGCTCATGTTGGTCACGAACTAGGCTTGAAACCCATGGTGTTGGTGGTTATATAAGACAAAATTCTTTCCAAGCAGAGCTTCAGATAAGAAGGAGCGACATCTGGTATTCTAAATCCGTTATTTCTCATCCAAATTCTATTTTGTTGGTACTCATTAGAATCGTCTCGATGAGACGATTCTAATGAGTACCCATAACATACGGTTCAATGGAGAATAATTGATATTCTTATTTTTGAATTCAAAATCACTCCCTCTATCTGGAGCTCTGGCATAAATAGATAGTAATCCTGGAATCCATTCCTTTCTCATTAATCGGAATATTGTTTTCGACATTGTGAGGGAAAGTAGCAGATAGTTTGGACGGAATGCTATTCAAAAGTTCTTGTGAGCAAAACATCCACCCGGAAACCATATTTATGTAAACTTTTTTGTCGCAATATGACTAAAATAACATTAAAGAGGCGGTCAAGTAAACAAACAAACTTACGACCAATCAAACAAACCAGCAATCAATCAAACAAACAAAACCAGCAAGCAACTCTACCATATTTCAACACAGGTCTTACCCAAAGATGAAAGGAGACCCAAAGCCAAATCCAAATCCAAAAGGGCGGCCAAATCCAAAGCCGAAAGGCCTGCCGAAGAGGAAACGTCTGCGCAAAAATCGTCGGAATGGGCGACGGCGGAAAAAGAATTGTCCCTCGGTAGAGTCGATGGTCGTCGTCATCAAAAGAAGCCCAATGAAGAGGAGGGCTAAAAGTTTGGTCTGCATGCTGGAATTATAATTAATATGGCTTGCAGCACACGATAAGGGGCACTTTGACATCTGCGTAAAGTGTCGTCTCGGATCAGCCTGCGCAGTCCGCGCAGGCTAATCCGAGACGGCACATTACGACGACTTTTGATTTTCTGATACAGAAGATTTTCGCAAAACAGAAAATTACATAAAAACGGAAAGTCTCGTTTTGGATTAGCCTGCGCGGGCTGCACAGGCTGATCTGAGACGACACTTTACGCAAATATCCAAATGCCCCGTTTCGTGTGTTGCCAGCCAATGAGCCATGGCAATGGGCTAACTGCTAAGTTAGACTAAGTGCACTTTTTATGGACAATGTAGATCAAGATCAGACTGTAGAGAACGTGATCTTTGATCGGCATTGCTTCAGTTGGAGATTCTTTTTTCTCTACCGCAAAAAGAACTTTTGAAATTCAAATACTCTTTACCAAACGGCAAAATGTTAGGTTTGTCCAAATCGAAAGCATTTGCAGACGACGATAAAACAAAAGTGACTGAAAATTTGAAATTTGTTTTGTGAAGGGTAGAAAACATGGTGGGAAAAGGAGAAAATGCTGGTTACCAGCATTTTCTCCATTTCCCACAATGTTTTTTTAAAAGCTTCTTTCTCAGGGTCGTCAAAGGTAAGGATTGTGTGGTAACGGATTAAATTACCAGCTGCATTTTTTTTTCTATAATCTATATTTAAACATATTTATTTTACATCGATTGAGAAACAAGATCTAACAACTTATACTAATCTATACTAATCTCTCTCGATTCTGCTTCCTGGGAGGACACCAGTACTCGCGTCGAATGTGTTGGCCAATGAAAAATTCCAAAGTTGATACCCGCTCCCGGGTATCGAACTCAGGACCTTTTTGTCATGAGGCCGACGCTCTACCTCACAGTCACGGACACCACACAATCTATATGATCCATGCTCTGTGAAAAAGAGGATTAATGCAATAGAGAGGGAATCCCAAGTGTGCTATTTATAGTAACAGTGTCCGATAATGAAAATTTCTTTACCCTTTTACAGACCAATGGAGTTTCAGAGGCCTATGGTTTTACACGAGACTAACTCAATCCATCCCATAATTATGGATCCATAAGAACCTTTTTTTTTTTTTTTTTAAATCAATTACCGACCTAATCATGAGGTTGATTGGTGCTTTGACAAACTAAACAAATTGACCAGTAGCGAAAAGTTTCGGCCCAGGTCTGCCTGCGCGGACTGCGCAGGCTGACCTGGGTCGATACTTTTCGTAGATGCATTAAGCCCCCTTTTTACAGAGCACAGCTCATATCTGTATGACTAATAATCTGTGATTTGGGGGTTAAGGGTAGGGCACCCGAATTGGATTTGTAAAACGTGAGCTCTTATCGCCGGACAAAAATTACGGATTCGGCCGAGAATCGGATAATCCCGTAATTGATAGGCCGATAGACGCCAGTTCCTCGTATCGATTACAGATTACCCGAGTCTCAGCCGAATTCGTACGATTTTTGGCGATGAAAGACGATATTACACGAATCCCATCAGGATGCTCTATCGTTAACTCCCATTAGAGTACTATCCTTTAACCCTTTACCAAGCAATCCCTGGTTTTACGACCCTGAAATAGACGCCTTTCTAACACAGCATTTCCTCCGTTTCCCACCATGTTTTCTACCCGGCTGGAAACAAATTTCAATTTTTTACAGTTACATTTAATTTGTCGTCTGAAAGTACTTTTAATTTGGACCAATCTGAAATTTTGTCGTTTGGTAAAGAGTTAATACATTCTGAAGAACCAGGTCAGCCTGCGCTGTTCTTGCAGGTTGAAAACTTTTTGATTTTTTTTTTCACAATTTTCTCCATGTCAAAGGACCAGTTCAGCATATGATTCAGTCATTTTTCAGACAACGGGGGTTTTATAGATCTCTTATGTAGGTGACGACTTGTTATGTACAATGTTTTTAGCGGAAATGCTTTATAAATTTTTCAAAGAGTACAGCCTGCAACACGCAAAAAGGGGCATTCGGACATTTGCGTAAAGTATCGTGTGTGATTTTCTGTTTCACGCCTTGTCTACTGCGGGACTAAATCTAATTTTGAAGTAAAGTGCCGTCTCGGATGAGCCTGCGCGGACTGCGCAGGCTCATCCGAGACGACACTTTACGTAAATGTCCGAAAGCCCCTATAGCCAAGTCTATGAAGTACTTGTAATAAAAGAACCGCATGCGAGTGGCAACGATCGGCTCCAGTTGCTCTTAGTAAACAGCTCATTCGACAAAGAACACATAAAGATTTTTAAAAAATAAATAGAAGAAATTAATTTTTTTCGGTGAAAGATCGAAATTTATTTAATCGAGTTGACATTATCGGTAATATTTTCACAAGTGGTTGTCAACGAGATTACATAAATTTCGATCTTTCACCGAAAAAAACAAATATTCTATTTATTTCATGCTTTTAATCCTTTCTAGGAGGAGCTTTATCAAAATCCAGTACAGTTCTTTTCCGTTTTTCCCCGTGGCGTACCCCTCCCGCATAGCAACGCATTACAATATTACGTCAAGCGCGAGAAATGTAAGGTAAATGACGTCATATTTCCATCTGGTTGTGAGGCACGCACAATTAACCCAGGCAACAAGAAAATCAGTATTTTCACTGGTGGTACCAGTGTGAGATCGAAAAATATTTTCACTGCTATTTCTCGATATCCTACCGGAAAGCATGAAATAATACGAAGTAGGCCTGTTTTATAGGGCTTAAGTGGTGTTATTTGTCTTTGAGAGGGTAGTTATCAATGCAAGAAAAGTAGAAGATACTGTTTTCCTTTTTTTTCCTTTTCAGCATATCATATCTATCAAATGGTATTTTCAAAAGCCCTATTTTCCAGGGTCTATAAAACTCTGTTTGATAAAGGATTGTTCAAGCGTATCTATGAAAATAACCGAAAAGGTTGATTTCTAAACATTTTCAGTTGTCTGCAGTTGACAAATTTAATAAAACAAACTTCAGTTGACATAAACAGACCGTCTTTAATGATACGTTTAGTTAGTCTTCTTGATTAATTCATTATAGATATTTAACTTCACCCAAGAACAGAGCATTTAGTTTTACACTTGTTAATACTTTGCTACGATACAATGTCTTTGTAATATGTAAAGTTTTATTATTAATACCAGTTTTAATTGATTTATACTGTGATTGCGACAGGATTTGAGCTCAAATTTTATTATTGATACCATTTTCAATTGATTTATACTGTTGTCGCGACAGGATTTAACCCATTACCACACAATCCGTACTTTTGACGCCCCTGAAAAAGAAGCATTTAGAAAACATTGTGGGAAAAGGAGAAAATGCTGGTTACCAGCATTTCCTTCTTTTTTCCACAATGTTTTCTACCCTTAACAAAATCAAATGTCAAATTTTCAGTCACTTTTATTTTGTCGTCTGCAAATGCTTTCGATTTGGACAAGCCTTAAAATATTGTCGTTTGGTAATGAGTTAAGTATTTGTCGTCTCAATAAATTGCTTCGAACATAGTTATGTGGAAAAGCTACCAGTGGTTTGAAAAGAATGGTGTGAGCAGTAATGGTGAAAGAATTTCCAGGAAAGCATGGATATTTCACTGGCTACCATACTTTAACAGACGGAAAGTTGAAGACGACATCTAATACGAAATAAAACATATATACAAAGCCAGCTTGCCTGTAACAACAAACACATGTACAAATAAAAAAGCCCTACCTTTTGTGACAAGATAACAACCGTCTCAGTCTAATTAGTGACTTCTTTTTTTCGCCACAATGTTTTTCGTCTTATTTTATAGGGCGACATCAACACCATGTCACGCGAGCTACACGGGAAAGAAGCATAGGGTCTTAAACCATTCACAATTGATACATAATTTACCGTTTTTTTGCACTAATGTCAGAGGACCATTTATATAAGTATGACTATGACCAAGTGGCTTTTTCTTAACCCATTACCAGACGACAATATTTTAGACTGGTCCAAATTGAAAGCATTTGCAGACTACAAAATAAAAGTGATTGAAAATTTGAAATTTGTTTTGTGACGGGTAGAAAACATTGTGGGAAAAGGAGAAAATGCTGGTTACCAGCATTTTCTCCTTTTCCCTCAATGTTTTCTAAAGGCTTCTTTTTCAGGGGCGTCAAAAGTAGGGATTGTGTGGTAATGGGTTAAGCTAATAGTTATCGATCAAAAAGTAGACGAACTACTTTCTCAACGGAAAATAAACACCAATCATGACAGTATTTAGTATTTAATTGTTTCAATTTTATTGGAGGAAAAAGGAATATAACTTAATATGATGATAAATGCGTTTTGATTCTCGTTAAACTGACGATAACATAATTTTCGCTTTCATAAAACAAAATTTTGAAATATGAGAGATTACATGTCAGGCTGTAGTCTGCTATAATTGTTTACTATGATTATTTTAATGTCCTGAAAAAGGGGATTTAACTGATTCTAGGACAATTGCCCCCCCGGACAATTGCCCCCCCCCCCGACTATTGCCCCTGAGGACAATTCCCTACCCCCGACCATTGACCCCGAGAACAATTCCCCCACCCCCCACCCCCCGCACTATTCCCCCCCGACAATTCCCCCCCTCCCCCAGGACCATTGCCTCCTGAGGACAATTCCTCCTGGACCAATGCCTCTCGAGGACAAGGAATTGTCCTGGGGGGGGGGGGGGGGGGGGCAATGGTCCGGGTGGAATTGTCCTCGGGGGGCAATAGTCCGGGGGGATTGTCCTCGGGGGGCAATGGTCCGGGGGGATTGTCCTCCTAGTAGAATTGTCCGGGGAGGGGCAATTGTCCGGGGGGGCCAATTGTCCTGATACGAATCTAACTGTGCTGTCCTAGTACAAACAAAGTCCGTTAAAAAGAAGCAAATCATGTCTCGCAGAAATACAGAGACTTGGCAAGAATCGAACCTAGAACGCATGGACTAAAAGCCAACACCATAATATGGCCTGCAACACGTGAAAAGGAGCATTCGGACATTTGCGTAAATTGTCGTCTCGGATCAGCCTGCGCAGTCTGCGCAGGCTAATCCGAAACAACACTTTCCGTTTTTACGTAATTTTCTGTTTTGTTCAAGTCTACTTTACGACAAAATCTAATGTAGTCGTAAAGTGCCGTCTCGGATTAGCCTGCGCGCACTGCGCAGGCTGATTCGAGACGACACTTTACGCAAAATGTCCGAATGTCCCTTTTTCGCGTGTAACAAGCCATATGGTTTTTATAGGATAACCCGTTCGATACAACGCATAATAAAAAAACCCTTTGATTAGAACACGGCCCAAATTTATTTTAAAATTAGTAAATTGAAACAAAAGTGAAACTATTATTACTCATTGTGTGTTTGTGTGCGTGTTTTCTTATTGCTTTATTTCATTACAATCATTTAAATTTTTATTACGATTATGATTACACTATTTGAGTCACGCCCAGAGTGACCTTTTAACTTTCGAATGACTCGACAAATTTACGGCAGAGAACTGCAAAAACAACAACAACAACAACAAAATTATTTCATAAAAAAAACTGACAGTTGGTGTAAAATAACTCCTTACTAATCCAATACCTTATAGACTCGTCCAAATTTAAAGCATTTGCAAACAAACTAAACGTGATGCAAAAGCTGAAATTTTGTTGTAGGAAGAGTACAAAGCATTGTGGACAAAGGAGAAAATGCTAGTTACCAGTACATGTATTTTCTCCTTTCCCGCAATATTTTCAAAGGTCTTTTCCCGCAGGATCAGTAAGCGAGTTATCGTGTTGTTAAGAGTTAGATATGAATACCTGAATAGATATAAAAACATCGTGGCAAAGTAAGAAACGTTTTTTTTTTTCATTTACCTCCTTTAGCGTATTTGTGGCTTTTAATTGATCTTTCACATGGCAAAATGTCAAAAAATCATCTTCGAGTAGCGTCACTCTTTTTGGTCAGCAAGTAATTGTTGTTTTTCCTTTCTCCTATCCGCCCCCTTTGCTATTCAAGGGCAGTTGGACTTTCCCAGGATGAGGCACTGTAGAGGAAAAACTACAACATTGACCCATTTACACACAATCCTTAATTTGACGACCATGAGACAGAAACCTTCAGAAAACATTGTTGGAAAAGGAGAAAATGCTGGTAACCAGGAGAAACCAGCATTTTCTCCTTTTCCCACAATGTTTTCTACCCTCACAAAATATATTTCAAATTTTCAGTCACCTTTATTTTGTCGTCTGCAAATGCTTTCAATTTGGACCAGTGTAGAGGTTAGGTAAAGAGTTAAAAGGCCAAAAGACCAATGGTGGACCAGAAGCATAATGCAGCTATTAAAATGCATTTAAACTTAAATTATTTCAGAGTATTAAAAATATGATAACTTTAGATGACAATCTATTAATGTGTGGTAGGTCTAAAATTTAGTGGCTTGCAGGGGGAAAAATGACTTTCAAAATCAGGCAAAAAGTAAATGAAAGATAGAGTGTACTGGCAACTCTTGACCTCTTGAAATTAATTTCCCTGCTAGCGATAACCACATGTACCGGCCTTTAAATGACCAAATCTCATCTTCAATATAATTTCCAAACGTTTAGATGATTCGAGTTACATTTAAATGTATTTTAAGACGCCCTTTGTTTACTTTTAGCTGGTATTGTAACTTTCAATGAAACCTGGGAAAACATGAATAAGTGAGGTGTCGCTGTGGTATGACTGAATTATCGTAAAAAAAAACATTGAACATTCAATTAATTTTAGAAAAAACATCCTCTCATTCTAGCAGTGCTATTAATTTACTACATGTATTTTGTCGATTTGTACAGCGCTTTTTTCGCGCCTAACGAATAAATAAATATAATCAATAATAATAATAATAATAATAATAATAAAAATGAATTCATTTACTGACGGTTTAGAAAAATTATATAGCCAAATAAAAATTGTTCACGACTGCACAAAAAATATTTTGCAAAATTTAGGGCCATTGGGCTGGTCTTATATGACCCAAACTGCTGGAAAAGCAGCCGAGGGTGTTGAGCAAGATCAGGCTGAACGTATGTGCAGGCTGGTCTTGCTGTACACTCTCCGCAAAAGTTATCCATAATCTCAAAGACAGGATAAGGGTTAAGACATATTCCAGTCTTTTTAACATTGCTGCCTTCAAAATGAGTGGCACAACAACAACAACAAAAACAATGATGATGATGATGATGATAATAATAACAATAATAATAAAAATAAATGAACTGGACCTCTTTCGATGTCTCTAGATACAGATGCGTTTAAACTTTCAAAGAATTTGAGTGCAGTCTGATCATGATCAGTGTCGTCTGCAAAAATCACTAATTTGGCTCAGTATGGCGCGGAAAGGGTTAACTCGCTATGACATCATCGTTGTTTGTTTACAAGTGTCAGTCTATTGTTGATATCTTTATTATCTCGAGATAGCTATCAACACGTACCACAATGTATTCTAGAGTACAGTTTATATATAACATGAACATAAAATGTTGACCCATAATCGCCTTTTTTGGTGACAATAAATTTTTCCTACCAATTTTCATCGTTATAGGCTATTTTACCGTCGATAGCTTTCTTCCGTATATGTTTCCAAGATATAGTTTATTTCATCAGGTTGTGGTTAATATGGGCAAATATTCCCCATATTAACCACAAGCTGATGAAATAGATTGTATATTATATTTCCTCTGATTATTTTGTCAACGAATGCCACTTCTAAAACTTTTAGCAAAGTAGAACAAAAAAGTAGTTCTAGATTTTCGACAGGAGGAAAATATTCACTGTGACACGGAAATAATTCCCCCTAGCTTAAATTACGACATTTCTTTATCCATAACATTTCTGAAAATAGACACGTGAAATATAATATTACACACATACTTATTACCTGCAACACGCAAAGAGGGGCATTCGGACAGTCTGGGCAGTTCTGTGCAGTCTTATCTTTGATCTACAATGACCGATCAGGATATATTTTTATCACATAACCTCCCTTGTTTTTGGTGTAATATACCCATTACGAATTTTCTTTTATTTCATGCTTTCCGGTAGGATATCGAGAAATAGCAGTGAAAACATTTTTCGATCTTACACGGCTACGACCAGTAAAAATACCGATTTTCATGTTCTTGTTGCCTAAGTAAAATTGCGCGTGCCTCACAACCAGATGGAAATATGACGTCATTTACCTTACATTTCTCGTGCTTGACGTAATATTGTAATGCGTTACTATGCGGGAGGGGTACGCCACAGGGAATAACGGAAAAGAACTGTACTAGATTTTGATCAATCTCCTCCCAGAAAGGGTTAAAAGCATGAAATAAACAGAATATTTGTTTTTTTCATCTCATGAACACCGGTAATATTTCATATTATGAACACCGGTAATATTTTCACTCGTGCTGCGCCACTCGTGAAAATATTACCGATGGTGTCCACTCGATGCAATAAAGTTCGATCTTTCACCGAAAAAAAAAAACCACACACACAAATATCCTCTGTTTCTCCAAAACTTGAGTTGAAAAAAATGGCAATATTTTTATAATTGACTAGAGCGTTGCATTTGATTTATTTTGCAGGAAAAGGGTCGAAGTAGATCTACATTGCCGTAGTCAAAAAGTCAAAGTTGCTATAGTGATATGCATTGTCTTATGAAAGGCAAGAAAACATTGTAGGAAGAGTAGAAAATGCAGCTTACCTACTTTTTCTAACAACTTTTTTTTTTTCTTTAGAGAAAGAAGCTTTCTTCGCCTTCAACGGACTTGTTTGATAAAAAGGTCAATTACGAAAACAGGTCACTTTCTTATTTAACCCTTTTCCCCATAAGGCATTTCTATTGTATCTCTAATTGGCCCCAGCAAGGATGAAGCCGTTTCTTATGTGTATATGACACCTTTTGATAGCATAGAAAACATTGTGACAAAAGGTGAAATTGCTCGTCACGAGCAATTTCACCTTTTGCCACAATGTTTTCCAAAGGCTCCTACAAGCAATGCGTAGGAATGAGTATCTATATGGTGTAAAGGGTTAAAAGTGATATGATGAACGTATGCATCTATATAACAATTGGATTTAGATTAACTCTTTACCAAACAATCCCTGGTTTTTACGACCCAGAGGAAGATGCCTTCTGATAACATTGTTGGAAAAGGAGAAAATGCTGGTAACCAGTCTGCAAGTGCTTTCAATTTAATTGGACCAGTCTGAAATTTTGTCATTTGGTAAAGGCTTAACCCTAACATCAACATTTTAGACTTTTCCAAATCAAGAGCATTTGTAGATGACATAATAAACGTAACTAAAAAATTGAAATTTGTTTCCAGCAGGGTAGAAAACATTGTGGGAAAAGGAGAAAATGCTGGTTACCAGCATTTTCTCTTTTTCCCACAATGTTTTCAAAAGGCTTCTATCTCAGGGACGTAAAAACAAGGGATTGTTTGGTAAAGGGTTAAACAAAAGTGAATAGAAGGTGAAATAATCAAACTGAACAATGACTTCTATACCAAAATAACATTTTTTTTTTGTATCTATCTTGAACGATTTCATTCTTTTACAAACAGTATTACAGATTATAAGCGGTAGATCTAATCGTGTATAGATTATATTTCGCTGTCCATATTAACTTTTTTGGGATCTTTTTTTTTCTTGTCGATTATGCTAAGACTTTGGAAAGTTGCGATTTTTGTTGTTAATGGGTGGTTACTCAATGGAGTCAGTCTACAGTTTACGACTCCTGGCCAAGAACATCAAATTGAAGGTTAGTAACATTCAAATTCTTATCCATTTTCACTGTCGATTTTAAACAATATTATTTATTCAACCCTTCCCTAAACAATCCCTGGTTTTCACAACCCTGGGAGAGAAAGCTTTTGAAAACATTGTTGGAAAAAGAATAAAATGCTGGTAACCAGCATTTTCTGCTTTTCCCACAATGTTTTCTACCCTGCTGGAAACAAATTTCAATTTTTGAGTGATGTTTAATTTGTCGTCTGTAAATGCTTTGGATTTGGACGGATGTAAAATTTTACAGCTTGGTAAAGAGTTAAACTAGATTATTTTATATTGTCTGTACTATAGTCAACATTTTTCATTCCAGAACAGCAAAACGCGTTTTCTGCGCATGTCATATTCTTCGAAGATTCGTCTTATATGAAGCATCACTAGCCCCGAAAGCGGGCAGACTGTAATCATGATTACGCTCTATAAAGTAGCAATGTTGAAAATAGCTTTTATCAATACGTTTAAGGAGAAATGAGACCTGATTTAGCTCCAGATTTTTCTGAACTGCTGATCATAGCTGAGTGAATTGCACGAGGTAGCGTTTTATTAAGTAACCGTTTATTTTAGTTTTAAATTCAAAGTAACAGTTGTCGCATAGGAAAGTGGTTGGGTTCTGTACCCAGGATGCCCGAATTAGATAGATGAGTATTTATAGAATGCCATCTAGCGGGAGATAATGTAGCAAAACGAAGTTAAGTTAGGTTTCGTTCCTTCTCCTTTTCAGTTATAAAAGGACAAAGAATATTTTGTAAGTTATGCATCTTAACCCTTTGAGTCAGATAAAAGAACTTGAATTAACGATGTTGACCCTTAACCTGCAGCCTGATTGTAATCTATACTGTCCGCAAAAAAAAAAAAAGTACTTGAGTGGAGATTTTCAGCTCTAGAGTTAAAGGCTATTCTGATCAGTTAACCACGGATCGGACAGCTCAGATTTCGGTTAGGAATTCACATTTTATCTGAACTTCCGCAGAGTAAGTCCTAGAACTGAATCTACACGTTCCGTGCAGCCAGATATTAATTAATCTAAAATGTTCAAAAAGCGCTTCAATCGCTGAGGAACCCAGGGGTAAATAATCAGATAAAACTATAATTACCTGGAAGTAAACTAAATTGTTTCTAGCCAGACGATATCTTCTTATTTGAATGTATGGCTTCTCAACAATATATATGTGCACGTCGTTAGAATTACCACGCAATCCCTACTTTTGACGACCCTGAGAATGAAGCCTTTGGAAAACATTATGGGAAAAGGAGAAAATGCTGGTAACCAGGATTTTCTCCTTTTCCCACAATGATTTCTACCCTTCACAAAACAAATTTCAAATTTTCAGTCACTTTTGTTTTGTCGTCTGAAATGCTTTTGATTTGGACAAACCTAAAATATTGACCTTAGGTAATGAATTTTAAATCATTTGCAGCAGAAAGGCTTATTCGAAATCTATACTACAATACAAGTTTGGTGACGTGGAAAGAAGCGGAGACAGCATGCAGTCGATATAGAAACGGTTCATTACTGCTTTTGAACACTGAGTCTGACAGTAGCTACGTTTCTGCTATACGCCGGAAGTTCCATCCTGAAGCTATTTGGGTTGGAGATTATAAAGTATTCCTAGAGACTTATGTGCCACAGGATGGTATGAAATTACTGCTTGTTGTTTGAACCAGTTTTGTATTATTACAATGGTTACCAGCCAGTGTTTCTTCAACATGCTGGATCTTACAACTTAAACTACAATGGCCTCAAAGTGACCGAGCAAAGCTAACTAAAGATTACAAATCGATAGCAAAAACGGCCTATCTAGCACCCCGTCAAAATTCAATGTATATTGTATGAATCTTGAACACTGAGAGTTAAAAAAGATATATGCTTTTCGTCAGCAAAGAGGCTGGATGCATAATGGTGCCATTTTTAAGGTTTATTTGCAAGAATATCTCACAGAACAAGATATTCGTATTGGACAGGGTCGACCAAAGATCTGACAGTAGGTTTGTTGGTTATTATACCTCATCTACTGTAAGATGGGGGATCGTTAGCTAGTTGGGAAGTTTAACAGTTTACCATGGAAAAAACTAACATGCGCCATTCATTTCACAGGTGACGGACCTTTGAGGGTTTTAACCCATTACCACACAATCCTTACTTTTGACGACACTGAGGATGAAGCTTTTAGAAAACATTGTGGGAAAAGTAGAAAATGCTGGTTACCAGCATTTTCTCCTTTTCCCACAATGTTTTCTACCCTTCACAAAACAAATTTCAAATTTCCAGTCTTTTTTTTATTTTGTCGGCTGCAAATGCTTTCGATTTGGATAAACCTAAAATTTTGTAGTTCGGTAATGAGTTAAGTGATGAGTTAAGACCGCTGATCTGATCGGCTGATATTTTTACACATTAGTACTAGTCGTACATACATAATGCTTCTTGTTTTATCAGGTGGCCAGATAAATGACACAGACAAGTGTGTTGCACTAACCATAACGACGATAAGCAAACAAGAAATAGGTAACATGATCATATATGAACTGTTTACGCCGCCATATTGCACGGATAGTTTCATGGCCCTCTGTGCATGTCGGACAGGTGAGCTGAGACAACTTTTTTTTTTTATAAAAATCGAGAGAGAGAGAGAGAGACAGAAAGAGAGACAGAGAGAGTATTACTGCTAGATATGATGTGACTGACATTAAAATTTCACAAATTTGTCGAAGCAGAGACCTCGGCTGTGGTCTCCACATATCCTTGTTGATGATAAACATACTGGTATAACCATCTACGCAAGCCAAGGATGACGATCCACTACGCTACTCTACCTTTGGCGGATCGAGCTTCATTTCGACATTCCCCCGATACGCATTTCCATTGGTTGCAGCTAGCTCTAACTGCTCGAATCAAATCGCTCGTAGCATTTCATCTTTGATAAAAATAGAACAAGGTTGCGACCTTTCGGATAAAAATAGAAGGTAAACATGAATACCTCCGTTGATGTGTGCAGGATCTGTAATAATTTATTACCGAAAAAGAAAACATAAACGAACAATATTTGCAGAAAGTTTCAGTGTGACCAATCAATTAAGAGAGGTTTTAAGCTGTATCCCAGCACCTGACCATGGAATGTCAAAGTACCTTTGTGGTTATAGCTTCATGTTGAATTATTGCATTCGTAAGCGGTTTGTAAAACGATATTTCATTGGCTATAAGAAATATGATGTAAAGAGAGCTAATAAGCAACATCCAATAGGTGGCGTATCGGGTAATCTGGAAATAGGGCTCAATCAGCCAAGGTAAGATCCACGTAAGATGGGGGATGGCTAACGAGTTAGTGGCGAAGATGTGGTACAAATGAAACCACAATAATTTAATCGAAGGAACTACTGTATTTCCAAATAACTCAAGAGCATCGGTGTAACAGCACTTACGAGAGCATTACCTTTTTGGGGTTTTTAACATATCGTCGGTTTACTTCTAAAACCTCGTAACTACAGCTTGTTACAAGCTGTAGTTACGAGATTTTTTAAGTAAACCGACGAAATGTACGTTAAAATATGCATTTTGGAGTAGCTGATATTAAATCATCCTGCATTATTCTCATATACACAGACTGGGGAACCACCACACTTACAGTAAAAACAACACAACATAGTTGGTTTTTCTATAGAGGCAATCATTGTAGAGCTGATTGTCAGATGTGGACCCCGCCGTTCGAGGAAGTGATTTCTGGTAGCTTCAATAATATTGTAGGGAAAGGTAACGTTACCTTGAACGGATTGACCTCTAACCTACAGGTTGGGTTCACGTACTGGGTTAACGTTTTAGCGAGAGTATTGGAGAAGCCCCTTACAGGTTAGTATGGGATAGTTTATCTTATCAATAAGATAATCATGTATCTTTTCCACGGTTAAAAAAGGTTGACCAGGACAAAAAAGGTGGCCCCTGCTGCATGTTTTTTTTTTTTCCTTTTGATTCTAGTGCAATAGGAACGCAAAAAAAACCCACAAGATGGAACTCGTTCATGGCAGCTAACAACTGTATTCGGTTACTGGAATGATTAGTGCTTTCTTTTGAGCATTTATTCGGTAATCTTCATGATAAGAACTATTTGCATATTGTTACAGCATTTGTAATTGTGAAAGCCAGTTAAAATGAGGCAGGTAGTACACTAGCACTATGTAAGTGCACTGTTACTATATGAATCAAAGCGTTGAGAACGCTGAACTGGTCAAGGAAACCGTTGTGTGGAATGAATAATTTGAAAGAAAAAGAGAAATGTTATTTAGATATTAGCTTGAAAGTCAACAAACTAAGAAAATGAATGCCTTTCGGTTGAAGGGGGAGAACTCATGACAAAGTAAGGGTCATTTGTGTGATGGTGGTCTCCCTTCGATCATTAAGAAGTTACTACGTGGAAACTATTACTTTGAAATATCTTTGACGGTTGATATTTAATTCCAACATTACAATTACTTCGATCTATAGATATTTATGCCCAATCAAATAGAGAAGCGCGCAATCATGAGATGAACAAGCCATGGGACGAACTTGTTTTAGAACGAAAAAGTCCGGGACAAAGTAATCTGGAGACAAACTTTGTATCATTGTGCCGATACAGGATTGATGCAGGACTTCTCAGCCAATCCAATTGCCATGCAGTTTCTAAATTTGTTGATAGAAGCCCCTCTACGTTAATTTTTCTCACAATTTCGTGGAACAGTCAATCATATTAGGATTTAGAAATAAATCATAAATTAAAATGGTTTCTCATTACGGCCCTTAAATTCTTTATCAAACATTAAAATTTCAGAATTTTACAAATTGATGTTTTCACAGACAGAAAATTTAATATTTCTGAAATGTTTGGAATTTTCTTCGAAAGGTTAGAAAACATTGTGGGAAAAGGAGAAAATGCTGGTTTCCAGCATTTTCTCCTTTTTCCACATAGTTTTCAAAAGCTTTCTTCTTGGGGGTTTTTAAAAAAATTGGATCGTCTGTTAAAGGGTTAAACGACAATTTTTACGAACCTTTCAATTCAGGTTCAGACAGGATTGTAGAATGCGGCTACCTTTTGCCCTATGGAGACAATGTAATGTTTGGGTCATGCAGCGAGGAGAGGGCGTTTATTTGTGAACTACATACAGGTAATGGTTGACCTTTTTATAAGATTTGAAGAACAGAACAATGAAAACATGTTATAAAGGTCAAGTAGCCATCCAAAGCACAGTGCAGATTTTAGAATGCATTTAAATTAAAACCAAAGCATTTAAAAGTAAGCAAAATATTGTAAACTGTTCTTTTGTGGACGGTCTAAGTGTGTGTCCCTGGCAAAAAATAAACAAAAGACAGAGTGACTTAACAGTTTCCAACCTAGTTTTTAAATTGATTGCTCTTGTTCACGGGGGACTACAATTAGAAGCAAGTTTGAAAAGTTTGAAGCATTTTCATGAAAGCATCTAAAAATGGAGGTTGTCTTCAAAAGCAGTGTATTTTAAGATCACTCGTTATTTGTTATATTTACTTCAGATATAGTTTTCGATCTGAACTCAGATCGCACTCCCATCAAGTATACAGCGGACGACTGATGAAATACATGTATAGGTAAACAACAAGAATAAAAAAGGAGTCATAAACAGAATGTGAAAACATTGTTTCAAGATATTTTTCCTTTTTGTCCATTTTTTTTTTCTTTCAAAATGTAGTAAATTTACTTTTTGTGGCAAGATGCAAATTTTCACAGACGGAAATTAAGTATTTGGTGAGGCACTCGGTATTTCTCATTTAAGTATTTTTTGTTCTAGACGAGAAGAGCCCTATAACGACACCGAGCCAGGCTGGATCAATGGTTACAGAAAGTCAAAACTACAGTAGCACACAAACAGATAAACTGTCAGATAGTGAGTAGTTTTAACGAAATAGGATTATAACAATAAAAGCGATTGATCTGGCTCTGTGTTCACCAACTATTCATAAGAAGAAAACCATTGGTCTTGCACTGAAAAAATTTGCGGTTCAAGCCACCACCATTGCAAAAAGCAGCTGCAGCACCACCACAACTACGACCACCGCAACCGCCACTATCTCCGCCAAAACCATGGCCACCCACACCATGTCCGCCAGCAACACCACATCAACACTACCTCTGCCACCACCAACACTGCTGCCTCCACAACAACTACCACTGCTGCCGACACCACCACTACCAGCAACCACCACCACCATCTCCACCACCACTACCTCTGGCCCCAATCACCTCCGCCAGCAGCACGAACACCAACACCACCGCCACCACCACCACCAATATCACCATCCCCACCATTTTCACCATCCCCATTGCTTCTGCCACTGCCACCGCCACCGCCACTACCACCACCACCACCACCATCACCACCACCAAAACCACCACTTCCAGCACCACCACTACTGCCGCTACTACCACTTTTGCCACCAGAACCACCACCACCACTGCCTCAGGCCAGCAGCACCACCACCGCAACTTCCACCATCCCCATCGCTGCAACCACTGCCACCGCCACTGCCACCACCACTACCATCACCACCACCACCACCACCACCACTTCCAGCACCACCACTAATGCCGCCACTACCACTTTTGCCACCAGAACCACCACCACCACTGTCTCAGGCCAGCACCACCACCACCGCAACTTCCACCATCCCCATCGCTGCAACCACTGCCACCGCCTTACCACCACCATCACCGCCACCTTCACAAGCACCACCACTTCCAGCACCACCACCACTGCCACCACCACCTCTACCGCAACTTTCACCATCCCCATCGTTGCAACCATCGCCACTGCCATACCATTACCATCACCGCCACCTTCACCAGCTCCACGACCAACAACAACAATGTATATCTTTGTTTGTTTTTACTTTCATATCTGGTACAGCTAATCGGAAGTCATTTTATTTTTTTTATACAAATCATATCAATGCAATTGCCCACAAGCTGTCGAATCGTTGACAAAATATTGTCACTATTTCAGATGGTCTCTCAGTCGCCACATATGCCGGTATTGCTAGCGGTTCTTCTGTTGTCCTACTCTCTACTGTCATTGCTGTCCTCTTGTGGAAAAAATGTCGTCTTCAAAGGTAAATTTATGCTTACACAACATTTTTATTTTCATTTTTTTTATTTTCTTGTTTTCTAACAGATACTCTTATACCTAATGTCTTTTTGTAACTAAATTCTGGTGTCTTTGTCAAATTATTGTTACAAAATGGACAGAGTTGATCAGACTAGACGTTTCGTACAGTCTGGTCTTTACCAACCCTTTCCGTGAAAACGACGTTAGTTGCTCTAGCCTTTCGAAAGGTCAAAGAAGGAAATTATCTGTCAAAAAGATGATTTATATCTAGAATGGTCGATAAAAATATAATAGGCCAGTACTGCATTTGTAGTAAATTATTTTTATAAACGATCTTCATATGTAACAGTTACATGTACATGTCATAATCGAAAATGACTTGCGAAAAAAAAATATATAGTTCTTCACCATTTTAATGGCTTTAGGAAGATCTTTCTTCCCTCGGTATTTTCAACGCTTCTGCCAAGTCAATTAAATATGCTTTTCGAGACAGTTAAAATATAATTAGTCTGTACAAAACCTAGAACAATTCGGTCAGATACTTATAAAAAAAGCCCCAAAGTTTTACTATTTCAAAGGTGTTTTCGAGGAAAGATATCGTCGGTTTACTTCAAAAACTTCGTGACTACAGCTTGAAACACGCTGTAGTTACGAGGTTTTTGAAGTAAACCGACGATATCTTCCTATAAGTGTAGATGTTTTAACCTTGTGGATAACTGGTAAGTACTGGTTATTAGCCTTTTCTCCTTTATCCACAATGTTTAAGGTACTGTCAAAGACAAGTCTTTTCATATGAGCCACGTTTGTTTTGTCATCTGCCAGTGCTTTCAATTTGAACAAGTGTAGAACTCGATCGTCTGGTAAGGATTAACGGGAAACGCGTTGTGTGCCATCTAAGTTTGACTGTATACTATTTTCATGCAGGACAAACAATGATGGCGATTTCAAACCAAATGGCGGGCGATCGTTTGTACGACAGAATAAAAGACCGAGTGAAACTGACGTAACTGAGGCCGGTACAGATACAACGGCCGATAACCGTATATCAATGTATGCAAAGATAGACCCGGCACATATTAGAAACACAGCTGAAGCGCCGGGTGGAAATCAACATAAACAACCCGACATCATTCCAAACACCGCTACGACCGGGTACCTGCCGATGGACGGGTTCCAAAACGCTGCGTTTAACGATCCATATGACGTCATTGAAAGCGACGACTATGCTCTTGAGGGCAACTATGTTGAAGTCGACCAGCACTTAAAAAACAATGATGTTTCCAATTTGGCTTCAACGAGTTACAGCGTTGCCACGGAAACGGATGAAGAATCTGTCTACGATTCCACACTAGATCGTCATCCTAGTAAAAAGGCGCTCATTACTGGAAATAATTACGATAGATTAAACTTTACGCAGTCTGGGTCGATGGATGGAAATATCTGTAACTCAGTCAACATGCAGGACGGAAACTACTCGAATCACCAAAGCATCAAACTTCATAATCCCACCTATGACCGAGTTATTATGAAGTAATTCCAGTATTTGATCAGGGGTTGTGCCAAAGTACGCATCAACCCTTTTGAATTGCATTTGTGATCCTATCCCAGACTCGTAAAGTAACACAATTTCTGATCTTCGAACTGTTAACCATTTACCAAACGATAAAATTTTAGACTGGTCCAAATTGAAAGCATTTGCAGACGACAAAATAAAAGTGACTGAAAACTTGAAATTTGTTTTGTGAAGAGTGGAAAACATTGTGGAAAAAGGAGAAACTGCTGGTTACCAGCATTTTCTACTTTTCCCACAATGTTTTCTGAAGGCTTCTTTCTCAGGGTTGTCAAAAGTAGGGATTGTGTGGTAATGGGTTAAGAAATGCTCTCGCAAATAGGGCTTTTAATTCATCTCCGTGGTTGATTGATTGATTGATTGATTGATTGATTGTATGGGGTTCAACAGTGTTTTCAACATTATTTCAGTTATATTGCAGCCGTTAGTGCACCCATCCAAATGATTCCTGGAGTTGTTTTTTTTTTACCAATACCTCGCACAATTTTCTTTCCAAGCCACTGGCTGCTTTCCCACATGATCATCGTCGAAACAATGGTCAGCGGTGGGAGAGGAATGAATCAGTGAATCCTGCCTATCGCAGTGACTACCATCCATCCTCGGAAAGAAACTGACAGAGCCAAGGGTCGTAGCCGGGGATCGAACCCTGGACCCCGTGTTCTCAAGTCCTGCACGCCACCGACTGGGCCGAGAATTTAACCCGAAACCCCCTCTACCGACTGAGCTACCGGGGCTCGGCTCCTCGTGACAAAAGTAAAGGATACATTTCGTGCAAAGGGGCATAAATATTGCAAATTTAAATTTAGGCTCGGCAGTATTTATCTCCCTTGCAATAAGTTTAAAACAAACTATATGCTTGTTCTAGGCGATGATTTACACCGCGGTCAACAATGTTTTAGTCAGATCATGGTATCGTCTTTTTTTTAACTCTTATCGTGATAAATAAGTAAAGTGATAATTTCAGGCCGATTTTAAAGAACCAAATAATGAAATTACAAACTGATATTTGGCTGGAAAATAATATCTCCTTATCGGACAGTGCAGATCCAAGATCAGACTGCACGTTTTTTTTTTTTCCCACAATGTTTTCAAAAAGCTTCTTGCATTTGCAGAAGCACAAAATAAAAGTAACTGAAAATTTTAAATTTTTGGGGGGGAAGGGAAGAAAACATTGTGGGAAAAGGAGAAACTGCTGGTCACCAGCATTTTCTCCTTTACCCACAATGTTTTCAAAAAGCTTATTGCATAGGATTGTTAAAGGTCGGAATTATGTGGGAAAGGGTTTTAAAGAGAAAGAGTCGAAAACAAGGAAATCCGGGCTCGATGCCCTAGCGTTTCTCCGAATAGATTCCTTTGGTTCTTTCACATGCGCAGTATAAATCATTAATACAAGCGAGGATACCTCGGAATTTCTGGATGACCGGTGCACCTCTTGTTGCAGTACTCGCGCCGAATGTGTGGGCCAGTGAAGTTTCCATAAGTAGCCATCCGATCCCGGGTATCGAACCCAGGACCTTATGATTACGAGGCTAACGCTCTATCTCACACCCTAAATTGTTGTCCATTGAACTGCATTGAAGCTGCTTGAGTGACAGTTTCAACGAATTCTGTGACAATTCCAAAATATCAAACTGAGCGATATGTAACCATGATCTAGTTCATGACCAGAATCTGACTTTCTTTTTCGAAACAATATCAGTTTCACATAAGTTACCAGCGAAACATTTAATACAGTTAAAAAACATTTTTTAACAAAATCAATTTCACATAAGTTACTTGCGGAACTTTTAATAAAGCTAGAAAACTTTTTCAACAAAATCCATTTCATATAAGTTACTTGCGAAACTTTTAATAAAGTTAAAAAACTTTTTTTGAAATACCTTCTGCCGATGATTTTTGATAAGCTAAATTATGAAAATTCGTTAAAATATGGCTCTTTATCCCACAACGGTTCTAAAGTCTTGGATTAACACCTTCCCCCATCTTTTCATGTTGTTGAAAACCCGTACTGTTTTTTCTATTCTTCAAATAATTTGTTTTTGTTCCCTGCTGTTGACAGTTTTGAAAAAGCTTACAAAAAACGAGGATTGCTTAATGCCAGCGATTGTTCCTTTTCCAAAAACGTTTTCCAGACTATAACAAATTATAATATTTTCCTTTCCTTCAAATACTGCTCCTTATTATAATTTGAAACAGATTTCAGATGGTCTGAATACAGCCTGTCCTATAAATGGCTAAACACAGATCACATACTTAACTCTATACCAAACGACAAAATTTTAGGCTTGTCCAAACTGAAAGCATTAGCAGACAACAATATTATTGTGAATCAAACGTTGACATTTGTTCTGGGACAACAGAAAACATTGTGGGAAAAGGAGAAAATGCTGGTTACCAGCATTTTCTCCTTTTCCCACAATGCTTTCAGAAGGCTTCTGTTTTTGGGTCATGAAAACCAGGGATTGTTTGGGAAAGGGTTAAATATTCTATAAGATCCGGACTTCATATGCCCGATAGAGCGGCTTGACATCAGGCTCATCTGCGGATTCCACATGGTACAGCTCTAAGTCTATAGCTTCCTCGTTAGGTAGAGTGTCGTCTGTTTCGGATAAAACATTCTTTGTAAAATCGTCCTCCTTTAAACTTTGTAACCAATTAAACACTTTAAGATTTCTATGCGATCTGTTCAGTATAAACCCTTTATTCCACTGTTCAAGGTCGTTTATTCGGATTTCATGATATCTTGGTCGACCCATTCGTACCTTGATATCATCGCTTATAACACCACTTAAATGAGGAGAAATTCGCATACGTTGAATTATCCGAGGTTTATGAGAGTAATCGTCCTCCACGTGTTTAGGAAACTCCTCGTGAACGCCGACCTGCATCTTCTGCTCATTCCCATCTCCGAGACCTGAACACCGCTTTAGTGCTTTCGTGGTAGATTCTATCTTTCGTTTTACTTTTTGTGTGAGTTCACGTCGTAGGTCTATTTCAAGAATTTGCCGGTCTCCTTTCCAAACGGTCAATTGCTCTTCCTCTTCCGGTTCACTCTGTACCTCAGAGGGAGAATAAGGTCTCATATCCGAACTTTTACCGGAAGTAGAAGCTGTTGTCGACGCAGCTGTCGAGAGAACAGATTTGGTGGATTGCACTGAATGAACAGATGCGGAAATAGCTGAGGTACCGGATGGTGATGCAGGTCTACCCGTGTTTATCTGAGAACGTAGAGATTTATTTGAAAGTACCCGTTTGGTGCCCATGCTAATTTTTCTACGCCTTCGCATTTCCTTTTCTCTTTCTGCCTGTTTTCTTGCAGCTTCCTCCATAGCAAGTCTTTGAAGTCTTTCTCGCTTAAGTTCGGCAATGTCCAAAGGTTTGCCTTTTGATTTCTTGGCATTTCCTGATAGTACACGGCGAAGCGGGGCTGGCGGACTTGGTTTTTTAATGCTAGAAACACTGTTGCTTCTTTGTAGTTTATTTCTATCTATATATATTATTCCAGGCCTATAGCCTGTCTTCATTAAAGCATCTTGCTCGTCCTTGTCCATTAATCGAAAAGCTTCAGATTCGTATTCGTCATCTTCGCCAGCGATCATGTATGTTGTGGCAAGTGCTGCATGGGTTCGGTTGAAACGCGACAGCAAACTACTATTACGTTGGCCTGCTAGTCGTATCCAAGGAGAAGTTTCAGTGATACATGCATCCGAGGTAGAGTTCGATGCTCGAGAGGCATTTTCCCGTTTGCGCCTTTTTTTCTCTCTGACTGGTTCAATTTTTACTTGTTTTACATCACTTCCGTAAGAGGAGCAAGTCAGTAAGGATAAGTGTGTTGCAATAGAATCGTCACTATCAGCCCGTCGTATCCCATTTTTCTGTTCTTTATAATTACTCGTTTTGTTTTTAGAGGACCTACTTCTGTAGTACCTCGCATAGCGTTCTTTTAAATATTTTGTCTCTTGTCCTAATTTTCCACTATAAATTGGTTCAGGTGGAACCTTTTCTCGCGGATGAATATTAGACCATACGTGATCAGTCATCCAGGTTTGCAACGAACGTGAGAGCCTGCCCTCGTCAGTTTCTGCATCGGAATCGACGCCATCAAAGTCGTCGTCTGTGACAGAGTTGTCCGAATTTATGCTCATGTCGATCCGCACACTGGGACTACTTTCTCGGCGGAATGATAATGGACTCCGAGAGAGTTCCTCTAGAAACGTGATTGACTCTCGCTCTATTTTCATATTCAGGGTTTGTCTTGTTTGACCTGAAAAAGTGTTTACACATTAGTGAGCAATATCTTCTTTGTTATCGAAAAAATATCTGAGCTATGCCCTAACGCTTCTAAAGCAACATGGGATAAACAGAGTTTATTTCATCAGCTTGCGGTTAATATGGGGAAATATTTGCCGAAAAAAGGGAATGGTATGCGAAAATAACGAGTGCCGTAAGGTATTTGTTTGCAAATGCTTTCAATTTGGATAGGTCTAAAATTCTGCTATTTGGGAAAGGGTTAAATCAATTCTTATATCGGACACATTCCTGTAACTAAGTATCAGACGACTAATATCTCTTAACAAAAACGACGTAATTTCAGACGCGCTCAAATTGAAAGCATTTGCAGACGATAAATTCTTCGAAAAGGTAAAACTATTAGAGAAACGGAAATTATGCTGGTTACAAGCATTTTCTCCTTTTCTCACTATGTTTTCGAAAACCTTCTACAGGGTCGTTAAAACTCGTTATTGTGTGGTAAAGGATTTTCACATCAATTAAACCATTACCACACAATCCCTATTTTTGACGACCCTGAGAAAGAAGCCTTTAGAAAACATTGTGGGAAAAGGAGAAAATGCTGGTAACCAGCATTTTCTCCTTTTCCCACAATGTTTTCTACCTTACACAAGACAAATATCAAATTTTCAGTCACTTTTATCTTGTCATCTGCAACCAGAATAGATTGCCTTCTTAACCTTTAATGACTACAATCTAGACTTGGTCAAATTCAAAGCGTTTGCAGGTGACAATTTAAATTTAACTAAATTAATGAGATTGTTTTCAGTGGAGAAAAAAAAAGAGAAATCAAAAAATGCATAGTACAAGCATATTATCTGTACGAAAGCCTAATTCCAGGAGATTTTTAAAAAAACATGATTGTTTAGTATTTAGTAAAGGGTTCAAAACGCCTAATATGTTATTTATATCCAGGTTTTTGACACCTCGATTTTTTTCTTTATCTCTCTGACATAATAAAATACTCTTTTATCCTAAAATCAGCTTTAACCCTTTTCAAAAACAATCATTTGATTAAACGATGTCGTGAAAAAACAGGTCTTATGAAAATATCGTGGGAAATGAAGAAAATGCTGGAAACCAGCATTTTCTTCATTTTCCACGATGTTTTCTAACCAGTCAGAGAACTTTTCATTTGTTCAAGTATCTAATTCGTCCCGCAAATTCTCCCAGTTTTGAACAGTATGTAAAAGTCAACTCTTAGAGAAGGGTTGAACCAGGAGGTGTTTTATGCTAGTATCGTTATACTTTAGTTTTTGTGATTAACTTATATCATGGTGTTACTGTAATCTCTACAGATTTGGGTTTTTTTTTTCTTTTTGAACCTTTCCATTAAAGCGACATGCAACAAGATTTCGTGTCAAAAGATTTCGAGAAAATCTTATTAAAAATGGCCTCTGTTTTTTTGCTTGCAAACATGAATTTATAACTAAGATATTGACAGAACTATACGAGCGTATGTAGAAAACATAAGGAGTGCCCCTTAAAAAATCTATACAATTTCCTGTCCTGTTTGTCAAGAGGTTGCCGATTGCATAACAAGGAATAAATACAGTTTATTTCATCAGCTAATATGGGGAAATATTTGCCGAAAAAGGGAAAGGTATGCAAAAATAACGAGTGCCGTAAGGCACGAGTTATTTTTGCAGATGTCTCCCTTTTCGGAGGCAAATATTTCCCCATATTAACCACAAGCTGATGAAATAAATTATATATTTCATCAGATTATTTTGTCAACGAATGCCACTTGTAAAATTAGTCATCTCAAGTAGAACAAAAAAAGTAGTTCCAGATTTTCGGCAATTATACTCTCCTCTAGTGGAATCTGCCACATAATACGAATTGGATTACTTTTCACGATTTTATTTCTCTATGATATGGGTTGCACTCATTTTGGGTCACCCTATATGTCTTATTTCCAGTTTTCTCTAAATGTGTAATTCGGTAAAAAAAAAAATCCATTTTAGGTACTCAACTTTCTTCAAAAAACGTTATTATTTCCACAGTCCTGGTACAGTCAACAATAAACTTGTTCAGAGTTTCTAACGTTAAACTGAAGAAACAGTCCGTAGTAAACTATCAAATTTCTTTTCTTTAACTCTTAACCAAACGACAAAATGTTCGACTTGTTCAAATTGAAAGCATTTGCAGAGGACAAAATAAACGTGAATCAAAAATTGAAACTTGAATTTGGAAGAGTAGAAAACATTGTGGGAAAAGGAGAAAATGCATTTTCTCCTTTTCCCACAATGTTTACAGAAGACTACTTCCTCTGGGTCGTAAAAATCAGGGATTGTATGGTAAAGGGTTAATAGTGACACTTTTTCAAGTGTCAGAAATGTCAAGACTGGAATTTGGTAAAATGGCGGAGCTTAATTAGATCTACTGTTAAAACTTTTTTAGTACTTTTTCGACCAGAAAAATCAATTTTGGTCAGAGTATATGTTCATTTCGCTGCTTTAAATTGCTTTAACCCTTCACCAAACAATCCCTGGTTTTCACGACCCTGTGAAAGAAGCCTTTTGAAAACATTGTGAGAAAAGGAGAAAATGCTGGTAACCAGCATTTTCTCCTTTTCCCACAATATTTTCCACCCTTCCTAGAACCGAATTCAATTTTTGAGTCAAATTAATTTTGTAGTCTGCAAATGCTTTCAATTTGGACCAGTCTAAAATTTTGTCGTTTGGCGAAGAGTTAACAAAGATAAAATTTCTATCATTGGCTTTAAATTGTCTCGTAATTAAGGAAAGCATAATATTTAATCCAGAGAGCCCTGCATATAGCTCTGACTGAGGATAGTGTAGATCAAGATCGCATGGAAAAGAACAGCGCAATGTTATTATGAATCAACATTGTACAATATTTTAGATGGTTTAGCAAACAATCCAAATTATTTTCCGAAAATTTTGAATCATTTATGTGAAAATTTTGTGTTCTTTTATAAGACACTCAAAAGGTGAATCCTTGCAGAAGAATAACAAAAATTTGTGATATAAACTAGATACATGTATAACGCTTTTCAAGTTTAGAAAGAGGTAAAAAAAGTGTCAATAGAAACAAACCAAAACTGCCCAAACAGGTCTCACAATTTTCTAAATTGATAGAATTGCTTTTATGCTATCATAATCTTTAGGAATAAAAAAGCACAACCTTGTAGCCCCAAGGTATATATAGGGTTTGACTAAGAGATGGGTCAACGGTTCTTTTCAAGCGAAACGTTCCGTACTTTTGAACGAGTAAACAAGACAATTTTTGATCCTTCGTTTGCCAATCACAACTTTAGTTACTTTTGCGGACTGTGCAGTTCAAAGATTAGGTTGCACAGAATGTGCTGTCTGATCTCGGATCACTGTGCGAAATTTTTGCATAGGTACTTTATTCAAACTGACATGGAAATGAAATATTTGCATATTTATTATCCATCGATTTTTTGTTTGGTATTTAGTCTGCGCCCTAACCCATTACCGCACAATCCCTACTTTTGATGCCCCTGGAAAAAAAGCCTTTTGAAAACATTGTTGGAAAAGGTGAAAATGCTGGTAACCAGCATTTTCTCCTTTTCCAACAATGTTATCTACCCTTCACAAAGCTAATTTCAAATTTTCAATCACTTTCATTTTGTCGTCTGCAAACGCTTTCGATTTGGACAAGCCTAAAATATGGTCGTTTGGTAATGAGCTAAGAGTCAATCTTTTCCGCACCATATTATAACAGTGGTGATTAAACGAACGGCATAAGTCAAGATTAGACTACATAGAACATGCATTTTGATATTGGATTTATACAATTCAAATGGCTTTTAAATCAAACCTAAAAGATAAAATCTTTCATGAATATCAGTGAATTGTATTATCAGCGATTGAAAAAAAATGTCGAGTGGATATATCTAGCGTTGAAAGAATAATCATAGCATGTTACAATAGTTTTAAATGAGTCACAATTATTTAAAATAGTAGATAATTATATAGATAATTATAAAATTAACCGATTTTTATTTTTGGAACTGAGTAGACAAAGTTTGCAGTGTACCTTTGCATTATTTAAAGAAGAATGGTTATGCAAATTTATGGAAAATGGCACAATGCATTAATTCTCAACAAATTCTGAGCTAAAACGTCTTTGCATAAATAATTTTGAACTAGATAAATATTTAAACAAAGTATAAAAAGATGTTGGATGAAAATGTTGAACTGCAAAGTGAAATATTAATCAATTTAGACCTTATCTACTCTGTTCAATGTCGCTATCTTGGTGTACCGGAAAAACCAAGTTTCCCATGATGCTTTCAGTATGTTACTTGTCACCACCAGAGACGAAATATTTGATGGCAGACGGGAGTCTAGATAGACACCAAGGCACAAGTAACAAAACATATCGACGAAGAGTATTTTATCGTGTGGACATTCGGAACAAATGAAAAAAAAAGCAACAGACAAAAAGTTTTGAAGAGCAACTCAAAGATCTCCTTGATACTTCATTTAACTCATTCCCAAACGACAATATTTTAGGCTTGTCCAAATCGAAAGCATCTGCAGACGACAAAATAAAAGTGTCTTAAAATTTGAAGTTTGTTTTGTGAAGTGTAGAAAGCATTGTGGGAAAAGGAGAAAATACTGGTTACAAGCATTTTCTCCTTTTTCCACGATGGTTTCTAAATGCTTCTTTCTCAGGGTCGTCAAAAGTAGGAACTGTGTGGTAATGGGTTAATTGTCTATGCTCGTTATCTGCCGAAAAAGTGGTAACACAAACATGATAACATTCTTATAAAACATGGATACCTAGCACGAATTCAGGCTTAAAAAATCAATACATTTGAAAAGATTTCGAAAAAAGAAGAAATTGCCCGTTGCGAGCAATTTCTTCTTTAGTCAAAATCTTTTCAGAATGAGGTCCATCACAAAAAGTCAGTGACCCGCCCGCAGAAGTTTTAACGATCCATAGACATTTAAAACATTATGGAAAAGGGAGAGAATACTGGTAAGCAGAATTTTCTTTTATACCACAATGTCTAACATTCAACAAAAGACAAATGTTAGCTTTCGGGTCACATTTTATTTTTCGTCTGCAAATGCCCTCAATTTGGATAAGTCTAATACTTTGTCGTTTGTTAAGGAGTCAATACACAGGTTACCGAGAAAGAGTGCTAAATTCAGCCATCATGATTTATTAATTTAGTTGAACGTTTCAAAAGACAAAAAATGGCGATCATTTTGAAAACCGTGTTTCCATAATGAGACCACCATGCTGATGCAAGCTTGAACGAATTTAATCTGAAAATGATTGAATTTCTGAATCGATCTAACAGCGTACCAATCCTATATTGAATGCATTATAAACGAATATCACAAGTTAAACTATATGGTTTTGAAAGAGATGAAAATAATGAGTCGACGAGTCAGTGAGATGAGTTACCAAATGAAGGGTAGGAAGGCTAGAGGGAAAACCAGGCTGATAGGAAGGTAGAAAGAGAAGAAAAGCCAGCCAGTAAGCAAGCAGTCGGACAGCCAACCCTACCAGCAATTAAGCAAATGAAAATTTAGATTGCGACCAATCTTTGGTTGGTCGTTCGGTCAAATGGCTGGTCGGTATGTTATCTGGATAGTTGGTTAGTCAGTTGGTCGGTGGTTTGGTTGGTCCGTGGTCCTTTGTGTCAGTCAGTCAGTCAAGTCAGTCAGTCGGTAAGTTAATCAGTTAAGTAAGTCAATCGGTCAAGTCAGTCAGTCAGTCAGTCAGTCAAGTCAGTAAGTCAGTCAGCCAATCAGTCAGCCAAGTCAGACAGTCAGACAGCTAGTCAAGTCAGTCAGTCAAGTCATTCAATCAGTCAAGTCAGTCAGTCAATCATACAAGTCAGTCAGGCAATCAATCAAGTCAGTGAGTCAGTTAGTCAATCAGCCAGTCGATCAGACAAGTCAGTCGGTCAGACAAGTCAATCAGTCAAGTCAGTCAAGTCAGGTCAATCAGTCAGTCAGTCAGTCAATCAGTCAAGTCAGTCAGTCAGTCAGTCAGTCAGACAATCAGTCAAGTCAGTCAGCCAAGTCAGTCAATCAGACAAGTCAGTCAGTCAGTCGGTCAATCAGTAAATCAGACAAGTCAGCCAGTCAGACAATCAGTCAAGTCAGTCAGTCAAGTCAGACAATCAGTCGGTCAGTCAATCAGACAAGTCCGTCAGTCAAGTCGGTAAATCAGTCAGTCAGTCAATCAGTCAAGTCAGTCAGTCAATCAGTCAAGTCAGCCAGCCAAGTCAGTCAATCAGACAAGTCAGTCAGTCAGTCGGTCAATAAGTAAATTAGACAAGTCAGCCAGTCAGACAATCAGTCAAGTCGGTCAGTCAAGTCAGACAATCAGTCGGTCAGTCAATCAGACAAGTCCGTCAGTCAAGTCAGTAAATCAGTCAGTCAGTCAGTCAATCAGTCAAGTCAGTCAGTCAGTCAGTCGATCAGACAAGTCAGTCAGTCGAGTCAGTCGATCAGACAGTCAGTCAGGCAGTCAAGTCTGTCAATCAGTCTGTCAGTTAGTCAGTCAGCCAAGTCAGTCAGTCAGACAGTTAGTCAAGTCAGTCTGTCAAGTCAGTCAATCAGTCAAGTCAGTCAGTCAAGTCAGTCAATCAGACAAGTCAGTCAGTCAGTCAGCCAGTCGGTCGATCAGACAAGTCAGTCGATATGACAAGTCAATCAGTCAAGTCAGTCAAGTCTGTCAATTAGTCAGTCAGACAATCAGTCTAGTAGGACAAGTCTGTCAATCAGACAAGTCAGTCAGTAAGTGAATTCGTCAAGTAAGTCGGTCAAGTCAGTCAATCAGACAAGTCAGTCAATCAGACAGTCAATCAGACAAGTCAGTCAATCAATCAGACAGTCAGTCAAGTAAGTAAGACAGTCAGTCAGTCATCCACTCAGTCAGTCAGTCAGGCAATCAAGTCTGTAAATCAGTCTGTCAGTTAGTCAGTCAGTAAATCAGACAAGTCAGTGAGTCAGACAATCAGTCAAGTCAGTCAGTCAAGTCAGTCAATCACACAATCAGTCAGTCAGCCAATTAGACAAGTCCGTCAGTCAAGTCAATCAGTCAGTCAGTCAAGTCAGTCAGTCAGTCAATCAGACAAGTGAGTCAGTCAGTCAATCAGACGGTCAATCAGACAAGTCAGTCAATCAATCAGTCAGTCAGTCAAGTCAGTCAGTCAAGTCTGTCAATCAGTCTGTCAGTCAGGCAGTCATTCAGTCAGTCAGTCAAGTCTGTCAATCAGTCTGTCAGTCAGTCAGGTCAGTCAGTCTGTCAAGTAAGTCAATCAGTCAGTCAGTGAATCTGTCAAGCCAGTCAGTCAGTCACTCAATAAGTCAATTAATCAGCAAAATCAGTCAGTCAAGTAAGCCAAGCCAGTCAGTCAGACAAGTCAGTCTGTCAGTCAGTCAGTCAATCAGTCTAGTAGGACAAGTCTGTCAATCAGACAAGTCAGTCAGTCAGCGAATCAGTCAAGTCAGACGGTCAAGTCAGTCAATCAGACGAGTCAGTCAATCGGACAGTCAATCAGACAAGTCAGTCAATCAATCAGTCAGTCAGTCAGTCAGTGAGTCAAGTAAGTAAGTCAGTCAGTCAGTCAGTCAGTCAAGTCTGTCAATCAGTCTGTCAGTCAGTCAATCAGTCAGGTTAGTCAGTCTGTCAAGTAAGTCAATCAGTCAGTCAGTTAATCAGACAAGTCAGTCAGTCAATCAGTCAGTCAGTCAGTCAATTCAGTCAGCCAGTCAGTCAATCAGCCATGTATGTCAGTCAGTCAATCAGACCAGTCTGAGAGCCAATTAATCAGCAAAGTCAATCAGTCAATCAGTTAGTCAGTCAAGTCACTCATTCAGTCAAGTCAGCCAAGCCAGTCAATCAGACAATTCAGTCAGTCAGTCTGTCAGTCAATCAGTCTAGTAGGACAAGTCTGTCAATCAGACAAGTCAGTCAGTCAAGTCAGTCAATCAGACAAGCCAGTCAATCAGTCAGTGAATCAGTCAAGTCAGTCAGTCAAGACAATCAATCAGACAAGTCAGTCATTCAGTCAGTCAGTCAGTCAATCAATCAATCAGTCAAGTAAGTCAGTCAGTCAGTCTGTCAAGCCAGTCAGTCAAGTCAGTCAATCAGACAAGTCAGTCAATCAGTCAGCCAGTTGGTCAGTCCTTCAAAGCAGTCAGTCCTTCAAGTCAGTCAGTAGGTCAATCAGACAAGTCAGTCAGTCAGTCAAGTCAGTCAAGTCATTCAGGTCAGTCAGTCAGTCAGTCAGTCAGTCAGTCAGTCAGTCATGATTTATATAGAAGTTCTATCCAATGGATTGCGAAAACTTCGATATTAATGGGAAATTTTTTAAGAGAATACACTTTCACTTAAATTAACTCTTTACCACACAATCCCGACTTTTAACGTTTCTGTGAAAGAACGCCTTTGAAAACATTGAGGGAAAAGGAGAAAATGCTGGTAACCACCATTTTCTTCTTTTCCAGCACTGTTTTCTACTCTTTCCAAATTAAACTTCAAATTTTGATTCACATTTATTTTGTCGTCTGCAAATGCTTTGTATTTGGACTAGCCCAAAATTTTGTCGATCTGTTACAACTATTTTGAATTTTCATGAAAATGTGTCTGTTGGAGGAGGGGGTGGGGGTAAATCAGTCGGGGAAGAAAAACGAACTGTCAATATAGCGAAGGGTTGCGTTTTTCAAGTATAAAGGAACAATATACGTGTACATGTAACGATAATCCTGTATTAGATTACAAACGAAATGGAATAAATACCTTTCAATATTTAGAACTTACTGCGCACCCTAGATGTTTCTGCGAACATAGAAGATCAAGATCAGACTGCACAAACCGTGGTGTCTGGTTTTATGTGTACTTTGTTGTATAAATTAATCCTTTAGCCGCTTATCGCGTCTCACAGACCTTTTGCGGACATTGTAGATCAAGATCAGACTGCACAGAACGTGCAGTCTGATCTTTGATCTACAATGTCCGTTAACCTATTACCTTTCTGACGACCCTGAGAAAGAAGCCTTTGGAGAAAACATTGTGGCAAAAGGTGAAATTGCTCGTGTTTTCTACCTTATCAAAAGGTATCAAATACACATAAGAAAAAGCGTCATCCTTGCTGTTACTTAGGGTCAGTTAGAGATACCATAGAAATGCCTCATGGGGTAAAGGGTTAAGTCGAGAGTACAACCCCTAAATAATTCTATTTCAAAACTTATCTTTTTGGAAAAAAAAACTCGTTATCGGACAGTGTAGATTCAAGATCAGACTGCACGTTCTGTGCAGTCTGATCTTGATCTACACTATACGCAAAAGGTCAGCAACTTGCGCCTAGTAGCCTAAGGTTTAAGACTTGAATGTTCTGGTCCTTCCTCTTGTATATACCGATTTCATTTAATCGGCACCGGAAAAAAAGGGTTATGCTAGTATATCGATTACATGTCGAACGTTATACCAACCAGTCATGCCAAATTGAAATGGAGGTTTGTTTGTTTTTCGATCTTTTCTGCAAAATGTATTCTTCAACACATAATCCGATGACCAAAAAAAAGTTTTATCGCCAGGTAGCTGACCACTTTTGAAATGTTGCGGGAAAAAAAAGATATTTTGCTTATAACGAGCTATTTCTATTTTCTCCACGACACTTTATATATTTATTTGTGTAGTGAACCTTAATTCGTGTCAAACAATCATATTATACAAATGAAATCCTCAAAAGCCACACAGATATAAACCATATTTTTCTCTTTAAGAGAGAGAGGGGGGAAGAGGAGAGAGAGAAAGAAAGAAAGAGAGAGAGAGAGAGAGAGAGAGAGAGAGAGAGAGAGAGAGAGAGCAAAAGGGGAAAGGGTTAAAGCATCCCATTGATGCATTATACCAAGCACTTCAGCATATAATTATGGATCACTAAAACCAATTTTGTTAAAAAACATCGACCCAATTTTGGGGTATATTGGTCGTTTTGCAGGCAGCGAATCTAACAACAGCATGAAGGATTGAGCCAGATCAGCCTGTGTGGCATGGGGCATGGGCAGGCTGACATGGGTCAGTACTACATTTTCTCAAGTCGCAGGGCTCATAATTATCATATTTCAATTTCGACAAATTCAGTTGGCAGTAAGAAATCTAGATATCTTAAGTCTTGCACGAGAAACAGATATGCACAGTGCGGTATAAGGTACCTAATTTTGGTCTTCCCATACTGTATAATGTTATCAAATTGGTGACGTCCGAAATTTCATTATCCGAAAAATATTTCACACTTAATAACCTAATCTGAGATTTTAATCAGACATTTAATCATAAACGTGCAAAAAAACGGGCATACAATTTACCTGTCGTGAACAAATCTTTACTCCTTCAAAATTCTAAGTTATTACAGTGGCTTTACATATATAAATAATGCTGAAAGTGGCGTATAACAAAATTAATGATTAAAAAAGTTTTTTTTTTAAAAATCCAACAATAGATATCGATTTACTACCCTAAAAATATAATTTACCTAGCGAGAACGAATCTTTAATCCCCAAAAACTCTCCATAACACTCTCATGGTAGATTTAAAATCACTATGAACGCTATCATAAAGAAAACAAATAGTTAAAAGTTTAGCACTCAAGTCCTTCAAATATAACGCTTAGCTGCACCCTTCAGAAATTATATATTAGGCCGAAAAAGAAACGGAGGGTCACCTTTCAAGGTAGTTTACAGGTGTATAACTTGATCGAGAATTCTAAATTATGATTTTATGTTTACCACTGATCAGTTTTGAATATTTTGACGAAATTTCATTTCAGTGTGGCCAAAGGGAAATGAGAAAATGGTTTCTTATTGACATTACCCCCTCCTCAATGAAAAAAAAAAGTAGTGACTGACTGCATATGAGGACTCAAAGCTTGTTAAATATCTCGTATGGTTTGAAAACATTGTGGTTAAAGGAGAAAACGCTGGTAACCAGCATTTTCTCCTTTTATCGCAGTTTTATATTCGTACAAATTCTATTGTTTTGACCAAGTCATTTCGTCATCTATAACTGATTTCATTATGGGCTTGTCTAAAATTTTGTCACTGGTGAAAGTGTTCTACGAACCAAGATATGATTGATTTGGGAAGAATCGTGGAAACAGAGGGATTCCATGTAGCAACTTGTTTCTCCTTTTTTCCTTCAGTGTTTTTTCTCATCTACAGATAAAGGCTTTTCTGAAACCAATGCAAATGTGTGACATGACTGAAATTCTGGTCGTTCGGTGAAGAGTGTATTCAATTCTCAAATGAATCACATTAACAAATTCATTTTTTGTAAGAATATCGCCCGAATATTGCGTTTCCAAACTGTGGAGGCCAGACTATGTCACAAACAAGTGATGTGTATGTTTAAGATTACATTGCGCGTTCTGTGCGGGTCCGATCCTCAAATACATTGCATGTGAGAGGCACTGAACATGTGAACATGATATTTGCCCTGCTTAGTGTTGATTCAGAAGGTATCCCTTTTCGATATGGAACGATCACAATTCTGTGGCTAGCTTCTTTCCAGTATATGTTTCAATCTCTCTCTCTCTCTCTCTCTCTCTCTGGATTATAAAAAGAGTTTCCTTTTTTTTTTGTTTTCTCTTATGTCATAGTCAACTGGTCAGTTCTGGAGGAACATGCAATTGAATAAAATAAAACATGGATTCATTTTATTGTACCGCTTTAAAATTGTACAGTAAAGCGCAATTTCTCGGTCAATGAGGAAATACGGTTGTTCTGTAGAGCAAAATGTCATGCATCATTTACATATCGATTAATATCGAAGCGTATTAGGTTGATCGAACATTGAAGTAGTGAGAAGGATTATATGGATTATTAAGTAGAGTCATCTGAAAGTGGGAAATTTGATCAGTGACAGAGATTTTCTTCTTCTAAAAGAGAGAGAGAGAGAGAGAGTCAGTCAGACAGACAGACACACAGACAGACAGACAATCGATGGGCGGCCCCCAAGCGTTGGACAGACAGGCAGAGACAAGCAGGCGTACATGCAAACAAACAAAAAAGACGGCAGCACAGACCAATTTTCAAACAGGCGTATGGAAAAAGAAAGACACAAATTTAATAAATCAAAGTGCTACAGGTCTTGTAACCTGGGTGGGAGGAGGGGGAATTCCCAGCTCGCCATAGTTTCTCTGTCATAATAGCTACGACTGAATCCATTTCTCACTCATCGCCAAACATGGATTAGTCAATGTTTTAATGAGAAGGTAACCAGAGGTTTGGAAAGAATGTTACGCGAAGAACTAGTGAAAGAAATAGAGTTTATTTCATCAGTTTGTGGTTAATATGGGGAAATATTTGCCGAAAAAGGGACAGGTATGCGAAAATAACGAGTGCCGTAAGGCACGAGTTATTTTTGCGGACCTTTCCCTTTTGAGGCAAATATTTCCCTCCCCCATATTAACCACAAACTGATGAAATAAATTAGTATTTCCTCTGATTATTTTGTCAACGAATGCCACTTTTAAAACTAGTGATCTCAAGTCAATTGACCAGGTTTTCGGCAGGAGGAAAATATTCACTGTGACGGGGAAATAATTCCCCCTAGCTTAAATGACGTCATTTCTTTACCCATAACATTTCTGAAAATATACACATCAAATTTACTGTGAAACCAGAAATTTTCGTTGGTCACTAATTTTCGTTGATTTCGTGGGTAAAGCTATCCACGAAATCAAGTTCACAACGAAAGTTCGGTCCAGGAGTTTGCTCTTCGACACAGATTAAAACTACCATATGCTAAGTACAATTCAGTGTTGAGCATCGTGAATGCTAGTAATTTTGTCTTTCTTTCAGAAACAGTGGCTGGTAAAAAAGCTCTTTACCTACAGCTGATGAAGTAAACGATCAGCTTTATGTCTTAATCTGATCTTGATCTACACTATCCACAACAGGTCCGTGGGTCGCATCTAGCAGCTAAAAGGTTAACTCTTTACCAAACGACAAAATATTAGACTAGTCCAAATTGTAGACGATCAAATAAAAGTGAATCAAAAATTTGAAATTGACCGTGGAAGAGTAGAAAGCATTTTCTCCCTTTTCCAAGGTGTTTTCAGAGGGTTTATTCCTCCTAGAAGTTATAACCAGAGATTGTTTGGTAAAGGGTAACGTTAACCCATAAGGCATTTCTATGGTATCTCTAACTGACCCTAAATAACAGCAAGGATGAAGCTGTTTCTCATATGTATATGACACCTTCTGATAGCATAGAAAACATTGTGGCAAAAGGTGAAATTGCTCGTCACGAGCAATTTCACCTTTTGCCACAATGTTTTCCGAATGCTCCTCCAAACAATGCGTAGAAATAAGTATCTATGGAGTAAAGGGTTTTAACAAGATGGAGGTCAAATACTGTGTGGACTGTTTTTCTGTGACAAGGTTCACATTGAATATTTATTCTCGCGTTTATCTCTTCTGTATACGGGAACTAATCAATTAGTTTAGGTTGAAAAAAAAAAGTGTTCGACGTTCATCATCATTTGGTCAGTTTTTAAATATTTATTTAGCCTGGAGATTAAATACCACAAAAGTCATTCATTTATTTACTTTAAAAGGTTTCTCGCTTGAACAACCCTTAACTTTCGACATTGTGGTTGTTGTGGTTGTCCGTGCTGTGAGTTAGAGCGTCGACCTCGTAACCATAACGTCCTGAGTTCGATACCCTGGAGCGGTTTTCAACTTTGGGATTTTTCATTGGCCCACACATTTGGCGTACTGGTGTAGTTCCCAGGAAGCAGAATCGAGAGAGATTAGTATAAGTTGTTAGAACTTTTTTCTTAATCAATGTAAAATAAACATGTTTAAACTTTCGATATATCTATACCCTAATTGAGAAATAAATGGTACTTGTTAAATCTTGAACTCTTTACCAAGCGACACCATCTTAGGCGCTTTCTAACTGAAAGCATTAACTCATTACCAAACGACAAATTTATAGAGTGGTCCAAATTGAAAATATTTGCCGACGACAAAATAAATGTGACTGAAAATTTGAAATTTATTTTGTGACGGGGTAAAAGAAATTGTGGGAAAAGGAGAAAATGCTGGTTACCAGCATTTTGTCCTTTTTCCACAGTATTTTTCAAAAGGCTTCACTGAACCATAGGGTCGTCAGAAGTCGTCATTGTGTGGTAAAGGGTTGAAGCATTCGCTGACTACGAATCAAAATTGGGTCAAAGAAAGAGATCTGCATTAAAAAGATTTCCCGAATTTTTCCCAAAGCTTTCTTTGTCAAAAGTGTTTTAACTCAGGATTGAGTTGAAAAGGGTAAAAAGACGACCCAAGCATTAAAAATTGAATTCAAATAGAAGCAAAAGGCCATGTAGACTTTAGGCTATATACCGTCCTCCCATCTTCGCGAGCCAAGGTTACGATCACTACGTGGATCTTACCTTGGCTGATTGAGCCCAATTTCGAGATTCCTGCGATGCGCCCTCTATTTGATGCCGGTTATTAACCCGCCCCCCCCCCCTTTACATCATATTTCTAAAAGCCAATGAAATATCGTTTTACAAACCGCTTACGAATACACATGACGCGATAAGCAGACATCCACGTGGATTTCCATGTTTATCTTCTATACGAAAGGTAGCGACTTTATTCTATTTTTATCAAAGATGAAATGCTACGAGCGTTTTCATCCGTTGCAGTTAGAGCTTGCGGAGATGCCGTCCATCAAATATTTATCCGCACAGCTCGTGCAGTGTCGGACCCAGGGTATCTCGTAACTTTTAAAAACTAAGGCGCAAGAAAACATTTAAGTAAAAGTATGGAAGTGTCGGACAGCATCGTCTATGGTACGAAACTGCGAGTTTTTTGTGAAAAGCCCGAGCTAGAGTTACACTTGCCACAGAAATAACTAAAACTGTGCTTTAACCCATTACCAAACAACAATATTTTAGGCTTGTCCAAATTGAAAGCATCATCAAGTTGCAGATGACAAAATAAAAGTGACTGAAACTTTGAATTTTGTTTTGTGAATAATAGAAAACATTGTGGGAAAAGGAGAAAATGCTGGTTACCAGCATTTTCTCCTTTTCCCACAATGTTTTCTGAAGGCTTCTTTCTCAGTGTCGTCAAAAGTAGGGATTGTGTGGTAATGGGTTAATAGAGTTTGAAGCATTACCTTTTAGCTTAAACAGATATAAACGTGTATTTAAAACATCACATAATAGTAAAAGAGCAAAAATTCAATCAACAGACCTTGATAGCGCTTTTGTTAGATAAAAGTCGTAAAAAGACCATTTAAGAACACAATAGGGTACGTCTTAACTCTCTACCACAAAACAAAATTTTAGACTTATCCAAAGCGAAAGCATTTTGAAGACGTCAAGTTAAACGTGACTCAAAATTTGAAGCTTAGTTTTGGAAGGATAGAAAACATTGTGGGAAAAGGAGAAAACGCTGGTAGCAAGCATTTTCTCCTATTCTCACAAGGTTTTCAAAACCCATCTTCTTAAGGTATCGTTAAAGCTTGGGACTGTGCGGTAAAGATTTAAGGCTTTATCAGACGGAAAAGATGAAGACTCGTCGGTATTATAAGCTCTTGCGGAGGACAAATCAAGGATAGTTTTTGTCTTTCACGCATGAGAAGAAAAACAGCATTGTGAGAGAATGAAATGCTGGTTACTACCGTTTTCTCCTTTTTCCTATAAAACCAGCTTTTCCAAAGGTCTTAAAGCACGAAATCATTTTGTAAAGGGTTTATTTTTTTAATATGCCAAGTTTAAATTTGAATATATTTTCGGACATTACATATTTCCGGACAAGATCGATCCACATTTTTTTTTCTTTCCGATCTTTGGTGACGGTGCATAACAAGTTCGTGCGGTATTTTTTGTATAACAGTAGTTATTCTATACCAAACGACAAAATCATAGACTGATCCAAATTTAAAGAATTTGCAGACGACAAAATAAATGTGACTCAAAAAGCAAAATATGTTAAAGATAGAAAACATTGTGGGAAAAGGAGAAAATGCTGGTTACCAGCATTTTCTCCTTTTCCCGCAATGTTTTCCAAACGCTTCTTTCTCAGGGTCGTCAAAAGTAGGGACTGTGTAGAATAGGATTAAAACTGCAGTAATTTGGTCTGATCTTCTCTTAATAAATGTTCGTTTCCCTTATTTAGTGCTATAAGGGTTTTAAATTGCTTTTTTTATTACTTTCAATTTATAATCAATTAATATTACAAACAGAAGTTGTAGTCTGTACACAATGGACCTGTAGAACGTTGAAAAGTCATGTCTGAACTTAGTACAAGAGAAATCATAAAAAATCGTTGACATAAATATTAATTGAACATACGATATGAGTAAATTTACATATATCTATAATTTAATACAACTATCAGTCCCTATGTCTGTCTGCTAGTCTCTGTATCTTGTCCTCTCGTCCGTTTGTCATTCTGTCAGTCTATCAGTCTGTCTGACAGTCCCACACACGTATGTAAGAAGGTTGGTACTCACACACGCACGCTTGCCTACACGTACATACACACGTTTGTATATGTATTTTTTTTTTGTAAACCTTTCAAAATTAATTGAATGATGTTTTACGACAGTTTCAACTTAGTTTCAGTTATATTACAGCGACAGCTCACATATCTATGTGCTTCCTGGGTTTCGCCAGTAGTTCGTTTGGGCCCTTAAGCGTCTTGCCCAAGGACAATCCCACGAAAAACCCAGTTGGTCCATTGAGGCTCGAGCCTTGGGCCTCTAGGTCACGAGTCCTACACTATACCACTGAGGCACGCAAGACCCCCAGATTTTTCAAAAACAAATGTACTATAAGATATATGCTGTATACGTAACATGTTTTTTCTGCAATGTCTTCAAAAGTCACTTAGTACTAGGATATGAAAAAAAATTGCAGAAACGTGTTAACCCATTATCACACAATCCCTACTTTTGACGTCCCTGAGAAAGAAGCCTTTTGAAAACTCTGTAGGAAAAGGAGAAAATGCTGGTAACCAGCATTTTCTCCTTTTCCCACAGTGTTTTCTACCCTTTCCAGATCAAATTTCAAACTTTCAGTCACCTTTATTTTGTCGTCTCCAAATGCTTTCAATTTGAACCAGTCTAAAATTTTGTTGTGTAGTAAAAAGTTAACTCGTATACTGCTAAGTAAGTTGTGTAAAATGTTTCAGCCAATAGTAAGAAACCGAATAACATTATTTCAAAAATATTTTTTTTTTGTTCTCAGATATCTCCTTATCGAACAGTGAAGAGCCAAGATCAGACTGCACGTTTTGTACAGTATAATCTTAATCTACACTGTCCACAAAACGTCAGAGAATGGCCCTTAGCATCCGAAAGGTTAATTAATGTTTCTATGCTTTTTGTCCTCTTACCTTGTCATGGTAAAAATCCTGTAATTATCAATCCCAGACAGAAAACTTTAATCCGGCTCTTCCTCTCACAGTTGTATTATTCTGTTTCTATCTCTAATTCCGCTGTCGCATTATACCGGTCCTTTTTATCTCGTTGGTGATTTTTATATTGATTTTACTGGTAAATCTACAATATTCCAAAATTCAATTTGGTTGACTGCGTATCGTCATTAATCACTCGATAACAGAGGTTTTTGAATTTAATAAAGTTTAAAATATTTTCATCTGATAAGCTGCAATCGTAATTTATTATCAATACCATGTAAGATTTTCAGAATTAAGTTTCATGTAATTGAAAGGGGGTCTGATAGTAAGATTATTTAGTAAAAGGATAACAAACATTGTGTTCAAAGCAGAAAATTATCTCGTTAAAAGTATGATGATTATTTGCATTTCCAAATGCTTTAAATTTTAGCCATCAAATTTGATTAACTTAGAGAGAGAGAGAGAGAGAGAGAGAGAGAGAAAGAGAAAGAGAGAGCAAAAAAAAAGTTAGTTTAATCTATTCTAAGGATCTACAAAGACAAGATATCTTAATATGAATAAATCAAAATGTTTGAATTAATCGTTTATTCATTTGATATCCTAAAACGGTAAACCCCGACATATTTACGTTACCACAAACATCATATCATTAACCCATTTCGTCTTGAAACTTATTCTAGCTCTCAAGTTGCTAAGTAAATAGAATGAAAATTTCCAGCCAACAGTATACGCTTAAACATTGTGATTGCAGTGTTTCTTTCTGGAAAAACAAACAAACAAGAAAAGACAAACCCTGACCATGTCGGACAGTGTAGATCCAGATCAGACTGCACGTTCTGTGCAGTCTGATCTTGATCTACACTGTCCGCAAAAGGTTAATGTCAACCTACATTGGTTAAGCAGACGACTCCGATTACGTCATTGAAAAATTCATATGACTAGAGTGACTTCAAGTTTGAAACACAAATCAAAGCGAACACATGATAGCGAAATGAGTAATTACTCGGTTTGAATTATTTTTCCATTAAACCATAATATTTATCAACATCTTCTGCAATAAGAAGCATTTCGTCTGCTAGTGGTACTCGTCGAAATACCAATCTATTAACCAGTTTCCGGTTTTAATGAAATACCAGCGGTTTTATTCCTTTCCAACAGAAATGTCACTGTGGTCCCTGAGAATAAACTCTTTAAATACTATCGTGGAACACTAAGCATAGTATAGTAAATTTGTAAATTGAAAATGGCCTAATCCTTAACTAAACGACCCCATGATTTTAAGAGTCTGAAAAAGAAGGGCTTTGAAAACATTTCTAGCATAGAAGAAAATGTGGTACAATTATTGTAAGAAGCGTTTAGCCTTGTCCCACAGTGTTTCATACTCTTGCAAAAATACGTGTATTATTTATTACAACGATGTTTATTTTGTCATATGCAATTGGTTTAACCTCATTACAAAACGACAAAATCTTAGGTTTGTCTAAATCGAAAGTATTTGCAGATGACAAAATAAAAGTGACTGAAAATTTGAAATTTGTTTTGTGAAGAGTAGAAAATATTGTGGGAAAAGGAGAAAATGCTGGTAACCAGCATTTTCTCCTTTTCCCACAATGTTTTCTAAAGGCCTCTTTCTCAGGGTCGTCAAAAGTAGGGATTGTGTGGTAATGGGTTAAATATAAAAAAAGTCCATTTTTAGTCCTTTGGGAAAGAGTTGAAATTAACGCTTTCTTCCGAACACCCGAACAGGGCAAAGTCGGCTGTACGGAAGTCTAGAAAATAAGTGTTTTGAAATCGTGTTTTTTTATTATAAAGATAAAAAAACAACCCCAGTTATAACAGTAACGGGTTATTTATAACAAAAAAATTTTTTCTTGTTTATATAAACTAAAACATTTTTTTTTTTTTTCATAGAGACAGTTTCTTTTCAAACTTTTATCCTTATTAATGTGGTCGATAAAGCGTTAATCATGTCTTAACTCATTACCAAAAGACAAAATTTTAAGTTTGTCCCAATCGAAAGCATTTGCAGACGACAAAATAAAAGTGACTGAAAATTTGAAATTTGTTTTGTAAAGAGTAGGAAACATTATGGGATAAGGAGTAAATGCTGGTTACCAGCATTTTCTCCTTTTCCCACAATGATTTCTAAAGGCTTTTTTCATGGTCGTCAAAATTAGGGATTGTGTGGTAATGGGTTAAACCTTAGTCTTCTATATACTGGTGTACCAGCGAAACACCGACCTTTTGCAAACAGTGTAAATCGAAGATGAGAATTCACAGAACATGTCTGATCTTGAATCTACTATCTGATAACGAAATATAATTCATTTGATCAGAAGGCACATAAGTTCTGTGTAGTCTGATCTTGATCGATGCCATTTCGCCTATGGGACTGAAGGGTTAAGACAGGTTCCATTGTATTTCGACTGAAAGAAATAAACGTGTGATAAAAGCTCCAGTAAATGGACGGATAAATCAAATCTGGTTCTTAATTTTAATAGGGATATGTAACAGTCTTGAATACTAAATCCGTTACTTTACATATAGCTCGGAACACGCGAAAAGGGGCAGTTGGACATTTGCGTAAAGTATCGTCTCGAATCAGCCTGCGCAGTCCGCGCAGGCTAATCCGAGACGGCACTTTACGAGTATATCACATTCTCTGTTACAGTAGACTTGCGCTAAACAGAAAATTACTTTAAAGGTGAAAGTGTCGTATCGGATCAGCCTGCATGGAGTGCACAGGCTGATCCGAGACGACACTTTACGCAAATGCCTGAATACCTATTTTCGCGTGTTGTAAGCCAATTATTATGTGACTTTCTCCACTCTTGTCTTTGACTTCGTTTTCTTTTTTTTTTAATTCATTATTTGAAAGCATTCTGGGAAACTGTGTAGTTGCTTGTGGCAAACAATTGCTCCTTTCTCACCAATGTTTTCCATATCAATAATCAATAAAAGATATTTCTGTCCCTCCAAAGTTTACGGTTCACGTCACTAGGAATATTTTTGGGGATGTCTTGAAATAGCCTTCATTGAAATGGGTTTAATCCAAATCTTATAGGGATTAACCCTTAAAGAACTATAAATATGGTATCTAGAAAACTCGCTATAAATTTAATTGTATTATGTATAGATGAATTTGGAAATGGCCTATTTAATCAATGCGCCTTTTTACAGTGAGCAAAGGATAAGTGGCTTGCTTGCTTGTTTTTATTGTTCTGTGGTGGGGGAGCGTGCACGTATTTACGCTTTCCTTTGCAACTTCTAAGCAAAATGATCTTCGAAAGCAAGTTTCCCAGATAACTACTGTTGAAACAATGTTATGCAGTGAGTAAATAATTAACCCTGGGGCAATGACTGTGATCAGTCCTCTTAATGAAATTAGCCAAGCCGGGGGCGGGGGTGTAAAACAAGCAACCTCATGGTTTCAAGCCGTGTTCGTTACCAGCTGAGTTATCGGACTTGGCTAAAAATATTTTGCTCACCTTACTAACCCTTTACCAAGCAACAAAATTTTAGACTAGTCCAAATTGAAAGCACTTGCAGACGACAAAATAAATGTAACTCAAGAATTGAAATTTGTTTCCAGCAGGGTAGAAAACATTGTGGGAAAAGGTTACCAGCATTTTCTCCTTTTCCCACAACCTTTTAAAAAGGCTTCTATAGCAGGGTCGTAAAAACAAGGGATTGTTTGGGAAAAGGGTTAGAGATTTGTTGTTGAATTGCACTTACAACATTACACATGCGCTTAAAATGTACAAGTATTTAATATGCATTTTTAAACGACTCTTATCTTTACTCTTGTTCCCAAATACGGGGATTAACAACAGTTTATTCAACATAATTCACTGCACTTCCTTGTTCTATGGTGGGGAAGATTAAATGAAAAGGCTGCCTGTCATTCTTCGGTCATTGCTAAAATCGCTGGCACAAATTTGGTTTTTCATAAATTTCAGTCCTTTGATTGGTAACAAATGTATATCAAGTAGTGAACAGAGTAATTCTAAGTTCAGACAACATGTGTTGTACAAACTGATCTTGATATGCTTCGTCCGAAAAAACCAGCTCTGTACCAAAGCTTTTTTGACAAAGTTAACGTTTTACAAAAAAAAAAAAATCTCATTAGCCATGCAGTCAGAAGTTTTGTTACTTTCTAAATTCAGAATAAGACAAAGAATGGAGCTATGACTGTTGGATGAAAGCGGAATCGGATTAGCGTTCGCTAGCTATTTACCCTTTCACTGCAATAGGCGAGAAAGGAAGCTTTTGTGTACGACATAGATCAAGATCAGTCAGCACAAAACGTGCAGTCTGATCGTGGATCTATACCGTCCGGTTGTATAGTCAAGCCTGCAGGATGAAATCATGCTGGGTTTCAGTGATGTTTTCGTCCATCGAATGTGGACAGGTCTGTATATTTGCTACTGAAAGAGTTAACCCTTTAATCCATAGATACTCATTTCTACGCATTGCTTGCAGGAGCCTTTGGAAATCATTGTGGCAAAAGGTGAAATTGCTCGTGACGAGCAATTTCACCTTTTGCCACAATGTTTTCTATGCTATCAAAAGGTGTCATATACACATAAGAAATAGCTTCATCCTGGCTGTTATTTAGGCCAATTAGAGATACCATAGAAATCCCTTATGGGGGTAAAGAGTTAAAGCGAATTTACCTGATTATTGACCGTAATTCTATAAATGATTATTATGACATTATACTATTTAATCCATTAATCGATTGTTATTTAAAACTGGGGTAGAACTTTTGGAAAATTCTTTAGATCTAATGTAGTTCTTTTGTCCTACGGTCAGTGCGCCTGTTCAAAAGTAACACATGGCCAGGAACTATTTCTTGAAATTTTATTTTTAAAAAAACCAACAGGAAATGGATAGGTAATTGCCTTGATGCATGCGCAAAGCAAGATTACCGTACGGGGTTCCGACGCTTGGCTATAACTTCTTTTAATGAAAGTTCTGAGTCGAAACTGGGGCATAATTGTGTAAAAAAAAATACATGGTAACTTGCATCTCTTGTGTGGGTTCCCCTTTTTGATAGTAAAAAGCTAGTCCAAATTTGAAGTAAATATCTTCAGTAGTAAGAGAGATATTATAAAAATGCCATTGTGTTTTTAAATCAAAGTCAAAAGCTGGCCATAACCAAATATTTTGAAGGTTGCCTGCCTCTGTATATAGTATAGCTTCCGTCTTGATAGCTAACAACTAATCCTACTTCGAAGTAAATATACTCAGTAACAGTAACAATAGAATTATGAAATGTCTAAGGTTTTGCACGAAGACATCGAGGACGTACGGTCTTTGAAAGTATTCCGCCATTTTCTGCTAAAAAAGCCGAGCCAATTTAAAAAAGAAACGTGCTTTAAATTCAAAGTAGAAAACAAGTAAGACGCTTCCACTATCGATCAATCGACCTTTCGTTCATTCGTTCGTTCATTTGTTTTTAATATGTTAAACTAGGAATTAATATTCCAAAAAAAAAATCTCCTGGGGTCTATCTGAAAACAATGAAACAATATTTGGTTACAATGTAGAAAACAAATATTTGTTCGCACGCCATAAATTTGGGCATGTTTATTTACACACTTGAAGTTTGAAATATTCTGTAGAAGTTTCAGAGTGGCTTATTGCAGTGTCAGAATATTAGTTTTCTAGCCACTTGAACAAAGGCAATCGTTTCATTTTGATGTATTTCTTTTCTAGGGTAATTTGCGGATGTATGGAATAAAATTCAAACTGCGTCCAAGTGGCATTTTTTTGCTCTTGTGTACCCTTTAAAACTGGAACGTTTCAAAATCAGACATTGTATGTAAGAAATCTTGGGAGTAAACATTTTGATCGAAATTTTTTAAAAAATCGACATTTTTTTCGAAAGATTGTAATTTAGTTTCATCCTATATAAAGGTATTATACTACTCAAACTTTGATAGGGATCACGTACATATTTCTGTATGGGTTTATAAGTTTCAACAGTTTTGCATAAACTCTTTATCATACTGTAATGCTCTAGATTTGTCCAAGCTGAAAGCAGTTGTCGACCAAAAACCAAATGCAGCGTGCACTATGCTGTCTGTAATATGGTGGAAAACATTGTTGGAAAAGGAGAAAATGCTGGTATCCAGCATTTTCTCCTATTCAAACAATGTTTTCCAAAGGCTTCTTTCTCAGTGTCTTTAACAGTCGGCATTGTGAGGTAAAGGCTGAAAGATCCATTTCCGCCAGTCATTTTATTGCCCAGTGTGGCAATGTAACTTATTGTAAATCCATACATGATACATGCCACATATATATTTAGAGTGAATCTTCTAGGGTAATCCCTAGCAAATTTTGAGTAGTATATATTTGGTCACAGTATAGACTGGTGTTGTCGATAAAGACCAGACTGCACATTGTATGCTGTCTGATTTTAAAACTTTGCCGTCGATGCCGGTGCTAAGGTCAATCGAAAAGAAATCCTCCCCCTTCATGCTCCTTCTCTTACACAGTAACCAAACCGCCCCGTGTTTGAACCACCCGAAAGGAAGAAAATCGTGGTAACCAACATTACCCTTCCAGCCATGGTTTCCTATCCATTCTAGGATAACGCTCAACATTCGAGGCACACAAACTTACCTGTCTGTAAATCTTCTCATTAGTTTAAAATTGTGCTAGCTTTTAGAGAGTTAAAGGTGGGTACTTAGAATTTTCACATCACACCAAATCAAAAAATATATGTATCACTGAAATTTATATGAAAAAAACAATACAAATCATCAATGATAATTATTAAGAATCATAGAATTACCAAAAAATTTTTTCTTGATGGTATTCCCTTAAAAGGCTACGAAGCTTCTTAAGCTGTTTTTAGATTTCGCGCCAAAAATAAAAAAGATGGATTGTGGGAATGTTAAGTGACTGGCACGTGACTAATGACCGCGGCTTAAATTCCATTACATAACAAACATGTAACTATTTTTCATAATATCTTTTTCAGACGCTATGTTTGAAGCTTCGTCTGTGCATTTCCGCTACGTAAATGAGCAAGTTGTTCATATAAAAATAGAACGTGTTTCCCGTCGATGTCGACCTTGGTCGTTGTAAATCTCTAATTTCTCGTGTTGTCGGATGGTTTTTGACTACTTGGGATTTATGAATGACGATTATGAGGCTTTGGGAGTATAAGGATGATTTTTTTCTATTTTTGTAAAATCTTCGTCCCAAATTCTGAAGGGCCACCTTTAACCAGTAAAAAAAAATGTAATTTTTTATTTTAAAAAAAGGACAGCACATGTGGAATTATGTCAGATAAGCAACATATTTGATCAGTGCTCTAGTTTCATACTTAAGATGTCAATGACCAGACTTTCTGGCTGTAAAAGTAACAGAACTTCTGATTGGCTAAACCAAATGGTTTAGCCAATTAGAAGGTCTGTTACTTTCACATGAAAGAAATTCTGAAAAAGAGAATACAAATGTTTTTAGAATGTTTGGTGAATACAGATCCTTGATACATTAAAGAACTTTTCACGTTCTATATATGCAGTTAACAATATTTTTTTTAAAAAATGCCCAAAGAAGCAATAACACCCTTGTTCTTTTTCCTACAATGTTCAACATACTAGGAAAAATATTCGAGTGGCACTCTAGGAAATGGGAGTTTAATGCCTCTCCATGGTGCTTTTACCCTTTGGCTGCTTTTAAAACAATCGACTAAATCATTAGGTAGACTGGTCCTTGGACATACAGAAAATTGACTGATGGCGAAAAGTTTCAGCCCAGGTCAGCCTGCGCGGACTGCGTAGGCTGACCTGGGTTGATACTATTCGCAGATGTATGGAGCTCCCTTTTCACAGAGCGCGGCTCATATGTTTTAACATTTGCTGTTCGTTCGACTTGCCAGTCGTATCAACTGATTTCTTTAGTGCCCTACTTTTTGGAATATATTTAACTTTCTCTCATTCAACAAGAATGTAGACTCGCTCACATCCTAAAGTTTTGCAGAAGACAATCAAATGAGCTATCGAAGATGTACATAACAGTTTCTAAGAAAATTAAGAAAAAAAGTTCCAAATAATTTTTAAAAAAAGACAACATATAAATCAGGGGGTCATCATGACCAGGCCGTACCTTTATTCCTTATCTTAAACTGTCCCGATATGACCTTGGTTTTTAAGGCGTCGAGTACATGTACAAGGTGAGAGGTTAAAGATGGCGTCGTGTAAAAGATCTGTTACGTGTGTTCTTCTCTTTATTGCCAAAACGGTATGCGGGTTTCTCTTTGGTAAGTTATACTTAAAAGAACTGTTCTGAAACAAACACTAAAATCTGTTTTATTTCTCTTTTTTTTTTTCTTCTATTATATGACTCGAAATGACATTGGAGGATAATAATGTCATTTCTTATCTCAACAATTACTTGTCTCCTGACTGTTTAACTTTTCACCAGACGAGGTCTGTTTAGGCTCTTCTGAATTGCAGGCATTGCAGGTACTCATAAGAATTGGCTCAAACGAAGTTAAGGAAAACATTTTAGGAGAAGAAGATAATGCTTGTAACCAGCATTTTTTTTCTCTTCGTACAATGTTTTCAAAATTCTTCTTCCTTGTTGTCGTTGAAACACTGAATCGATTTGTGTAAAAGAATAAGAGAGCTGGCGGCCAATTAACAATTCTAGAGGATGATCTTGAGTGGCTTTGTGCTGTAGGCTGGAGATATAACACGCATTATAAATCGACGAAAAAATGCTGGTATTTTACCTTGCTAGTTTTTTGTGGTATCTGTCGAAGACAATACCGCTATGAGTTCAAAACTGAATTTTGAAGACCATGTATCGCATTTTGTGCAAAGCCGAAGGAAATAGACAAAATCAAACTCAATTTTTTTCAGACAAAAGAGTTTTTCGGTCGCACTCCGATATGTCATTGGAAATGGTATGTTAAGGTACACTGGGTTCCGCCATCGATTGTTGAAATACTGATTTTTGATTCAAAAAAGCTTCACTCGCTCATGGATTTCTATTGGCGCAATGATACAATATTTGTCTACTGATCGTTTGGTCCTGGGCTTTTCCGTTCCAAAACCAGTTCGTCCCATGGCTTGTTAATCCCATGATAGCGCACTGCTCCATTTGATTGGGCATGAATAAATAAAGGTCGAAATAATTAATTGTTATGTTGGGAATTAAATGTTATTGGCCAAGGATATTTCAAAAGCACAGTTTCAGGTACAAACTTGATTTTGTTTTCGCATGGTTTCTCTCTCTATCCATCATGCATACTACTGTCAAAGGAAGTTACTCCTGAATCCCCTTGATCAGAGGGAGACCACAATGCACAAATAACCCTAACTTCGTCATGAATACTCTCCCTTCAACCAAAAAATGTATCCATTTGCAAAGAATGTTGACTTTCAAGCCAATATTTGAATAAGATTTCTCTTTTCTTTCAAATTATTAATTCCACACAATGCCCTCCAGTCAAATACCACTTCAGCGTTCTCAACGCATTGTGTGAAATTAATAATTTGAAAGTCAAATCATTAATTTGACACAATGCCTTCCTCGACAAATACCACTTCAGCGTTCTCAACGCTTTGATTTGAATTGCGAATCATGTTCATTCATTTGCGTATCTGAGTCTAGACAGCTACATATGCTGCCCTAGTTCTCTCTTTGAGACTTGTATTTACTTACCTTAACGTTTCACATCTGATATATGTGAGAAAAGTAGTCTGTGACCTGTGAAGTTGTGTCATAAGTGGCGTGAGATAGCAGAAAACACCTCTTGTCACAACTCGGCCGATTCCGTACCTACATCTAACCTCGCTATTGTACCCATTTGAACTGCCAATCAAGTGTTAAAAATGCAGGTTATTACCCTCCTTCACATCATATTTCTAAAAGCCATTGAAATATCGTTTTACAAACCGTTTACGAATACACATGAAGCGATAAGCAGACATCCACGTGAGTTTCCATGTTTACCTTCTACTCGAAAGGTAGCGACCTTATTCTATTTTTATCAAAGATGAAATGCTACAAGCGATTTCATTCGTTGCAGCTAGAGCTGGCTGCATCCAATGAAAAAGCGTATGGGGGAATGTAAGAATCAAGCTCGATCCGCCAAGGGTAGAGTAGCGTAGTGAATCGTCAGCCTTTGGCTTGCGAAGATGGCCTTCGGGTAGACTTAAATACATCTGAAGCAACCATGTATCTATTTTCTAACCATGTATTATTTCAGACGGACCATGCGAGTCCCAGTTCCACGACTTTCAAAGTTACCTCTTGAAGGGTAACAAAAATGTTTCCCATCCGGTATTCTTCCGCCACTCGCCACTGTTGGTCCGGGAGATTGCGATTAACGCCGCTGATTGTCCGGCATTCAAGGGCCTTATGAAGGGGAACTTTTCCGTGAAATTCTTGGACGCTGCAGATCCTGTCCTTGGCCAGATGTTTAAAACATTGTCAAGTGTAATTTTTTTTTTGACTTCTGTCTCAGTAGTTACCGTATGGTAGGCATTTACTGTACCACCTAACGAGAACCCCCAAATATATACTACTCAAAATTTGCAAGGGATCACCCTAAAAGATTCACCCTAAATATATATGTGGCATGTATCATGTATGGTTTTACAATATGTTACATTGTAACACTGATCAATAAAATGACCATTGGAAATGGATCTTTAAGCCTTTGTCTCACAATGCCGACTGTCAAAGACACTGAGAAAGAAGCCTTTGGAAAACATTGTTGGAAAAGGAGAAAATGCTGGATACCAGCATTTTCTCCTTTTCCAACGATGTTTTCTACCCTATGACAGACAGCATAGTGCACGTTGCATATAGTGTTTGGTCATCAAATGCTTTCAACTTAGACAAATCTAGAATTTTACAGTATGGTAGAGTTTATGCAAAACTGTTACATAACTTATAAACCCATACAGAAATATGTAAGTGATCCCTATCAAAGTCTGAGTAGTATACATGTAAGCTTAAGAAACATATCGTTTCTACAAGAAGGAAAGCCATTGGAGGAAAAATACTAGCGATTACTTTAAGAAAGTAACTGCAGCTTTTTCCCATGAAATTTTCAAAAGCCGCATATACATTTCTTTCTTTCTTTCTTTCTTTCTTTCTTTCTTTCTTTCTTTCTTTCTTTCTTTCTTTCTTTCTTTCTTTCCGCATAACCCCTCATTAAAAAGATGATTGTGGCATTTACAAGTGAATAACAATTTCTGATTTCACATAAGAAATAGATCTAGCTATTCTTCATTTCTGCAAACTACATTAGCGATCTCCATGGGTAATGAATTTTACACACTTGATAGTAACACAACTTCTGATTGGCTAAACCAGATAAGTATGCCAATCAGAAAATATGTTAGTTTTAAAAATAGAAAATCTTGGAGAATGCGACTGAGAAGGTTCTTCGGAATAGTTGGTGAATACAGAACCAGAATTCTGTATTCTGGTATAAAACTATAAAGCATTGTGGTTGTTATATGTCTTGCTTGTCTGATTTTCACAAAAAGAATAAAAGAATGACTGTCATCCAAAACTATCTTCTAATTTTGTACAGAGCATTCACTCGAGTTCCCTTTTGGGACCCTACGACATGGTGATTAGGTTTCATGGTGGACCGCTGCTGTCCCGGATGTTGAAAATCGAATCTAATATACGGGCCTCCTGTTCTCCTGATATTATCGTTAAAGGATGTCAACTTGAAGGTATTCTTATTCGCATTATTATTTTCTTTCACTGTCGTAATTATTACTTTGCAAAGCTTTCGAAAGTTTCTAATAAAGTGTATCAGGGGAGGCAACCAATGTAGTTGATAATCTCGGGCTGTTACGAGAGGTAAAACGGGTACCAGTTCTATAGCGGGTCCTTTTTCCCAATACTATCGTCCTGACATGTTTACCGGTACAAGAATTTTGAGGACTAAATGGTTCTTTTTCCCCTTCTTTACCCATCCTCTCTCTCTACTTCTTCCTTGAAGAGCAATTGTTGTCCTTTATTTGAATTTTGCAACCGTGAACAAATATTCTACACATATTACGCACCTCTATCGTTTCAGACAAGTTGTGTATCAGCAGCTGTTCCAATGGTGGAAAGTGTGTCGGCCTAAACAAGTGTAACTGTTACCCTGGCAGAGCGGGTAACTCTTGTCAAACCCAATGTAAGCGTCTTGTCGTTGCTGCAAAACGAGTTCTAACGTTATATATGGAGTGCAACACACGAAAAGGTGCATTCGGACATTTGCGTAAAGTGTCGTCCCGCATTAGCCTGCGCAGTCCGCGCAGGCTAATCCGAGACGGCAATTTACGACTACATTAGATTTTGTGCTACAGTAGACTTGCGTAAAACAGAAAATCACATAAAATCGGAAAATGTCGTTTCGGATTAGCCTGTGCGGACTGCACAAGCTGATCAGAGACGACATTTTACGCAAATGTCCGAATGACCCTTTTCGTGTGTTGCACTCCATATATAACTCTTTCTGTGTCAAATATAAATAAAGTCACAGCTGTCGGCGGCTGAAGATAAAATCCATTGAAACTCGGATGTTCTTGTGCTGTGTGGTCTTGATGTATGGCATCCACAAAGTGCTGTTTTAGGTAATAGTGCTGAAAAGGTTAACTCAGACAGCAAAATTTCAAACCAGCTTTCTTGCATATTGAAAGAATTTTGGTCTTTTAACTCATTGCCAAACGACAAAATTTTAGACTGGTCCAAATCAAAAGCATTTGCAGACGTCAGAATAAAAGTGAGTGAAAATTTGAAATTTGTTTTGTGAAAGGTAGAAAACATTGTGGAAAAAGGAGAAAATGCTGGTTACCAGCATTTTCTCCTTTTTCCGCAATGTTTTCTAAAGGCTTCTTTCTTGGGGTCATCAAAAGTAGGGATTGTGTGGTAATGGGTTAACATAAAAAGTAAGAGGACTTGTTTTCGCCCTCTGTTTCAGTGGCGGACCCGGGATATTCATCACGACAGGATTACTCACCCTTTTGATAATGAACATTGTTACTATATTATTTCATCTTCGCGAGCCAAGGTTACGATCACTACGTGGATCTTACCTTGACGGATTGAGCCCGATTTCGAGATTCCCGCGATACGCCCCCTATTGGATGCTGCTTATTATCTCCCTTTACATCATATTTCTTATAGCCAATGAAAGTTGTTATACAAACCGCTTACTAATACAATAATTCAACATGAAGTAATAAGCATAAACGTACTTCGACATTCCATGGTCAGGTGCTGGGATACAACCTAAAACATCTGATAACTAATTAGTCACATTGAAACTTTATGTAAGTATTGTACATCTATGTTTTCTTCGGTAATATCATTACATATCCTGCACACATCCACCCTGTTCAATTTTTATCAAAGATGAAATGCTACGAGCGATTTGGTTTGATGCAGTTAGAGCTATCTGCAACCAATGAAAATGCGTATCGGATGGTTATAGAAATCAAGCTCAGTCCGCCAAGGTAGAGTAGCGTAGTGGATCGTAACCCTTGGCTTGCGAAGATGATATTATTTATGCGTAAAAAAAGCGACCGTCGTTTTTGATAAAATCTTGTGCGAGGATACTGGCTGTGGACATTGTCTGCGCATGTCAAATTTTGAAGATTAGACCTGTCTGCTATGATGCTTCACTAATAACTATCCTGTCCAGGATACTATCAATACGCAGTGTGTAAATTGAAACTCGTCGCTAATAAATTGGCAATGGGGAAAATGGCCATAAATTATACTTCTATGAAAAAAAGTCTGTGTTTCGCTTCAGAATTCTTAAAAATTTAATCATTTACAAAAGGAAAAATACTTTTTACAAATACTACTGTTTTACTGCCTATCTTTGAATACAATTACTCAATATAAACTTTAAGGAACCCAGGATTTGTGCAGGGTTTTCACACAGAGTTATAAACAAGAACTGTCTGGGCTTATACTGAAGTTATTTCCCAAGTCTGTAGGGGACATTTTTCTGTCAGACGGCGGGTTCTGGCGAGTTAATTTTGTGCTGTAAAGGGACATAGAGTATCAAGATATAGTCACTTCCAAGAGGGATGTAAGAATAGTGCTTGGGTTACATGCTAGCAACCCATAGCTGGATGCACCATACTTGTGCCTAATTGTTGCGTTAACGTTTGTTCTATTTTGAAATTCAATCTAACGGTTATCGTTTTCAAAAATAGTCTAGTTCTTTACCCAGAAAGCCCCAATCAGATAGGCCGGTATTTGGGAAATGCCACCTAGCGGAATATATGGGTTATGGAAACTCGAGGAATGCACGATAGCATCCTCGGAACCCAAGTTCATTACGTTACTGTCCATGCATTACCCTTGGAAATATTTGACGAGCAAATCTTCGTTTCCTATGAATATTCATATGCTCGAAATGTACCCTAATAGCCGATCGAAATATGGATAACATATTCATTCTCTCTTGTAGGGAGGGCAATTTTATTTTTTTCAGTTACTAAAAATAGAAATGAACAGCATATTTGAGATAAAAATAGTTTAAATTTTCTCAAAGAAAAACTGAGATTACCAATCAAAATGCTTCATGAATAATTAATGAGAACGAGGAAACGCCAGACAAATAACCCAGGGTCGATTACAGTATGAATCGAAACTGGGTCAACGAGGATGGCACGATAGATGCCCTGGTAAATGCATTCTGACTGAAGAGATTTGAAAACTGCGACAACCCTTTACCGGACAACAAAGTTTTACCCTGACCTTTGAACGTTTTGTGCAGTCTGATCTTGATCTACACTGTTTGCAAAAGGTCAGTGAGTCGCGCCTAGCACCCCAAGGGTTAACCTTTCACCAAAGTTTTTTTTTTTTTTAATCAAAATTTCCTCCTCAATGTCCTTAAAGCACAAAATATTATGGTAAATTGGTGTAAACCAAACCAAAATCATTTTTTCCTTTTCATTATTTTTCTTCAGTCAAAATTCCGGGTTTGTTTGATATGAGCCTTAATAAAGTATCCCATGATGGGCTGACGGCCATGTCGACCAATGGCGAGTTTATTTTGCCGCTGCAAGGGGACATAGAGTACCAAGATATAGTCACTTCCAAGAGGGATGTAAGAGGTACGAAATTATGAGTAAATAAATTATTTTTTGGATAATACCCACAAATTTGATAAGCAGTGTAGCTGAGTTGGTACAAGGGTTTGTATTCACCAACCATTCTTAGGAGCATTCTCAGTCTTATTCTTCAGAATTTTGTCAATGTGAAAGTGACAGGACTTCTGATTGGTTAAACCAAATGGTTTAGCCAATCAGAAGTCCTGTTACTTTCACGGTCGGGAAATCTTGAAGAATAAGACCAAGAATGTTCTTAAGAATGGTTGGTGAATGCAGACCCAGATTGATTGAAGGGAAATAAACTATAAGATGGTGAAAACTGAATATGTATTGTTATCATAAAGTTCGCCTGAAAAACCTTACAGTATCGATATGTGCAATTCGACCCTGATCTAGATTTTCCACAATAGTGTACGGAGTTGAGGTTATTAGCGTAGGGTTTCAACAAGAGAGGATATCAAATATAGCTCCTGGACCCGTATTCACTAACCATTCTTGAGAATATTCTTAGTCTTATTCACCAAGGTTTTCTAAATTTGTAAGTAACACAACTTCTGATTGGCTAAACTGAATGCTTTAGCCAATCAGAAGTTGTGTTACTTACAAATGTAGAAAATGCTTGAGAACAAGACAAAGAACGTTCTTAAGAATGGTTGGTGAATACGGGCCCTGATCACCTTACAGGTAACTGTAATATACTCTGATATTGGCATTACACAGATATTCAGCGCCGAGGGCCCCACGACCATCATCACCATCACGAAGGGGCTCTACATTTACATGGGCACGGAGGCAGAGCCCATTGTTCACACCACGGGCACGACTGCCACGATGTGCTTGGACATGAACACCCTGAAGAGTTCACCACCAGGTAGTTACCTTGACCTATATATCGTCGGTGTACTTCCAAAACCTCGTAACTACAGCTTGCAACAAGCTGTAGTTACGAGGTTTTGGAAGTACACACACGATATCAAGGTCGAACATTGTTCTAACAATAATGACAAAGGTTTTATTCTAACTTTAAAATGTGGCCCGTCATTTTTTTTTTATCTTTTTTTTAGATGCAAAATATTCGAGGCTTGATTATCTCGTATTAGAAATGTATACACGTACTGCATAAAAACCAATGGTAAGAAAAAATTGTTATTCCACTTTCACGACCAACGCATTAAATGTGTCAAATTATCTATGATACAGGCATTTATTTAGATCATTTGAAACGACAAGATGTGAAAAGTTTCAGTTCACTCAGCTGGCAGTCAGTACAAGTTTCTTTAGGCATTTGAAACGGACTCATTTAGTCGTAAATGGCGATACAATATATTCATTTGATAAATATTACTAGTAAAAATGGCTAAAATCACGTGTCAAATACTTTGATAGAGCAGGCATGTACACATATAATGTATGTTTTGTACATAGGATTTTTCAGTGTCTTCTCCATCAAAGTACTACAGGGGGCGGGGTTTAGTAATTCATACATAACTTTAATACATCAAAATCTAAATGGAAATATTTTTTCTACGCGGCATCTGTACATCTCTAGATTCTGGATAGTAGTATGGTTTTACTCCAATAATAGCAGGCTACTTTTGTGTATATCCGCGGATTGGCAGAATCCGGTAAACCGGCCAGGAATTTCTTTTCGAGGAGTATAATTATATATCCTCCGAGTATGCTGTTTCACGCTACACAATAATCACGCACCCTTGATCACCGACCGAATACATCATCCACACAAATACCCATGATGCCATACGAAAATTTTAGTGTCTCCATCCAAAGATCTTTCGCTACATGTCATTATGTGGAAAGCAAGGAATCTTCCAGTAAGTTCTTGATCAAATTGTATAATCAGTGTCATTTTGATACATATTTCTTAATCCCAAAAATTTGAAGGTGAAAGTGACCTATTTTTTTCGTTTTCTGTCATCCAACTCGACTGAGAGTTTTCATGTGTTTTTGTTTACATCTGGGCTACGAGGTCACTTGACTATCACATGATTATGAAAAAATTATCTAGAAATTATGGAGGTCCAAACAGACCATACTTGTTATATAAAACAGAAAAAATGAGAACTGTATGCACTGGACACATTTAAAATTCTGTTGCAGCATCTAGCGACTCAGAGCAAAAGATCTTTTTTATTGCCCTTGCCATAGTCTTCCACGTGCATCTGTTGAAGAATAAACTGTTTAAAATATTTCAAAAACCAAATTTGTAAATATGTTCATTTCTTCAACTCAAAAACTGTTAGTTATTTTGAGATATAGTTTTGTTCGATTTTTTGAACAGTTTCAAACTTAAAAGTTATAGATTTCACCACTTATAAACTCTGCTTCAAATTGATAAGTACGTTAGAATTATGACCCACTAGGTTCTCCACACACAACTCAATTTTGAAAGTGCGTGACTATTGATGACGTAGCGGGCAAACAACCGTATTTGTATCGGACTTTCGGATTGACAACTACAGCGAATGACAAACGACTTCTTAAATTCTCATTGGTAAAAAAGAATGGATTAAAGTAAATGAAGTTAAGAATATGAACTTTTTTTTTGTTCGACCTTCTTGTTTTTTAAAAATAAGCCGCGAAACGTTAGGTGTGTGATTATTGCTTACACTGGGATACTATAGTAAAATAGGTGTGTTTTGGATCAAATAAATTCTCGATGTTTCAGTGCTCATTACACAGTCAGCTCTGGTCATAATGGCCACACGACCCTCTATGCGACCAATGTTGGACCTGGCCATGTTGGGGCCTCATTGGTACACGAACCAAACGGTTTCCAAATGAACGTCAATGACGGTCATGTGCAATGTAACCTCAACGTACCACACGCTTTGCCGCCAAATACCCAGCACAACGTTGTCAGCTCTTTTAGGTAAGCATACTTTGCCCACAATGACTTTCGATGCCTTGCGGCCAAATTCAGTTGTCAAATGTTTCAGTTTTAAGATCCTCACGGTAACTATTAGTTGTCAGACCTCACAGGTAACTATGATATACCCATGATAACTAAGAACCGCGAAAATAGCATGGACAAGTCTAAAATTCACAAATGACAACCTGGGTCCGTATTCACTAACCATTTTTAAAAATGTTCTTGGTCTTTTTCTCTGAGGTTTTCCCAATTTAACCCATTACCACACGAGAAAAATTTAGACTGGTCCAAATTAAAAGCATTTGCAGACGACAAAATGAAGGTGACTGAAAAATTGAAATTTGTTCTGGAAAGGTTAGAAAACACTGTGGGTAAAGGAGAAAATGCTGGTTACCAGCATTTTCTCCTTTTCCCACAGTGTTTTCAAAAGGCTTCTTTCTCAGGGGCGTCAAAAGTAGGGATTGTGTGGTAATGGGTTAAGACTAAGACAACTCCTGATTGGCTAAACCGACTGGTTTACCCAATCAGGAGTTATGTTTCTTTTTAAATGTAGAACATTCTGGAGAATAAGACTAAGAATGTTCGTGACAATGGTTGGTGAATACGCTCCATGGTCACATATGGTTCGATCGCATATTGGAGTGTCAACACACAATCCAAGGCACACTCGAAAACATTTTGGCAAATTGAGAAACAGTTTGTTACCCTTTCCCAAATGGCAAATTTTGGACCGCACCAGACTGAAAGCATTCTGCAGATGACAATTTAACAGTTTGCTAAAAATATGATTTTTCTATATGATCGGGCAGAAAACATTGTGGGAAAAGGAGAAAATACTGCTTACCCGCATTTTCTCCTTTTCCCACATTGTTTTCAATCTATTCCAGACCCGTAAAAACCAGGGATTGTTCGGGAAAGGTTTAAGAGCACATTTTTCTTCTAACTTCCAGTGACACAAAATTATACGAGAGGTCCTGTATTCACCAACCATTCTTAGGAACATTCTTTGTCTTATTCTCTATAATTTTCTATATTTGTAAGTAACACAGCTTCTGATTGGCTAAACCGAATGGTTTGGCCAATCAGAAGTTGTATTACTTACAAATTTAGAAAACCTTGGAGAATAAGACTAAGAATATTCTCAAGAATGGTTGGTGAATATGGGCCCTTATTGACAAATTATCGAATTCAAAGTATCATGTAGAAAAGATGTAATATTAAATTATCACATTTAGATTCATTGTACAGGTATGTTAAAGTTAGTTCGACGGGTCAATTTTTCTCGGAACCGATGAAAGTCATTTTGACAGGATTCATTCTTGTTAAACCGCATCACACAGTTTTCACAAAGTAGCAAAGCAGACAGTTGCTAGGAAATAATGTAGTAGGAATTACTGAAACAGATACTCGTACTTCAGGAGAGAGTGGGTCGGGCCATACATTGACATAATAAAGAGCAACACGCGAAAAGGTGCATTCGGACATTTGCGTAAAGTGTCGTCCCGGATTAGCCTGCGCAGTCCGCGCAGGCTAAACCGAGACGACACTTTACGACTACATTAGATTTTGTGTTACAGTAGACTTGCATAAAACAGAAATCACATAAAATCGGAAAGTGTCGTTTCGGATTAGCCTGAGCGGAGTGCACACGCTGATCCGAGACGACACTTTACGCAAATATCCAAATGACCCTTTTCGCGTGTTGCAAGCCATATATGAACTAAACTCGCAAACAAATTAAAATCTCCCTCTTTTTTTTATTTATACAGTCAGACATAAGTTACGCATTACCCAAAACTGACCAGCAATAGTCCATGTGCTTAGACCAGCATTACTCTTGCCCACAATTTGCCATTTCTGGGCTTCGGAAAGTTTTTTCTAGGCCATCATTTCATTTGGCACTTAAATCAGCCTGTTACTTGTCTAGTAGGTCCGTGCATAGCTTAAAAATATGCCAAATAAAAGGTTATTCATTAAAACAAAAATGAATAAATTTGTTCGGGTGATGCTTAACCCTTTCCCAAACAATGCCTGGTTTTTACGGGTCTTGAATAGTAGCCTTTTGAAAACATCGTGGGAAAAGGAGAAAATGCTGGTAACCAGCATTTTCTCCTTTTCCCACAATGTTTTCTACCCTATCATAGACAGAAATCATCTTTTGAGCAAGAGTTGAATTGTCGTCTGCAAATGCTTTCAATTTTGTCTAGTCCAAAGGTTTGTCGTTTGGGAAAGGGTTAACTTATGTCTGATGCTTAACTTATGTCTGACTGTATATCTATTATCTATGGTCTACAACTTCGCTGATTTTGGAATAACATTGTTTTCCTCCCTTTACACTATAGTCCTCAGTATGGTTGCTCTTTATACGTGAACGGGCACCATATTGGGAGCCAGTCTGTTGCCCCAGCGCCACCATCGCAACCGAAACCTCAGCAGCAGTTCTGTGTGGGTGAATGTGGAGCCAGTAACAATGGCGACAATTTCAATGCTACTCTGTCAAACCTGTTGTTCGTGGCGGGCTCGTTACAAAATATGGTCACCAACGGAATAGCTTCCATATTAGGTATGAGGACTTGATCTACTAGTATTTCTAGTGTTTTTTTTTCCCAAGTTGTCATTAGAATGTATTTCATCAAAAGCCCATCATCAAAAGCCCATCATCAAATTTTTATCAAATGATAAAATTTCAGACTTGTCCAGATTGAGAAAGTAAGAAGTATTTGCAAACGACAAATTAGACGTGGCTAATACCTTCAATGTTTCATGTCATTTTAATAAAAATGTATGAATCTCAATATGATTGTGACTGTCTATGGATTCATATCTAGGCCTATAGCCACCATTTTACGAATATTCTTAGTCTTATTCCCCATAATTTTCTAAATTTAAAAGTAACAAAAACTCTGATTGGCTAAACCAAATGGTTTATCCAATCAGAAGTTGTGTTACTTCTAAATTTAGAAAATTATGTAGAAGATAAAACTAAAAACTTCCCTTAGAAGAGTTGGTGAATACGGGCCTTGAACACAACAGTGTAACAGTTTAGCGTAGGTGATATGATCACTATTAGAAGTATGAATTTGGACATTCAAAATCAAATATGGTTTGTGCTATCTTAAGATATACACAGGGTTGTAGAGAGATGCCTTAGAGAATTTTTGTACAACTTTTTGAACATTCGTTTCTTAATTTGTTTGCCCATAAGAGAGAGAGAGAGAGAGAAGGAGAGACGTACACTATTTATCACATAACTCTCATTGTTTTCAATGTAATACAGCCGTTACGAATTTTCTTGTCTCATACACGTGTAAGATAAGAAAATAGTGCTGTATTTGGTCAACACTCTGAAATAATACGCTTCATTTCTATAACAATGCTGACCTAGGTTTCTGAAGGAAATTAGCGATCAAAGTTCTTATCGTGATAAAGTTGTTAATTTAATCACTGTTAGACTCAAACAAAAATCAATATTATGCAAGTTTCTTCAGAATTTTTTTTGTTCGTAATGTATCTGTCAAAGTAAGTGCACAGGCTTCATGTAAATTTCACTACACATGATACATGTATGCCTCTGGTTTAACACATTTTGGACTATAATTCTTGTTATACAGTAATGTAATAAAAATAATCTGACACTCGTTGGTTTTTGAGGTAAACAATTATTAAAGTCGTTCACAAAAAATGTCATTAAGCTCACCAAAGGCTCACCTAATAACTTTTTTTGTAGACTCGTTTAATTTTTTTTTATCTCAAGAATCAACTCATGTCACATCCTATATATCTCGTATACTTGTGTGTGTTCAGGAGGTATATTGGGTTCCATTTTCAAACCACAATCAACCACTACCACTAGACCCAAGATGACCACTTTAAAGATGGTGACACAAACACATTTTAATGTTACAACGACGAGTTCTCCAGCTCCAAGTAAGAGGTTTTGAATACTAAACAGAAATATCGTCGGTTTACTTCCAAAACCTCGTAACTACAGCTTGTTACAAGCTGTAGTTACGAGGTTTTGGAAGTAAACCGACGATATTATGTATCGGTATCGCAACCCTAAAACGAATGTCAATGAGGCAAAATAGACTACGTGTCGAGGAGCTTAAATTATAAGTTTATGAGGCCTATGCATTTATACCGAGGGTGTCGGAATAGCCGCCATTCTGTGCGCAAAGCACAGATTAATTACTTTAAAAAGATATATGTATTTAAAATTTACTCAGAATACCAACTTCATCTAGTGACGGTAAATATATTTGCCCTATTCGTGATATCAAAATGCCAATGTTGTAGCTCCAAACACTTTAACACAATTATTCTTTACGGCATTGTATACGAAATCTGTTTTTAAATCGCACATGTGTCACCGGCTTAGAAGATATTGCGGAGGTAATTGCAAAATCAACGAAACTAACGAACAAAATATCAATGTATACTAACGAAGAAAGCTGTCAGGTACCATATGCACTGCTTTGTTTGGACAGGTCTTCAATCACAATAATGTACAAGCTGAAAAACTTACCTTTTAAAACGAAAATGGCGGATTTAAAATGTCTCCGGTGACGTATGCCATGACGTAGGTTGTTACCCCTGTATACTGAAATGCTGGATGCATTGATCTGTTTTTGTACAGGGTGTCCGGAAAGTAAGGTAACACTTTCGTACATTTATTTTTAGGCTTAAAATACAAGATAAAGAGATAAAGATATATATACATATAAATAAACTGTGTAAGTTTTTGTCTGTGATAATTTAATCCAACTTTCATCACATTTTGCGTTTTTCTACAGATTTTAATTCAAAGTTCCTTTTTCGGTCATTGGCGTTATTTTAACAATTAATGGCGTTTTCAAAGTGACGACCGATTATGCTCTTTCCTTTCCAAACATGCAGGATACAATTGTCAATCACTTTAGTGTACCGAACAATATCAATTTTCTTGATTTCACTTAAAGTGTTCTTTAACAACATATCTGTGCTGTCTGGTTGGGATTGTCGACCTTTGAGTTAGCATTATCCCACAGAAATAAGTCGCACGGGTCGATGTCGGATTAAGTTGGCTTCATACAGATATGCAAAACAATTGGTTCATGCTGGATGGTGCTGAGACACACACATCTAAATCTGTGACAGACTTTTTATATGAAACGTTCGGTCACGGAATAATATCAAAACGATATTCCAGAGGTCACAGATTGTTGAAAATTGTGGCCTTCACACAGCCCCAACCTCAAGCTGCGTAGCTTTTTCCTTCGCGTTACTTTGAGGTCGAAGGTTTGCAATCCCTACCTAGACAGCATAGACATGTTGTTTAAAAATCTTTCATGTAAACTCAATATGATTGATATCTAAATGTGTCCTTAAGTGATTGACAACTTTATCGTGTATGTTTAGAAAAGAAAGAGCACAAAAGGCCATCAAATTGAAAACGTCATTAATTAATAAAATGACGCCAATGACAAAAAGGTACTTCTGATTTTAAATCTGTATAAAAATGCTTATTGTAAAGAAAATTAAATGAAATTACCACACCAAAATTTGCATATTTTAAATACATAAACGTTTATTTTTACTTCTTTATCTAATTTAAAAGACGTTTTATAGATATACAAAAGTGTTACCTTACTTTCCGGACACCCTGTACTTAAAGTGCCCTACCTAGGGGCTTTTCCTCAACTTGTTTGTTTTGTATCATTTCTTTTTAACAACGACATGCCGATCGTAAGAATATGAAGGGGGCCGTCCGGAATCACCACATTACTATTTTTATTATTCAGCCATGAGAACCACAACTTCGTCCGGTCTTACCAGTTCTCCAATCTGTTTCAACTGCGGTCCAATGGCCGCGGACGGTCAGTGCAAAACCGTCAAAATGTGTCCGCAAGGCGAGGTAATGCAATTTTCACTTTTTGTGCATTTCATACAATTGCTAAACGCACTGCACGGCGGTTTTTTACAACCCCGGGGATAAAAATGAAAATATTGTAGGAACAAAAAACTATTAGTTACTAGCAATGCTTACTATCCTTTTCAGCCAATAGTCGCATAACTACATTGTGCATTTCAAACAACTGTTTTATCCTCTATAAAAATGAACCTGTGCTTTAGCAGCATTGAAGAAGGAAAAAAAAGGTTTTGAAAGACCATGTAGGAAAAGGAGGAAATGCTTGAAACCAACATTTCCTTCTTTCAATGTCTTCAGTCTTTTTAAAGACAGAGACCCCCATCGTTTGAGCAGTATCTCGTTGTCTGCAAATGCCCTCAACCTTAACCCTTTCTAAAACTCTGTAATGGAAATGAACATCTGGGCCAATATTCACCGATCATTTTTAAGAACGTTTTTTGTCTTGTTCTCCAAGATTTTCTACATAATGTAAGTAACACAACTTTTGACTCGCTAAACCATTCGGTGTAGCCAATCAGGAGTTGCGTTACTTACAAATTTTAGAAAACCTTAGAGATTGGGATTAAGAATATTCTCAAAAAATGGTTGGTGAATACAAGCCCAGCTAAGCCATTTGAAGTGAAGAAACAAGCAAAGAAAATAGAAATATAACAATAAGCACCAGAAGCTTCATTTAAGAACTTTGTGTCGGGTTATTTATTGATTTTATTCATTATCGAACAGACAATTCCAATTTGTATACGTATATAACATAGCGTCGGTTTAGTTAAAAAAAAAAAAACTCACAACTGCGGCTTATTTCAAGCTGTAGTTACGAGGTTTTTGAAGTAAACCGACGATAGTCTGTTCATTTAAATAATATTTTACACCGCTTTAAGCAGTAACAAGCTATTTTTTTAACAAAAGCTCAGCTGCACATAGCTTTCCTTCATTTCACTATAACTAGGTTAGAGCCTGCAATGCAACAACAAAGTACGTTTGTTTAGCCTCGTAAAGACAGATTCGATGACTAATCACAATGTAGATAGCTGCTTTAAAGAGCATTCCGCCATATCGCGGTAATAACTCGCTTATTCTGTTTTCTTTTCATATTTTGTCAACAGCACTAGGTCGGATATCTGTTATACAACTACATCAGTGGTTTTACAATTAAATACAGGGCCTAAAATACCCATATCCCTCTTGTCTCCCCGGATAATCATAACGCATGTATCTTTGATTTTGATCATGACATTTTCTATTGCAGATTTGTTTGGTGTTTGAGGATCAAGGAAAGTTTACACACAGATGTCTTGAAAAAAACGTGAGTTGTGACTTAAGTCATTACCAAACGACAATATTTTTGGCTTGTCTAAATCAAAAGCATTTGCAGACGACAAAATAAAAGTGACTAAAAATTTGAAATTTGTTTTGTGAAGGGTAGAAAACATTGTGGGAAAAGGAGAAAATGCTGGTCACCAGCATTTCCTCCTTTTCCCACAATGTTTTCTGAAGGCTTCTCTCTCAGGGTCGTCAAAAGTAGGTATTGTCTGGTAATGGGTTAAAATTATCAACAATGTTAGTACTTCATAAAATATTCAAAGTCAAATATGTATTAACATAATGACTTAAGTCATTACCAAACGACAATATTTTTGGCTTGTCTAAATCAAAAGCATTTGCAGACGACAAAATATAAGTGAATGAAAATTTGAAATTCGTTTTGTGAAGGGTAGAAAACATTGTGGGAAAAGGAGAAAATGCTGGTTACCAGCATTTTCTCCTTTTCCCACAATGTTTTCTGAAGGCTTCTTTCTCAGGGGTGTCAAAAGTCGTCGTTGTGTAGTAATGGGTTAAACAGATGCACTTTTCGAAATCATAGTCTCAAGACGAAAAGCTGTCTGTTGTTTCATGCCAGTATTGTACTTGTCGCTACTGTGATATGTCAGCCAGAATAACGAGTCATGAAAAATAATGGTCATTTGGGTCGAAAGTAGATCAGCTGGTCGAACCCAAGAACAATCTTTTATAAGCTCTGGTAGTCATAATTTCTGCCAACTATTCATGAAACTATGAAAGTTGGTACCGAGCGTATTGCTGGTTCGACCTTAATCTCGAGCGTCAAAGGTGGATGCAAGAAAGGGCTTTTTGCGGGCGGCAAACGTCATAATCAGAATACACAGAAAGTGCAGTCTGATCTAAAGTGATCTTGGATCAACGACTTCTACTTGCTAAAACAAGGATACATGTATTAGATACAGAGGTTTCTGAGGTTTAGAGGGTCGTATTTTTTATCGTAGAAAGAGGTTGATTTATACATGGCCTACAGCACGCGAAAAAGAGCATAAAGACATTTGCTTAAAATGTCGTCCCGAATCAGCCAGCGCAATCTGCGCTGACTGATCCGAGACGACATTTTATAACTGTGATTTTCTGTTTCACGCAAGTCTACTGTAGGACAGAATCTAATGTAATCGTAAAGTGCCGTCTCGGAATAGCCTGCGAGGACCTCGCAGGCTGATTTGAGGAGACACTTTACGCAAATGTCCAAAAGTCCCTTTTGTCATGTTGCAGACCAATTATTTTGCAGTGAACCTGTTAAATCAGGCTCACTTTTGGTAAAAGAAGAAAAAGTAAATCAGTCACTAAGAAGACATCAAGGCAGGTCCTTGTCGATGTGGGTTACACATTATTCCTCTGTTGCATTGTGGGAGACCTGACAAAAACACTGTTCGACCAAAATGAGTTCATGATAAGATATATCACATAACTCTCCTTGTTTTCAATGTAATACAGCCATTACGAATTTTCTTGTCTCACACATGTGTGAGATAAGAAAATAGTGCTGTATTTGGTCAAGACTCTGAAGTTATACGCTTCATTTCTAAAACATTGATGAAGGACATAGGTTTCTGAAGGACATTAGCGGTTAAAGTTCTTGTCATGATAAAGTTGTTAATTTAATCACTGTTAGACTCAACCAAAAATCAATATTATGCAAAGTTTCTTCGGAACTACTTTCGATCGTAATGTACCTGTCAAAGTAAGTGCACAGGCTTCATGTAAATTTCACTACACATGATACATGTATACCTTTGGTTTAACATGTTTTGGACTAGAATTCTTGTCATACAATAAATGTGATAAAAAAATCTGACACTCGTTTGATTTTTAGGCAGAAATTTATTAAATTCATCCACAAAAAATAATGTTATTAAGCTCGACAAAGGCTCGTTTAATAACACTTTGGTAGACTCGTTTAATACAATTTTATCTCAAAAACCAACTCATGTCAGATCCTTTACATTTCTTGTTTTTTACTTATTTCAGACTTGCTATACAGCACAGAAAACTGTTACAACCGGTTGCTGGGAGTGCTGTAGCGGGTATCTATGTAACGAAAATTGTCCAGGTAAAAACTTGTGTTCACATTTCAATTCCTTAAAGCTCATTGTCTATGCATGTCACATTCTTCGACGATTCCACCTGTCTGCTATGACGCATCACTCCCCACAGTATTGGGGGTGCGGATTGTGGTAATACGCGCCATGAAGTATAGCAATGAAGAAAATTACCTGTCCAGATCCAAACAATTTGTAGACGCCAAATGGTTAGGAAAAAAAACTTGACCCTGTTGAAACATCTTCGCGAGCCAAGTTTACGATTACTTCTTGGATCTTACCTTGGCTGACTGAGCCCGATTTCGAGATTCCTGTGATGCGCCCTCTATTGGATGCTGGTTATTACCCCCCTTTACATCATGTTTCTAAAAACAAATGAAATATCATTTTACAAACCGCTTACGAATACACATGAAGCGACAAGCAGACATCCACGTGGGTTTCCATGCTTTTTCAAAAGGTAGAGACCGTGTTCTATTTTTATCAAAGGTGAAATGCTACGAGCCATTTTATTCGATGCAGCTAGAGCTGGCTGCATCCAATGAAAAAGCGTATCGGGGGGTTGTAAAAATCAAGCTCAATCCGCCTAGGTAAGATCCACGTAGTGATCGTAAACTTTGGCTGGCGAAGATGTTGTTGAAAAGGATACCAACATTAACACCTTTTCCTACTATGTTTTCACTCTTCACGTGATATATTTGATGTATTTGCGCAGTCAGCGAATGCTCCCTATGACGCAACCGCAAATATTACAGTTCACAACGTAAATGACTGTAGCCAAAACGCCCATACTTCTACCCGGGATAAAACATCCACGAAGTTAGAAATACCGGATATAACGACGATGCTACTGAACTTGCAGTCCGATCTTGCTGCGATGACAAATATAGTGAAACACAATAACGCTATGCTTATAGACATTGGCAATGAGACAAGATCCCTGGCAACTAATACTAAACTTATTCTGACCTCAGTAAATGGCTTACGCAGCAAACTCGGAGAATTGTCCCAATACGACCAAGTTTGCAATGAATTAAAGAACATTGGTACCAACATAGGGCGTATAAACAAGAAAATTGAAGATACGATTGTGAATACCGAGAGCAGGACGAATCCTATTGATAACACGGGCACTCGTGGTAACATGGAAATACCTCTAGCCAAGCAAGATTCATCCTTTGCGGATATAGTTAGAAATAACCCTCCTAAGTCAAATACAATGCACGAGACAGAATCTACAGTACCGGTAACGGTAACACAAACTCAAAATCCCCAAAGCACAAATAAAGAGAAACAGGCTAGTCAATCTAAAGACTATATGCAAGAAAAAGAGCATACAACTGATACGACGACCGATCAGTGTCCTGCTATTCATATCAAAGTTCATGAAAGTGTTCCAAAGAGTCGTAACAAATTGAATTACCGAGCTGAGGGTAAAAATCGTCCTATTCAAGGAAAGAGGGTAAAAGAAGTGAGTAACCGCGAACCCGCGTCCGAAAATTTCATTGCAGTCAAGAAAAGGCGAATTGCATCCTTTTACATTGGAAATATAGACCCGGATGTAAACGAAAACGATATTTACAGGTTTATTACGGAGAATGGTGTTAAATGTACTTTCATCAAAATGTTTTACGGGAGATCGGGATCAGCAGCTAAAGTAAATGTTCCGGATAATTTTGCAGAAGTAGTTGAGAATCAAGACTTCTGGCCTGTTGATATAAGTGTTCGCAAGTGGTGTAAAAAGTCGGAGTGGGAGATCGGTTCCGGTAAAGCACGGTATTCCGCCAGAGGGTCTCAGTTATACAGACCGATGAGTAGATACTCCAAGTTCTCTTACAATAGAAACTACCGATATGGAAACAATGATCATGAAGAAAACTACTACTACGACAGTGAAAACTATGACGATAGGTACAATTCTGGAAACCACAGAAATATATGGAACACATATGACGACGATGATTGGAATAATATCGATGAAGAAGGCGAAAATCTTGGTTCAGAGTACTAAATCGCAACAAACTTTACACTGACAATGGATAGTGGGAATCATAAGATAAGCATTTCTGTACTCATCATTACCTTCATGACTTTGAATCTAATGTGCTGGAATGTTAGGGGCATTATGTCCTCAGCATACGTTCTATCTACAATACTTGATGAGAGTAATATAGACGTGTCTGTTGTTGTAGAGCATAAACTTTTGCCGCATTCTCTGTGGTTCATGCAATGTATTAACCAAAACTATAATGTCATCTCTGTAGCCGACCAATATGGCCCACTGAAGTGCGGTAAAGGGGGTATATCTATTTTCTTCAAAAAGAGTCTGAGTCCGAGAATATCAAAAGCAGACTGTATGCAAAGTGAACGTATACTGGCAATAAAACTCGACCGATGGTCTGCTCCGCCGCTCTATATTATTGGCGTATATATGCCAGCTGACAGTAATATTCAGCTATATAGTGAAACATTGAGTTGGCTATCTGCAATATTTGACAACTGTGTGCAAAAGGGAGAGGTAATCATTCTCGGAGACTTCAATGCAAAATTGTTAAAGTGCAACACTAATAATGCACCCAATTATACCCAAAAAGACATGCTATTTCACGAATTTCGGAACAAATCCGGACTAGTCTCTCTCTGTAATACAAATGTTAGCCCAAACATTGATTTCACATATACGACTCTCCGAACGATTATCGACCATGTACTTATTGAGAAAACTTTTGTTAAACACTGCACTAAATTTAGTACGGTGGATAACAGCGCCATAACTACATCCGATCACTTGCCGCTCTTCGTAACTGTTGAACTCCCGCAGACGATTAGATTGAGCAATTCACACGTACGAAATGATTACGATAGAATCGCGTGGAATAAATGCCGCGATTCTGAACTTAAAGAATACAGTGAGTTATTGGTACATAAACTAAAACCAGTTTTTCTTAAATCGTACTCCACTGTAAATGAGATATCTAACTTCATTGTCCTTTAAATTATTGAAGCTTCGCGTGAGGTATTGCCAAAGAGCAAATTCAATATACACGCTAAACCGTATTGGTCGGCCGAATTAAAGAACGCACATCGTATTTCGCGCCTTAAAAGAAGACTATGGATAAACGAGGGTAGACCACGAGGTATGATTTACCCGTCATACTATAACTATAAACAGGCAAAAAGGCAGTTTCGAAGGCTACAGCGGTCAGCATCCGAACATTATTTGGAGAGCATATTCCATGAGCTAGACAAAAGCGCCCAAACAGACTCAAAACTTTTCTGGAGTCTAATGAAAAAGTATAAGAGATCACCTCCTCTGTTTATATCTGAAATAGTACATAACAATGTGTCATACAACTCGGAAAAAATTACCGATGCATTCGAGTCCTACTTCAGCTCCATATTCAATGATGATACGACTGGCTCTAAAGATGCACTTCAGACCACTGTTGACAAAGAAATGCAGAAATACATATCTCAAACTCATACTATGCCTTCGTCAATTAAGCTCGAGAAAGAGTTTACTAGTCCTGATGTTACGGAAGCCCTGAACGACCTTAAAAAGGGCAGAAGTCCTTCACACGACAATGTATCAAACGAACATTTAATTTACGGTAAAAAGCCAATCTCTAGCGCACTCGTCGTCCTCTATAATTCAATTTTACGTCAGGAAACTGTACCTGATTCATGGCGAAGTAGCATAATTATACCGATCTATAAAGGTAATAGAAAACCCAAAAATGATCCCACAAGTTATAGACCAGTGTCTCTTGTACCGACACTGTGTAAAGTTTTCGAGAAGCTTTTGATGAAACGAATACATTCTTGTTCTCTGTTTAGCGAACGTGTTTTCCCATCCCCACAACAACAAGGTTTTCAACCGGGTCTAAGCTGTATCACGACAGCGTTTTGTCTACAAGAAGCAATTTACGACATTGCCAACCTCAATAACCAAGCTTTTGTAGCCTTTCTGGACTTCAAAAGTGCCTTAGATAGTGTTTGGCATGATGCTTTGTTAACAAAATTATACAAAATCGGAGTAACAGGAAAAGTATGGAGGACAATAAGAGACTCCTATAGAAATTTAGAATGCCGCGTTGTTGTAAACGGAAATAAGTCACGTCCGATCCCGGTATCACGAGGCGTACGTCAAGGCAGTGTGGCTTCTACATTTTATTATCTTGTATTCATAAACGACCTTCTAGAGGAGCTTGAAAAATCTGACAAAAGTTTGAGCCTCTACACCAGTATTAATGCAAATTGCGGGAATCCCGCCTTCGCTGACGATCTCGCAGTGATCTCATTATACCCAAATAATCTTCAAAGTATGCTAGATATTGTATATCGGTATTCATACCGCTGGAAATTTGAAGTTAACTGTTCCAAATCGTCTATTGTTGTATTTAACAATAAGAAGAGATGTACGCCATACGAGTTCCTTTTGGGACAATCATACATTAAACAGAGTGATTCTGCAATACATCTTGGAATAAAACAAGATAGTTCCTTATCAATATCTAAACGCATCGCAGAGCGCTGTCAAAAAGCGAAAAGCGCGTTTTATTCCATGGCTGACCTCGGCATGAGGCCGAATGCACTAAATCCTATGACATCTGCAAGGCTGTACCGGTCAGTAATTATCCCAATAGCTCTATACGGGTGCGAACTGTGGAATAATGTGAAAGATGTCGACTTACGGACGCTTAATATCTTTCAACATAGTATAGTAAAACTGATACAGGGCTTTCACATAAGAGTCCGGTCAGATATGTGTGAATCAATGTTGGGTTTAAACCGTATAACAGCTATGATAGATAGAAGAAAGCTCATGTTTCTACACAAAATCCTTAGTATGAAAGAATCAGCGCTGTGTAAGCGTTTATTCTTAAGAAAGCTTTTTCATTTTATCTATAATCCCTCGAAAGTAAGCATGGGCTTTATACCTGATATTTGTGGCTTATTAGCAAAGCACAATCTGAACTTTCTGCTAAATATGTATATTAATGATCGCTGCTACTTACCTAGTAAAAATGCCTGGCGACAAATTATTATTCGCACTATAGAGAAAAGAGAAACTGACGAATGGTTGATGCGCATGCGATCCGCTGAGTTTTCCAGATTTTCACGACTACATAGATCAATCCAACCATGCACCCTCTATTTTCTCTACAATTCGGGATTACCGTCTTACAAAATAGTGTTCATTGCAAAACTATGGACAATAATTCCCGAAAATAAGCCAAGACGGTGTGATCTGTGTGGTCGTGTGATTTTGGATAATATCAAACACAGACTGGTCGAATGCGCATCAACGTATTCACTAAAATCTGATCTCCTTGAAGATTTATACAGAAATGTCAGCCCCGAAATCTGCAATGAATTAGCGCTTGCGTCCAGTGAGGATTTCCTTATGATGATTTTGGGCGCAAGCCCTTCTTCAGTCATGACTAATGACATCTATTTTAGACTTAAAACTGTAGAATATATCTATAGATGCTTTCACGGACCTAATGCTATAGTGTCTAATAGGTCACATCTTTGAATATCTGCAAGGTGGCAAATACATAAAGAAAGAACGATTCAGATAAGCGCTGAGTATTAATACCGTGTACAGTATTTATTTCCTGCCATGTTTCCATGTTTCCTTCTCTGTTTCTTGTTTAATGTATAATGTCATGTTGTAAAAAAAAGATGTTCACTTAATCTCCTCAGGAGGAAATAAAGAGAATGAATGAATGAATGAAAGGCCTTCTTCATTAAGGTCGTTAAAGTTCGGGCGTATGCAGTAGAGTTTACGGACTTAAGAAAAAAGGTTTTTATAAATTATTTAAAATCTATTTTACCAGAAAATGCTGGTAATAATTTGATTCTCTATTTTTTCTCTCTTCTATCTTACAGTACCCTGTGACGATACCCCAGTGTGCGCCTCTGTCAAGTCTACTGGTTATAACGTATGTGGTGACCAAACCTTCGCCGACAAAAATTGTCGAAAATCCTGCAATATCTGCCCTTAAAATGGCTATAAAAAGATACACCTATATGTCTGTTTGATATTTTTGTTGATATTAAAAACGGGCTGAATTAAAGCAAGTTTGTTTTCCTTTTACAGACTTTAAGCTAGTAGATCATATGGCTTGCAACACGAGAAAAGGGACATTCGGACATTTGCGTTAAGTGTCGTCTCGGATCAGCCTGCGCAGTCCGCGCAAGCTAATCCGAGACGACACTTAACGCATACATTAGATTTTGTGCTACAGTAAACTTGCGAAAAACAAAAAATTATACAAAAGCGGAAAGCGTTGTTTAGGATCAGCCTGCGCGAACATCTGATCTTGATCGACACTATTCGCAAAAGGTCAGCTAGACGCGCTTAGCAGCTCAAAGGGCTATAACCGACTGTAGCTGACCAACTATTTGTGGTCGAAAGAAAAGAATTGGCTTTGAATGGGTAGGAAAAAAATGTGAAAGGAAATGAAATGCTGGTTACCAGCATTTTTCCTTTTCTCACAATATTTGCAAAAGCTTCCTCTCTCCAGGTCGGCACAACTAGGGATTGTGTGTTAAAAGGTTAAAATGATACCACTTTATTGGTCTTCGTATCGATCAGTCTTGGTCGCGCACGGGAAAAAAATCAGTTGATTAACCGTCATAAAACCCAAGGGAGATTACTCTTAGACATTACAAATGATACGCAATTACTTATCTACAATTATGAAAAGTTGTGAAATACGCCTGTACAGATCGATAGTTCGGGAAAAATCATTTACCTCATAAGCATGTGTAATACTGTAATTTATCATGTTCGTGTTCAAAGACTTCTGTTTTCATAAGTGTATTTCATTCCTTTATCTTACCCATCCGTTTATCAATCGATTTAAAAAATTCTCTCTAAGAAAAACCTGAAATTTTGCAAAAGGCATTGAAAATTCTTAATCTATTTAAAGAAATCAATGGCTGTATTTTCAGATTTTAATCTTAATACAGTTCCTATCACAAAAGTAGTCGCACTTGCAGTGTAGATGATGGTTAGACTTCAAAAAGTATTCAGCCTTATCTTGGATCTAAATCAGTATCATTCACTTTCAGATACTCTGGCTGACAGTCGGCTTGAAATTTAACCCTTTGCTCCATAGATACTCATTTCTGCACATTGCTTGTATGAGCCTTTGGAAAACATTGTGGCAAAAGGTGAAATTGCTCGTGACGAGCAATTTCACCTTTTGTCACAATGTTTTCTATGCTGTCAAAAGGTGTCATATACCCATTAAAAACGGCTTCATCCTTGCAGTTATTTAGGGTCAATTAGAGATACCATAGAAATGCCCTATGGGTAAAGGGTTAAAGTCGTTAGGCTCTTTTTCCAAATTTGGAACACCCATCTTGTTATTATGGTGCTGTATGGGTGAGGTAGTGTTGTTCATACTTTCGTCCCGAGGCTGGAAGCAACTAGTTGTTTTCTTATTCTGTATAATCTTTGTCTATAAACACGCAGAAGAAACTCGGAACAAAGAAAACAGTATATCACAGTATGAAGAAGGCTGGGCAACAGGTCCCGGATATTGCCGGAAGTGACGTAGCCATAGACTATCATAGCGGGTCTTAGAACCAAGAAAATGATACCACAGTACACAACGATGGCAACAAACGCGGAATTAAGTCGAGAACAGAAACATTTGATTTTGATTGGTTGATATTTTGTTCCCTGGACGTCGTTTTCGTCATCAAATTCGTCATATTCGAGACAATCTACCGCCATGATTTGTACTCGCATCAGTGATCGATCTGTAAAGAGAAAAATGTTGTTTGTTTAATTCTTTATTTTCTTGGAGCAACATTTAGCAGATAACATAATTGCTCAACCCTTGGGCTGCTCAGCATTACTTAACTAATTACCAAACAACAATATTTTAGGCTTGTCCAAATCGAAAGCATTTACAGACGACAAAATAAAAGTGACTGAGAATCTTAAATTTGTTTTGTGAAGAGTAGAAAACATTGTGGGAAAAGGAGAAAATGCTGGTTACCAGCATTTTCTCCTTTTCCAACAATGTTTTCTAAAGGCTTCTTTCTCAGGGTCGTCAAAAGTAGGAATTGTGAGGTAAAGGATTTAAGGACTTTTTCGTACAGAGTAGATCAAGGTCAGACTCCACTGCCTGATAAAGGCATATTTTCGGGGGGAAAAAAAACTTCGAAATTTTGGGTTGATACTATCGGCTTAAAGTATCTTTGAATTATTTTGCGTAGAATAGGGATACAAATGGGACCTTCCAGGCCAGAACAAAAACGCTTGCATAATGGTATTAAATCGACACAGGTATTGTGTGTGTATATGAGAGAGAGAGAGAGAGAGAGAGAGAGAGAGAGAGAGAGAGAGAGAGATGAAGGGAGGGAGAGAGAGAGAGAGGGAGGGAGGGAGGGAGAGAGAGGGGGGTGTTTCATAGCTAGTAAGATGATAGATAGATTTTATTGACTTATACAAATACATGTATCTCGTCACATACAATATATATATAATAAATATAAACAACCGACAGTAAACCAAGAAATGTTGCGTGTATATTCATATAGACGTGGAAAATTCTACTCTATCATTCAAATAATTAATTTCATATGATCCTGTTGAGATTGATGTAATTTCTGTATCAATGTTTTCAAATCGACTTCTATAAAGTTTTTTTTTCCGTACATTTCTTTTTTTTTTCTGAATAAGATCAATGGATTAACCCTTTACCAAACGATAAAATCTAGGACTTGACCTTGTCCAAATTGAAGGCACTTGCAGACGACAAAATAAACATAACTCAAAAATTGAAATTTGTTTCCAGCGGGGTAGAAAACACTGTGGGAAAAGGAGAAAATGCTGGTAACCAGCATTTTCTCCTTTTCCCACAATGTTTCTTACCCTTCCCAAACCAAATTTCAATTTTTAGTCACATTTATTTTGTCGTCTGCAAATGCTTTCAATTTGGACCAGTCTAAAATTCTGTCGTTAGATAAAGAGTTAAATCAACTTACGGCCTTAGAATTCAGAATTCCAGTCGGTAATATCCAATCGTCCTTAGTGAATGAATAAACCACAAACTCTATGCAGTATTGATAGGCATTAGTTAAATCGTGGGTTTTTTTCCCTTCTTAATATACGATAATGTTATATATTATTAATTAACTATTGGATATATAGAAGTTATACAAGGAAACCGGTCCAGGCGATACCAGGCACATTTTTGATTTCGTATAGTACACAGGTCGTGACCCCGGCTTAATACGACTTGACTTCCGATCAATACAGTTGACCTCGTATCAATATTGATGACCCGCGACCAATACAGAAATCCTTGAACGTGATTGGTCAAAAGTTCAGTGGCGTGAGCGTCTGCGCTTACTTTTAGCCAATCACGTTCCAGGAGGCGGCAAAGTAAAGGTAACCCAAAAATTGATATTTGTTTCCAGCAGGTAGAAAACATTGTGGGAAAAAGGAGAAAATGTTGGTTACCAGCATTTTCTCCTTTTCCCACAATGTTTTCAGAAAGCCTCTTTTTCAGGGTCGTAAAAACCAGAGGTTGTTTGGTAAAGCGTTAATTAATAAAATTGTCATTAATCAAGTGATTTCGTATTGGCCCAGTTACAGGTCCTCGGTCAGCCGTATTGACCCTCGGCCTTCGGCCTCGGGCCAATACGGCTGACCTCGGATCTATAACTGGGCCAATACGAAATCACTTGATTAATAACATTATAATATCGTATGTTGTTTGGTAAAGGGTCAATAGGCCTACTTACCTTTGGTTTTGCTGTAGGCGGCATACCATGCTGCAGTAACCACAACAAACACAGGGGTATATATAAAACAATATTCGATGAACAGTCTGTTTTGTGCATCATGAAAACTTTTCAAACACACCGACCATAAAAAGTTTATTTGCTCGTGTTGTTTCGTGTCCAACGTCAAAAAAACTTCCTGATGAAGGTTGCCGGTAAGTTTGGACGAGTCAAGGTAGAGTAAGTAAGCTCCCGTTCCAATACTGGCCAGAAATACTGCTTTAGAAAATAATTTACGAATACAGGAAGTCACATTTCGATCAATAATACTGAGAGAAATCGTTATTAACACAACCGTATTAGAAATGGTGGCCGGAAGGAAGTAGTCGACACAGCGTTGGTTCCCTCCTCGTGGTATTTCGCTTATGGCTGAATCTTCGGATATCCTTAGCATTAATACGCATGTTAACAGGTGCAGGAAACCAACCACTAACGTTGAAAATAGTAGGTCAAAATTTTTACATCGGGTTCCAGTCACGAGTGCGAGGTTTAATATGCATATTAAACCGGCAATCAGCGCTATGAATATAATTCCCGTTTGGAACAGATCGTATATAAACATTGGTTTTGTGGCAGTTAGACTGTATTCTAGATAATATCCGATCAACTGGCTCTTGTTCTTTTCGTGTGGACCCTGAAAATATATATGAATTGTGATACTAGCTCTTCAACAATTAATAGTTTTAAAGAAGGTTTTTTTTTTTAAACAGTTTGGGACAATGAGAAAATGCCGGTCATTTTCTCTCTTCCCATGCTGTTTTGTACCATTTCGAAGACAAGTATCAGAGTTTTGATTACACCTAATTGTCGTTTGCAATTGCGTGTCTAAAATTTTGTCGTTTGGGAAATGTTAACATACAACCGCTACCAGAAATGTCGTTTGAAGAGAGACCAGGGCCCGTATTCACCAACCTTTCTTAAGAACGTTCTTTTTCTTATTTTCCAGAATGTTCTTCAATTGTAAGTAACACAACTTCTGACTGGCTAAACCATTTGGTTTAGCCAGTCAGAAGTTGTGTTACTCACAAATTAAGAAAACCTTGGAGAACAGGACTAAGAATATTCTCAAGAATGGTTGGTGAATACAGGCCCTGGCAAAGACCAGTCTATGCCATGCAAAAAAACCCACCCTTCAATCTGCATATCATTGAACTAGCACCGTACACTCTTACAGTTATTAAAAAGATTATTCTCAAGAATGGTTGGTGAATACGGGCCCTGGTGGCCAAGCCCAATATGGAGTGCAACATGCGAAAAGGGTCATTCGGACATTTGCGTAAAGTGTCGTCTCGGATCAGCGTCTGCAGTCTGCACAGGCTAATCCGAAACGACACTTTCCGATTTTATGTGATTTTCTGTTTTACGAAAGTCTACTGTAGCACAAAATCTAATGTAGTCGTAAAGTGCCGTCTCGGATTAGCCTGCGCGGACTGCGCAGGCTAATCCGAGACGACACTTTACGCAAATGTCCGAATGCACCTTTTCGCGTGTTGCACTCCATATATGTCATGCAAAAAATAAAGAAAACCTTCATCTGCATATCACTGAACTAGCACCGTACACGCTTAGTT